>OY720681.1:101123537-101872380 GCA_963170755.1 Amphimallon solstitiale
AATATTATGTGGTATACTTTAGAGAAATTGCTCATCATTAATTTAATTTAGTTGGTGTATGTATTGTGAAATGATACAAGAACATTAAAGATGTCCTTGAATGGTTAAAAATAAATATTTTGTATTCAAAACTACATGTTTATTGTTGGTTTTTTTTGTGCATTGTACTCTTACATACGCCTACATTTTTTTTGCAACTTATACGAGTAATATCGCTTTCGTAAGACAATATCTCCTCTAAAGCAACGATTAACTTAATTGGAAAAATGTTATTACAGAATTATAAATCCTATAATAAAAGAAGAAATTTTACACTCACTTAAGGTTTGCTTAGAACAAAACTACTTTTGATTTAACTATAATTACTATTTATGTAAAGAAGGTATAATTATGGGAAAATCTCTTTTATCTTTATTAGCCGAAATTTTCATGGACAATCTAGAAAATACAATTTTTATTAACAAAAAAGGTAGTAAGAATGTTTTGTTTTGGTGTAGATATGTGGACGACGTTTTGATAAGGTATACAAGAACAGATAGACAGTTGAACACTATTTTTGATTTTATAAATTCTGTTGCACCTAGTTACCTGTTAGATTTACTATAGAGAAAGAAATTAACAGTAGTATTAACTTTTTAATTAAAAAAAGGAGATCAATGGGACTGCAAAAACTACAGAGGGATAATGTTGCTGAACACCGCATACAAAATCTTCACCACATTAATCAATGATCGCCTGAAAAGCTATGCAGACACAGCGATAGGAGACTACCAACAGGGCTTCAGAGGCGGACGGTCAACAATCGATGCAATTGATATTTTAAAACAAATACTGGAAAAGGGCAATGAATATGACATTACACTGCATATGCTATTCATAGATTTTCGGCAAGCGTTTGACTGCCTAAACAGAGAAGTCATACTGAAGGACGTAGAAGAGATGGAAATACCAAAAAGACTCATGAGGCTCGTGAAAACGACATTGACACACTCACAAGGAGCGATTATGATGCAAGAAGGAACGTCAGACTATTTTGAAATAAACAAAGAAGTTAGGCAGGGGGATGCACTTTCAACCACACTATTTAATATTGCCTTAGACGGAATAATTAAAAAAACAGAGGTAGAAGGGAATATTAGAAATAAATTGGTACAAATTATAGCATATGCGGATGACCTGGTCATAATATGTAGAGACGAAAGACTAACGTTGAGTTATATAATAATAATAATAGTAATAATAATAGTTTATTTCCAAAATAAAAAAAGAAAACAACATTGTATTAAAATAAATTACAAAATATAAAAATTAAAAGATAAAAGTCAGTACGAGAAAAAGAAAAGTTCAAAAACTATAACATTAACTTTGGAAAACACAGAATGTATATCAACTGTGCAGAGTACAGTTGTTCTTCCTATACACCCGGATACATTCGAATTATATTAAAAAGAAAAGCATGCCTAAAATAACTTAACTTAAATTCTGTGAAATGTGCACAAATAGCACATATATACATATATGAAATATATACAAAACAAATTAAATATTGAAAAACATAAACACAAGCGTTGTTGCAGGTGATATGAGGGAGCAAGCAGTCTATTTTGACTGCAGCAATGCCCTGTACAAGAACGCGAACCGCCCCGCAGACAGGTGTTTCAACTTGTCGGGCACGGCGTTATATACTTTCGTTATTTGGTATGAATAGGAACGCTCATACAAAGCGGTGCGATGCATAGGCGGCGTTAGAGTACCCCTAAACCTTAGGTTTAGAGTATGAACATCCGTCCGAAAAGATATCTTATTGAACAGGTACTCGGGCCGCTTGTACAAAATAATCTTATGAAAAAGACAAGCCATCCGCAGAGTCAGCCGATCCCTCATAGTCAACCAGCCCACATCAGCGAGCCTGTGAGAAACATGATCATACTTCCTTATGCCAAATATTAGCCTGAGGCACGAATTCTGCACCCTCTGGATGCGTGACATGGTATTAACAGTGATGCACGGAGCATACAGATCGCTGCGGAAAAGAAAATGTGATAATACAAGTGAATCACACAAGCTCCACTTAGTCTCAACAGTCAGACAGTGTCTGTGCGGAAAAATTAATTTTAAGTTCATGTACGCAACCTTCACACATTTAAGTATATATGTGTTTCAAATCTCATGCGAGTATCCAATACAACGCCCAAATTCCTCGGCTCAGATCTAATAGGTATGTCTACGCCATTAATATTAAAATTCGCTCTTGTTTGAAGAAAAGAAACACTATCTCTGTTACCAAATAGCAATACTGTTGACTTCGATGGATTCAGCACCAGAGCATGTCGAGACGCCAATTCAGCAATTGCATTTAAGTCACGGTTAATATCACCAACGGCTACTTGATAATTAGCGACCGGAAACGAACGATAAATCTGAATATCGTCCGCATACATATGAATCCCACAGCCTCGAAGCGCCGTATGAAATGACGTATAAATCGCGAATAAGACTGGTCCCAAAATAGAGCCCTGTGGGACTCCCCCAGAAACCAGTCTATAATCAAATGATAGGCCATTTAGTGACACCGATTGTACTGTTACTTAAGTAGGAGGAAATCATGTTTGTAGCAGACCGTGACAAACCGATATAAGCAAGAATTGAGAGAAGTAAGTTATGATCGATGGTGTCAAAAGCTCGACTGAAATCTAGCAGTGCTAAAACCGAAGTCTCTCCATTATCCGCAGCGCCCAACAAATCATCAGTAACATTGAGTAATGCCGTAGTGCAGCTGTGTTTCTTTCGAAAACCTGACTGAAACTGGGGCATGATCCGGTACATTTCTAGAAATCCTCTTAATTGATTGTTCATTATTTTTTCAATAATTTTAGAGACCACAGGCAAAATACTTATCGGACGCAAATCGCCAAAACCCATGGGATTACTCGATTTCGGTATTGGTTTCATAATAGCCCTTTTCCAAGAGTCAGGGAAGAAGTTTTCCACCAAGCACGAGTTTAGTATATGCAGTAAATATGGAAGTATAGAAGGGCAAGAAAGCTTGATCATATCTATAGTTAGAGAGTCCCAACCCGAAGCACTGCTTTTTATTTCTGAAATTATATTTACCAATTCATATTGTTCAACGGGCTTAAAATGAAATTCTTCATAATCATGACAAAATTTATGCATTCTGTAGAAGGCATCCAACTCCGGATCCACATCACTATTAGGTATGCTATCAATAAAGTGATCATTAATTGCTGCAACATTCTGCAGCATTGGTGGAATGTCCCCTAATTTTTTCTTTTTTAAATTTAGCTGCTCGAGCGTTTTCCATTTATCTTTAACCGATTGCTTGGTAAATGTAAAGTTAAAATAGGCCTTCTTTTCACGTTGAATGGATTTTGTGGTTAAATTTCTCAAGCTCTTGTAATAATCCCAGTGACTCTGCTGCCCAGTACCTCTATACCTAAGAAGTGCCTTATCCCTGAGATGCATCATAAATCTAACATTTTCTGTAAGCCATGGTGGAGGTTTACTGGTGACCCCAATCACATGTTTTGGAGCATATTTATCAAATAATTGGAGAACTATATTCATGAAATAAGTAATTTTGTCATCGATATTTTTGATTCCAAATATATTGTGGAGAGGTGCTGAACTCAGATCATTAAGAAATGCATCACGATCGAAACGTCTGAAATTTCTAATAGCTTTATACAGAGGGCCAGGTGACACCGATGGTAATCGAACAACACAAAATATCGAATCATGAGCAGAGAATTTCTCCTCGCCTATACCTGAGTCAAGTATACTATCAGCGTCAGAGGCTAATATTACATCTAACAAATTATCCATTCTCGTAGCAGTATTAATTAATTGAGACAATCCAAGACATTCTATCATATTTAGAAAGTAGATTTTTGCAGGATCATTACCACAAGAGAGCAGATTTATGTTAAGGTCTCCAAGACAAAGTACGATGTCATACTCCATAGATATATTGGTCAACTGTTCCTCAAAATAATCACAGAAAGTTTTGTAGTATTGGTGAGGAGGTCTATAGATTACACCCACAGCAATTTTAGTGCGGCCAAACTCAAAACCGACCCAAGCCTGCTCAATAAATGCACCATAAGAGATACTAACAGCCCGAAGATCATTCCTATAATAGACCCCCCCCCCCCCCCCCCCGAGTCGCCCTGTCATTACGCAAAACAGAATAGCCCCGAACACAGAGTATATCATCGGAGATGCTGTCATTTAGCCAAGTCTCGTTAATGACCACGATATCATATTTATATCGAGACACAAAATTCAATACCAATATGTACTTACCACTCATCGTCCGTTATTATCTCTGTAGGAATTTTTCATAAATCCTTTGATTCGGGCTGATGTACTAAATCTAATTAGAGAAATCCACGCGACAGAACGAATCGTAATTTACGCGTTTCCGTACTCCGGGTGATTCCGTTTTATTTTACGTTTATCTGGGGAAATATGCGGTTGCGAGTATAAAGGCGCAATCGTGCATTTTTGCAAAACGAAAGCGAAATAACATACAAAACCCAGATCCATTCAAATAACCTTAATTATACGCAGAAGCCAAGCTGCCTGCAAAAATGACCAGGAAAATCCTACGTGCCGATGGAAGCGTTATTCCCTGAGCGAACAGTCGACAAAATGAGTAATCCGGTAAAAAAAAAAGTCGAGTATCAACAAAAAATTAATTTTGATTCGGTAACGAACATTTTGTACGAAATGAATACATGGTTTCTCGTTCGCTTCGGAAAGTCATAAAATGTTTTCCAAATGTACTGTATAGGTATTAAAGCTTTTTTTTATCGCTGTTAGTGTACTGTTTGGAATTTCTGAAGTTATTTAGCTATATAGCTTTTATTCTGACCATGTTTAAGTAAGTGTTCCAGATATCTATAATTTTTTCAGCCTTAAAAATGCTAAGAGATCTTCTGGGATTGTGTTACGTGGTTTCATAATTTGGATAAAATGGTATATGCAGTCCTGTTATGAACTGGCATGTTTGAAATGACGTTTGTATAACTTTGTTTTATTTTCATTTAGAATTAAACGTGGTCAACACGGTCACAGAACCATCCCACTTTAATATTCTTTTTTACTAAACCAGCGTCATTAATAAATTCATCTGAAATTGATAATGAGAGGCTGTTTTAAAATACGATAATAAATTTTCTTGTATATGTTTTTAGCAGGACGGCTAACATGAATATTTTCTATGTAAATTTATTTAAGATTATAAGTTATGGACTGTACTAATACACTTTCTGGTCACAGTCGTGCAATCAACTATCACAGCTATAGAACAAATAATCAATGCAGTCTGTGAAGCTCTAAATAACAGACAGTTCTGGGACTCTTCTATGATTTCCGTAGGGTGTTCGAGATGTGTTCTCCCATATTTGAGGGGGCGGGATCATGTTATGGCGGTGAATGGTTCATGCTCAGGAAAAAGATACATGGAGACCGGGATACCACAGGGTACTGTATTGGATCCACTACCGTTCTCGATAATGATTAACGATTTACCATTTGTGTGTGCATTGCCAGCTTCTGGCAGCATTTATGCGGATGATGCCAGTGCACTCATTACGGATCCCAGTATACAAGGTTCAGTCATATAATGGAGATTCAAGTGTGGTGTAACAATAACAGTATCCTGTTGACTACAGATAAAACTCAGATGATGCAGTTTACTCCTGCAAATAAACACACAGAAGTTTGTTAGTTTACGTGGATCGGGGCTCATTGCAAAATGTCCATAGTTTAAAAGTGCTAGGATTAACCCTAGACAATAAATTAACATGGAACGAACACATAAGTCAACTTTCCAGTAGATTGAGTGCAACTGTTTACCTATTCAGGACAAAATGAACGGTATCCGGTTTGGTACTCAAACATATTGCTGTGACTCTTGCAATTTGAGATTTATATAAAAATAATTTAAATTATTCAATCAACAAGTAAGTAAGAATCAAGCATACATCCTAGTGCTAGGCCTTATGCTAGACTAAGATTCAATAAATTTTCTGCTAAATTGTAGGTTAGGCAATTTTACATTTAACTAGCTCAGTTTAGAATGACTAAAGAAAATGTTCTCTCAGGGGCAGAAAATATAAATAAATTCTCCAATCAATTTGAATGTTCTTTAATTATCACCAGGTCAGGTAAAGAAAATAAAATGCAAAATAAATCTTATCATCTAATTTATTAAAAGAAAGTATTAAAGAAAGAAAGATTTTAAATTACACAAATATATTCACAAAAATTTAAATATTTCAAAACATCATATAAAATCATACATGTCATGATCAAATAGTCAAAACAATAAACAAATTATCATTAGTGAAAGAATAACATCAAGTACCAATTTATATTTTAAAATAAACGTGATTATCATGATTTATATTCGTCAAAGATACATGTAAATCAACATCTTTAATAAAATAAAATTTATTGCATATTGTGAATTGTACTGGAATATGAATAATAAAAAAAAATTACGCGATTTATTATTTACATAATTAGTCCTGCCTGGCGCCTTTGCGCGCTCCCAAGACAGTACCATCAGAAAGCAAATTCACACTGGTAGGTACCCCAAAGTTCCACCCTACGAGTATGCTTTTCAACTCGTCGGACACAACCCGAACATACACTACTATGTGCTCACCTCTTAAGGTATATATATATATAAATTTAAACTTAATAATAAAAAAAATTTCTTTGTGCATTTAATTAATTAACTCAGCCCTGATTAGTTCTGCCTGTTTACTTAATTCATCGCACACATCCCTGATCTATTACCCAACACGTTAATATCAAATACACAAACACTATAAAATATACTTGATATACATATAAAAAAATACATATATATAATAAAATAAAACTTTAGCTCACTCTGAGATTCCAATACAAAACACCACTCAAAAAAATTTTGTACAACACTATATACACATTTATAACAAACATTATTAAATCACCTTAATTCTTCGTACATCGCTTCAAATTCATCCATCTCATATATATATATCAAAGAAAATCTCGATCACCGTTCAATTATTCTATATCTGTACCTCAGAGCTAAACTGTATTAACTCCTATTACACAAATTGTACAGGAGAACGATTTTAAATTTACTAAAATGGTTAAATGTAAATAGCGACCTTCTTTTTCCCCCCATAAGTGTGTATAAGAGGTCGTTTAAATTGGATCCATACCTCTTATAATTCAGACTATTTTTCAGACCTATTATTTTTATTTTTTTCTCAAAAACTGGAGTTAGTACAGTTTAGCCCGTAAAAATTTTTTTTATTTCATCGTTCACATCCATTTCTGGAGTTAATACAAAATGAAAGCAAGCTAAGTAAGGAGTTGATACAAAAATAATAGTAAGTGAAAATACTTTTATTTGTTAAAAAATACATTTCCACAAAAGTAACTAACAAACGAAATAAAGCTATAAACCCAAGTTTAACACATCATCATTTAGGATGAATTTTTTTTACATATCGTCACTTGCATGGTTATTGTGCGCCAAGTTCTGATAGAAACTATGAAATTGGCTTGGCACCCATCCTAACAGACTTTGAAGATGATTGTACTTTTTAGTTGATATAGGCTTAGGTTGGTCATGTAATGGAGGTACCTAAGTTAGTTGGAAAAGCTGCACGCCTGGAACTTCTTTTAAGATCAATGCATTGAAAGATATCTGAATCAAAATTAGTTTAAAAAGTAGCAATCCCAATTCATCTCGACGTATTTATAGAAGGACTACTTCGGACATACGAAAATATGAATTGTCCACAGTCTTTTTGAGTGACACAAATGGCGCATTATTGTTGACGTACAGCATCTTGAAGTTTTTGAAATCAGCTGTTTCGATATTTACAACATTAAAAGGCTTTGAGCGACAACAAAACCTAGCAAACTGCAGCCAATCCCATGGCGTCATTATTTTTAAAAACGGACATCGTTTTCGTTCTCTCTCAATAAGTGAATAGTCACTGTCCACCTCCATATGAGTGTGACCACGAAGCAGAAATTTATGGTTAATAATTTCAAGGTTTGGATGCTCGAGTATCATTCAAAAGTACGCCATAACCATTATTATATTTCTGTTCTGTGAAGGACAGTTGTCCGACTATACAGTAATCTCGGATACTGTATCGCTTAAGCCTGTGGACCATTTCAAAATACCAGAAGTCATTTCATTGGCTTCACGTCCACTCATCCCACATTATACAAGTTGTGGCATTTGCTACAACATCGGAAATAGTATAGTTATAGGTCCACAGTTTTAATTTATAGAAACTATATTTGTTTGTAAGTACGGGTGTTGGGAGACACTTTTGTAAATCTACAGTCAATAATTTTATTCTTCCTTCATTATTAAGCGCCTGCTCTTTGTCAGCTTTTTTAAGTTGATCACGCTTAGTTGCTTCAAGAAGATGTTGTTGATATTGATTCTCAATGATTTGAATTCCTTCTAAAGCTTGAGTTTTAGCCAACATAATCACACTCATCACAAGTGTCATTGTACGGTAGTTTGAAAGACAGATTAAATTCGGTGTTGAATATTTCCGAATAAAGCCAGATTTAGCAATATTTTCTTCCGGCATATTCTTTTCCGTACACTCAGATCTGTAAAGCTCGTACATACGGCTTATAGTGAGATTGTTTCCTAATTATTTTTTAGTGGCTCTGGAATAGTGAGACTCCACTATTGAAAATTTATTATATGATCTCGAATATCTTGTTTAATAAATTTCGGAATCTTATTTACAGCATTGTGCTTTCTCCTTTGGTCTGTGCAGGTTATACAACCATAATTTTTTTTACGTAAAGCTGTTGAAACAAATGTTTCAGAAATACACAGAGGAAATGCCGGTTATCCTCACAATTATTTCCAGGCGATAAACTACGGGAATCCTCATCTTCTACTACCATGATAGCCATTTGCAATATTTTCTATTTGTCATCTTGTACACCAACAGGATATGCACTTTCAAAATGCACAGAATTTCACAACAATGTAAACTTACACGTTATAGAAAAGAGTTAATGCAGATACTAACAAGCACCTAGCAAGTAAACAGGTGGTAAACAGTATTAACTCCAGATAAACGATTCTCTAGCTCAGAATGAGCGCGCTTCTTTTGTCACTTAATACGCTTGCAGAATACAACTGTATTATGTCCATACTTCTGTTTAGCTCGGAACTTTCAAAGGACTTAATACAATAAACTTAGGATATTATCGAAACTGTATTAAATAGGAGTAAATATCGTTCACCAATTGAAAGACCATGTTTTCTTTAGTAGGAAAGTGAAATAATACTATTTTTGGAAAAAATTGGAGTTAATACAGTTTAGCTCTGAGGTACAGATATATACATAAAACAAAATTATTAACCACAAATCTTCTAATCTGGTTAATAAAAATAGTAAAGAAAATGTTTATTAAAACACCAAGTGTTTATATATAAAAAAAAATTATTATGCTATTCAATTTGCTCGTTATAGTCACTAAAATGCTTTATCATAATGCACGGTGTAATAACCCTGCATATAAAACAAAACATTCTAGAAAAATAAAAAAAAATTCAAAGTTCTAATTAAATAAAACTGTTCCGAACATAAATAATTATTTCCAAAAATAATTACAAGTCTCAATGTAAACCAAACTCCAAATTAAAAGCGATATCTAATTCATAAAAATTATTCTAAGTTCCACTTCGGTTGGAAAATTCTATAAGTACAGTAAAATTATTACGGAAAATATTACAAGTTCTAATTCTTGTTGAAAAATTTATAAGTGTCGTAAAATCTCTTTGAAAATTATTCTAAGTTCAAATTCATGAATAAACTTCTAAGTTAATATAACATTTAAGAGGAAGAAGAGGTTTCCACCTACTTCTCCTTTTTTCCTCTTTTGAGTGCGGTTTACACCAAGCAACTCCCGGTTTCTCATCGGTTCCGGACTTATTTCGATATTTTTCTTCACAAAAACGTACGGTTATCTTCGGTACAATACGATTCCACCTCCAGAAATACATAGCTGCAGTGCTGCACCACTCAGGAAAACAGCGCATTACTAATCTTTCAAGAACGTAAACAAACATGTAAATATCAACTTGTTTACATATTCATGACTCATCCAATGCATCTAGCCAAAAATATTGTTTTCACCGGGCCAAACGGTCGATCTCTCCCAGTCACAATATTCTTCGTGCGGGAAACACTTTCTTGTTATAATTCACGTAATATTTTATGCTTATTCTAATATTATAACTTTTATAAAAATTATACTAACATTCTTATATTATTTAGCGTAAATAAAAATTAAATTTTGGCAAAATATTGACTTAATGAATATTTATATACACATCATGATAAAAATAAATAAAATAGTAATTAATTAATTAAATCTCGAAGTGATCTTGATTATGTCTATTTATAATTTACCACCAAACTCAAGGTCACTGCAATATGTATCATGGTCTGGTGCAGTCTGTCATCTCATACAGATTAGTTTTTTAGGGTAATACCTCGCAGATAGATACAATATTCAAGGTGCAGAAAATATTTTTGTGTGTTATGGAGGGTGTACACCCACTAACATATTGTTCGCTCCTGTTCAAAAAATTTAAATAAGTAACTCTTTACTCCTTATACATATATAAATTAATGTTGTACATAAGGAACAGTGATATCAAGAAAAACAAAAATTATCATTTCTATTATACTAGGGGCAATGAGTTCCTGAGACCGGCCTTTCGCATCCTTGCGTATATCAACGTAAACAGATTATATAGGTTCTGTGTGTTTCAATAAACTGCCAACTGATATAAAAAGTGTAACTAAAGCTAAGGTTTTTCATAAGAGACGTTCTCAGTTCTTCCTGGCAGGCATGACTCGATCGCTGTTACAAAATATACAGGTGTCCCAGAAATGTCCACCTGCTTCACTTTCACAATCGGTCCTTTTGAGGACCACCATATTACTTGTGTTAAAAAAAAGGAGGAGGAATAGATACTTCATAATAAATATCAAACCATTAATTACTTTAATTTTACACCTGCTAGAAAAAAATTATTACATTCTTGATATTTACTGTAATAAAGGCTAGAAAAACTAGGATTTATTGAATATTCTAAAATAATAATAATCCGCTGTTTCCGACTACAAACACATTAAAGAGCAACAACCTTCCTATTTTAAAAATAAAAACAACTTTTATTGTCTGCAATAAAGTGGGTCGCCCATCTGGCAAAAAATATATTTTATATGAATGAGTACGACTTAACTTTTTTTCCCGTTTTATACAAATAAAAGCGTATTTTTCTATGAATGCGTGTTCGTTTCTATTTACAAAATTTACAAATGAGCATTCTTACGTGTATTTATAAACATACATTGTGTGCCAGGTCCGTAATGTAATTTTTTTATCTAAAAAACAACAATAGAAAATTAAATTTTTAATTTCTTCGTTATTGCGGTATATTTGGGCCTGTTTCTGTTCGGACTTTACATACCTGCTACTCCGTCTTTTTATTTCTGGGACACCCTGAATAAAACACGAATGATACGAGAATATGATTACAACTATCTGCTTACAAAAATGCATAAAATAAGAGACATAATTAAAAGTAAAATAGAGGCTCCTAAAGGCTTGAATCCTTAACATATTATATAAATATAAGAAATTACGTCTTAAGCAAAGAGAAGTAGAAGGAAGAAAAATATACTTACATGGATACCCCAGCTTCGCTACAAAATAATGATTCTTCTGTCAGAGTACAGTTTTTATAACCTATTTATGCAAGTTGAGCCACATTCAGAATATAAGTAAAAGGCCTAAGGCCTAACTCTAAATAACAATAACGACGAAGAAAAAGAAAAAGACATGGACATGCGTGTATTGGAAAACCTAAAATATCTTTTATATTGAAATAACACTGTTTGTTTCACTACTTTTAGCTCGCTATAGAAGACGAATTCTCTCATGAAATTATCATGCACTTTCAGATATTGTATTCGTCGGAATTACGGAATATACGTTTGATTCGTTTAAATTCCTGTTAACTCTTATCTATCGCCCCTTGATACAGAAAGAAAAAAGAGATTCGATTAAGAAAGTTATCTACTACATCCTTATCCACTGTTCTTATCGGCACTGGAAATGTAATAAAAGCATTAACGATAGTAGAACTTCCTCATAGCTTGAAATGATCTCCATTAGTTCTTAAATTAAAGTCTTCTTAGCTGTACAATAAATTTTATATTTCAAGAATAAATCCTTTCACATTCTGTTTAAGCTCATTTATTGTAAAACTCCTAACAATTAAGTATATTAACGTCGCAGTCCTGCCAGAAAGTTACAATTACATTGTCGAAGCATAACTTGGAACATCTAAATTTCGAATTCATTAAGAAAAACTGATGGCATTAAGAGAACTTATTCGTTCGGAACCTGTCTATCAGTTCAGTCGAACTTAAACCGACCTGTCTGCAATCAAACAGACATTATTCGAAAGATCGTTCATTAAGGCAAATCACAATTTGAAAGAGAAGTCGGGGTACGGTGAAATTATTCATTCAGTAAATCCCTGTTCCATGGCGGTGTCGATATTGAGTCTTTTAGTTATGTCCTCTCATTTTTCCGCGTTTTTTTTTTGCTTTGGATGAACTTCGACAGGTTGTCAGGGTTAAAAAGTTGGTGAATTAAGGGAACAGTGATTTTCTTTAGACTGCACGAAATTAAATTTATTGTAATTTCATTTAATTAATATACTAATTTAATGAAATGGGATTTGCATGTTTAGTATTTTAATGTTATATCATATATCACGTAATATGTTAAGGAATTATGTCAAGGACCCATTCACAAACTGAAAGGAATGCTAAAATTTACACGCTGCGTAATGTAAATCGTTCCACTTCCAAGTTATACCTGCTTTAACGTTCTCACTGAAATGTAGGCGTATGGTAGCATTTTAAAAGTATATGTAATAAAAATTAATTAGCCTTTTGATTCTCTAACGTTTCAGAAATAAACATCTGGTGTCGATGGTCTGGCTTAGCATTCAAATAATATTTTGCTTTCTGGGTACTAATGTACGTGTGATTTCGGACAGAAGTTGAAGAAAGAAACAGGAATAAACGTGCTATAAGTAATTGTATTAAATATATTATTTCAAAGGTTTAGCCGTCGTGCCTACGTACATATTTTATTTTCCGCATGTCTGTAAACGTTTGCAATCAATATTCTATATCCATTGATTGTATACTTGTGACTGCAGTAGGAGAACGTGTTCATGATATACCTAATAACAGTATCTACCCGATTAACATGTGGGTAGGAATAATTAGCGATAATCGAAGGATTAATTATTAATTACAGGCGTAAGGGGAAAATTGTTTGATATAATTTATTGTCAGTTTGCAATTTCTACAGTACAGTCAGTGCTTATGTTATCCACTCACATTTACTGGTATTATATTCCATAATAGGTATGAATTAGCAATGTTAAGTACAGACTGATTAGAGCTTTGCAATCGTATAGATCAAACGTAAGCAAGATCTTGTTACAGCTGTTTCTTAAATCAAATCTACCTAATATAGTATTAATATACTTTTGTTGCAATTACACATGCAAATACATGCTTTTAAATTCAGACTCTAGTCCTTACATTTACACTTTCATGCAAACTTCAAAGCTGTCTTGATATATTCGTGAAATATATACTGGATTTTCTCTTTTTCTTTTTGTTCCTTTTCTTCTCATTCTACTCTTCCAGGCAGCTTATTTAGCGAACCTAATATTTCATCTTAAGGCTTTGGCTTAGTTCGTCGCATTCATGATAATCCATATAGTTAAATTTAAAATGTCTGTACCTCTAATCAGAATAAGAAAATAACTATAAGGATAGCTAATAGTTAAATAAAAACAAGAGGAATATACCTGAGCGACCATTTACTATTATAAGTAAGGTTAAGTTTATTAGTATTATAATTTTCGACCTCCAACTTTTTGCAGAAGTTCCCTGTTTTGAAGTTCCTAATATCGAAAAAGTGATTTGTGACTTCTCTCTCTCTCTTTCACCCGATAGCGACCAAACGGTTAAAGGCAATCTTTATATTTACGAGTTTCATCTTCTTCTAGACATGTGGATATATTTTGCAAGTTATGCATTCTGTGCACATTTATCAGTTTTGCTGTTATCGAGTAAGAGGTTTTTGCAAATATCTCCTAAATTATGCATTTCAAACAGATTATTACGAGTATAAAAATATTTAGAGGTGCATTTCTAATAATTTTTGTATAATAAAAATTTCAAAATTCGGACCAGACGTAACACTTTCACAGATTTTTATAAATGATAATAGTATATTTCAAGTTTTGTAAATCTTATTTCAATCACAAGTTTTATTAATCACGAGCGAAGCGTAGCAGAGCGAGTGTTTAGTAAAACGAATGGACAACGAATTTCATTCTATATATTTTCTACGACCATAAATAATCAAAATAACACATAATTATTATGTAGAGAGTATTTAAAAATGTTAATTGGAATGACTTTTGTTTAAGAAATTCGTCTGGAGCCCATGCCTCGTTTTTTAAGTTACAATTGCACGTGGTTCATGCGCTGGCAAGTGCAATAGTATTTTCATCGCTGCTGATGACATCTTAAAACGTATCTGAAAGATTGCTAAACACTCTCTCTATATTTAAAATAACAGTTATCTGCATAAGCTTAGACATTACATTTATTAACAGACGATAGATAGAATGTCGTTAATATAAATTATAAAAGCAGCGGGCCGAGGATTGAACCTTGTGGAACAGATAAAATAATGGAACTACTTGAAATATCATCACGATACACGATTCGCTGTGTTCTCCCTGATTAGTTCAAAAGAATAAGCAGACAATTCAATCCATTATTAATAGACGTCATTATGTTATTCAATACATAAGCCAATGCAGTAGCAGTACTGAAGCCCTTCCGAAAACCATTCTTATATTTATGCAAGTTAAATTTTGAAATAATTCTTTTTGGGAAACCATCATAATTGATTTAGCTTCAATGATATCAGTTAACAATTTGTTTGACTGAATCTCCTCCAAATACTTTGTGATAATTTTCAGACAATTATGACATTATAAATGTGAATGTTGAATTATTTTACACTATGAGTTATTCAGAGGAAATTAATAAGTTGACTCTGAATATAAATTTGCTCTGTTAATCTCTTCAAGAATAATAAGGAGTTATAAAATGAATAACAATTAATAAAAAAATTGAAACAGATACGTTTTCTAATCTGACCTTCTATGATAACTGGAGCCGTTCTAATTAAGTCATAAACTTCCAATGTTACTGCACTCTTCACTGTTCTTTATAACCATATCGCAATCCTCCAAACAGTATCCTTCTAGTACGTATTAAAAGTTCTTGCCTTCCCAAGTCGTCAATATTCAGTATTCATTTCTATTAAATTTGAATATTAATGTCCTCTTAATGACAAAACATTAAAAGTTTATGTTTTGTTACGTGTAAAAATGACTTTAGTTTCGTTACGGAAGAATTTCCGATTTTACTGCATGAAAGTAGAGATGTTATATTTTATTTTATATATAGTAGTGACTTGATTGTTTATTTGTGAAGAAATTATTTTCAAATTTGTATCATGAATATATTTGCGCCTGAGTGTATAGTTTTTCATCTTCGTGTTAGAATATTAATTACTGGTTATACCTTTAAATGTAAATAAATTTAAGACATGGCATTTATTAGTAGATTCGTATTCGTATTGTTCGTGTGAAATTAATAACTTTCATTGTTTTTGGTCATTTGCTGTCCACTTCAATTTTCGACTTATTTTCCTTTCCTTTTACTTTCTTATACGTAGTATAAGGAAGTATTGTGATGACGAAAATTTTCGACCTCGAGATTTTTGCAGATGTCCACGTTTTGAAGTCGCGTGATACCAAAAAAGTGGTTTTTAAAAAATGTGTGTGTGTCTGTCTCTCTCCCTCTCTCTGTGTGTGCCTGTCTGTGTGTGACCACGTTAGCGGTCAAACCGCTGTAGATATCTATTCCAAATGTTGTATTTACGTGTATAATCTCCCTCTTGAGATCTCATTAGTTTTTCAGTAAAATCGGTAGACTGGAAGTAGTAGTTTACTTCAGCGAAAAAAGCGGATTTTGCAAATATTTTGTCAATTACTAAGTTTAAACAAATTTATAAAGAATTCAAATGTACTCAGAATTAAATTTAAGAGAAATTGTGTTAAAAAAGTATTTCGAAATTTCTACCGGAAGTAGATCTTTTACTCTTATCGAAAATACATTACGAGTATAAAAGCATTTAAAAGATAATTTTAAATATCTTTCGTATAAAAAATTTTTTAAAATTCGGACCGGAAGTAACTTTTACTCTTACCGAATAGCGACTTTTGCAAATATGTCGTAAATTATGCATTTTGTATATATTTATCAAGAGTACAAAAGTATTTAGAGTTAGATTTGCAATGTTTTTTGTATAAATGAAATTTCAGAATTCAAGTAACACTTTTACTCTTAGGGAGTAGCACCTTTTTTCGAATATCTTGCAAAGTATGCATTCTATAGCGATTTATTAAGGGAATAGTAGTACTTAGAATAGGATTTTGAATAATTTTTGTTTAAATAATTCTTAAAATTGTATAGTTTGAAGGGCTCATACGTATAAGACAGTCGTGTGGAGGCCACACATAATTTTTTTAAACTAATTTTGACTGACAAGTTATTAACGTGCGTTAGTGTTTCTTCCACATGCACTTTGGTTAAGTAAGATGACTCATATCGTTCGTGGATAATTTAGTTTTGCGTATGTTGGAGGTAGCTGCTCGAGACTTGGTAAATTCTGAATTAAATTGCTCTTATCATTACAGACCACTTTTAATTGTCTGAGTTGAAGTAGATTTATATTTTAAATAGTGTGGCTCCTGGAAGAATTTTAATATTGTGTAGAGGGCGACTTTTGTCGAGATTTATATATATTATTGATGTCTGGCGTTTAAAATCGAAAGGATTTAGTATTTCCGCAAAATTAGATCGACAAGGTGAACATCTTTTGTTAGTTGCCTCGATCGTATCTCATTGTGTCTTTGAGCTTCTTAGTTTGAGCCGATGGTCATTTATTCTCGAACTTCGTGATTTTTGGAGGTATGGGTTTGCCATTTTGTATGCAGATCATATTTGAGATGCGCATGTTGCCCCGCTATGTCAGCAGCGTCTACAGTAGGAAATCGAACTACTGAAGCATATTGTGATAGTGTCAGTAAAGAAATTGGGTTATGTCATAATAACAATTTAGGATGCGTTAATTAATTGGTATATGTTATTTTCCATATAGTCAGTTAATATCCGCGGGTATCAAATCATTTCTTCCTTAGAAATCAACACAAAACATCGCGTAATCATTTTACCGAGCGCACCTATATGTATACATCGATCAAAGCCGTCAGGAATTTCCATAAACTCTCGCACTTTAGTAGAATAATTATTCATAGTAAATACCTACCGACATTCACATTAAAAATTTCCTATAATTTTTTTTGCTTTATGTTTGACTTCAATTTAGACAGTGAATAATAAAATTTGCAATGATATTTGATGTTTGTATTTATTTATGCAAGTCGTTTATTTTTAATGTATTATTTATTTTAAACGTATGTAAATAAATCAAATGGCATTGAACGATGATGACTTATTTGTTGTATATAAAACAATTTAGTATCTATTAATTAATAAGAGAGCTACTGGACTTACCGTTTTTCGACAGCAGTTATCCGTAGAGCAAGACGTACGTTTTTCTTTCTTTTACAAAGTGTTGCGGTGACTTAAGCACAAACTTAATAAGTCACTACCGTATTAATTTAGTTTGACCGGTATTTCTATAGTAAGCGACCTCTACTGTGTTTAGGCGGAATCTAAAAATAAGAGCGAACGGGGCTGCCTATCTGCATAGGCGTAAAAATCCCCATAACAACCACCTATTATTTAGTATGATATCGATATTAATTAGCCTAGTTTTCTGATTTAGTTAACAGCACTCACATAGAGAACACGTTACATTCTTTCTATTTTTCTTCATAACTCCTTAACGACTCATATTATCTTTCTAGATACACATGAACATATTGCTTTCTCAAAGTTCTTTAGTTATAATTCATTTAATTCAAAACAACACTTATTCCCTAGGATTGCATTCTAAAAATTATCATGGAGATTTCTTTTTCTATTTATGTGTAGATTACATAATTTATTATTGCAAATAGTTACGTTCAAAATTATAATTCTTAATTTATGAACTCAAAATGACCGAATATCAATACGGTATATATTGTACCTAAGTATTTTTAATATAGATCATAGAAACAAGAAAATATATTATATAATTTAATCCCAAATATGTACAAATTACACCAATAACAAATTGGTGAGTACATTTTTTGTTTTATATCATATGATGCATGCTGTATGCGTGAAAACACGTTCTCTAATACGTTGAGCTAAGCATTAATTAACACGTCACAGGCATAGAGCGAAACAAATTAGGACAAACTTTCGTGCGAACAAAGAAAAATTCCCGAAAGAAATATGTTAAACCATTTAGTACAAAGGCACCAACAAAATTCGCAGCACTTTACTACTTCCTTAAAGAGTCTGCAATATAGCAAAAGACCAGAGGAAATATTTTTTTTGCTTTCTTTGTTGAATAACATCGTTTATAAGGACTGATGAAACGGGGATTTGAGTAAATGTTCGGTACTGAAATTTATGTACAATTTCCTCCCATTTGTGCACTTATAAAGCAATTTTTGCTCGGAACACTTTTTTAAGGGAATAACATTCCATTCGGAGAACATAATAGGGGCTTTGTTTTACCGTTTTGCGTTACTTGTCCGCGCTGGATTTTTCTTTCTCATTTTTTTTTATTTTCCGGGAAAACATCAGCTTCAATTTTTTTTTTGTTTTGTATTCTATCCTTTTCTTTCACATCCGCACATTAAAATTGAAGTAGTCTGTTCGGAGAAGTTCAATTATTCAAAGCAAGGATAAGTTATTTAGCGAAATTTATTTAGTTAAAAGGTAGGCTTAATTGAATTGATGAGAAAACACAGTAGGATTTCTTAAGTCACCTGTATGATAAATATTGTAAAACGTAAGCTGGTGATGGCCATGAGTATGCTCTACGAGGCGTAGTGATGCTGTGGATGTGCCTTTTTTTTATTAAAAAAGCCCACAGTGCTTGACGATAACTGCCATTCCGTAAAATCCCGAAAAATCTACCTTTAGCAAACATATATCGATCAATAACTTTCGAAAAATTCCTCACATTCTTTGCTTCTTTCTAACCTAAACCTAAACCTATTCTTAGAATTAGTTTAATAATAATAAATCAGCTGTCAATAATATCAATAATATGTTGCTATATTGTATTCATTAAGAAATTTTACAAATCATTAAAATTAAAAGAATCGACTATTTACAATTAGAAGGGTATTGAAATAGACTCACTCCTTCTATCTAGTTTGGATGAATCGTTAGAGAAGCTACAGTATATTTAACTTAGTGCGTTGTCTATTATTTATTGGATTTTGAATCTCCGACGTTTCGGCAGATATTCTTCTGTCGTCTACTGGGTAGCTCCGGGAAGGGTTGTTACTTGCCAAACTCATATCTGAATTTTTAATTTTGTAAGTGTTTCAATTTATTAGTGCTAGCTATGAGGATAGAACCCGTGTTATCAGAAATAGATGTCCACTGTTCAAGCGTATTAACTACTAAGTAATTGAAAGTTTAGAATACATTTCTTTAAAACCTATATATAATCTACACTTGAATGCGCAGAAGTAGATGCGCAGTGTTACGTTTTTTGTGTGTGTCATGTTGGATGGATACGATAGACGAATATCTCCCAAAACGTCGGAAATTCAGAATCCAATAAATGATGGAAATAGGCCAAATACCAACTCAAATTATACTCCATCGTCAACAGTCACATGTCTTGAGTTAAGCTATAGTATAGTCGTATCGAGTGATCAACTGCTCACGTAATCCTGCTGTAATACGTGAGCAAATGTTAAAATACACAAAACAAATTGTAATAAGTAATTTTAAATTTGACACTGTTTTTTTTTTTATAAAATAAGCGAATCATATATTATAATCTCTTCTAAGTAAAAACTATTTATATACATATAAATGAGAATGAATGTATATGAAAAAGAATTTCTAGTGTACTCTTAGCCTTTTTGTCACCTGTTTTAATTTTAACTCTCGTCTAGACAGACGATCGCGCAGACAACCACGCTCGCATGCCCACCAAAAAAACAGGGACACGCTTTTAACGTTTTGGTCACTCTTCGTTAATAGTTGTTCTCTGGTCCGGGTTTGTTAGTTCAAATATATGTAGCGGTTTCGATGTGATTTATTGCAATGGTATTTACATAGAAATGTGTTTGTTTTGGTGTATGTTAGCATACACACGACCTCATATCCGCAGTGTATTCTGCTAACTTGCGCATTTAAGTTTTCGTAATACATTTGCTAACCTTGCATAGTTTAGATATCGTTGTTATAAGTGCAGTTTGAAATATATGTTTTTGACAATAGAAAAGTCTGTCATAAAATTGTTATTATTGTAATAGGCCTAACTTCTTAAGAGTCGTCCATTTGCCGATAGATATTTGTTAAAATTGTTTTGTGTAATTCTAATTACATTTATTTGGCTTTTAGTAAAAACTCGTGGAAAGAAGTCGCATATTCCCTACAGTAGAATGAAGGAATGAGTTTGCTTCTGAATGATTTTTAATTAAATTAAAAATTTTCCGAATGGCTACTGCAGCAAATTAAAAACATTTAATTCGAAACGGGTGCCTTGTTTCTTTTACTTTTATTCTGCTGTTCCGTCTTTCTCTATTTTCTCTTCTCCATTCACTTCCACGTCGTCTCATCCGCCAGATTTAATTTTAAGATGATTTAGTTTTTCTTCGGTCATTTTAATTAAACAGAAATGGATTTTTGTAAGGCTGTTTTTCCGTACTTTAATTTAATTCCATGATTAACATTTTCGAGCAATAAGAATAAACGAAACACGAAATTAATATTGAATTGCTTCACTAGGATTGTTAATTACACAACACATAAGAAAGTATCAGTCCAAATTACTTTATTATTTATCTGTATGTATCATTAATATCATAATGGGTGTATTCTACTGTTTTGCCAAGGTCATATTTATAGGTATTGTCTATTTCTATCACAAAGCAAATATAACCAATAAGTTTTATTGTAATGTAAGAATATTGAAAAATTAGTAAATTTGTATTTGCAAAAGAATTTTAATTTAAATTGATTGATGGATGAACAAATAACGCCAGTCTGAGACAAAAGATGCATGAAACTGAAACTTCTTCTGACCATTAGATTTTTGACATGGAAATATTTTGTAGCCCTTGTTTTTAAAATTAATGAATGCAGGTTATTGGCAATAAACTATGTAATGCATTTCAAAGTTTAGTTCATTTAGTTCATAATTACAAATAACTGATGAACGTTCTCAGATCAATGCTTAACATTTATTCACCTGAAAATCGAATAAATAATTTTACTCATTAAGGTAAACTTTTGCTAGTGTTCAGTAAAGCTTTTATCCTGGATTATTCTTTTCCAGTGGTGAACGGCCGGTAAATCTTTGTATTGTTTATTTTATAAAACTTATATTATGTAAATATAATATTATAATTTTAAGTATGACTTTTCAATCTAATTACACATTTGTAAAATAAAATTTTCGTCTTATTTTAGTATCTTTATTATCAAGCACGGATACTAAGCAAATCATATATTGTGAAGAACTAACATAACATGCATATATGCTACTTTTCATACGAATAGTAACGTTTATTACGGTTTATATATTTATAGTGTACATTAATAATTTTTTACATAGATTATCATTACTCTAAGGTGTCGTTTACATTTACTGACTTCTTTTGTGTCTATTAACATGTAATTATTATTGATCAGGGACTTCTTATATGAATCAAAAAGCAGATTCATAGAACAGAGATATGATTAATTAATTTGCATAAAGTGCAACTCAAGCAATTTTCTCTTGACTAAGAATGTTTATTTAATATCATAGATTATTTCCTTCACCTGTCAAATTTAAATTTTGTCCAATCACAATCAAAACTGAAGTTGAAATTAACCAATGAAAGGTACCGGTTCTTGATATCAGCGACTATTACAAATCGACTATTTTAAATGTAGGTAACAAATCAAGTATGTATTTTTTCATTAAGTGGCATACGTGTCAAATAGATGAAAATGTCCGACAAAAAGAGATTTAGCGATGTTTCGGATGAAATTATTGATAATCACATCGATTTGACAACTCATTTTTTATTATGAAACTTGGTTTAGGAAATAATCTTAACAAATATAGCTCGAGCTTGATAAGTAGTCGACTATTACATTGTTTCAATTTTTCTCGTGTGCCTCCCAATTTGACTTAACCAAAATTGGCATTAATAATTAAAGACTAAAGCCCTCGAGCTAAAGCTCTCGTGCTCTAGTCAAATTATTAATGCCAATTTTGGTCTCGTCAAATTGACAGTAGCGCACACTCGAAAAATTGATGACAATGAAATAGTCGACTATTTGTCAAGCTCTCGTTATATTACCTTTGATAAATCACACTAATATCTCTCTTTTTGACTTGGCAGTATATTATAAATATTTTTCGATATCCGGATATCCGAGACGTCAATATCCGGGTACTCGAATCTTAGATTCAAGTATCCGGATATCCGGATACTTGTTTATAAATTAGGAATACTGAAATCGTAATCTAAGTTCGTTCGATTAACGATTACAGTAATCGTGATTTCAAAAATTTTTGAATTACGATTTTCTAAGTGATCGTAATCGAGTTGTTCAAAAAATGTCGGAAAGCTAAACGCGGCTCAATTAAGCTGGTACGCGTTATATATGAAGGCAATAATTATCCGAATAAGAATAAGAAAAAACAAAAACAAAAAAGTTTTTAAAATACACCAGAAATTAAAAAAAATAATCAGGTGTGGCTACCACACGACTTTTTTTTATACGTATGAGCGTATAGAAAAATTATTCAAAATCCTATTTTGAGTACTTTTATTCTCATAATAAATCATTCTAGAATACATACTTTGCAAGATATTCCAAAAAAAGTGTTACTCGCAGACCGGCTTTTGCACGTACTGGCGAAGATATCTCGCGGTCGAAATTATTAGTGCTTGTTCAATGAAGCTCCGCATCAGTATTGGTTTTTTTTTAAATTTCGTGGCACGTAAGAGGACACAATTAAATTGACTTTTTTGACTGACTTATTGCCATTTTGGTTAGTTCTTTAATTTGTATGCAGAAATAGCGTTGCAGTTGCATTGGAACATGTTGCTGCATACATTATGCTTGTATTACATACATATTTAGCATCTGCCAAAAATAATTTATGGAATTTTTAAAAATTTTTAAAATATTTGTTTGAGTTGTGTAATAGACATTTTATCCACAACTATTAAGTAATATATGTATTAAATACGCGATTTCTATCAAGTAATGCCATGCATTACTAAATACTGTTGAATAATAGTGACAGTTCGATGGAATAATACATATATTACTTAATAGTTGTGGATAATATTTATTACTCCACCGTTGTGTCAAATTTGACATTTCATAAATATACTTATATACATAATTACATAATTTAAGCAACTGTAATGTAACGATTAATAATTATTATAAAAATTAATTTTTTGTGTATTAGAAACGTCACTATTAATAAATAATGTTGTTCCTTTATCTCTTTATCTTTTGTATTTTTGAACAAACATATACAGTTGTGAATATGCGGTATACATAAATCGCATTTTTTGTTTGCCGTGTCAAAATGTCAACTTCTGACAGTGTTTGTAGAAAGAAATATTGTTCTTTATCTTTCGTATTTTTTGAACAACATTTAAGTTGTGGATAAAGTATAGTATTTAACTCGCGTATAATGGCTATTACCCACTCAGATGTTACAACACTCGCCTGACGGCTCGTGTTGCAATTTCATCTTCGTGGGTAATAGCCATCATTACACGCTTGTTGAATAATATACTATTATATATGTGATTTAATGATAAAATAATTGTCATGTACATATTTTATTTTTCAATGTGTAATATCGCCTGGATTTTCTACGAACTGGATCTTTATGCCGAAGAAATTTCCCAGTTGACAATATTAATGCGCAATGAATGAAGCTCCGCATCAGTATTCCTTCAACGTATTATTCAATGCGTGAAACATGCCGGATTTGCACGTTGTGGATCCTCATAACGAGAATATCTCGCGGTCGACAATATTAGTGCTCGTTGAATGAAATTTTTAAAAAATATCCGTTGCTGAAAAAAGCTTCCTTGAAGTGCACTATTTTGATGAGGCTGTCGATGCCATAAACGTACATCCTCAAAAGAAGAGCTCTAGATGAAATCTGAAAAAATCTAACGAAAAATACCCGGGTACCTCGATCATAGACACAATCAGAATACAAATAAGGACAGCTTTATATTTGAGGCGTCATAATAAAAGATCCGAAACCGGATATCCGGATACTCGAATCTAAGTGAAACAAGTATCCGGATACCCGGATATCCGGATACTCGGATCCGGATCTTGATCCGGATTTCGAGTTATAATGAGTAACCCGGATACTCGAATATCCGGATAGTAAGAGCTCTAATAAATACATATCTCTACATTTAATTACTGTGGAATAATTTAATTCCGGATTTATATAAATATTTGATGCACCACATAGTGGTAATTTGTATAAAGAGGTAGGTAATAGATATATTTTTACTTATCTGTTTGGTTAATTTATCTGTCTTACTAATCAGAGATACGAAAATATTTTAGTGAAGGAGAACGTTGTCTATCTCTGAAGAAAGAGACACACTTTAAGATTTTATGAACATTATGGAAAAAGAGCATTATTATTATTTATTATATTATTCCAACCTACATTTTTGCGGAACATTGGGCTTTTCAACCGTCTTCATATAATGGATACGTGTGTAAACTACTTTTAATTTTTAGACATTTATATTGCCACAGTTACTAATTTATGCTGAGGTTTCGTATTACGTAATATGAAGTATATAATATAAACCATATTTATGTAATAATAATTATACTAAATTCGAAGTATATGGCGGAACATAAAAAACCATATAAATTGTACAACGCAAACTTCTCTAATATACCAGTAAATTACCGGCGAAGTAATAAAAGAAACACATGTAAAGAAAGCATTGTTCTACACTTTAATTGCATAACGTCCAGTGCAGTTTTCATACTTATTACCAGAAAGAATATTAAAAATAAACGATAAAATTTTTATTATTTTGCACCTGTAGCAAATCATAAAATATTAATATCACATTGCTGTAAGAACCTAGTACAATTTGCTTTGGTAGAGTCATTTATAACGACCCACTCAATCGCAAGTAAAATATCACACATAAATAAACAAGCAAACACCACTTTTCCTTTTTGATAGGAAATTTAAGTAGTATTTTCAGATATAACATTTATTGTCAACTTAGAAGATATTTAAAAAAAAATTAAAATATCCGAAATTTATAATTAAGCATATCTTCCTAACTATTGACGATAGAACTAATATAAAAATGGTATCTAGTAGTAATTTTTGCATAGAAAATATAATTTTAGTTAAAAATTCAAAGCACACTTAATTATGAAGATGTAACATAAAGTGACACTTTTGTCAAAAATAGTTGGCCATGACTTCATAAAAAAACTTTTTTTTCTGATTTCGTAAATATTAGGTTTGGTATGGTAATCGTTTTAAAATTTGTAATATAGCCACAGTAATTGATACTGTTGATTTTTGAGGAAATAATCACTATAGACCGGACACGAGCGGTTGATGACTCATCGCCCATGGGCGCGCTATTCAAATTATCTGTTATTAAAGAGTTCTAATTTTGTTTATATAAGAGGGTGGTCATCTATAAAATACAGAATACGTTATTATTTGTTCATTTTGCAGTTCTAGTTGAGTAAAGGAGTATTAATATTTACTAGCAATACTTTCTCAAGGTTCTCTTCTGTAAGATTTGTTCTCTTTGAATGAAGTATATCCTTGTAGACAGAAAATGTCGTATATACATCGCAACTGGTTATGGGTGCGTACTGGAAATATTCTTTTATTTCCGCGTATTTAAGAGTTAGATTTTGTGTCATTGTCCCCATACACAATTGCCAACTAAATCTGGATTTCCATTAAAAACTGCGTCTAACTTTTGTCGAAGACCACGCCCGAAGTCACTTGGAATACTTTTGAAATTATTAATAGCCATATCTAATGTGGTTAATCCATATTTTAATTTGAGATTTCGATCAAAATATGTGATTAGTTTGGGCAAATTTCCAAAGTGTTCCTGAAGGAATAACAATAGATTTTTTAAATTTGGGATATGTGTTAGTTCCTTGCACTCAGAAATACTTCGAGCATCGTCATTTAAACATGTAAAATTTTGTAAACTATTGAAATTTTCTGCATAAAAACTAGTAGCTTCCAACCATGTTCCCCATCTAGTTATTACTGGTTTGGGAGGCAGGAACAAAGATTCTAGTGTTTCCCTCTAAAGAGCTACTTTCAATGGTGCTTTTCTGAAAACTTTTTTAAAAGCGGATACAAGTCTATCAACTTCCGGATATGTGTCTCTGATATATTCAGAGATTCTGTGGAGAGCATGTGCTACACAAGTAATATGCAGCATATAAAGATATGTTTCCGTTAATAGTCTGCCTGTTTTTAACATACATGCGGCACTGTCACTAACAAACAAAAGTATTTCTTCCCTGTACATATCGTCCGAATGAAGCATTTTGTGCAAATTCTCGTCAATGGTTTTAGCAACTGTTTCCGCATCAACTGTATTTATATAACTTTAGATGCTATTACATATTCATGGAATAGTTGGATGTAGTACACCAGCTGCAACATTTACCACACAGCGTCCTAATATATCGACAGTTTCGTCGGCACTTATCCATAGGTGCTGATTTGAAAGATGTCTTCTAATGCATTCTACTGTTTTGGTGAAGCACTTAGAAACATAATATTTGCGTAAAATGGATTCATCAGGAACATTTCGACCAGTATATTTTTGGATTATTGGGAGAAGTAAATTCAATGAAATGGTATTAAACAGGAACTTTTACAAATATTACGAAGTAAAAAGTAAATAGAATACATTTTAAAAACTCGGCACCCTTCTACCTACGCCCCATAAAGAAAAGAATTTAAGAGTAAAATCGTTTTTTTTTTGCTGGCCGTTTTCGCGATAACAACAGATGTTGCAGTTCACCATATGAATAGTGCTATTCAGTAAATGCGTGATGTTTACATTATTTCTTTGCTCCGTCGTAATTTCAACCAGGTACGTCCAGTCTATAAATAAGCAAGTAAGTCTTGAAAAACTATTTTAATGCCAAGCCGCATATTAGTAGTGTATCAAAATACAAGTTTCATAAGACACGATTTTTGTGCACGCGTTCAAATTTAGAAAACGAGCCGCTAGGCGCTAGGGCAAGTGCACAGAACGTCTCATGAAACGTGTATTATATACTACTTTTTCTATTTCGTTTATTAAAAGTTCAGAAAAGCTTAAAATAAGAGACATGTTTTGTTCGAATATTTTTGAAATTTTGATTCTTTTGTTGAAGTTGGTTACTCTGATTTTTAAGTAGAACGTTTTAAATACTTGAATATCGGCGGTGTTATATGTAATTATGTTTAAAATTCAGACTGATTTATGCAATAAATTATTTTAAATTATCAACAAAAAGGATGAAATAAATAATTGTACGCCCCCAGAGATTCGCAAAATAGCAGAAGACAATCTACAAAATCTTTCGCCAACAAACTCTCCACATATTTATCAAAAACAAACCTTTATAACAGTTGTAGGTACTATTCAACATGAGAAGTAAATGTCAATAGTAGCATCAGAAAACTTATCATCCAACACTGCTTAACAATTTATTTGTTAATTAGTAAATAAAATGTTGGCATGTGTGCTTTTTATTCTTTGTCCAATTCTGTTGGACATGTTTGTTATTTTAAAAGCTAATATTTTGACATTTAAATACGATTTGGTTCTATTTTTTGTGTGACTAACTTCAAGAAAATAAAATTAGCGTGCGATAAAATAATACTTTATGCAACCAAAACGGGTGTCGCAAAGTGAACTTTATAGCACCGGAATAGAAAAAATAGTTTTTCTTCAAGATCCTTGAATTAGGTATACAATCTTGGAGTCTTGCATTTTTTGCCGTTTTATGTTTTTTGTTTATACAGTGTACTTTATCTGAAGATCAAATCTTTATGTTTGTAGGAAATATCAGATATAGGTACATGCTTATCTTCTAAATCTTATTTTTATTTTAATTTTTATTGCAAAATTGGCCATAAAGGAACTTCTAACTTTTGCATGTAAATCGAGCTGAAATTAAGCTACTGTCTTTCATATGTATTAATAACGAAAAATACATAATATATTATTGTAATTTATACTATCATAAACTACATTTCCATAATCCGCGTCGGATAACAAATTCGAAACATTACATTCAGCATAAATGACATTCAATTAGCGCAGTAAAAAATCCATTAATCCATACAATTTCGAGCACAATTAAATCGAAAATAACAACATCACCAGATACGGGTAATTATATTGCATGACTTCACATCCCAAATTCAAATTGTAATGCATCATCGTAAAATATAAGGTAATTTTCCAAATTTACGATGCCGTATTCCCATAATAATAAAGTACCACGTAAAGATCAATACCTGGACCAGACCACCGTAACGCATATCTGTTATTGACACCGAATCGTTTCAATAAAAAAAAAATGTTCGGTGATTAAAGAGCTCAAGTATCGATGAATGAATTTTCATTGAGATCTAATCGAATGGCACGCTGCTCTTAATTTATATTCGCGCCTGCAGATGTCTCCGACGCTCGGCGTGCTAATGTACAGTGTTCGAGCCACACCACCTTCTTCCAATCGAGAACACAATGGGTTATTATTCCCGGGGCCGTGCATATTTCTTTTGTTTCTTTTGATGTTCGATAATTAGTCCCCCAGTTTCGTGATTTAAATGGAGGTTGCCCATTAAAAGGGGTACTCTCGAATAGATAAATGCACGCCTGTGAGAAGGGTTGAAAGTGGTTGCTCTTTCAAATGTTTATCATTCCCTGGGAGTTTTTTTTTTTCGTGGAATTCTTCCGTGATAAGTGGCCTTTGTTTTATTGTTAGGAGCATACGCTAATTGGATATCAGAGGGCAAGGTAATGATTTTGGATTGATTCTCTACTGAAAAAGGGGTGGATCCTGTCCCATTGAAAAGTAGACGAAGAGGGTAATCAAGAAGTCATTCAGTCATTTTCGAAATAAACTCATTGACGACGTCGTCTGTAAATTTTAATTAATTTTGACGACGAAAATCATGTTAAGTGTACAGGTCTTCATAATTACAATATTAATCATAACTCTTTCTTTTTGTATGTTCTCAAGCTTTAGTAAATAATGGGCGTTTACATCGCTGCGACTATTTTAAAACGAAGCCTGCGCCTATATATTGATCTAAGAAGTAAAACAAGATATTTATTAATCAGGTTATCGAAAAATCTGTTTGTAATTATTGTTTTATTAAAATGTTTATTGTAAATTAATATTTTACATTTTAAATTCTACTTTTGTATTTGAAGGACCACTTCAAAAAGTTAGTTTTCTTTCTCTGTTAAAGCTATATCCTCCTGAGGCCCCACTGAAAACGGTTTGACAGAAATGCATGAAACTTTTCCTATGGATGAACTATGAGTAGAAAAGCTTAAATTAATTTTTTGAGAAAAAAAATGTCCATTTTAATGGACATCGGAGCGTGTTAAGTCAAAATTTATTATGTATGTAAACGAAAAAAAATTTCAGTATTAGTTAAGAGTTACTAATTAGTTGTACAGAGACATGCTAATCATAAAAACAATTATGTTCGGCGGTAATACATAGATAAGTGTTACATGTTTCGCAAAAAAAAAATTCTGGCAATTGTTGAATTTGCACCTTATTGAATTTTTCACTTTACTTCATTTCGGTAAATGCTTCATTACTTGTTTTGTTGGGGTTGATCGTGGCGATGGAGCATAGCCTCCAGGATTATATATATTATTAGCTCTGCAAGCCTAGTAGGCCCTTGGCTTGGTGCGTTATCCTTTTCCACTCTTCTCTATCTCTTGCTTTCTTTCGCCAGTTGTTTATTGTCAAGTACTTAATGTCCTTCAGCACATCGTCCATCCATCTTATTTTGGGTCTACCTCGTTTCCTCTTTCCTTCTATGCCTCCTACCATTAGTCTTTTGGGTACCCTCTCGTTTTCCATGCGTTCTATGTGTCCTAACCATCTTATTCTATATCCCTTAGCTATTTCTATAATATTTGGTTGGTTATACAGTCCTTGTAATTCCCTGTTGGTTCTCTTCTCCCATCCTTCATTCACTTTTTTGCCTGCGAAGGATATACGCAGGCATCTTCTTTCCCATACTGCTAGCATTTTTTGTTCGTTCTTATCCATTGTCCAAGTTTCACTTCCAAATAATACTATAGGTCTCAATATTGTCTGGTACACTCTCTGCTTTGCTCCCCTGGACAGCAACTTACTGTTAAGTACACTCCTTAGTTGGTATATACATTTGTTGACTTTCTGTATCCTGCTCTGGATCTCTTTTTTTATATCTGGCTTCCTATTAAATTCCACCCCCAAATATGTGAATGACTTTACCTCCTCAAAACCGTAGACTTTTCCGCCTGCTGTTGTCACGACGAACTTTTTATCTTTAGTATTTCCTTTCTTAGCCAATATCATGTATTTTGTCTTTCTCTCATTTATTTCCAATCCCATTTCCGCTGCACTTTGTTCAAAACGCAGCAATACTTCTCGTAGCTCCTGTTCACTTCTCGTTATTGTGACAATATCGTCTGCAAATGCCAAGCACTCGTGTCTCTAATGATACAGTAGTCCCGTTCTGTTTATCCTCGCTCTTTGCACAGCATATTCAAGCACATAATTAAATAATGCTGAAGACAGCGGATAGTCCTGTTTCAGTCCTTCCAACACTTCAAAGTTTTCAGTTACCTCTGCTCCAATTTTTGCACAACATTCTGTCCCATCCAAAGTTGCCTCCACGATTGTTTCTTGTTTTTAACCGCATATTTTCGTCATGTTCTTCGATTTTTTTCTTCAAGGAAGTAGTCTGCCACTTGAATTTTAAAATTAAGGAATCTTTAAATGTTCGATTTCTTGTCACCCAGTTTTTTCCTGTCCTCGCGATATAAAATCCACGAGTTAGCTATTGCTAAATCAATCAAATGCTAAATCGTTTTCATTATCCATTTCTTTGTTCTTGCGGACATCATGTAGTAACTTATCATCCTGTGTGTTAAATCAATTCCTCCCATGGAGTTATTGTAACTCTTTATTATGTTAGGGCGATGTACCTACACATACTTAGAGTCTTTTTTAGACCATCTCTTGAAATGATCTGCAGGTTGTTCCCCTAACACTGTTGAAGCTAATGAAATAGGTTTTTCATCAAACCATTGCACGATGTTGACTTTGGCGTCGTTTCTAACAGTTTGTTCTGTAAAACCCCTGGAATTTTTTTAAATTATTTTTTCTGCAGTTAAATGTGCTGCCGTTGGTAACCTAGATTTCATTATTTTTCCGTGTGTACGATTTTCTTATTCAATAAATATTTCAAAAGTGGAATTGTTGTAAAAAAACGATCGACAAATACCTGGGTATCAGGAAGAAACGACCTCGTCAGACTTACTCCAGCAGATGGTCCAACTCCTAGATCTACATCGTAATCTTCGAGTAATGTTCCTTTACCCTGGTAAATTTCAAAATCCAAAACTAATCCTTCTGGTGTGGCATATACGAAATTTTTGAAGCCCTCAAGGTTTGGCTTGCTGCTTACAAACTGTTTAACGTTGCACACACCTATAAAAGGAATCATCTGCTCATCAACAGCTACTATCGGGCGGCAATCTAAATATAAACAATCATTTCGAATTTTGTCTGTAAGCGGTGTGATCTTCCACAGTTTGTCCTTTTTTTTTTGTATGCTCCGGTATGTCATTATCTATGACAACTTTTAAATGGCTTCTAATAGCAAAAAACCTTTTGCGAGCCTTACTAATGACGATACGCTCCACTCGCGTTGAGGCGGCTCAGTACATTCTTATCTGAGGAAACTTGAGATAAGACATCAAAACGGAAATTTCTAGGAATTTCCTGACTTCATCTGTCAACAAATTCATGGGTTTATCGTGCTCCAAAAGACATTTTAAATTGGGACAGGTGCAAATATTTTCCACATGAGAATCTTTAAAACACATTGTGCTGTAGTTTAGATTTTCCAGTCTTTTCGCTCCAAGTAGGAGCTGGGGTATCAAATTGTGGTCCATTAAATCTGTAAGATTTTTTCCAGGAGTTTGGTCCACAACGAGCTTTCAAATTAATTAGAGGAATGTTAAATTCTGGATAGGAATCCGAACTTGAGTCGGCAGATGCCTCCTCTTTAGGTTGTTCATCTGGATCTTCTTCAGGTTGTTCATCTGAATCTTCTTCAGGTTGTTCATCTGAATCTTCTTGATGTTGTTCAACTAGACCTTCAGCAAAATTTTCATTATTTTCAAAACTCTCATTTTCGGAATCGGAATTAGTTTCATTTCCTCGTATCCCTCTATATCGGATTTTTCCAAACAGGCCAGCAATTCTGCGTCACGTTCTTCAGGTCGAAGGTGGGTTTTGTTGCCAAATATTGCTAAATAAAAAAAATATTGATTTGTAGGTTAGGAGAATAATGTTGGCAGAAAGATTTCGAGTCAATTTAAATGTACATGAATTAATACCAACTGTAGGGTATGTAAATCGTTGTGAAATGAATAGAAATACATTGTAAGAGTAAGATTAAACTTTTCTGCCTCTGTATCAAAAGTTTTGCTTTTGTATTTTCAAAAATATGTCTAAAACTTACCACTTGCCTTGCCGATCAACTAGTTACAAGTAACCCCACTTGGTCAATACACCGATAGATGGCACCTTATGCACGTCTATTTCAATGGACTGTCGGGTTTTAGTCCGGCAGAAACGAATTTGTCTCTAAAATGTCTCAAAACTAATATGTCCATTTTGATGGACGTTGGGCCTCAGGAGGATATGCAAAATTTTTATTATAGTAAACTTATAATAAAAATAGGCAGACATGCCGGTATTTGTGGCTTCTGTTAGAAGATTCACAATTTATCTAGGACAACAAACAACTTCATCCCGTTGTTGATAATGCTAGCCGCGTTAGTTGACGCGTAAATTGAGTATATTTTAACAGAATAGACAAATTTAATCTTCCTATTTTTGATATTAGTTTACAATATTAATTGTCAGTCAAGCCACTAAGTCAATATGGCATTTTAAATTAACTGTATTTGTTGCTTTAATATATTATCTACTGATGAACTTAATGTTTATAAATATATATATTATCAGTCCAGTTTTCTTTGCTATTCTGCCGTTAATTTATGTAACTAGAATCTTCAACCGTCGCTCGATCCATCTCATATAACCCAAATTCAAGAGGGAAGGATAAAACATTATACGATATATATTTAGCATATGAAATATGTTTCGAAATTCGATCTACATACTCTGTAGTAGAAGATATTTAAACAATTTTAACTTGTTTTCTTTAAGTAAAAGTTGAGTGTGAAAAGTCAAAATTTAGGATTGAAATTACCTTTTTATCCGCATTTTTAGTCGGTAAAACATATTTGATAGAAAACTGATATAACAATATTGTCTGTTAAATCTTACCGGTGGTGACAAGGAATGGGGGGAATTGAATGTTCGCAGGAACTTCGGTTGAATCGTGTGTGGGGGGGGGGGGGGTACGACGTTGGTACGAAAACGTTGAGAACGTAGAATTATCAAAATGTAAACGACTAGCGAGATTCAAAAAAAAAAGAACAAAACCTTATATTTGCCAACGTGATTCAACACATCTGCTAATGCATAATTGAATGACAAAACTGAATAAAACAATGGTAACAAATTGCATATGATCGTTAAAAGGCAGACACTTTTTATTTATAAAAAGAGCGACGTAATTTCGAACGATGTCTTTTTGAATTATTAGTTATATGAAATATCTTCTCTAGTTATATATAACCATTAATATTTATAGATTATATGTTATATCTTGTTATATATAATACTACCACTTTCTCTGATATAAGAACAATTAGTGTATTGCCTGTTCTTTCTAAAGTATTAGAGGCAGTTCTTTCTAATCAGATTTCCAATTTCTTTACTGCCAATAATTGTCTTCCCTTTTATGAAGCTGGTTTTCGGAAAGGCTTCTGGATTGGCTTATGTGTTGAATGACATAATGACGTCTATTGATAATGGATTGAATTATATATTTATTCTATTAGACTATTCCTTTACCTTTTGTCGGGGTTGTAAAAGATCTTGGGCTACTTGTTGATACCCAGTGAACATGTTTCCTAGTTACTAAAGAAGTCCTACGGACCTGAGAGAGTGTTATATGCTAATAGACATATTTTAAATTCTTCTTTGAGACCACAACTTTGTGAATCTTTGGCCTTATCTTTGTTTAGCTGTTGTAATTTGGTTAATGGTCCATAGTTAGTTGCGAACTCAAAAACTTCAAAATTCTTGTTGTAGACTTATTTGCGATCTTAAAAAGTATGTTCACATTTCAACTAGTATTAAATCTATTGGGTGGTTAAATATGGAAACCCGCTGGCAATTGCACTTGGCCAAAGTTAGCCCAGTGCAATTCCATTCGTTGCTTCAGTTGCCGTCCCTGTCCGTCCCTCTCTGAGCCTTTCTGATTCCACGGCATTTCATCCATGTACTCAATACGCTCTGCAAGTATTTACTTACTGTACCGCGTTATTATACATCTCTTTTTGAAAATCTTTAATATAAAGGGCCTCAGTAGCAGCGCGGGGTTTAGTAATGGGCTTAAGTCTTACTTTTCGTCATTGCAGTAACGTAGTTCATACATATTGATGTACGTTAGCTTTTATTACTGTCTTTATTTCTTGTATTTGTTGATGCACTCTAGTTTAGTATAAATAGCTATAGCTAGGCTTCGCCAGACTTCATCAACATAATGGTTTACTTTCTATAACAAAGGCAATTTGTTATTATTATTATTATTATTATTATTATACTAAATTAAGAAACTAATGAAAACAAATTAAGTGTGTTTTGTTTTGTCTTCAATCGCAGTTGATTGCCACACAAAGTAACGACTTCCACCATTAATTTTTTGACTTAGATAATTAAACAGTTCTTTAAACTTAATTTAGAATTCCATAAATTACTAGTTATGTTAAATGAAAATGTATCAGATTAAGGAAGCCAACAATAATTTAGGCCTCTTCAATTTCTAACTTCGAAAAACTTTAATTATTAATTATCCCTAAAATAAATTAAGCTAACATGAATAAAGATATTTGATCCTAAGTATTCAATATAGATTTCTACATATTTCTACAATTTAATTCTTCCTCCACACGTGCCAATGAAACTCAATAATATTATATTATGACACTAGTGCATAATCAAGCTTTTAAAGCACGAGTAACGAGTTTAACGTTACGAGTGCTTTAAAAGCTAATTATGCACTGTGTCATACGATATTTTTTAGTATAAATGCAACAATAATTTAATTAGAAGAAATCAAATCAATAACTTCAATACATTTTATCGAGTGACATGTGTCTCTATATTATGTCATTTGACATTTCGCTTAATTATTAAACATCATTGCTGTATTAATAATGTCGACAGAAATTCAAAAACTAGCTGCTGAAGCTGAATTAAGTTTAATACCTGCAAAGTCCAAGCATTTATATTATAAAGAGTACGAAAAACATATTGATGAATCAGTAATGTTAGCGTATATATTGGAAATGTCCAGAATTTATAAAGCTTCGTCACTTTGATGCATTCATTCCAAACTGCAAGCTATGCTAAGGGTTAAAAACAGAATCGATTTAGCATCTTATTACAAACTCCATGCCTTTATGAAAGGAGTGGGCAAAAGTCAAGAAGCTAAAAAATCTTTGGTTTTGACGGAAGAAGATTTATGCAAGTTTTTTAGTCAGGCTCCAGATAATATATTTTTATTTTTAAAAGTTGTAGCAATTTGTGGAGTGTTTGGTAGTTGCAGAAGAAGCGAAATGTGTAATCTGGTTATGAGTGATATAAGAAAAGAAGGATCTGCCCTGATAATTTGTATTCGTCCGTCAAAAACAGAAAAAGGCCGGACGTTTGCTGTAGTAGATAATTCCAACATAAAGTATGCCGAGATATTTAATAAATATCTTGCACTACGTCCAAAGCATATCAGTACAGATCGAGTTTTCTTAAAATATTCTCAAGGACTATGTATAAAACAAGTTGTTGGGATTAATACCTTTGGAAAGTGCCCTTCCATTATAGCACGTTATCTAAATTTCATAAACGCTCATAAATACACAGGTCATGCCTTCAGACGAACATCTGCCACGATTATGGCTAATGGAGGGATGAATGTCGATGAGTTGAAACGCCAAGTGGGTTGGAAATCCTCATCGACAGCGAGTGGGTATATTGAAGAGTCTATCACAAACAAATTAGGCGTTTCAAAATTAATTGCTGGAGCTGTTCAGAAAGGAGGCAATATTGGATCTGACACATTTGTTAACACTGATAAGAACGTTGAAAATACACAAATAAGCAATGCTGCAAGTCACTTAACAATAACGAATAATCAAAATTGTACGTTTAATATTCATTTAAAATAATTTTTCCGTTCATGTTACATGTTTTGAAATAAAATTGACCATAATTGTTGATTAATTTGATAGTTTACAATAAAATAATAATGTGTTATACGATATTAAATGCGGTACAAACCAAATAAACCAAATCAATAATTCCAATACATATTATCGAGTGACATGCACCTATATGTCACTTGACATTTCCTGACATTTCAATGGACTATTAAACGCTTGGGATTGGCTGTTACCAAGCAACCTTTATACGCACGCCGTGCGATAAAGGCCCGATTATGCACGCTTATGGGTGTGTTTTGATTGGTTTATGATGCATGCATACTAAAAATATAATGTATATATATACAGGGTTATGATAAAGTAACGAACAAAATTCATAAAACGTACAGTGTTCATTTTGAAGAAAATGCAAAAACACCTCAAACAGTTTATTTTATTCCGCGTCTTTTAACATAAGTCAAAAAAATAAAACGTCAAATTTGTGAAAGTTATGACGTCATCAATATTTTTTTATTCCGCGTCTTTTAACATAAGTCAAAAAAATAAAACGTCAAATTTGTGAAAGTTATGACGTCATCAATATTTTTTTTTAATATGAAGCTTGGTTTTTTTTTACTTTATTTGATAAAGCTTGCTTTTCTGCATTATAAAGAAATAATTGAAGTAGGGGTCACATAAGAAAAAACTGAGAGAATTAATAAAAAACAAAATAAACTTTATTATAGTAATAATATTTAAATTAACTAAACAGTCCATTAAACCAAAACGATTTCATACAGGAATTGTTCAAACTGTGTCCCGTTCACTATCTGACATAGGCCAAGACGATGGTAGACCTGATTTACAGAGTCTTCGATCATCTGCGGAGTTATACGAGTCATTTCATGTCTAATTCGTTTTTTTTTTTAGTTTTTTCTTATGTGACCCCTACTTCAATTATTTCTTTATAATGCAGAAAAACAAGCTTTATCAAATAAAGAAAAAAAAACCAAGCTTCATATTTAAAAAAAATATTGATGACGTCATAACTTTGACAAATTTGACGTTTTATTTTTTTGACTTATGTTAAAAGAAGCGGAATAAAATAAACTGTTCGACGTGTTTTTGCATTTTTTTCAAAAATGAACATTGTACGTTTTATGAATTTTGTGCCTTACTTTATCATAAGCCTGTATAATATATAGTACAGTGGCATTACATATCAAAAGGCAAAGTAATTAAAGATTGTGTATTGACGTACAAAAAGGTTTTCAAACGAAGGGGTACTAATATACTCGTTCTTGTGTATTCACGAGTTAAATTATTCATTGTATTTTCTGGAGCTTTGATAAATATTGCCGCTTTAGTGTAGTAGATCCATTTAATAATTAATTAAATCAATATGGTCGCTTAGATTATAGTTAACGAATCGTAAATAATATTTGCTAAATGTACGATTATTTTGATCGCGAGTGGAACTAGTAAATTTGTGTTTGTCTTTTCTAATGTCTTAATTATTCATGGGAAGGCATTCCGCCTGCGGGATTATTATTATTTGTACGGCTGCATATATTATTACGTATAATAATCATGAACCCATCTACGACAATATTAATTTTATTGGTATACATAAAATTACTGGTTTGATGTCTATGTATTATTACAGACATTATTCTATAGTCTGTTGTGATTGCCATTAGAATATACAAGTGTACCAGAATTATTTTTTATATAACATACATATACGAGGTAGGCGCCATAAATTCACGGCCTGACAGGTTTATACAGGTTCAAACGTATTCAAATTTCGTCACATCATGCATGCACAATATACGCGAGGTGTACACTGTAAATATGACGGTTCGAAGCCTAGTAGTTTTTAGTAAGCAGCCAACCAACGTGACTAGCGCACGAAAATGTCTGAAATAACGAAAATTGAGTCCCACACGGTCATTAAATTTAAAAAAAAAGAAGGGAATACACCTTATCACATTAAACAACTTTTAGACGGCGTTTACGGTGATTCATCTCCTTCGTATTCAACTGTAAAAAAGTGGGCAAAATGTTTCCGTTTGGGACAAGAATCCCTGGAAGATCTTGATTGGTCGGTCGACCATTTAGTGTTAAATGATCGCCGTTTCAAAGTGAAGGAATTAGCAGTGATAACAAACATTTCCGAAACAAGTGTTCGCCGAATTCTCCATGACCATTTGGGTATGAATAAGTGCTAGATGGGTACCGCGACTTCTTTCTGCTCTCCAACGTGAACGTCGAGTCGAATGTGCGCAGTCGTTTTTAAACATGTGTGGAGACGACCCAAAACCGATTTTTGGAGTCTATTGTCACAGGGGATGAAACAATGGTTCTGTTTTACGATTCTCTATCGAAAAGGGTGTCCATGGAATAGCGGCGACCTGATGAACCTCGTCCCAGAAAGGCGAAAGTCGTTCAATCAACGAAAAAGTTGATGGCCACAATATTCTGGGATTGTGAGGGCATTTTGCTAATTGACTTTAAAAAGCTTAATACAAGTGTGAACGGCATATATTATGCGTCTTTATTGCTTAGATTAAGGGATAGTATTCGTGCAAAACGTCGTGGAAAATTGACAAAAGGTGTGCGATTATTGCACGACAATGTTCCCGTCCATACTGCCGCCATTTCACAAGCTGCCATCCGCGAATGCGGCTTTCAAGAATTGGAACATCCACCGTATAGTCCGGATATGGCTCCTTGTGATTTTTGTTTGGTTTTCTAATTTAAAAAAAGACCTTAGGCGACGTAGTTTTAAGGACGACAGTGAGTTGCAAGCAGCTGTTATAGAACATTTTGAAAGAAAAACTTCAGATTATTTTTACAAGGGTATCGAATTATTAATTAATCGTTGTAATAAATGTATAGAAGTTAGGGGAGACAAGTTTCTGTTTTGTATATCAGGCCGAGAATTTATGGCGCCCACCTCGTATGTACAACATGACGGCATTAAGTATATTGTCTTCTTTAGTGGCTCACAGAATATTTTTCTTTGACCTTGCCATTTCTAAATGTTTTTTGTATCGCGTCTCAAGATTGATTAATGAAAATTCCTTCTCGGTCCTCATTAAAAGTTGCACAAAGACAGAAACTGAAGGATTCGGATATAAATTTTCTTGCTTTTCATAAAGTGTTGTCATTAATTAGTAGAGCACGGCGCGGTTTAACAGAAGCGACTTCAGAAGTTTACACTGATTTGCAAATTTTTAATCAACAGAAATAAAAAATACTTTTTTTAAAGTTACTCTTTTATGCTAATTTCAAACTTGCAAACATGTTTTGCCAGTAGAAAATGCTCTTTACATATAGCACTTTACAAAAAGAAGTTTGGCACATATTTTAGGAATAAAGTACGAACAAATTTTCTAAAACATTTTCCTTTTCTTTATATAAATTTAAGCATAGCGAACCAAAACGAAAAACATTCTTGATGCTGATATGGTAAATCAACATTTTTATTTCATGACGCTTAGTTTATGGACTTATTGGAATAATCTGAAACAACATCCAGAAGTAATTATCTATTATCTAAAAATTGAATGTTGATATAAGAAATTCGTTTTCAAGCATATACAGCCACCTATTTTTATATGTCTACTAAGCAGTTCTACATTACCTTGATAGAGATGGGGCCTTGGGCAGTATCTTAGGATTTTGATTACATAAGCACGTGAAACATACACTAAATTCTGAAAAATTAATTTTTTGAGGAATAGAAGCAAAGACTTTTGCAAGATTTGATGACTTAACTTTTCAACCATGTCTTAGATAATGTACCAACGCCACCCAACTCAATTATATATTGTTGAAAAAATATGTTTCGGCTGGTAGTAAAGAACATGGTAGAATGCTAGTGTTTGGCACACATGCAGTCTCTACAGGAAGATACGTTTTCACGCATAGTAATATAATTCTGCCAATATAGCAAACATAGATATCTTATATTTTGGCCCTTTCCGAATGTTCTTGGGTTTATCCAATCTCAAAGACTACATAAGAATGAAGTCATATTAAATACTGGCTGTATCCAGATGATCTTCAAGAAATAGTATAAATGATAGATATCCTCAATTTCTGTTTCTTTGCTGAGACGAAATCACGATGAACTTTGTAATATTGTGGCAGTTTAAAAAAAAGTGAAAAAGTTTTGTCATTCTTGAATATATATATTCACTACGTTAGATATGAGTTGTTAGCTCTTATCACACTCAAAATGTAATTGATGATGTGCTCGAGAGGTTAATGTATCTGCGCAATGTTTCTGAACCATATTAATTATTCTCCAATTTCTTTACTAACCTGTTCTATGAGTTCGTAGGGAGAACGCGTACAATTTTATGATGTATTTCCAAAACATTAAAGTTTAAAAATACCATGAAGCTTTCTAAAAATTAGAAATCTTGATGTGGTGAAGTCAATGTAATTAAAAGCAAATTGAAAATATAAACCTAAATCTGTAATACTTGAAACGATGAAATATTAGCTGTTATTTGATATCAAAACTTATTTTTGGCTGGGCTTTTATGCTGGAGAAACCTAAAAACGGCCTTTACTCTAGGGTATAAACGATTTTGATGTATGTAGTTTTGGTCGGGGTCCTAATAAAATATGAGTAGGTTTTCGACCTTGTGTGGGCGGATGTCGAAGAGCATCCTGGAATAAAGGTGTAAAAAATTAGTTTTTAAATAACTTCTTAACGGTTGATCTCACGACACAAAATTTCAAACTTGATGAGGACGTACTGATACTTCTTGAAAGGCATTTTTTGTACGCCTCATATGTAACGAGTTCGCCAATGAAAGAAGCAGAAATCTTTAGATATGCTTTTTGATGGCACATTGGTTGTCCAAGAAAGATTTGTAGGCAAAGTCGCTGTCATTTCTATCTAAACATCGAACAGGCTCTTATTACAATCAAGCAAGGTCACGAAAATATCGATGCTGTGATCGTCAACGCAGCTGTTTCATTAAGTTCGTCGTTTGATGCGGTTTTTATAGTTTGCGAAAATGATTTTCTATTTGTGCTGAAGCATTGTTACCGAGAAACATATATCTTAGAAAATCTGGGAAAGTCAGAACTGGTGAAAGAATTTATTCTTGAAAAAGTTTTAAATATTGTAAGTAGCATAAAACGTTGTTTTCCTGCATAAGTTTAGTGGCTGCGATATCACGTCCTCCTTCTTGAATCAGGTGAAACGGCATGATGCCAAACCTGCGCAGGTGGCAGACGCAGGAGATGGCCTTTTAATCGCTTTGTATGGTGTCGACCTCGAGAAGAATACGTTGGAAGAAATCCGCTACCAACAATTCCAGACCCATTACTGAAATACATATCCTGTGATTGCAAACATGGAAATGACGCAGCATGTGGATTCACGAAAGCAGGATTAAAGTGTTCTGTTGCATGTGAATACTGCAGTGGGCAACCATGCGACAATGCATCGGAATATCACCTCGGCATCGAGAGTGATCACCAAGAGAAGAGTTCGTTGATTGATGACCAGATTTTCAACCCGAGATTGTACTACGACAACCAATGTAACCTAACTAGTGACTGGGCTATATGGGCTTTGTACAAAATCGCATATTATTAAAGCGACATAGTTATGCAGAAACCTACTAACTCCTACGAATGAAGAACTGAGACATATTTAAAGTAAGGTTTGTAAATTAAGTTTAATTAAAGTCGATCTGGATATAATTTTTATCAATTGTTTGCATAAAATAGTATTATTTTTAAACTAGTGTATATGGATATACTATCAATTTATACATTTTCCTTTTTAATATTTTTTTTATGGGTTGGGTGCATTCCGTAAATTGTAAAACCAGTAATTTTGTTTGATTAATTTATTTTTACTGGTAAAATAGGTACACAAGCTAATATCTATCAATAATCTATGAATTACTAAAATGAAAGTTATGTTCATATACTACACAGAGCTACTAACCCGCACCAACTATTTTGCACAAGTCTAAAAAGTGGGTTTGATGCTTTCTGAAAAATGTAAGTATGTTCAATGCTTCAATTATGGGTTCGTTGATAGCACGACTATGCGGTTATGGTTTTGTGTATTTGGTGAAAGGTTTCTGCAGATCAAAGAACGTAGTGTATAATATCTTGTGGTACGTTCAACTCAGTTTTAGTCAGGTTGTGGGTTGGTAGCTTTTTGTATAACGATCTTCATTAATATAATTGTTATTTAATCAGATTTTTATATGTGATTTCATAAAAAGTTGTCCGATTTTTCGGTTTCAGAAATATTTGACTTACATATTATACACTTTGTTTAGTCAAAGATCGATAGGATTTTCAGGTGACATACTTCACAATAATTACAATGTAATGGACAAAAATTTTGTATATCAATGTTTGCAATTAAGGCCGGAAAAAATATTGAAAAGTGGGGTCAATATTTTTAAGATTGTCTATATTGAATGAACTTGATCCCGCTACGCGTATGTTTGTTTACATTTAGAGCGAGAGTTGCACTTCTCATATGCCATAATTTAGTCACAGCTACCTCCCTTGGTGCCACGCATCCCTTTAGTACCTATGTTTCTTATTGTAAATCAATAAAAAAAATTAAATAATTTATGAGAAGCAATATGTATTAAATGTATATGTATATATTAGCAAAAATAAATCAGATCTACAGACAAATCAAAAGATGTTGGGACATTAACATTTAATAACATTCTTAAGATAACAAACACAAAGTGCTAAGCTAGTTTTTAATGTGCGATCAATAACAACTATAAAACAGAAAGAAATATTAAATTCACATCTTTCAGTCAATTTAATGTGTCAGTGAAAGCATAAACAGTAATGATTCACAATGGCATATTATTGACAATAAGTTACAGCAGAGTCCTATAATTATTGGATACATATTTTTTGTTTTTTGTCGTTCTTTAGAATAATACTAAACAATGACATTCTATATATGGTATATTGCTAACCACCACGACATGTACATAAATATGTATGTATGTTGATGCATTCCCATCTATGTAAATACAATACGTATGAATGAGTTTCACATGTTTTGTGTAATCTAGTTAGTTTCTGTCCTCATTTGCAACGCTAATGTGCGATATGGCACATACTCGTAGCCATAACTTTCAACAATGGTCACAACGTGACTTTTAATGAAAATAACTGTTCGATTTATTATTTTTTTGTTTGGTAAATATTCGTATTTTATATCACAATCATTTCATATTTTTCACTGGATTTTTCGCAATTTATAAATAAGTACAATACATACAGATCAAAAACAGCAAGATATTGGTATAATTTTACTAGGAACCACTTAAAAAAATATATTCCACAAAAAACTGATTTCACTGTCAATAACTGATAAACGAGTGTTATCTTCAATACTTCATCGCCGATATAAACACACAGGAATAATTATTCTTTTTTTATTTATTCATGAAGGTAGTGTCGCAGAGCTTGTACATTTTAATATTATTTGTAGACGTGTGGTAGTAATTAGTACTATAATACAAAAACAAAATTTGTTTATTTTCTTTGAACATGAATGTCCCTGAGTTTGACAACATATTTGAAAATTGTTTTAATTAACTGGTTTTTTTTTGTATGTGTGATAATTTCATTGTGTGTTGACTCATATAAGTCATTTGAAAGGTTAGTAAATTTACTTCGAACATTTTAAATATTCAATTAGGTTGAATACGCAAATGATATAGACATCTAATAGCATGAACCACGGATGCATTAAATGAATTTGTATTGAGGAATACATCAAGTAGAGCCCTGATTTGATTTATGTGCATGAATTAATGTTGAAAACATTATTTAATGACGTTGCATTTTGATAGTATTAATATTAAAATTGAGTCAGTGTTTTAATGCCAATATTTTTTTTATGAATAAAGAAATTTATATGAATCATTATTGCAGTTTACTAAACCATTGTAATATTAGGAAAATTAATTGGAGACTGTGGCGTGATGCTAAACAAAATACAGCTAGATACACATTTCGAAAACTCTGTTGTCATGATCAGTAGCACTAAACCTGTATATGTTACGGTGTACAGACAACGCGTAGCTTTCTGTGCATTAATGTCGTAAAAGTGTGTATGTAGTATATTTCATTGTAATATTATTTAGTTTCTCCACTTCATACATTTTTCTTTTGTTTGGTTATCATTGGTTGTAAGTTATACCTTTATTTATTTGAAGCCAAGTTGAAGTTCATTAACTGATTAAAGGTGTGATGAATCATGGAATTTTTTTTATTTTATTTGTAATATACACATCATAAAAGGGAAATAATGAAACCAGTATTAGATCACTTGTTTGTTTTAATGTATTTGTCCTACTAAGCACATGTCAATATCAGGGAAGATCTCATGAAAGATTCATATTGCTGGAGCAAAGAAAGTGCAACATTGCCTGACCCACGGTTATTATAGAAAGAAACCATTTGAATTGAGCATGGCTGAATTCAGTAGTGCATGCGAAGGCCTTTTAAATATATTTATCTAATATCTATATAATATACAATTTATTTTAGACATTTCCAGCAATATGTATATAAGTTTTTTTAAGAAATACTCTATTACAGCTACATGCGCCAGTAAAATTGAGACGTTTCAACTTAATCTTCTTGCAGGAATAATAATAGTACTAGGATTAAATTTATAACTAGACTACATAACTACAGTTTAAAAATACAAGAAACCTTTTATGTGGTAATGCTTACTCTGACATTATATGTCATAAATTCTGTCTTATTTTTAATATCAAGCACCAAATTAAAAAGAGATGCGATTGTAAATTTGTAGCAGAACAATACAGTATGAATACACATATATATATAATAAAAGTATTAATAAACAAAAAATTACAAAAAAACGTCAAACAAAAGAACTCATCAACATGATAAAATGTTTTGTCAGATACACCTTCAATTTGGTTTTGAACTTCGTTAAGTGCAGGTTTTTTAAATTGTGTGGTAAATTATTGTATATATTTAAACACATCTGTACAATCCACTTTTTAGATTAAAAATCGCTCTAATACACGATTTTTAAATGCGAAATATTCCTCTACTTCTGTTGATTACTTCCAATAGATCACATTATACAGCACGCACACTCACGTTGCGCGAAATTGTGCCCAAACAAAAACAATATCTTCCTAAAGCTGCTGCCAGCTCTTGAACGTGTGGCCTCCAAGAAACTTGAGCATCCATCTTCATCTCCAAAAAATTGGTCTCGCGACACTGTATGAGTTGTTCCCCGCCATGCACTGTTTTAAGATTTGCCGCTCCATTAATTGCCAGAAGGTTGGTTTTGTTCATGTTGAATTTATTGATTGTTTGAACAAAACCAGGTGCTGAAAACAACCAAACTATCTTAAATATTTTTCACTAATGCCTCTGATGACTTTGCACGTGTGACGGAGGAAGAATCGTCCGCACACATAACAACGAGATTTTCATGTGCCCCCGGAAGATCGTTGGTATACAAAACAAACAACAGTGATTCCAGAATTGAACCCTACCGATTATGTTTGTCTCCATTCCGGACGAACCTCTTGTTCAGTGCTTTCGTGGGAAAACACAATGTTTGCTGCCCGATAAATACTCCATTCCAGTGCCACACCCCGAAAACCCAACTTCTCGAGCTTGAAACATATATAGTATCGCATCATTTACGCAATCGAATGCCTTTTACAGATCCGTTAAAAAGATAAGTCACTTTTACTTTCTTGTACGTAGTATAAGGAAGTATTGTGATGACGAAAATGTTCGACCTCGAGATCTTTGCAGATGTACACGTCTTGAAGGCCCCTGATACCAAAAAAGTGGTTTTTCAAAAATGTTTGTCTCTCTCTCTCTCTCTCTCTCTCTTTCTCTCTTTCTCTCTCTCTCTCTCTCTCTCTCTCTCTCTCTCTCTCTCTCTCTCTCTCTCTCTCTTTCTGTCTCTCTGTGTGTGTGACCACGATGGCGGTCAAACCGCTGTAGATATCAATTCAAAATTTTGTATTTGCGTGTATAATCTCCCTCTTGAGATCTGATTAGATTTTCACTAAAATCGGTAAACCGGAAGTAGTAATTTACTACAGTGAAAAAATTGAATATTGCCAATATTTCGTCAACTACTAAGTTTAAACAAATTTATAAAGAATTCATATGTATTCGAAATTAAATTTGAGAAGAATTTTTTTAAAAAAGTCTTTCGAAATTCCTACCGGAAGTAGGACTTTTACTCTTATCGAAAATCAGTTTTTTGCGAATATTTCGCATTCGCAAGCCATGCTTTTTAGACAGGTACGTTACGAGTATAAAAGTAATTAGAACTTAATTTCCAATACCTTTTGTATAAAGAAAATTTTATAATTCGGACCGGAAGTAACACTTTTACTCTTACAGCATAGGGATTATTTGCAAATATGTCGTAAATTATGCATTCTATATATATTTATCAAGTGTATAAAAGTATTTAGAACTTAATTTTCAATATCTTTTGTATAGAAAAATTTCAAAATTCGGACCAGAAATAACACTTTTACTCTTATCGAATAGCGATTTTTGCTAATATCTCGTAAATTATGCATTCTATATATATTTATCAAGAGTACAAATGTACTTGGAGCTATATTTGGAATAATATTTGTATAAAAGAAATTTCAAAATTCGGACAGGAAGTAACACTTTTACTCTATAGCGCAAGTATGCATCCTATAGAGATTTATTAAAAGAATAGAAGCAGCACAGTAGGATTTTGTTTATTTTTTCAGAAGATAAAAGTATTTAAATCTTAGTTTAGAACAACTATTTTATAATTTGAAACGCATAAACGTATACGACAGTCGTGTTGTGGCCACACCTCATTTTTTCTTTGTTATTTACGCCCCGGATTATCTCTTCTATTAATTGGAATAGTGCTCTTAATTTTCTGAAACATTATGTTGTGGGATGTTTTGGGACTGTGTAAAACATTGCATTCGTTTGTATACAGTTTTCTCAAATATTAGTAAACATTATACCTAAATGTGTTATATTATGACTTCGTTTATACTAAATTAGCCATGAAATTTATTAAATACATGTTCTTTCAGTGTTTTGAAATACTTTAATTGATATTTAAGGAATTAATTCTATAACATTAGTAAATAATTGTTTTAATTTTTAAATTAACAAATTTAAAAACACTATCAGGTGTATATATTCTTTAATAATTAATTAAATAATTTTAGTTTACAACTGGTTCTTGTAACTTGTTTAGTGACTATTGTTCGTTCACTTCACCCATAAACTTTCTCTAAACACACAACGGAAAGCAGCACACACGCTCTCTTACCGATGTACCATTTTATATCTGTGAGTACGAAGTTCTGCTCCAAAGAGTTAAGGAAACAAGTCACGTATAATATGAACACAAAAATTCAAGAAGTATTTCCATTGAATGTAGTACCTAGACATATGTAAATCTATAAATCTATAGACATTACATGTCATCAAAGTATTTTTCATTTCCAGGTTATGAAACTTTCAGAATAAGAGTAGCTAGATTTATAAGCTGTTCTACGTTTTGATTTTTAGTTATAATGTCTGCGATAAAATACGGATTAATATATTTCAGTTTTTATCAGCGTGCACCATAATATATAGATTATATCTGCTGATTTGTATTAGTTGAGTAGTTTATTATGAAAATAAGTTGTTCAGGCATCATATTTTTTACAAATGAAATTGCGATAAGCTATTATAAACAACTGTCAGTTACTAGAGAATTTAACTATGAAAAAGTCAAGTCATACGAATCCATAAAATTATTAAAAAATAGATCACTTTATTACAATGACTGAAGTCGATGAACATCCAATAAGAAAAAATGAGGTGTGGCCACCACACGACCTTCTTATACGTATGAAAGTGTTACTTCCGGTCCGAATTTTGAAATTTCATTTATACAAAAAATATTCCATATCTAACTCTAAATACTTTTGTACTCTTCATAAATATATATAGAATGCATAATTTACGACATATTTCTAAAAAATCGTTATTCGGTAAGAGTAAAAGTGTTACTTCCGATCCGAATTTTGAAATTTTTTTTATACAAAAGATATTTAAAAGTACGTTCTAAATACTTTTATACTCGTAATGTACGTGCCTAGAAAGCATGACTTGCGAGATATTTGCAAAAAACTGATTTTCGATAAGAGTAAAAGACTTACTTCCGGTAGTAATTTCGAAAAACTTTTTAAATAAAATGGTTTTCAATTTTAATTTTAACTGCATATGAATTCTTTATAAATTTGTTTAAACTTAGTAGTTGACGAAATATTTGCAAAATTCGATTTTTTCACTGAAGTAAAGTACTACTTCCGGTCTACCGATCTTACTGAAAAACTAATCAGATCTGAAGAGGCAGATTATACACGTAAATACAAAATTTGGAACTGATATCTACAGCGGTTTGACCGCTATCGTGGTTACACACACACAGAGAGAGAGAGAGAGAGAGAGAGAGAGAGAGAGAGAGGGGGGGGGGGAGAGAGAGAGAGGGGGGGGGAGAGAGAGAGAGAGAGAGAGAGAGGGGGAGAGAGAGAGAGAGAGAGACATTTTTTAAAAACCACTTTTTTGGTATCAGGGGACTTCAAAACGTGGATATCTGCAAAAATCTCGAGGTCGAAAATTTTCATCATCACAATACTTCCTTATACTACGTATAAGAAAGTAAAAGATGTTGCATGGAAAGAACAATAAATAAATGTTTGTGAATTTAATCCTTGAAAAATTAATTGAATTTTCATATGAATATCCAATTATATGCATATAGTATATCTATCTCAGTTTCCCATTGACCTCCGGCACAGCTTGATTGGACCAGTTTCGCATTGTCTTGGCTGTTAGCAGAGATTAAACCAACGCGTCTACTGAATACGTTTCTGATTTGTTTAAGTTGGTTTATAAGACAAGAATTATATGCTGTTGGTATTAGGGAACCAATATTAAGATTTATAAATTTTTGAACGTACCGCAGTAGGACCCTTTCTGCGACCTCTAATTATTGTAATATTTGTTATTTTATATACGAACGACATATCTATCATAGTATCTGCTGATTCATTTGGCATTATTGAAACATCTCTTAGTTTTCGGAATGCTACGAAAAAGATTGTTTAAAAATAAATGTTTCAAAAGTTGTGAAGTTGCAATTTATCTCAGGGCCTTGCTCGATATGGTTACCCAATTTTGAGTCTTCCGATATCACTACATTTTTGTGTGTATTTATAGATAGTCGTTCAATTTTAGTGAACCGGTTGGATTCTGTTTGTAAGGAATTATATACGACATGTTTTGCTGTTCTGTAACGAAAAATTTAGCTATTTTACTTTCTTATGTATGGTGTAAGGAAATATTGTAATGATGAAAATTATTTACCTCGAGATTTTTCATATGTCCACGTTCAAAGGTCTTCTGATTACGAAATAGTGGTGTTTGCGCCACATCTTTCTCTCTTTCTCTGTGCGTTTGCATATGTGTGTGTATGTATGTGCTGTTGCGTGTGTGTGTGTGTGGCCATTACAGCATAAACGATATCAATACCAAAGTTTATATTTAGGAATATAATCTCTCTCGCAATATCTGATTGGGATTTCAGTAAATTGCTATACCAGAAGTAGTAGTTTGCTTCAGTGAGAAATAAGTTTAGACAAATATCGAAAGCATATGAAAGTACTTGAAGGTCAATTCGAGTAAAATTGTATAAAAAAGTTTTTCAGAATTCCTACTGGAAGCAGGACTTGTTGGAAGAAGTTTTAAAAGAAGTTTAATACAAAAAAAAAATTTTGCAAAGAAATAGAGACACAGATACGTATAAAAAGGTCGTATATTGCTCACACAGTTTTTAAGATATATATTACAGGCTTTCACATTCCTTCTGTCGAACAATATACTTATTTGGGACTGTAGTAAAGGGTATATTTAGGTATTCCATATAGGAATTTCCGATGAATTAAGGGGTGCATTATAGCTATTTAATATATTATTAAATAAACCGTTGTATACTACCCAAAGCATTCAATAAGTAATTGTCTCACTCAGATGCTCAATAAAATCCGTTCAATTTACTATTCTCTCTAGATCATATCTTTTGAGTTAAACTTTCTTTCAATTCAAATCTCACTCCTTCTAAACGTCTGGGTGATAGTAAACTCGGCCGGTAGATACTTACCTGCTATTTTGACCCTTAGAGATTAAAATTATTTCATACTTTCATATTTTCAATAAAAGGGATTAAGAAAACAAATATCAAAAGTCAATATAACAGTTTCTGTCTTTGGTCTCTTCAAATAAAATATTATTTATAAAACTTCAGTTTCATGACGTACAATGCAGAGTGTTAAAGAAATAGTTAGTCAACGAGGTAAAGTTATGCTCTTGGTAGATAACTATAAGTTTTCTTTTAAAGAAGAACTCAAAAGTGGCGAGAAAAAGTGGAGGTGCAAGACTGCCAAGTGTCTAGCAAATATTTGTACAGTGGGCCCGGACAACACAATATCGAAATTGAATTTAGTTCATAATCATTCGGCATGTGACATTCGCAACATTTAAAGACAAGTGATTACAAGTGCAGCAAAACGTAAAGCTGTAGAGGATATTGTCAGTCAATCAAGTAAAATTGTGCGTTCCCTTATTGTCAAAGATGATTCAACAAGTATTACCACAACTGATCTGTCATATATAAGGAAGAATATATACAACGTGTCCAGGTAAGTATGAGGCAAATGGGAAATTTCTTTAATATTGATTTTACATAAAGCTATATAGGTAGGAAAAGAAACCTAATATTTTTTATTCAAAGTTGCTTTCTAGTACTTGGTTAGAGAGAAAATTAAAAACAAGTAATTTTGCCATAAGAGTAAACTACGTTTATTTTTAAAGATATCAAAAATATCCATATAAAAATGTTGTTTCAAATTTTAAAAAATGCACAAATATGAATTTATATTAACATAACTAATAAAATTAAAATTCACTGTTATAGAGAAATAATAATAGTAAATACGTAATAATTTTTAACTGCTATCTACATTTCAGTAATTCTGTGGTTGTCATGTGGACTGTCACTTCAATAATAATTTCCATGTCATTTTGACACTCGCTGTCTCTTTAATAAGTCAGTCATTTTAAGAAAATAATATATTAAGTAACTATACCAAACATGGCCGAACGATTAACTATGCAAGAGAGAGCAGAGTTAGTTCTCATTTGTGGAGATAATTACAAGCCATGCAGAGACGCAGCTGATGTTTTCAATGAAAGACATCCTAACAAAACAATTAGTCACCTAAGTGTGTCGAGAATTTTATATCAGTTTAAAGCTAATGGTATAGTTAAAAATGCGTTTCAAGAAGGAACGAGAAAAACATGTGAGAAGTGAAAATTCTTTACGTATTATGCAAAGCGTAATTGAAAATCCTAAAATTTCTGTTAGAAAAATTGCAAGTAATTGAGATATGAAGAAATCATCGGGAAGCAAAGTTTTGGTTAGCAATAGGTATCACCGCTATAAGCCGAGATATATTCAAACCTTACAAGAACGGGACTATAATAATAGATTTGAATTTTCTTTGGATATTCAAGCTGAAATTGAAACGCACAAATCATTTTTCAAAAATATTTTATTTACTGATGAAGCAACATTTACAACAAATGGTGTTGTTTGTGCATAAAATTGTCGTTGGCTGTAGCCTGTCAACCCAAATTTTAGAATTCCTTGTAAGAATCAGTATTCGCAAAAGGTAAATGTTTGGTGTGGGATTTTAAATAGAAAAATTTTTGGTCCGTATTTTTTTCCAAATGACATTAAATTCACAACGTTATATTGAATTTCTGCACAGAGACCTCGATAACGAATTAGATAAATTGCCACTAGAAATTAGGAGAACCCTTTGGTTTATGCAAGATAGAGCACCTGCACATGGTGCACGAATAGTAGTTGTCAACTATTTAAATGAAAAATTTGGGGAGATATCGATAGGACGTAATACACCTTTTCCATGGCCAGCGAGCTCACTCGACCTAAATCCTATGGATTATTTTGTTTGGGGATGGTTAAAGAATAAAGTATATTCAGAAATTCCTTTTTCAGAATGTAGAATAATTGAAAAACAAAATAAATGATGCGGTACTGTTCTTAAGAAATAATCCTATAATGTTAGAACATGCATGCAAGGATTTCAACAGGCGTAACAAACTTGTGCGTTCAACGGGAAGGACATTACCTTGAATAGTTTTTTCTATTATTTGTATTTCTGAATTTGTTATTTTTGTCAATTTCATATTTGTTGTATATTATAAAAAAAACCACTTCTTAAATATTGTGAGTATATGATTTCTGTTTAATTCCATGCATATCAACTCTAAGAATTTGATATCAAAGGTAAATTATTTTACGTAAAAATCACTCGAAATTTATTATTGAAGTGACAGTCCACATAACAACCACAGAATTACTGAAATGTAGATAGCGGTTAAAAATTATTACGTATTTACTATTATTATTTCACTATAACAGTGAATTTTAATTTTATTAGTTATGTTAATATAAATTCATATTTGTGCATATTTTAAAATTTGAAACAACATTTTTATATGGATATTTTTGATATCTTTAAAAATAAATGTAGTTTACTCTTATGGCAAAATTACTTGTTTTTAATTTTCTCTCTAACAAAGTACTAGAAAGCAACTTGGAATAAAAAAATATTAGGTTTCTTCTGATGCTCGAACTTTTCCTTCCTATAAAGTTTTCTGTAAAATCAATAATAAAAAAATTTCCCATTTGCCTCATACTTACGTGGACAGGTTGTATAACGCAAAAAGAAAATTAAAATTACAACCAGTACTTCCCAAAACAAAACAAGAAGTTCACAGTTCACTTAAACCAGAGACGCAATTTTTGCACGCTTTAGATAAGTGTGCTAATCGCTTCAAATTATATGCTTGGACTATCATCAGGCCGAGTTTACTTATACAGCTTAAAACTTATTTTGACCGCGGAGGATTAAAATATCTAAAGCGGCCGAGTTTACCTCTGCCCTAAACGTCTTCTACTCCTTGCTGGCTCTTACGGACTTTTTTTAGCAGTCGTTGGATTCCATACAAGCTTTATATTCGGTTAACTTTAGCTAGAAAATACTGAAAAAATTCAACCGCAGTTGTTCATATCAAAATTATGATCTGGAAAACAGAAATTCGTAGTTCAGACCTTTCTGTGTTAGTAAAAATCTTAGAAAGTTTTTGTTCACGCAGTGTTGAGAAGCAAATGATTGAATATTTCTTCGGTTTTACAGAATATTTTTCATCATGAAAATGCCAACTCTCTCTCAATACATATAATCATTGATTTTCTTGTCAAGGAAAATAATGAATTAACGTGAAGCAGCTCTTAATAAAACATTCCGAATAGTTTCCCTTTCAAAGTGGATATGAATGCTTTGCAGATTGATTCGTGCATATGCAAAAGTCAAGTTTGAAATTTTGAAATACAAGAAACTTCTTTTCTAAAGTTTATATTGACGTTTACATTGTGTCCACTAATAATCCCAGTATTACGCGTATAGCTGGAAAAAAGTCTGCATTGCATGCCTACATAATTTGTCAAAATTCAAATCAGTGAGACTAATAAAGGGAACAATCTTTGTTTTAGAGATCCAAAATTAAGTTGGAGTATTATTTAAAAGACTATAATGCTTTAAGATTAATATATACCGGGCTCTTTTTTTATCATAGCAGTTTCCCTATGTGTAATGATAAAAAAAAAATTGTCAATGCATTAGCGATATAGTCACTGTATAGTAGACAACCAGTTATACACCAATGAAGAATTTATTATACGTATAGCATACCTTAATTTTTAAATCAGGTTGCCATGACGGGAAAAACATTTTTTATGTCTAATATTTCTGAATTTTTATTCAAACATAAGTCATAAATTAAATACATTTTATTAAAAAATAGATAATTTATTTATAAATCATAGATAAATACAACAGAAATGAAAAGGTGGCAATAGTAATGTGGTACCAGAAAAATAATAGTTTAAGGCAAGTTAGAGACATGTTTTCCGTCAATTATCCAGACAGGCCTATACCTTGTGCAAAAACAATTCTGAACTTTTTTAAAAAATTTCAAGAAGATGGTTGTGTTCTAAATTCTCACAAAAAAAGAAATAGAACCAATCATGTTCGAACAGAAGACATGATATTAAATATCCTGTGTTACGTAGAGGAACGGTCTGTAGGATCGCTTTTAGATTTAGCTAAACATTTTGGAGTATCGTACAGTTCGGTATACAAAACTCTGAAAGAATTTAAATATAGGCCATACAAAATATCAAATCATCAAGAGCTTTTCGAAGAGGATAAGATAAAACGAACTGAGTTTTGTGAAATAATGTTTAACATGTTAAATGAAAACCAAGGAATTTTAAATAAAATAATTTTTACTGATGAGGCTACATTTACCATAAACGGTGAAGTCAACTCTCAGAACTTTCGGTTTGTACCCTACATTTATCCATGAAAAATTATTAAATTTCCTATCCATTAATCTATTAGGTACTGGTCCCGTACAAATCCTCACGCTCAAAACCTGACCCGAACATAGTACCCTCAAAAAGTTAATGTTTGGATTGGAATAATAAGCGATAGACTTATTGGCCCATTTTTTATTGACGGTAACCTCACTGCAGTGAAATATTTGCATTTGTTGAGAGACCACATCATTCCATCAATTGATATGATGAATGTTGATGAACCCTGGTTCCAAATGGATGGGGCCCCGCCACAATCTACTAACGCTATCAGGAATTTTTTAAATAACTTATTTCAAAGACAGTGGATTGGTAGATTTGGTCCCAAGATCAGCTGATTTATCGCCAAATGACTATTTTCTTTGGGGTTACCTAAAAACTAAAATTTACAACAATGTACGAATACGCAACTTGAATGAACTAAAAGAGCGTATACGTACTGCATGTAATGGAATAAGGCCAGAATTTATTAGAAATACACTTCGTTGCTTTCAAGATCGCCTTGCTTAATGCCTTGAAAGACAAGGTGGACAGTCGAGAACTTGTTATGATATTAGACTTCACATTTAAGTTCGTTTAATTGTTATAATAAACCAATTATTTTGTTCCATATTCTGCATTTTCTTTATTAAAAACATAACCTAATTCTTCTAAGCTTTATTTTGCTCTGTATCGCACAGTGTTACCAGTACAAGTATTATTGCCGAATCAAATACTTTCGCGCTAAATTTTAACAGTTTCGTAATAAATGTAAAAGGTTTTATGTACGCTGCAAAGTTTAATTTTTCCGTACAAATAATTTATGGTAGAAGTAAGAGAAACGGATCTCCAGAATATTATTTTATTTGTATCAACGTTACGCGGACAGTGGGAAATGGCGGGAAATCCTTAATGTAGCAATTATGATGTTGACGACGTGATATATTTCGAATTTTAAAATTGTAAGAAAAATTGTACAAAATTAGTTATTTACGATATAATTGTTAAAAGTGCTATTTTATTTTGCGAGTAAGATTTGCGACACGAGGGTGATTAGGAACTGGAGCAATTTAAAATAAGCAAAATAAAATAACATTTTAACACGTGTATCGTACAGTGTTTCTGCTACAAACTCAATTTTTATTTTAAAATTTTAATAAAAAGTTTAACGAAAATTGACTGATAAAAATCTTATGACAGCTCACTGTTCCTGCTTGTCAAAATACGAGTGTATAACTGGTTGTCTACTATACAGTGACTATATCCCTAATGCATTGACAATTTTTTTTTTATCATTACACATAGGGAAAATGCTATGTGTAATGATAAAAAAAGAGCCCGGTATATAAAGATATATAATCATCGTTACTACAGTATTGTCCAGTTCATAGTATAGGAAGCAATTCAGTACTTGCTTGATATTCAGAAACGCTTTGGTCCGTGAAGGTATTTCATTTTAATAATTCCGATGGACGTAACTAGAATAGATGACCTTCCTCTTCACTGGTTCGAAATTATTAAGGGAACCCTCGAAACGTTGAGCATCGCAACAGGAGGGGATCATTTTGTGGTGTTGGTAAATTATTCTCCTGGGGGAGTAGAAGTGCACACGTTCCTTGAATACTTAAGGCGTTTTAAACTTTTCTCGGGCATTCTTTTCGCATAAATCACAGCGCGAAACATCAGAGGGACGTACCCATTTGACACCGCGCCGGTTTCGCCGAAATTAATTTTTAATTTAGTGCAAATTGGTGCGGTGCGTCGATTGGTAAAGATAAAATATTCCACGCGCACAGATTGCCAATAATTTTTTCCTGAGACTCAATCATCGTCATTACATGAACAGCACGATAACAGTTCAAAAACAGAAATGAAGTAAAATCGTTTTTCCGTTCTTGTTTTATTCCGTGTTCGTCTGACGAACTAATTGACGCCCAAGGCCGTGCATATTTAACGGCACTGTTTTCGCGGACGGACAGAATTGATTGGTTGGTACGAAAAGAACTAAAACACAAGCACTGTAATTAATGTTCCCAAATACTTTGATTAAATATGTAGTACAGTCTTTTCGTGGAATAAATAAATAATGATGTGTAGGTATATTGTACATGTTGGCTTGAATGTATTGAATACATATCGTTATGGGCATTTTATTGAATAATATTGAATTAAACGAGAATAAATAATTAAGCAGTAATACAAGGAATTTAAATATTTCCAAAAGCTTGTTTGTTTAGCACGTATTGAATGAGTAAAATGACATGTAAAACAAACATGACAGAATTAACATAAGTGATTTTGAATAGAAGCTAAGAGGAAAAAATCAACAATAGAATCTATACTTATAAAAGGAAGTGGTTGCGTGCATGTGTTCGATGTCCAGACGAATATATCGCACTTGCAGCCATAAAATTTGGCACACTGGTAGTCGTAACAGTAATTCAATGCACACTAAAGTCCGAATTTTAAAATCTAATCTAGAAATTTTTTTATTTATTGTTTTGTGTTATTTTGGGTAGTCCGAGAACAGACATAATAATAAACATATCACTCACTGGCAACGCCACCGTGCGGATTTTATTCGTTGGATTTAAATGTAAATCATAAATATCGAAATACGATTTTATTGAATATAAATACAGAAATATCAGAATTTAATCAAATAGCCACCTAACGTCGTCTACACTTTTGCTCTAGCTTTAAAAGCATAAAATAATATAGCAGTGACATGAAAGCTGGTACCTACTATAACGCATATATCGCATGCAGTACACGAATTTTGAGATCCAGATTTAATTCCTGTTGCAAAAGAACCCCATTAGTGCCACCAGTCTATCCCAGCTGCATATCTATTCAATGAACAAAAAGTCATGCTTTCTATGTTTTCTCTTTTTAGCATGTTCTTCAACTAGTTGCATTTGCATAAGTCGAATGTCATAAAAGTCTCTGTGTTAAGAGTGTGCTTGACATGTAATTGAAGGGGATAAGCTGTGATTTTCTTCGACATTGTAAGCTAGTAAATCAGAGTAACTTCATAATTTACACAATTAAATATATACATGAGCAAACACTCCTGTGAGTAAACCAACATATAATAGATACAGTTTCTCAATTCACAATTTGTCGGACAGGTATTTTGTTATCTTCACAACTAAATACTTACAATTTGCTAGTTTCCTTACTTTTTTGAAAGTAATTGTATTTATCATTGTATGATTTGATAAATATTATAATTATTTACCCCAATTAATAATCTGAAGACGTGTATTAGAAAATTTATTGATTAAAATTTAATTTGTTTTGTATTATTTTGAAACCAAATATATCAATTTATATTGACTACAATATTTTGTACACCATAATAGTAAGTATATTATTAATGACATTTGAGTTTAACATGTTTTCAGAAGTTCCGGCAAAATATTGAAGTTTTAAAACTAAAAAATGTTGATACATTGATAGCCCACAGTACTTCGACTATCGGAATGCAGTACTTAGTTCTTTTACTTATATAGTGACCATACGTGACAATGACTTTCGCAAAGTAGGTATACTGTTGTTGTTGTACATGCATGCCAATATGGAGAAAAAAAAGTTGTGCCATAAAAATGGAATCTAGAACAAGAAAGCGACAAACAAAACACGCGTAAGTTATCGAGAAATAGAATTTCTTATTGTGTTGTACCACATTTTTGCTACATGTATTAGAAACAGGCTAAAAATATATTCGAAAAAACAGGGATTACCAATGTGGCTTTAGGAAAGGCTATTCGAAAGAAATCGAACACTTACCAGACTTTTAAAATTCACCAATAGTGAGGCAGAGCGACTTAGAAGGAATAAGCATAAGGAATTTACTCTGCTCTACAAAGCAGGGTATTGGAACGAAAACGAAATGACATGAAGGGAAGAAATATATCAGCAAAGATAATCACTAGTAATTAAAATAGATGAAAACATAAAGCATAAATTTGAAGAGGTTGAAACATTTACAAATTTAGGAAAAATGTTGTCCCAGGAGCTAAAAGTGCTCCCATATTGAAACACATGTCTTCAACATATTATCCCGATCAGTAAAACCTAGAGTTTATAAAACTGTAATACGATCAACAGTTACCTATGTGTGTAAAGTGTGGAAGCTATGATAATCTGATCAAGCTATCCTCAAAATGTAACAGGGGAAAATTTTAAGCCAAATTCCCGGTGAATGTTCATAGAGGGTCAATACTGCAGACCAACAAACAAAAGACTATACAGACTGTATGGTGATGTAAATATAGTCGGGGTGATGAGAGTGTAAAGAATCAGAGGGCAAGTAATTTAATAAGAATGAATGAACACAGCACAAGAAAACGATACTAAGATGAAGTTAGTGTCAGACGAAGGCAAAGCAGACCCAAGGACCAGGGGAAAACAGAAGCACAACCGGACGTACAGAGATTGTGTACAAAAAGATTGGTAGAAAAAAACACAGCCATGGGCCTACTATACCTATATTATATAAAAATATAGCATATACTTTATATTACGACATTAAAATTTCTACTTAAAAACCAAGTATAATTGATATTGACGAAAGTGTAGTCTATATGATATAGTTCATTCACGTTAACAGACGAGGTGGGGGTAATTAACGTGACGACCATGTTGCCAAATTTCTCTTATTTTTGTACTTGTCAAACCGCTTTACTTTTAGGTTAGGTGTCAAATGTCCATCTCTCTGATGTGAAGGTTAATTTACCTCTTCTTACTTTACATACATTATGTAAGTACTCATGAATGTGAAATGTACTACAGTAATAAATAATTAAAGGTTATTAGCAAACGCTTATGATATTATGGACAGTTAACAACAAAAAAAACCAAATGTGAACAATAGTTTTAATTAAGGTCATCATTAGAATTACTACAATTATTTATATTAATTATTTTTTTCTATTTTGGCATAATTTAGTTGTGTAAACTACAGATTTTATAACGATATCTATAGCAGATACAAACGCCAAAGATACCGAAAAGACAAAATAACCTAACGACACCTGACAATTAAAGACAGAGACTAAAGACACCAAAACACATTAGATAACTGCGCGCATATTCCATACAGTGCATCCAACATAATATACACCACTAAATCATAAGATACGGTAATAATGCTTAGGTATTTTTGTAATTTAATACCATTATGTCCGAAATTACTAGAACATCTCCACCTCGTCTGTTAACGTGAATGAACTATAGGATGTATCATTAGTGTTGCCAGAAGTACCAACCGAGAAATCCCTATTCGCAATTACAAAAATTCCTACATGTCCCTACGCTTACGCACGCTTTGCGGTAATAAAAAAAGATAAGTTCACCATAATATGTTACTACAAATAAAAATGCATCTCTCATTAACAAATTTATTATAAGAAAAAAAATACAAATTCTATAAAAACAATAACACAAATTCTGTAAAAAAAAAAAATAATAGTAACGTTCGACTCATAATCGGAATCTGAATACTGATCATTAGTCTGTCGACGTCCTAAATTATATAAATTATTTTTATACAATTGCCGCATTTCTGGTGTAATATCAAATGTTTTTGGGTTTAAATTTTTATTTTTCATATCTATTTTGATTGTTAAAAGAGATCGTAACGTTTTGGTACTTAACCTATTCCTTCTTTTTCGTCTTTATGTCTGTACACATGGAAAAAATACGTTCCACTACCGCATTTGAATGCGGCAGGGACAACACTATTTTTGCGAAGTTGGAAGAACATCAGCAGAGCGTGGCTGGCAATCTAGTGAGCAGAATGACAAATACATCCAAAAACAAATGTTTGAGGATTGTTCTGTAATAATCGACTCATAAAGGAATTATTCTGACCCATCATTACATTAGCGTTGTGCGTCTGCAGTAACCTACTATATTATTTATGTTTAAATTATGATTTGTTAAACAAGTGGTAAAAGCATTATACAAGCTCTCCGAAGTAGCACTCTCTGCTATATTAATGAGATCTAGCAAACAGACAACTGCTTTGCAGTTTTCGAAATACTTAACTAAAATGCAGAAGTTCTTGTCGTTACTAACGACTGTACTTTCCTCTACTAAGATTGAGAAGAACTTCAATTTTAGAGATGCATCACATTCATTTGTTATGGCTGGTGCTAATACATTGTCTATGATGTTAGTACATTTTGTCCTTCTTACCCTGATTTTCTTTGATAATTGGTTGTCCATAAATAAATATTTCATATATTCAATGAGTTTCTTTCTGCATTGCATTGAAACTAACATTCTGTTCAGCAGTAATTAAGCTCAATCGAATTTCAGCATCAATTTCATCATTTTCTACATGCGGTTTGAAAAATTCTTGACAGATCTCTATTTGCACACTTTGTTCGAAGAGCTTTCACATGATATAATGATTTTATTGCACACCAAGCATTCGCTTTTATAAGGATGATTTGGCACGGTTCCTAACCAACCTTTGAAAGCATCATCTTCAAACCATCTTGACAAAAAAGCTTGTTTCCTCCAACCTGTCAAACTTGTAGAACTAGTAGAAGGTTTATCGTTATCCGTTGAAGCCATTGTCTTCACTTGCTTAACACTACCAACTTCAATAAATAAGAAAATACCTTTTATCACCCACTTTTTTCAAAAATGTACTTACCCTATCAAACTATATAGTTAAAATCACAGCACAGGTTAAAATCAGACAGTAACGCACTAACCAGCAACAAGAGGAAATATTCTGCATGATGATACAACATGCCATAATCACCCGTGTTGCTTGATTTAACCTCAAATTCCGCAATTTGCAAGATTGGCAACACTCAATACTGGCATGTTGAGAATGAAAAATGAAATAATTTTACAGGCTTTTTCATTGTGTTTAATGAGATTGAAAGTCCCTACATTTCAGTTATTTCTGCAAAATCCTCCCTTGCGCTAATTTTACTTTTAAAATCCCTATTTTAGTGACAAATCCCTACGCCTGGCAACGCTGTTTAGTATCATGTAGACTACTGATGACGAGCCGTATTGCATGCAGTCCTTTTTACTTTCTTATACGTAGTATAAGGAAGTATTGTGATGATGAAAATTTTCGACCTCGAGATTTTTGCAGATGTCCACGTTTTGAGGTCCCCTGATACCAAAAAAGTGGTTTTTAAAAAAATGTCTCTCTCTCTGTGTGTGTCTGTCTGTGTGTCTGTCTGTGACCACGATAGCGGTCAAACCGCTGGAGATATCAATTCTAAATTTTGTATTTACGAATATAATCTCCCTCTTGAGAACTGATTAGATTTTGAGCAAAATCGGCATACCGGAAGTAGTAGTTTACTTCAGTGAAAAAATTGAAATTTGCAAATATTTCGTCAATTACTAAGTTTAGACTAATTTATAAAGAATTCATAAGTATTTAGAACTTAATTTCCAATATCTTTTATATAAAAAAAATTTCAAAATTCGGACCGGAAGTATCACTTTTACTCTTACCGAATAACGATTTTTTGCAAATATGTCGTAAATTATGCATTCTATATACATTTATGAAGAGTACAAAAGTATTTAGAGTTAGATTTGGAATATTTTTTGTATAAATGAAATTTCAAAATTCGGACCAGAAGTAACGCTTTCATACGTATAAGAAAGTCGTGTGGTGGCCACACCTCATTTTTTAACAGTGAAATCATTCTCAGTATTATTGTTACAGAGATACTTGTTGTTCAAGTCTCAAATGAAACAACTTATTAGAATTTATATAGAGAATCGTCATCAATAGGAAATAACGTTTTTATAATGCTCTTGTCATGAGACTTTGTAACCCCATTTAATAATTCTATTCCTTCAATTCTCTCATTTAAAGAAATTCCTATATATATCATTGCTCTTCCTGTGATATTCCCGTATTACCACTTCTTTATATTATGCAATCACCAACAAATAATACTTCTGTTCCTAGTCAGTAAAATAAAATTTGAATTTGTCTTTTTCTATTTCTATCGTTCATTGTTTATTCGGTATTTCATTACGATCAACATTTGTGGTCAATGTATGGTCACTAAATATGGTATAACTGGTATACTATTACGGCCAAGTAATGAACTTTAAAACTGTTCGTGTTGAAAAAGCGAATAGCCAGAGCAAATTGTCGTAAATATTAATGCTCTAAATGCACCCAACTGCGGTCGCTTATTATAAACAGTGAAGAGAAAAAAAAAAATATGAAAAAGCAGGGCTTGGCTTTCGTAACAACTTCGCATTTCGATGTCACGCAAAAGTCAGGTTCATCTTTTAGGCGCTACTGTTGATATAACTCATGTCCCTTGGACATACTTGTATATGTATGAGTACACTTGAATATACAGGCAGAATTGGGCAATTAAGTAATTCCAATATTATACGAGTATGCTTTCGTTCTCGCATGTCATAAACGTGCGTTTCTTTCAGAGAGAGAGAAATATATACGGACGAAATTGAATACAAATAAATTTATTACATGCAATTTGGCCGTGTATTTTTAGTGAAAAACATTCTACAGCTGCAGAATTATTGCCTTTCAACTGGTAAATTAAGGGTTTTTAAGTTAATTATGCGGTGTCATTATTAAATTTTCTGAACGATTGTGAAAGTATATAATTTATGGAACGAATGAAATTATTTTTTTCTACTGAATATCAAAAACAGTCTAAATCATGACATGGATTGAGGCATAAATTTTGCAAAGACACTTCAATTTTTCTTTATTTTATTCAAGAATTCCTTAATAAATACTGTATTTTTTGCTTGAGTTGTCCTTTAGAAATCCTTGATTTTGTATTAGAAGAGTAATTGAATACATATACATACCTACGAGTTACAATGTGATTTTTAGATATTTAAGTTCCAAAAATGACGCTAGGTAAAATATCTGTTTATTTTAAATGTAAGAATCCCTTAGCAGGCTTTATCTTTACTCAAAAATAGTTGAATATTAAAAATTAATATTTGATCATCATACCATATTGACTACTGGGTTCTCAGCCAATTTGGCACACAGGTTTTCACTTCCACACTAGTACTCGTATTTTTTGCTTGAGTTGTCCTTTAGAAATCCTTGATTTTGTATTAGAAGAGTAATTGAATACAAATACATACATGTTACAATGTGATTTTTAGATATTTAAGTTACAAAAATGACGCTAGGTAAAATATCTGTTTATTTTAAATGTAAGAACCCCTTAGAAGGCTTCATCTTTACTCAAAAATAGTTGAATATTAAAAATTAATATTTGGTCATCATACCGTATTGACTACTGGGTTCTCAGCCAATTTGGCACACAGGTTTTCACTTCCAAATCGCTACTTTTTTAGCCACATTTTTATTTTAACGAATAAATGGAAGTTCCTAGGACCACATCCAGACTGTAGTATGGGTCGTTGGACATTTTTCATCCAAAATTCTTGAGCATTGCCTTTCTTTGTGCTGCTGTTTGAAGGACAATTTCTAATACCAACATGTCCCTGGTTGTTTTTCTGTATTGCTCTTGTATTCCACTAACTCCAGGAGCAAAATTCCTCTCTATTTCAAAAACATTCATTTAAACACGGTTTGCTTAAACTTCTTTAGTTTGTTGGAAGAATTCGTATATGCGTCCATTGTTTCCATTGCTCTTTTACTTTCTTATACGTAGTATAAGGAAGTATTGTGATGATGAAAATTTTCGACCTCGAGATTTTTGCAGATGTCCACGTTTTGAAGTCCCCTGATACCGAAATAGTGGTTTTTAAAAAATCTCTCTCTCTCTCTCTCTCTCTCTCTCTCTCTCTCTCTCTCTCTCTCTCTGTGTGTGTGTGTGTGTGACCACGATAGCGGCCAAACCGCTGTAGATATCAATTCCAAATTTTGTATTTGCGTGTATAATCTCCCTCTTGAGATATGATTAGTTTTTCAGTAAAATCGGTAGACCGGAAGTAGCAGTTTACTTCAGCGAAAAAATCGAATTTTGCGAATATTTCGTCAACTACTAAGTTTAAACAAATTTATAAAGAATTCATATATACTTAAAATTAAAAGTGAGAATAATTTTATTTAAAAAGTTTTTCGAAATTCCTACCGGAAGTAGGTCTTTTACTCTTATCGAAAAAAAAAAATTTTTGCGAATATTTCGCAAGTCATGCTTTTTAGACAAGCACGTTACGGGTATAAAAGTATTTAAAACATAATTTTCAATATCTTTTGTATAAAAGAAATTTCAAAATTCAGACCGGAAGTACCACTTTTACTCTTATCGAATAATGATTTTTTGCAAATATGTCGTAAGTTATGCATTCCATATATATTTATCAAGAGTACAAAAGTATTTAGAACTGGATTTGCAATATTTTTTGTATATATGAAATTTCAAAATTCGGACCGGAAGTAGCACTTTTACTCTTAGCGAGGAGCACTTTTTTGATAATATCTTGCAAAGTATGCATTCTATAGCGATTTATTAAGCGAATGAAAGTACCTAGAATAGGATTTTCAATAAGTTTTGTATAAAAACATTCTTAAAATTGTATAGTTTGAAACGCTCATACGTATAAGAAAGTCGTGTGGTGGCCACACCTCATTTTTTGTCAATGTTTAAACATGTTCCCCACGCCCTCTCTCCCGTTACAATCATTGTAGCCTTCAGACTTGAAGTGCATAACATCTTTTTTAAATCTGAAGATTTTTCTTGATTTCCAATTTTAATATTACCGTATGTGGTGATCAATCGAAAGTCCCTTGATTTTATTTAAGGAAAGGATTTTTGAAGATTTAATGAATGGATGTCTGTAAGAATTTCTTAAACAATTACTGGTCAAAAAAATTAGCGATAAATTCTGTATGAATCTTAACAATATTCAATAAATTTCAAAAGATATCGTCATAAATGTTGAAAAAATTATATATTTTAAACAAATAATATTGTTGAAATTTCCTAACGACGTGGAATAATTTTGAAAATATTTTATTTATTTTAAAATCCACATAAAAAAGTTGATCCGATACATCCACGTAGCCGCATCCAAAAAAAGAACTATTAATCTATAGAAGGCAGCATGTAGAGTTCGGTATTAATAGATCGTGGCCTAAGGATTATTGTCCTATTAGTTTATTTGTCGTGGGGATTTCCAAAGTTATTCTTATTTAATAAGATCATTCAACGATAATCGCGTTTAACATAATAACGCTTTTTAAACCTTTTCAATTAAATAGAACAGTTAGTTTCATCACATTATAACTATTACTAACTGCTTACTCTTTAAACATGTTTACAAAAAATATCAATATATTTTTACACTTAACATGAACTTGAAAACCATTGTGGTAATTATATTTCTCGATTTATACAGGGTGATTCTTAATATATGCGACAATCTTTAGGAGCTGATTCCTGGGGTTATTTTGATCATAAAAGTTCATAAGAACATATGTCCAAAACCGCTTAGTTCAGAAGTTATACAATGTTTAATAGAAAGTTAAAATAATAAATGGTTTTATTATAAATTAACAAAATAATCAGTAAAACAAAATTATATTCAGAAGTTATACACTGTTTAATAGAAAGTTAAAATAATAAATGGTTTTATTATAAATTAACAAAATAATCAGTAAAACAAAATTAAGTTCAGAAGTTATGGTGCTCCAGCGCATTTTAGTTTACTTGCTCGCGAGTTTCTGGACAGTACGTATCCAAATCGGTGGATAGGACGGGGAGGGTCCACAACCGTGGCCTCCTCGGTCTCCAGACTTAAATTCATTGGACTTTTTTCTCTGGGGCCACCTTAAATCATTAGTTTACACGACTCCCATAGAAAATGTCGATGTACTAAGAAATCGTATTATAGCAGCTTTTGAAACAATTCGAAAATACCCCTGGTATTTTCGAACGGACTCGCCAGTCAATACGACGGAGGATAGCAGCTTGTAGTACAGTTGGGGGCGGTCAATTTCAACAGTTACTATAAGTTAATTTTGTTTTACTAATTATTTTGTTAATTTATAATAAAACCATTTATTATTTTAACTTTCTATTAAACATTGTATAACTTCTGAACTAAGCGGTTTTGGACATATGTTCTTATGAACTTTTATGATCAAAATAACCCCAGGAATCAGCTCCTAAAGTTTGTCGCATATATTAAGAATCACCTTGTATACGCTATAAACGCATCGGTTTCCATACGTTTATAGGGTTGTTATGACACCAGATTAGAAAAGATATTATGATAATTTAAATTGCATTTTAAGTTTCAAAGATTTAAATGTATGTATACACAGGCGCTGTCCTGTATTGTAACAATATGTATATGTTATGCATAATTACAATTTATTATTTCACAAATTTGAAAGGAAGCAATAAAGAAAAACAGTATTTTACAAGACACATAAGAGAATTGTGCTGGTTTCGTACTGTTGTTTAATAACCGAAAAATTAATAAATCTATCTGATGTGAAATAAATGAGAAGAAAAAATTACTTCCCGCATATTTTGTACCTTGTAAATGAACCCGGGAACAATGGAATCGAAATGTACAGTCGGTCCCTAACTATTCCACATAGCAGTATTCGATGCGGAGATGTGTGTCAGCGATTTTTATTTCGGCAAAATATGAGGCTCGAGGGTTGGTGGAGAATAGCGCCACAATGCTGCACCAAAAATTCTATTGGATCGGGCCCATTCAATCCCGTGAAATATTATACGTTATGCACCTAGTTTATGGCATTCCGTGATGTTCGGTTTCATTTCGAACCGAAGAGCACTGTATGTAGTTAGTAATGCTGATATACATCGTGTCATCGTTATTTATGGACATCAGATTAATAGGGGCATTGTAGTTGCCGAATAAAGTAGCACATAACGTTAATGTATCTCAGTTTGGAAGATCATGTATCAGATAGGTTCATTCAACTATTTGTCTGCCTGAAACGAGAACTCTATATTCGGAATCGTATTGTACAGGCATATTCAAAACAAGTTTTCATGATTCAGGACTGGAAGTAAACGATAAACGAATGAACTATGAAGAGCGAGTCGACATTAGCTTATATTACTTTTTAACTTAAATATAAACTAATCTCTGGATTTATCAAAAGATGTTTTACGCGATTAGATATACATACTATAAATCCAGATATATTTTGGATGTGACAATTTAATTCTTGTAATTACCGCATAGTATCACATTACTACATCAAAACCACAGAAGTATTCGTGTTTCAACATATTTATATCTTACTCTAAATACGATTTCGGACACAAAACATCACAGTATGCAACGAAAGTCTCCGTGTTCACTGATGTTTAAAATATTACACGCAAAGTTTAAGGGCACGTTGATATTGTAACGTTTTCGGGTTCGCAATAAACAACTCGTGCAATTTATTTATTTAAAACAGTCTGTATATTCATATAAAAATGTAAAACTAATGTATCACACTTAAACTACTACGATTTAAATTAATACAGGTATTTATTTACCAGTACTATTTATATATCTGTAATATTTATATCTTTATTGCACTACAATAAAAACTGCACCGTACTTATATCACTTCTATTTATATAACACTCTAATATTTATGTCTTTTCTTCGGCTACCACTTAAGGAACTATTTATTTATTTCTTATATTTACTTATTGTTCCGCACGAGACTACTTAAGGACTTTCTTATTCCGGAATTACTCATCCATCGTTGACCCAGCCGCCTTAAATACACATACGAAACATCTGGAAGCATTCGCGTAAACTCCATCTTCCTCTCGATGTTTGTAGAACATTCGATAGACATTCTGTCTCTTTGCAGTTCGACACAAATGGTTGATTTATTGGTTTATGATGTTTACCAGTCGCATCGAGATGATTTACAACCTCTTTTGTCGTCGCCCGGATGTCTACTGGTTTCGTTACAATAAGTTTCTTTCCATACTTGATCACAAGGGAATATGTTAAGCAGTTAGTTATTAATACTAATGTTCGTGTGTAATTGATTTACGCACTGCGATTTAAACATTTTCATATTTTAAAATCGGCAATTTCGAAACATCTTCCTTCATTTCTTCTACCACCAGAGTCGTGCCTAATAATTTATAAAATAAACATCATATTATCATCTTTTAATCATGCTTACATTCAAGAATTACGATGCCATTATGGTGAATTACCATTAATAACCTGTAATTTTAAACTTATATTGTGCTTAAGTCGTTTATGTTATATCGAGAAATTTCAAAATCATTGTTAAAAACCCCTTTAACGTGCGCTTATGGGATTATAATGTCATACTTGACAATTATGATTGATTTCAAGCATTCAAGCATGGGCACGAATAGTCAAACGTAAAATTTGTTAAAATCGAAATGAAGAGTCAATAAATCAATAAGAGACATTCGTTACTTAGAGGCATTGAAAAGATTACTGGATTCTGTTCTACTGCTTGACAAATGGATCCTTCATTATGACAAGGCGCCACAGTTTTCTTTTCGGTCTATTATATTGTAGATTCCATTCAATTACTACTCTTAGTTGCTCTTTCTTGTCTCTTCTGTTTATATTATCTATCCTTTGTTCCTTAATATTCTTTCATGTCCATGGTTCATTAAGGGTTGGTAACTCGTTTTCCTTCAAGTTTTTTTTCTTTTCATCTCATTTACTCTTTTATCAAACCTTTTTAGTTTCCTTTCATCTCTAGCCATTAGATACATCGTTTCTGCTGCGTAAATTACTTTCTGGACTTGTCCATATATTAGCATGTTCATTATAACATGTTTTATTGTGGTGTGTTTATTTCTCTCGGGTCTTTTAACAACATAATTCTGCCTAACCGATCAAACGCTTACAAGGTTCTACTCCCAGCGTTTTTCGATTATTCGTTCCCGAATGTGGATTATGTTAATTATTGACTGCCCCTTTTGAAATTCATCTTGGTATTTTCCTATGTGATCTTCAGCATTCTCCTCCACCCTGTCCTTGATCGTCGCTGTCAATATTTAGTAAGTCATATTTGAAAGTGTAATGTCTACGTAATTCTTACTCTTACATAATAGCATATCTTCCATTTTTAGTGTAGGTATAACTATGCCTACCCTCTACTTGGCTTCATGTTATTTTTAATATTAAATTGTAAAATTTTGCGCAATACTTCTCCTCCTTCTTTATCAGCTCTACACTGCTACTTTCTCGTTCTTTAAATGTTTAGCACTCTCTAGTACCACGTCATATGATGTTTCTGTAACGATTTCTGTCTTTGATACTTCATAGTCCTCTGTGACTTCCTCATTTGCCTTACTGATGTTTTCATGTAGTTGTTTAAAATGCTCTTCGCGTGCTTTTTCTTTTAATTACGATGCTATATGCTATATTATCACTCATAGCTCAACATATGCGTTTGATTATTATTAAACTAGTTAAAATAGTGACATTCTTGGTATTAAGAAATTTGTTAATCTAATAATACTTTTGTAATTATACGAAAGTATTCTGAAATGTTCTGAGCCTAACATACAAACAGGTACTTTTTCAGTCAAATGAAGTTTTATTTTTCAACATAATGTCCTTTTAAGTCTGTATACTTTTCCCAGCTATGCTCTAACCTCTTTAACTCTTCCAAATAGTAGTTGGCGTTGCTCCACAAAATAGGCGTTTACAGTACACAGACCGAGTCCTGACCGATGGGAGGAGCCTCGACCTTAAGTCGCGCAGATTTATAGGTCAGTGTGTGACAGAGAAAGTATTCGGATAAAGGAAATGATAACATTTGTTCATCATCGCATACATTAGTCGGACGAACGACTAATGCAGATAAGAAATTGTAATATATTGAAAAGAGATACATATATGTGCAACGCTTGACAATTTTTCCAGACTGCTCGTGCTTATCCTAATATTATAAGGATCCACCGCGCATCTTGTGGGAGGGGCATCTTACCGGTCAGCTCTCGCTCTGCGAACTGCACGTATGCGATGATCTCCTCTTTCGATGAAAATGTCTGTCCTTCAAGAGGAACTTTAAGCTTAGGAAACAGCAAAAATTCGTTGAGCGCCAAATCTGGTGGCCAGATCTGGTAAATATGGTGGGTGTTGAATCAATTCAAAGTGCAGTTTATGAATTTTAGCTGTGGCGGCACCCGAAGTGTGATCAGGTGCGTTGTCTTGGTGGAACATAACTTGCTTCTTTTTCAAATGCGGCTGTTTTTGTTCTGCCATCAGCTTATCAAGTAATGATGTGTAATACGTTCCCGTTATTGTTTTAGCTTTTTCGAGAAAGTCGATGAACACGTGACTATCCCAAAGAAACAGTCGCTATTACCTTCCTGGTCGATGGAACGATCTTCGCTTTTTTTGGAGCGGGATCACCTTTGCAATTCACTGTCTTGACTGTTCTTTTGTCATGGGATAGCGATGGATCCAAATTTCATCTACAGTTATGGATCGACAAAAAAAAAATCTGACCCCTTCCGCTTAAACCGCTTCCAACTGGAAGTATTTATTCTGCGTTTCTGGTCCAAAGTGACTAAACGCGGCACCCAACGCGCGGATAGTTTACACACGTCCAATTCCTCATTCAATTTGTGACGAACGCGCTCTTTCGATATGTGCATAGCCTCTGCTATCTCTCCAACCTTGATTCGACGATCGTCGCACCATTTGGTTAACATTTTCGATGCTATCGGTGGTGGTCGCAGTTTTTGGCCCTCCCGAACGCTCATCATTAGTCAAGCTGGTACTACCACGTTTAAATTGAGCTGCCCATCTTTTCACGGTGGCAAATGATGGGCTTGAGTCGCCGTAGGCAGCATCCAACGCAATTTTAATTTGTGTACACGTATTGTCTTACAAATGCAAGAATTTAATAACAACACGATTTTCGTTTTTTTCCATTTCTACAGAAACACTGACTTTGACTGACACAAGGACTATCAAACAACAACTGAGCATCCAAAATGGCTAAAAGTTTCACATCTTTCAACGCATGTGCAATTACATTACCAGAATGGTTTTGACGAGCAAGGCGATCTTCATTTTGTCGATCAAAATATTTCATACTAACCTCCTATAGTTTTGGTAATTGACATTGTAGGCATTTTATAATTATTTTATGATTCATCTGCTCTGATCGTATGCTGTGGAATCTACAATACTTATTTGGTATTTTAGTAATTTAGAAGAGTATTTATTTCTCAATTCAACTGTAATCATCCCTGTATTTATCTAAATGGAATAGATACCCGATAAAAAGGCTTTTCCCATATTGTACTAAATTATCAGTTTCTAACGCACAACACCTATTTTGGGTTATCTGTTAAAAATGTTACATGTATAGATTTTCTTCCACACCGACACCGTATAATTTGAAAAAAGTAGTCCCTAGCCGTTGCACGTCAAAGGTAAAATAATATGCAGTATGTGTTTAACACCCGAACGATGAAAAGTTTACATGAATGAATGTGGATCCTGTATTGAGAGTTGCGGGTGCTTTGATCCTTTTAATAACGTGAACAACATATTGTGATGTCGCGACGTGTGTAAGCTAGTGTCAAAATTCGACGTGTTTTGATTGGAGTACACTTCATACATTTATGGTGCTCATTTTGTCGATCAGTGTGTATTACGTGTGATCAATCATCCAGTAACAGACACCTCCAGAAATAAATCAACGGATTCTAAATTGACTGGCGAAACGAAACACCAAAAGCATATTAGCACCGTTCATGTGTAGGAATTTTTATGACGGTATGAATGATTTGACTGATTTACACGTACAGATTGACTCCATTACATGCCACACCTGCGTGTGTATGTACTTACGTTATATATGATTAAGATATAGTTATCTTATATACGTGTAAGAATATCGGTTGGTAGATATGAAAAAAAACATTAAATCGATAAAAAGGCACAGATGTGTACTGGATTGCAGGAAAATATGAATATGACAATGGAAATGTTTTTCTTTTCAAAAAAATCCACGAGGTGACGCTGATCTCATTACACACCAAAGTTGCTAGAACAGCAGCTTGTACAGGATTTCTTCGTTCCCTATCTTTCTTGATTTTCCTTTGGTGGGTGGGATTTATAGTGTATATAAACAAATAATAGAATATTCTTCAACGAGCATATAATGATAGCTATTTTGCACGAGAATGGCAATTGAAAAAAATCCTCGTGAATAATAGCTATTATGCGCGACTAGAAGACTATACTTTCTCCACGTGTATACGAAAAAAAATTAATAAAGTATTATATACATTACATTGAATTGATTATAATGCAATACACAACATATATATGGCTAATAGGAAATGCTATTTCTTGTAATTGCAAGGCGGGTATTTGCTGTTGAAGTCACTAGTATCCATGGTCAGGGTTCACAATCCAAACATACAGGATACTTCTTTTTATGGCTTGTAAAGTATATGGAGTTAAAGAAGAGACTATTTCAAAGTAATTTTTATAAATGTTGTCTACATAGTTTGACCTTTTTTGGTGTTAATATTGATATTTGAAATGTATTCTAACGATTCAGTATAGTTTAACACATAAAATACTTGTATTTTTAGATTTATAGACAATATATCTTTGTGATTACAAAAAAAGTGACTGTTTTCACATATTTTTTTGAAGAATCTAAATGTGAAAAAATTAAATTACTTACTAGGTAGGTATAAGTAAAATCTTTCAGAAAAAACAACCACAGTTTCTTGTAAACACAATGTTATATTGTCTATAATCTAAAGTAAATCTCCAAAAAGCTTCTATGACACTACAAGGTTTCTTGTGAAGCGTTTGAACCATTCTCGTTACGATTAAAAAATCCTTTTGCAGCGAAGAGAAACAACATGTAATCATATTTTATTGAGTAATCAAAAGTGTCTCCTGATTTTTTAAAATTAATTCCTGATTATCTAAAATTTTCTTTAATTTTCCTTTTTCAACTTCTGGAGCGTTATTACTAATGTGGATGCTGATGATACCAGTGTAAAAAAAGACTGTGACGAAGATGGGGTACGAGATGCTTCAATTGATAAAATATGCTGTAAAGAAGAACTAAAAAATACACGTTTTTTCTATTGCCTAGATATAAACAATCATTTCTTAACCAACTATACCTTCTTAGAGAATGAAAATAGCTACACACTGACCCATCTAAACTTAACCTAACACGTCTGCTCTAGAAAAAGAGACGTATAAAATCTATTTCAACACATTTGCTGCATAAAGATAGCTGAAACCGAAAATGCTGTATTAGTTATATGTCGATTTAGTCATTAGCATCTCCACTGGTGGTTTTAAAATCAATTGTAAGCGGCTTTTACCATATTTTATGGTAGCAGAGGCTTAGTTAATAAAATTTATAAGGAAGGTTTATTTATTATGTTAGAGTTCGCAAACTGTAGTCACTAGGTGTCAGTATTAAAATAAAAAAGCCTTTTTTCCTAAAATTTTGAAACCACTTAAGTTCACAATAAAAAGGTTAATTACAATTTCTTTTGGCAATATTTATGCTTTGTTTAACCTCATCAAAATAAGTTGGGGAAATAAATTTAAAAATATAGGAAACGCGACGAAATAAACTAAAGATAAACATAAGCGAGGCTGCCAAGACAGTACACTCGACAAATGTTTCCTATGAAATGTAAGGCGTGAGGGTCCCCCGACACTGCGTTGCTCTCCCACCACTGTTAACAAGCAGGCATCGCTGCATATTATAAGGTCATCTTCTGCATGGGATAGAAGTATAAACCGAAATTAAAATTTGACGACTACGGTATAACGAGACCCTGTGTGATGACCTTCTACTCCTTTTGCAATATTTAGTGTTCTACACACGTTAGAGTTTGATTCATGTCAGCAAGCTTCAAGATACTTATTTAAAATTATGTAGATTTTACATTTATTTCTTAAATTGGGTGTTGTATTTTTCGAGATATCGAAGCCGATTTTATCAGTAAAGTAATCTCCGCATGTACTTTGAAGTTGTCCCCTGCCTCATTTGCTTGTTTAAAGTTCAAGATAATAAAAATTCACTTATATAATATAATTATGGTTTCTAAGATGGACATACACTCCGTCATCTCTTACTGTTGTGCTTACTGCATGTCAGTTCAACAGTCATAGTTCTCATTGCAGTCGCGTTACACTTTTTATATTACAGAAAAGCTTTATAAAGTCATAGAATGGTAAATCAAGAACATTATTTTGTAATGGTTTTATACAACCCATAATGACAACCTTATTAACAAGGCTCTTCGTTACTTTATAGAAGTGTTATAATCAACTAAGAATACTTGTTGACAGAACATCATCGTAAAAACAAAATTGTGATATTAACGCTGACAACTAAGTTAACTATATGATAAAATTGTCGTATAATTTGTGCCCATTTTGGTTACAAAGTAGTTGTATATACCTATTATTTTTGATTATAAAACCTTAACACTTATTAAAAAAACCGTATAATTGTTCTCAAAGCATTTATAAAAGCAAATTTGCTCCTTGGGAGGGTTTATTGAATTAAATGACTTCCTTATTTAAGGGGCTGATTAAATGCTCAATTATATACAGAATTTTGCAGCATAATATTATTACATGCATCACATGCACTGTATCGTTTCAGTGGAAAGCCGAAAATTAACTTGTAACTATATAATTTATGATATTAGTTACGGTTATTCGGACGCCATTAACAATTAGTTCAGCTATTATATAGCAAAAGCACATTCACGGACGCTTAAAACAATGCCAGATGACTTCATTGTCTGGCCTTATCTCGTAACGCAAACTTGTCCTGCATGTGCTGGAGTCCACAAGTGGTTCGAATTCACTTTTCATAGAGCAGGATATCTTGTTTTCACAAACGAAATCGTATTCAAACGAGTTCATATGCGAAAGCTCTCTCAGCATTGGTCTTTAGAAATTCCTGATAATTACGAGATTCGGGCAATAAAGCTGAAATTTACAGCGACTTATGCAGCGGTTTATGAATGGTGAAAGCCATACATACGTACGCGCACTGGTACTTATGCAACATGATGACTGGATTAAACTGATTAAAGAATTAAAATCATAAAGTACGTATTAAAAAGGAACGATTTTACTTGTTTCTTATTTTTTAATCCAGTTCCTAAATTTTACAGGAATATACCGTGCCTTCAAATACTTTCCTCGTTAGAAACGGCCATGTTTTTTTTTAATGGTTAGTGACAGTGGACGTAATCAGATACAGATGCATAACTTTGACATGTTGGTTATGTGATGTAAATGTGTATAATAATTAGAAATTCAGTTTTTCATAAAAGAAATATTACAATAATCAAAATTAAAAGCAAATAATACTAGAGCAGATGTTGAAGACAAAGTTGAATTCTACTCTTCATACTTTCCAAGTCATTTACTAGTATTTCTTGGTGTTATATCAGCATAAGAATTCACAATTGCATTACGAATGTCCTCCATTATATAATGTCTGGTCTTGAAAAAGGAATTTTTTTAATATGGAAAAATAAAATAGTCTAAAATTGTCAGATCCGGAGATCTTGGAGGAAAATTAATAATTCTTGTATCGAAAAATTGTTAAAAAAAAACTATTATTTCTCGAGATTTGTGCGCTGGTACATTATCTTGCTGGAAATATCCTTCCGTAAGTTCAACATCATGGAGTTCATTAATAAAAGGCTGTAATAATTCATTTCGATATCTTTCAGCTCTTATGGGTTGAAACTGCCAGCCAGACGCCTTTTTTTTTGTGGATATAGAGTAGTTTTTACAAATTCATGAGGGTTTTTTGCAGACCAATTCCCATATTTTGCTTGTTTAAATATCCTGAAAGATGGAACCAAGCCTCATCCGAAAAGAAACATTTGTCGAGAATGTCATTATTATTTATATTATTCAAAAACCATTGACATTAATGTGTTTTCGTACCAAAGTCTACCTTTTAACTTTCGAAACTGCTTGAATTTTATATGCAAACAACTTTAAGTCTTTTTTTAAATAGTATGACATGTTCCCATTGATCACTGAACATCTTGAGAGAGCTCTGCTATTGATTTTTTGGGCGAGTTGTCCATTCGACATTGAATGTCCTGTATACAATTTGCTGTTTGTTTTCTAAGTGCTCCACCGCCAGGTAGCTATTGCCCCTGTTTCATGATATTTAATAACACAAGCATGAATATGTTTTTGCAGTTGTGCATAAGTAATTGTCAGATTAGGAAACTGTTGACGGACATCCTGTAAACACTGATTCATCAGGGTTGCCATTAATCTGGAAAACCTGGAAAAGTCAGGGAAAACTGTAAAAACTCAATGAACTTCAGGGAATTTAGTAGAGAGTCAGGGAATTTATTTCTGTTTTACAGTATAAATTAATTGTCTAAAGTAGTTGACTGAATGAATATTTCAAGAATTGCAATATGTGCGTCAAATATGTGGCTGATAGACGTCTCTCTTTATTCTCTCTCCATAAAGTAAATGCATTGTATTGTGGAGACGTCATGAAACACATTGTGAACTATTCTTATATTGAATTTAGATACAATATTTGTAGCGTACGCTTTTCCTTATAGTATATTTGAGTAACATATTGTACTAGGGAGGGTAGATATTATAATTGTAAATACTTATAATCGAATATAAGCCAAAATAATTCAAATCTTGTTATATTATTTTTTATAATATCTCCTCTCTCACCTAGTCATTCAAGTTTACTAAATATAACCACTGTTAATTATATGCCAATATTTATGTAACACTCAGTATATAGAATTTACTATATTTATACACTATTATATGAGATTTCAATTTTTCAAAGCTCAGTATTTTATTTTAAATATGCCCAAACACTCTCTCAGTTTTCTATTTATCCAATTAATTTACTATAATTCTTTCCTTCTTAATATATTTTAGATATGATAATTTATCTCCAACAAATTCAAATAATTACTTATTATGCACTTCTTTACTGTAAATAAAATTTCGTCAAATGAAACCAGTATTGATTTTGACTACACAGTACTTGCAGTACATTAATTTTTATAACGATGTAAGCATGGCATTTGCCGCTATGAACTGATCGTAACAATAACCTCTTAATCTCATCAAATGAAACTGTTAAAAATATTCCTTGTGAATTCGTGATGAGTTTTTCTAAAGTATTATTCCTTTACTTGGATACGATTGTAAGGTATGTTCACTTTTCCCATCAAAATTAAACTTATAAATGTTATATTGTTTTGTTTCTCTTTTAGGTTATCGACACAACAAATCTCTATTTATAATATGAAAGTGTCTTGTACCATAGTTCTATTTTACCAAATGAAAGAAGAATATCACTATAATAATCGTTTAATGGCAAAAGCTGTGTAAAATATGATTCAAATACTTATTCAACACATTTCCAAAACATTAACAAAACCAATTAAACCTGTCTAATATAACCTGTGCGACTATTGACAACATGAAGGATTATTAAGAGCTTATCTACTCGATAAGGTATGTATGAGAATTAATTTAATATAAATCTTTCACTTTAGCATTCATATGCATACACAAATTCAATAATTTATAGAAAATATCTTTACGATCAAATATTCAAATACTTAAGTAGGTATATTTTAGTTCTAAAATTACGAAAATTTACTAAATGTACACATACTGATATTTATGATTTAAAAAGAGATTTAAAACCTTTACATAGAATCTTTATACAATCCTCTTTATAGTATTCAGTATATCTTGATCACTTTAATGTATTTTTCTCGAAGACAATCATATAAATTTAAACTGTTTCTTTAAAATAAAGAAAATATACAACCTCCCAATAATATTGCTATTTTTTTCTTGGTGTTTTTCAAATAATACAATCCACTTTCCTTGCAAGTTCTGGTTATATGATGTTGGAAATTTTGTGTATCTTCTTCGTACAGATGAACAGCCTTCCTGGACTCGTTATATACCTGGGATGATCCTCTGGTTCTCTACTCTACGTGTTCGACAAAAACAGGATGTATCTTGTGGTGACCTTGTACATACAGGATATCTTCAGGAACTGGAACTTTGTACTGCACGTGTGATTCTGTCTGGTAGAAATCCCTCGTGATTATAAAATAATATGGACCTTTTCTACGGGTTCGACAAACTGGATGTATCTTGTGGTGACCTCGTAAATACAGGATATCTTCTGGAATTGGAACTTTATACTGCACGTGTGATTCTATCTGGTAGGAATCCCTCGTTTTTATAAAATACTTTGGACCTTTGGAGAACTGGAAATCCGCTTAGACCTCTCGTACAACTGATAAGATAAATACTCCGCTAGGACTTTATACTTGATTGGTAAGTTTTTATTTTATTTTGCTATTTCCTTTTCTTCTAAAATTTAAATTGATTTATTATTTTATGCTTCTCTACAAATATTTTTCTTCAAACGTCAAATTATTATTTCCAAAGCTGAAATAAACACTTTTCGCACCAACTTTCGCGGTTTTCGTGATTCTAATGTACAATTTTCGGAATAAAACTTTAATTTTCCGAAAATTACACGCACCTCTTTTGAAAAATTATTTTTCATTCTTCTCGTTTTTTTATATCTCCCAGACAACCTTTTCATTTTTTATAATTACCTCCAATAAAATTCCTTTTCTAATACTTCTTGTTCAAAATAGTTTTTAAAACATTTAAATGATTAGTTTCAGAGCTTCCAACTTTCAGTAAACCTTCTGTATTAAATCCCTATTATTTTATAATAATGAATTACTAATACTTAGCACTTCAAAATGCTTTACTAACAAAATTTTATGTAAATGTCAATTTTGACAGATCCGCTTATTCAAACTTTGCCCGCGTAATTATATACCAATTTATATCCTTCATATTTTAATATTCAGCATTAATTTACTTTGCTTTGCAATATTTTAAATTAGACAAGTTTTACAAAGTTATAAACCACATTTTAACAAAAATAATAAATTTTAAATCTCCATTTTCAGAATTTAAAGAAAATTGAGGCAACAAAGAACTTGATCCACTACTATTCCTTCAAGAATTGTCTACCATATGAATGTACTCAACTTTACAATAATGAACAACTATTATAAGTATACACAACTGTTCTTTTTAGTTTAGATATTTTTATTTTAACCGTCAATAAATAAAATAGTAAAATAAAATAATCCTTCAAATTTTGTCAATAATATACAATGCCAGTCACTAATATTTGTTCCCCATTTCATATGCCCCTTTTAATAAATGTAAATTTAAACTCGAATCAAAATTTATATTTATTAAACAATTACTAATAAATTACCTGTATAACAATGTGTTCAAAACAATATTTTAATCAATCTACATCCTATAACTACCCAAAAATGAATCTTCTGTTATTTGGTAATATCAATTAAACTTTTATTTATAACTATCTGTACATTACAAAATTTTAAATTATAACTATTATTGACACTCATATTTATATATCTAACTTCTTTTTAAGTCAATAGTAACATAAGTATTTCTAGTTTTTTTTTTAATAAAAAAAAATGAGATCTTATTTATTTAAATGGATGTCTAAGCTTTGTATAAATATTTTCCTTTCTAATATTTCTCATATTTCATAAGATTTTCCTACTGATGTTCTAATACCTAATAAAAAAAACTATCTTCTATTTGCCATAAAAAAAAAATTAATATTCCTTGAATTCTATGTTTATTTTTTAAGCTTCATAAACATTTTTATAACATTGCACTTTGTAACTAACTTTCACACTAATAGGTGATTAACATACCATTTTTTTTCTGTTTATACTCTATTTAATTCCTAGCCTTTTTATATTATAATTCAACCATGCTTACATATTATATATTATTTTCTTTATATATTGTTCTCATACGAACACATTCCCTCAATACCTATAATTGACATTTTCGTCATCCCCTATACTTTCATTTATGGAAAGTCCATATTTTTATTTTAACTTATCGTTTTTAAAGGCTTACGTTACCTATATAATTCTTTTTTAGACACTTTTAGTCCTATATTTTATATCATTTTGGGTATTATTCACCCTTTAACACATATTCTCTATATAATAATCCCATATTCTCATGGTACTCTTAATATTTTCTATTTATAGTAAGCATTTACTTTCATCTGACATAATACATTAAAAAGGCTCTTCCTTTCTTCTACCTTTTCCATTCCTTCATCACCTAAATTGTTTGTTAAATCTTGATAATTATTTTATAACTTTATTAAGTGCTTTAATTATTCTGAAATATTCTTTTTGTTTTCAAATATGGCTCATGTTTAATTTTCTTCTACACTATCCCATTATCCATTTCTTTTCATATTTATACTTGACAATTCTATTTACTGGTGTACATACTTATATTACCTTCTCTTATGGTTATTTACAAATTTTTTTACAATATGGGAATGAGAAAATAACTTATATTCAACTTTTTCTTTTTAAATTAATAATAACTAATACTTATAACAGTTCTATAACTAAATTAAACTAATATAAATCCGTAGTTCCATATCTAAATTCCCTAACTGGTAATCTCTCTATAAATTCATAGTATTTTCTCGAAAAACAAGAACTTGTCTGTATCCATGTATATTTGTTTCATCATTATCTCTTTTATTCACTAATAACAAGAGAAATTTAATATGCCCCTTTCTTATCACTTTATTAACCGTATCTGGTCATGCCCCTGTCTTATTATAAGGTATTTATGTCCTCCTAACACTTCAGTACTATATGATTATTTATTTTCTAATAAACAACAGGTCTCTATTTGTCAATAACTTTTAAAATTTTGAGATCTACATGTTACTTGGATAAGCAGGTATCGTAAGTACCTTCAGAAGACGATCTCCTTTCTTATCTTCTGTCCTGACTAAAACTTCCTAGGTATGAATTAGTACGATTCAGAGAAATAATGTCATTTCTCCTTTTACAGTTTAATCTCCTAATATTTTTCTTACTTTGGAAAGTAAGGTGAATTATTTGTCATGTTATATCATTGTGGATGATTTGTCGTAATAAATCATTGTGGATGATTTGTCGTATTTTATCGTTGTGGATGATTTGTCGTATTTTATCGTTGTGAATGATTTGTCGTAACTCAGAATTAGGAAGTGTCGTTACTCACTTACACAATACATATTGTGTCTTACCTATAGTCGGAAGATTTAATATAACTCAGATTTAGGAAGTGGCGTTAATCACTTTCACAGTACAGTCTTCCTAATACTGTGTCTTACCTATTACATGTCCTATTTATATTCTTGGATGATTTAACGTAACTCAGAAAGGAAATGTCGTCACTCATTTCACAGTACAATCTCCAAATACTGTGTCTTACCTATTATTTCGGAAGATTTAATATAACTCAGTATATTGGTCAAATAGGCCATTGGATGAGTGGACATTTTATCCCCACTAAAATGTGTGATATTCTCAATTCTAATACCAGTATTTAAAATATTATATGCCGGAGGACATGTTACATGAGAACTTTTAATATTCTGAGTCTTCAATAAAAGGTCTTGTATTTTCGTCTTCTGTTCTTCACATTCTTTTAGGATATCTTCCATACTTAATTTTTGTGCAATCGTAGTATCAGTTGATAATTTAATTTCTTTCAGGCATCTGTCTTCTGTATTTTCTATCCTCTTACAAAAATTCTCTTCTAATTTTTCTGTTTTTTCAGAAACTTCTTTATTTACCTGATCAACTTCCTCCCTTATGCGTTTGGCTAATTCCTTATGTTTTTCACTACTATTCTTTTCTATTTGTTTAACATTCTCTTGTATTACCTTTACTTTCCCTTCAACCTCTTGTACTTTATTTCTAATAATAGATTTAACTTCCGTATCCTTAATTTGTAATTTTTCGTCTACTTCTTTCCGCATTTTCACTTCCCTGCTATCCATTTCAATAGTAAGTTTTTTAACCTTTTCTTCTGTATCCCTCAGTAAAGTTTTCTTTAATTCTTCCAGATTCCTTCTAGTTTCTTCTCTAGTATCAATGCTCGCCTTTTCCAACTTATCCAATTTTTCTCCTAATTCTTTTTTATCTTCATCCCTATTTTTCTTATTCTCTTCACTAACCTTGTCCAATTTATCCATTAACTTCTTATTATTCTCTTCACTTGCCTTGTCAAATTTACCAATTAATTCTTTTTTATCCTCATCCCTATTTTTTTCGCTTTTCTTAATATCTTCATTCATTTGTTTTAATATTTGTAAAATTGGTCCAAGATCTACTACTGGGGTCGACATTTCTATTTTAGAAGTCTCTCCTTGTATTTCCACCTTATCACCTCTATCCTGTAACTCTCCAGTCAATTGACCTTCTACCTGCACCTGTGACATATCTTCTCCTCCCTCTTGTAAATTCACATCCTGCCCTACCTCCTCTTCACTATCGCTAGACAATTCAGATCTATCTAATCCAAAATTACTCTTAGATCTGGTATTCATTTTCAATAATTATAGTACCCACTTCCTGATACCTTAATATACTTTAATCTGATTTAATTACCTTTGTAAAATGTATACTAATGTTACTGCTATTCCTATAATTAATAAAATATTTGAAATATGTTGTTGCGAGTCTTATTTTAATTGCTCCACGTTGGGCACGCCATAAAATGTACTAGGGAGGGTAGATATTATAATTGTAAATACTTATAATCGAATATAAGCCAAAATAATTCAAATCTTGTTATATTATTTTTTATAATATCTCCTCTCTCACCTAGTCATTCAAGTTTACTAAATATAACCACTGTTAATTATATGCCAATATTTATGTAACACTCAGTATATAGAATTTACTATATTTATACACTATTATATGAGATTTCAATTTTTCAAAGCTCAGTATTTTATTTTAAATATGCCCAAACACTCTCTCAGTTTTCTATTTATCCAATTAATTTACTATAATTCTTTCCTTCTTAATATATTTTAGATATGATAATTTATCTCCAACAAATTCAAATAATTACTTATTATGCACTTCTTTACTGTAAATAAAATTTCGTCAAATGAAACCAGTATTGATTTTGACTACACAGTACTTGCAGTACATTAATTTTTATAACGATGTAAGCATGGCATTTGCCGCTATGAACTGATCGTAACAATAACCTCTTAATCTCATCAAATGAAACTGTTAAAAATATTCCTTGTGAATTCGTGATGAGTTTTTCTAAAGTATTATTCCTTTACTTGGATACGATTGTAAGGTATGTTCACTTTTCCCATCAAAATTAAACTTATAAATGTTATATTGTTTTGTTTCTCTTTTAGGTTATCGACACAACAAATCTCTATTTATAATATGAAAGTGTCTTGTACCATAGTTCTATTTTACCAAATGAAAGAAGAATATCACTATAATAATCGTTTAATGGCAAAAGCTGTGTAAAATATGATTCAAATACTTATTCAACACATTTCCAAAACATTAACAAAACCAATTAAACCTGTCTAATATAACCTGTGCGACTATTGACAACATGAAGGATTATTAAGAGCTTATCTACTCGATAAGGTATGTATGAGAATTAATTTAATATAAATCTTTCACTTTAGCATTCATATGCATACACAAATTCAATAATTTATAGAAAATATCTTTACGATCAAATATTCAAATACTTAAGTAGGTATATTTTAGTTCTAAAATTACGAAAATTTACTAAATGTACACATACTGATATTTATGATTTAAAAAGAGATTTAAAACCTTTACATAGAATCTTTATACAATCCTCTTTATAGTATTCAGTATATCTTGATCACTTTAATGTATTTTTCTCGAAGACAATCATATAAATTTAAACTGTTTCTTTAAAATAAAGAAAATATACAACCTCCCAATAATATTGCTATTTTTTTCTTGGTGTTTTTCAAATAATACAATCCACTTTCCTTGCAAGTTCTGGTTATATGATGTTGGAAATTTTGTGTATCTTCTTCGTACAGATGAACAGCCTTCCTGGACTCGTTATATACCTGGGATGATCCTCTGGTTCTCTACTCTACGTGTTCGACAAAAACAGGATGTATCTTGTGGTGACCTTGTACATACAGGATATCTTCAGGAACTGGAACTTTGTACTGCACGTGTGATTCTGTCTGGTAGAAATCCCTCGTGATTATAAAATAATATGGACCTTTTCTACGGGTTCGACAAACTGGATGTATCTTGTGGTGACCTCGTAAATACAGGATATCTTCTGGAATTGGAACTTTATACTGCACGTGTGATTCTATCTGGTAGGAATCCCTCGTTTTTATAAAATACTTTGGACCTTTGGAGAACTGGAAATCCGCTTAGACCTCTCGTACAACTGATAAGATAAATACTCCGCTAGGACTTTATACTTGATTGGTAAGTTTTTATTTTATTTTGCTATTTCCTTTTCTTCTAAAATTTAAATTGATTTATTATTTTATGCTTCTCTACAAATATTTTTCTTCAAACGTCAAATTATTATTTCCAAAGCTGAAATAAACACTTTTCGCACCAACTTTCGCGGTTTTCGTGATTCTAATGTACAATTTTCGGAATAAAACTTTAATTTTCCGAAAATTACACGCACCTCTTTTGAAAAATTATTTTTCATTCTTCTCGTTTTTTTATATCTCCCAGACAACCTTTTCATTTTTTATAATTACCTCCAATAAAATTCCTTTTCTAATACTTCTTGTTCAAAATAGTTTTTAAAACATTTAAATGATTAGTTTCAGAGCTTCCAACTTTCAGTAAACCTTCTGTATTAAATCCCTATTATTTTATAATAATGAATTACTAATACTTAGCACTTCAAAATGCTTTACTAACAAAATTTTATGTAAATGTCAATTTTGACAGATCCGCTTATTCAAACTTTGCCCGCGTAATTATATACCAATTTATATCCTTCATATTTTAATATTCAGCATTAATTTACTTTGCTTTGCAATATTTTAAATTAGACAAGTTTTACAAAGTTATAAACCACATTTTAACAAAAATAATAAATTTTAAATCTCCATTTTCAGAATTTAAAGAAAATTGAGGCAACAAAGAACTTGATCCACTACTATTCCTTCAAGAATTGTCTACCATATGAATGTACTCAACTTTACAATAATGAACAACTATTATAAGTATACACAACTGTTCTTTTTAGTTTAGATATTTTTATTTTAACCGTCAATAAATAAAATAGTAAAATAAAATAATCCTTCAAATTTTGTCAATAATATACAATGCCAGTCACTAATATTTGTTCCCCATTTCAATATATATATATATATATATATATATATACATATATATATATATATATATATATATATATATATATATAAGAATTGCAAAATATTTTTAATATTCCAAACATTTTATTCAACAAAGTCTTAAAAGACATCAGAAAAATAATAAATTATAGTAAAATATTTTATCAGTGTTTTTTGTTATACAAATAGTGAAAATTGAAAAAATAAATAACAGACAGCAAGTTACAATCAAGAATCTTAAAATATAAATGCATTATAATAAAATTTTCTAATGGATCTTTAAGCAATTTGTTAATAAATATTTTACATTCTGATTTTTTTAGTTCCGACTACAGTAATAATATAAATGTTATTGTCAATATGAAACCATTCAAACAGCAAATATTATTTCTCTTAGAACCATTTTCACACAAAAATTCCTGTATTCTGGAAATAGGTTAGTAGCGTGATACGACCGCTAGATGAAACTCTGCTGCACATGTCCGCTGAACGAAGGCTATGCTTAATGAATTGAAGAAATTTGAAGAAGAATTGATTTTGGGTGGTTTATACACCAAGCTATTGTTGATAGTAAATAATGAGTATATGGATTTAAGGTCCGTGGTTAAATTGATACTAATTATTTCCCATGGAAATGCAACTGTGGAGTCCGGGTTTTCGATAAATAAAAAACTTTTAGTGGAGAATATTCATGAAAATTCAATCATTACTCAGCGAATGGTTTATCACGCCATTAAAATTGCTGGCGGGTCACTAACATATCAATGAAAAGTTGCAACAATACACAAGAAGATCAAGCAATAATTATAAAGAGGCTCTCATTGCAAAGTAAAATAAAATTACAGAAGAAGAATTAATTCGAAAACGATAAGCCTGTATACTTGCAGACACAAAAATTCTTGAAAGTAAGAAACAAAAGATAACGGAATGTACAGATTTTGAAAAGGCTGAAATAGACAGAGATCTAATAAAGTTGCGGGAAAAACTTAATCAAAGGTAAGTTGTAGGATAAAATATTTATGCACATGTTTTATTATATTCGTATGCCTATATTGTGCGATATATACGAATAATTCCTATTAAGTTTTTTGTTTTGTGTTATCAAATATTACATGTTTTTTAAAAATATATGTATTAAACTTAGAATAAAACATGTTTTTTTATAAATTTCAAAGTAAAATTTTTACCCTTGATTTACTTATAGTAATAGGCGTGGAAAAATATTTGATGGGTCAGGGAAAACCTGGAAAAGTCAGAGAATTTCACTTAAAGATTTGAGTGGTAACCCTGTTAATGGAATAAACCCAATCTCCATTATCTAATTTTTGACCAGTTCTGTAGTGTTCATGACATGTGTCATGAACGTCGACTTGTAGTTGATACTAGCAAAGACTATATTGAAGAATATCACGTAGAGAATTGCGTAATAGAGACATGCGTAATGTGCAATGAGAAGAAGAAGGGGGTACATTAATTGAAATCATAAACATAATCAGACCACCGCTCACATTATGTAGATCCAATTGATATGTAATGTAAGATAATTAGGGAAGTTTAAAATTTTACCTGGGCATCGGTGGAATACCTGGAACATTCCTTAAGATGGGAGTGATTCTTAAGAGTCTAATAACGGAATTAACCTGATAATAATCATAGAATCTGTCGAAATTAAATGATAAATAGAAATATTAAATATTTAGGAATATAAATAAGTGGTACGTAGTTGGTAATAGAAGTTACTTTTAGTTTTACTGTATTGCCGCAGCCTTAAACATCATTTTTTCTTCAGAAAGTACCTTACAAAGGCAAAGTCTGTCTTGTGCATGAGATTTTTTAAATTAACTCAAAAAGAAAAGGATATTATTTTTAAACTCCCGGAGAAGTATATCACTAAAAATGCTGCAACTTATGGCAATAAAATATTGCTGTTTCCATGTTTACGTTATAGAAGATGGATCACTTGAAAATAGACAAACACGTCATACATAAATACATAATATGTATGTATGGTAATATATAGTCGGGTCGTTTTCGCAACCGACACGGCAAAAGTACGAACTAAAAACGCTGATTCAATACCACTACAAATTCCAATCAACCGGAACAATTTTAGAACAATAAAATTCAACCAACTAATTAATACTTTAGGATAAATAGCTACGGCTAGTAAAATACTATTACATGAAAGTCAGTTAGAAATTCAATATTATAGATAAAATTATTAAATATTACTTTTCTATATCAATATTTTATTTAATACATGGCTATTCTGAGCATTGTTGTCAGATTTTTATTTTCACGGAGCGGATGACACTTGACAAGCGTAGCGTATGACAAGCAGGTGACTAGTATTTAGTATAGCGTTTTTCGAACATTTACACATGAGACTTGGGCTATCATCACTCATATTGAACAAGAAATGAAGACGTGGTGGGATAGAGAAATAGAAATTGATAAAACAGATATTCATCCAGTAATATTTTGTATTAATGATAGCGGTAGTAGCGATTGTGAGATTATTATTAATGTTAATGAATGTCACACTGTGGTCATCTTTACTATTATAGTTTTAAGGCTCCCCTTAATGACAGCGCGAAAGTGGAAAGAACTGGTAATTTGTGATGGTAACCAGATAGCGATGCGAGTATGCGAGTCAATGCGAGTTTGTGGTTAAGTTAACGTGAACTGATTGCAAGATTATTTGCAAATGGTTTGCAAAGAGTAAGATTATGTATAAGAAACTGAGCGAAGAACTTTTATTTCACATAATTAAAACACCTTGCTATTAATAGTGTTTGAAATTTTACTGGCACATAAATATTTTGCAGTTTGGATTTTATAACCTACGATTATCTGACATAAAAGAATACAAGCTAAATATTGTCAGAACGTGTTTTCCAATTTACTTATAAGAAGCATTAGAAACGCTGACTATTATTATTCTGAAGGAAATCTGTTCTTAAACGTCAATAAAAACTAATCAGCACAGTTTCCTGTTCAGAAATAAGTCAAATATATTGATCTAAACCAAATTATATAAGAGACGGTATGTTTTATTCAACAGAAATGTTTGGTTTTACTTGTAATTGCTTTATGTTATTTAGAATAATCACGTAACTGATAAAACGAATGTAGCTTATAAAGGATTGGGGACGGTTTAAATTCAGTATCTATATCAAAAGTCGAAGACAGATTTTGGAACCTGTTAACATATTTGTTCATAATGCTTTGGCAGAAGATTACGATAGTTAAAATAATTTGTACTTATATTGATCAGTTGAAGAAAGAACTCTGTCTAATCGAAGAAGTAGATGACTCTAACTGAAATAACAATTGTTTGAGGATCACATATGTAATACTGTTAAGAAAATTTTCAAAATTAAGATGGTATAACCACGTTGACTGTAATAGAGAAATAGTGGATGATTGATTTCAGAATAAAATAATGATCGAGTTTATTAATGTGACAACAAGATAAGCATTTGCATGGGGGGATGCAGTTAATACATATTTCTGTTATATTATTTTTATAGTTTCTTTAAAATAACCTTTGTACATTTTCTGTAGGACTTTAATTTTGTAATTATTTATTGTTATTAATGGAATTAAGATTATATAATTTAAAAAATATGTGATAGTATTGTAATAATATTAATGTAGCACATTATAAATCGGGATAGTAAAAATATTTGTTCATTATTGTATTATAATTTAAAGTTGCTTGGTAAGTTAAAGTCTGATCAGTAGCAAAGATTCAGCTTATACTCAACATTTGAAATACTTTAAAATATGTTTGAATTGTTTAATTCTGAATTAAATATAATCTTTAACAACAACAAATTTATACTAGTTTAAAGCTTAAGTAAATAATAATGATGTGTTTAGCTTAATCAAAAATGTTTGATTAGCATCCAAAAATTATGTTGTAATCAATGATATACGAACGAGAAGTGTTTCAAACAAGTTGCTTTTAGTACACCAGTGATAATGGTAATAATCATAGTGAACAGTAAGAATCTGGCAAACAAATATTTTTATAATTAGTGTAATACTTTTCTGACCTTCTCGCTGTTGCATGTAAAAATATTTTAATTTTGATGCATTTAATGAAAAAGCAATATAGCACTATTGGTAAGGATACAGCTGTACAGCTGTCTTTGCTACTAAATATCTTTATTGTCTGTAGTAAAACTAACTCGAACATAATTATTAAATACATTCCTGAATGTTGAAATGAATTTCAAAAGTTCAATTTTCTCTGAAAATCTAACCTTTTTTATATTTATATCTAATTACTAACAGCAGACAAGTTCATACAAATATAAAATAATCATTTTATTCGGCTTTTCAATAGTACTTAGCAAAATTATTATCAAATTAATAGTTACATATTAGAATTATTGTCGGTAGTGCTAAAACCAAATAAAACCACAAGTCTAATTGATCATTTAGGGTTATAGTGTCAAAATTAATATTACTTGACAGCTCAAATTTTGCAACGTCTCAAATTTGACGCCATTTTAATTTTGGTGGCGCATGTCGGTTGCCAGAGCGATTCTAGTATAGCTGTGCTTAATATTTCATTTTTCTTTTCGGCATACATTATATAATTTTAATATAGATGACGTATTCCAACCGCATACCTTATTAGAAATACATAACATACATAATTCATTAATACACACTAAAATATGGAAAGTATTGAAATGATTTGTTGCCGGGAATCATTTTATCGTATCTATTTTAAATATATAGCTAGAAGAAAACATAATTACATTAAAATTAACGTCATCGGAATTCTAAAATAATTATGTCACCCATTAATACGCGCCGCGTACTCACCAAATGCTGTAATATACATGCATACGTAGTTGTTGCTGGAGTGTCCGTATAAACGTGACCGTTATGTTAAGTTGTAGTCGCAGTTGTAGCGCTTACGTTTTCAAACGTTACTAGCCTAATCTTGTCGACTCAACACACAACATGGTCCCATTAATGCCTGGACCTTGGGCTTTCGTTGGTACTTGTCCGACCTTTCTGCTTCCTACCGCAGGAGAAAAGATCCCGTTCTATATACAGGCCCGGAACGTTTTCAATGAAATCAACGCAATTTTCTGACTCACCTACTTAAGATAAATTAGGCGACATTCATCAACGGTGTTAGAGATCAGAGTTTCTTGAACTTCGTACTTAGTGCTAATGGTTTGTAAGACTAAAGTGTTTGCTTCATAAAGTTTATATGGCGGGAAAGAGGAACTTTATGATATCGTACGTGAGTGACTACCTACTTAAGGATTGCAGTTTAGAGATCGAGTGTTGGAATTAATGGGTGTTTTTTGATTACAATTAACAAGAAACGATTAAATTGGAGAAGCGTTTCGCTGTCTAGGTTATTGTAACTGTACATCACTTAAGATAATTAGCTACAGCTGGTATACAGCATCAAAAAGAAGAAATAAACAGTGTGATTTGATAAAATACTATCAAAGATAGTCACACTGATTTTTTTCAGCATTTATAATGAATTACTTACCAATAGAATTATATAAATTGTTTTTTGTTTATTTTATATATTGCAGTAAAAAGTTTTAAAATAAGTAAATACTTATTCTTAGTTAAATCTGGCGGAAAATGTTTGAAAATTAGTAGAACAAAGTCAATATACCCTTAATAGATCACCTGGGTACCAGTAGATATTGGTCGAAACTATTATAGCGTATTTTGATCAGTTTTCTAGTGCGCTAATATGCGACTTATTTATCTATTACAGTACTCCATATTAGAACAAAGTATTTACAATATCTAATACCGAGAAAGTTGATGTACTTTTTAAGTATATTTATTCAATTTTGACATCATTAACTCCGTAGTAACCCTTATAAGTAGTCTATTAATCCACTATTGTTTTAAAAATTGTTTTACCAATACAATAAGAAAACATTTAATGAAGAACAACAAAAATAAATGTTACAATTATTGAGACCATTAAATGGCACACCATATGTACCTTTAATAAGCAAATTCATATTTTGATTTGACACTGATTTTGATGCGGAAATACATACTGCCGAACTTGAAATCAATGCCTCCTGAATGTTTGTTGAAGAATGGTTTATGATTTTCCTTGAAATATCAATTTTATTATTAAGAGAATCTTCTATGTATCCCTCTACAACACTATATGAACGCCAACCACCGTGTCTCTTTACAACTGCTAAATCTACCCCAGAGTCTGCCACTAAAGTTGCACTCGAACGTCTAAAGCTGTGACCCGTATACCGTATGTGTCAATTTTCATTAGGTATATGGATTCAATGTTTACATGCGATTTATACGTATACAAATAATATGTGGCAACGTGTGTCACCCCTACTATCCGTCACCAATCCCGACAACAATCGACATCACAACGACTTTCTCCGATCTTCCCACTTCTACATTAAATGTTTAGCTGCGAACACGTTGCGATCTAGTCTGCAATAAAAGCCGTCATCATCAAATGGCCGCCGCGATCTAGTAGTTTATTATTATTTTCAGAATCCTTTTTTTATTTACCTTATTTTTAATTTTATTAGAATTACGCTTTTGTTTGTGACATGCAGCGTGAACGCAGCTTAATAATTCTCTGCATTTACTGAAAGGAAAAAGAAAAATCCTTGCAATGCGTAAATGTTATTTCTGAGCGCAGTACAAACACCCTAGTCAATAGTCCAACAGCTACTGCTAACTTGAGCTTGTATCGGTCGCGCTCACATTGAAGAGGAAAGGTGGGGTGCCATGTTGTCACGTATTGCATGAATTAATCGCCTGTGGCTAATGAAAATTGACACGTGCTGTATTTTTCAGGATTTCGGAGACCAATAAATCGTGCAATTTTTTCCGGAAATTTTGAAATAGTATTTATTCCTACAGGTTGTACTGTACATTTATTGTTTCGGTAATTAATGAACAACCGTTTGTGTAAAATACTGTCAGGTCGTAATTTTCTATACTTCCGAAAACATCAATAACATTTACATAGTCACTTCCGTTAATGATAGTAAATGTTCTGGGCTTATAAGTCTTCGTATCAGGAATATTGACCACAATTACGTTGCCTCTGTTATCAACATCATCAACTGACATGGCAACCAATTCACTAACTCTACAACCTCCAAACACTCCCACAATTAGAACCACTTTATGAAGCAAATATTCATCATATAAAGCAGTATCCAAGAACCTTTCAATGTCTTCCAATGTGAACACCATAGATTTCTTTGGTCTGTGCCCTACAGATTGTTGTTTTAAGAAAGCAGATACCTGATGAAATCTACAACAATTATCTAATAGTTCAAAACTCATAAATAACGTCAACCTCAAATACCTGCTTATGTCAATATTTTCTTTCACAGATAAAATTTTCTTCAGTTGGGAGTAATACGCCCACAATGACGAAGATTTCGCAAATTTGGATAGTTCAGAAATATAAGCCAAAATTATTGTTTCGTCTACTCCCCTTGCATCCTTTGGCTTCCTCCACTCACAAAAATTCTCATACTCTTTTTCATACAATTTTTTTAATATAGCAGGAAGCACTTTATTCACAGCTTCTAAAGCTTCCATACGAACCAACTCAGGGACGAAAACCTGGTTTTTCTCTTCATTATCGCAAATTCTAGCCATTTTTTTATATATTTTTACTTTAACTGCTTAAACGTGACAATTAACGCAAAAAATAAACAACTCGTTGTCACGGAAATTTGCTTCGCAACTTACATGATTTTTCTAAAGCGATCAATGTAATTTGAATTTTTTTTTTGGTTTTTTTGATAAATTTTGTCAAAATTGAATAAAAAAAATTATAAAACACGTGAATTAAACCTATTATTTGCATTTTTACTTTAACTGCTTAAACGTGACAATTAACGCAAAAAATAAACAACTCGTTGTCACGGAAATTTGCTTCGCAACTTACATGATTTCTCTAAAGCGATCAATGTAATTTGAGTTTTTTTTTGGTTTTTTTGATAAATTTTGTCAAAATTGAATAAAAAAATTTATAAAACACGTGAATTAAACCTATTATTTGCTCGAAGAATTAATAAACATTCTTCTCGCAAATAAACAGTGGTTTAATTCACTTGTTGTATAATATTTATTAAACAAAAGGATTGGATTGTCCTATGTCTCCGTTTTAGTATTTCAGTCTAGTATGTCTAATAGTCCTGACCGCCTAATAGTTACTAGTTTGAGTTTTACATAAGGAGAGGTCCATCATTCTGTATATAGATTTTTCCGTCAATACTATAGTCGAATAATATTGATCTAAAGCCATATAGTTAAACGTTTAACGCTAAACGATAAAGGTTAAATAATAGACGTTAAACGATAAACTTTGAATGATAAACGGTAAACGCTAAATGTTAAACGATAAATGTTAAACAATAAACGTGAAATAATAAACGTTAAACCATGAAGGTTAGATAATAAGCGTTTGTTTAGAAAAATAAAACACACTTATTATTATTTCCCAATTATTATAATTAACTATATGTATACATTTCCCCTTGCCGCATCATCATTTTATTATATAATACCAAATTTTAGCTTTAGTTAGTTTCAAACTCCTGATGATGCCGCAAGGCGAAATGTATGCATGGAGTTATTATAATAATTGTGAAATAATACCAAGTATGCTTTATTTTCCTTAATATTACAGTGTTGTTCATCTCTTGCGTTTATTCCGTAATAAATATTTGCATTTTATATGTATATATATTTGGGATGCCTCTAGGAAATTACGTTTCATAACTCCATAGGACCAGCTTCATTATTCCATTACGCGACAAGGAGTTGCGCTCCAGGATAAGTGCTAATCCGGTCAGCGCCTAAACAAGAATTAGAAGTCGGATTAAGAATTACAAAGTGGAACTTTCTGATCTTTCCCATTTTCTAGAATATTTCAAGAACATGGAATTTTTCTTACAAGGAAAGCGAATAGCACAATAGCAAAAACAGTAATAGGTGTTCTATTTTATTCAGTAAACTAACATGTTATATATCAGAAAAAACATACAAGTTGGTGGTAAATATATACGTGATAAAATGTTAAATTATACAATATACACATACATAGTAACATACATAATAACACGAAAATACTGTATACACGTATGACATTTTTATATCTAGAAATTATTAATTAATGAGGCAGATAGTTACCGCTGATCAGCTTAACAAAAGCATATCCTGTAATTTGGTTTAAATCGTATTGTGAATTTTTTTCATTTAAATAATTTTTGCTTTCCAATTAATTTAGCCTTTCAGATTTCACTCCTCTATTAACACTGTTAATTTTTGCACTTCAAGTAGTATTTTACAAAATTTTATTATATTTGGGTGTGTCATATAAAAGTTTGCGCTAAATTTAGCATGGAAACTTTCGCAACAATTGGTACTACTGTACAATACATCAGACTGATATGCCCATATTCTAGGGGGAAAAAGGGATTACTTGTAACATAATTGTGCCGTAAATAATTAATCAAATCTCCCACTCTACAGTCATTGGTCATTAAATAATATATCTCAGAATTAAAAATGTCTTCAACCTCAGTGCTGGTTAGGAATTGGACGCCAAATAACATTCTCAAAAACTGGCCACTTACCCTGTTTTTATTTTTATATTCTTCCTATTAAACCTAAACTTTCAATTTTTCTGTACCAGTTCTGTGATAAATGGAAACGACAACCAATAATTTTAGCTTCAGGCAAAACTCTTTGAATGCCCATAAATGTTTATAATCATTAACAATTTCTTTAGGTTTAAAAGTTAAATCAAATTCACTAAATTTTTCAAGAAGAATTTTGAACAAATTTTCGATAGTATTAGTTTTTTTAACAGGTAATAACGCTTAGACTAAAGGTATACACTTTCTCTACTAATAAGAAAATTACTGATATATTCTGGTTATTTCAATAAGAATCCCAAACTGCCCCTTTCAACCACCATTACGAGGGACACATCCAATAGTCCAATAGTGGGAATTTAGATAGGTGGGGAAACTCGAAGTAGAGATTAAAATCTCAACCACCTGAGTAGAGCAACTTAATGTTTTCGCGACATGCATCGTACATAAACTTTCCGAAACCTTAGCATTATTATCTAATTAAATTGGACTTTCTGTTATTTGTAACAAAGCCAGTTATTTAAAATTTGCTGATAAAGTTCCTATAAGATTGCATATGAGTATATAGTATTTGAATTTAATTAATAGTAAGCAACAATTGTTACTTCTCGTTGAAATTCCATTTTTTAAAATATACTTTGTCTTAGGAACATAATTTAGAGCAAAGTTCAACAATAAAACGTTTACGGTCTCGCTTTTTAATACCGCAGCTGAACTTGTATCTTTTGTTCTGTATTTTCCTGTACCGTAAGCAATGCATATCTGGTATATTTCATTTTATTACCGAGCGAAATATAAAATAGACATTTCCTTTAATTCTCGCTGTTTTGCAGATTTAACATCTGCAAATAAGTACTTAATAATATTTGCTCGTCGAGTATTTGTAGTTCATTGCCACGGAAAAGCGATAACCGGAACAAATACAATTTAATTTATAGCCCATAAAATATAATGTTTCGTATTCTCCGATTTTTTTCCGTATGACTCTCCGCTAGTTCAACCATGAACGTAATTCAAACGTTAAGATAAAGTACACGAGCGTGCACTTGCATCTGTACGAAACGTGAGTGGTAATTGGATTGCGGTTCTGTACGAATCCCTCTCACTCCCCACTCACGCGCTCCAGTACCCTGCACTGTTTCCTTTCATGTTCACGTGAACGTGAATCTCCGAATCCAACGTCCATTGTTCCGAAATTTAATGCAACAAAATAAGGGAACGCCCGGATCTCGACCGTTCTCTCCGGGGACCGAAACACCGAACCAAATAGCCAAACACAAACCCTTAGAATTCGTCTATTTGTCTATTTCCAATGCGGAAACTTCTTTTAGACATGTTCAGGAATTGCTTTGTTGATTTATACTTTTCGTTTTGCGTAAACAATGGACACTCGTCTTAGTGTGTTTAGCTATTAAACACTTAAAGTTGTATTACACAATTTGGTTATGTTAGTATAACGTATTGAGTTATTCCTGCTTCGTCTTCATGTTTACACAACGTATATAGTATAACACATTCTTAATTTTTTTTTAATTATTATTTTACTAATTTGTTTATTAATATACTATCCAAGTCCAAATTTAATTCATCATATTAATGTTAAATTTAAAATATTTCTTATATCACAACCCTTCCTTTTATAGTCATTTATTGAATAAATCAGAGAACGAGGTATAGATCGTAATAGTGGTGCCTCAAATGGCGCCTCAACATTCCGCAAGAGGGTCAATTGTAAATTTGTGCAATACAGGTCAACGTCGAACAATTTGCTTCTATGTATCAAGGACGTTCAGGTCAAATTTTAAACAAAAGTATTCCATAATCGACTATACAAGATCCACGTGAACTAGTACAAATTATTGAGCGCCGAATATGATTTGGTATAATGTAAGTGATCAAAACTAGGGAACTGGAAGTTTTTGGACCGTGATTTTTTGAAGGTGACAGAAAATACGTTTATGGTCACTGGTGAGCGACGTCATATGAACTTGAATCCATTTTTATCCTTGATATTGGCGCCAAATGGTATGGTAGATATTTGAATTCAAATGGACGGATTTACATAGTACATAACCGATGAAACGATTAACTTTTGCATAGAAACAAGGTTGGCAAATATGATATTTAAGTAAAGAATTTTCGATATTTTTTCCCGAGGCTAAAATGCAAAAAAAAAAAAAACGTTGAATACCTATATATAAAAAAAAACATTATTATGGTAACAAAGAAAGCGGAATATCATCATCATCTCGAGACAATAAACTTATGGTAAATAGGCATTTGACGAGATCTAGTCCAAGTGTTTGGCTTTTTTATTATTTGAATTAAACATTTAAAAACAAATGCAAATTTACTCGCTTTTGCCCAAACGATTTCCTAATTAAGATTGAAATATCCCAAACCTGTAAAAATTTTTTTCTAAACCAGCTGTTGCCGCTACTGCACTGAATAACTGCTCACATAATTGTAAGAATTCTTTTTTTGACCATTCTGAGTCAGAAATTGCAACTGATTACCACCAAGTCATTGGACTTGTTGTTGGGAATTGTTCGGAAAATAAATACTTTGGAAATGGAGACGACTTTGTTGTAAGAGCCATAACAAGCGAAACAAATTCTGAATTTCTTGAATTTAGATCAAAAGCCTGTGATCCCAATGCCATATCTCTCAACAAACCCTATTCTTTTGACAAATGCTTTATTACCCGTACTTGGTTGATCTTTCACTTTCAAATCTTTTTTCAGTTGATGCCACTCCTGCAACTCCAATTGTCGTCTGAACTCATTGCATGCGATCTAATGCAGTAGCAACGGAATTAAGTCTGTTCATGATATCCACTGCATTTATTACTATTTAAAAATGTTCTTCCAAATTCTAAAGAAATGTTGCAAAGATGCAATACTGATTTATTGTGGGAGCAAAGTGGGTGCCCAGTTGATAAATTAGAGCGGGATAGAGTACTACTCAGAGCACATTTTATTATTGCATCATGCTGTTGTCATGTTTTCAATTTTACGCAAAATATCAAAGATTTTTTGGCTCCGCTGTTTATTTTGTTAATAATAAATAACTGATATATATATCTATCAATAAATATCAAGATATATATTTTGATATATATCTGCCAACCCTGCATAGAAATTTTCCAAATTGAACAATTTCTTGGAACATCGATATTGATTAACAACCATGATCAGGACTATATATGATTTCTTTTAGTGTTTTTTTCTTTTTGAAAGATTATGTATTGAGAAAACCACAAGCATTACCCGAGCTGATATATATATCTATCAATAAATATCAAGATATATATTTTGATATATATCTGCCAACCCTGCATAGAAATTTTCCAAATTGAACAATTTCTTGGAACATCGATATTGATTAACAACCATGATCAGGACTATATATGATTTCTTTTAGTGTTTTTTTCTTTTTGAAAGATTATGTATTGAGAAAACCACAAGCATTACCCGAGCTAAATATCAATGTTTATCATCCTATACCGCCGTGTTAAGCGGTGGTACTGCGATTTTTGTGTAAATTAAATTTTTCATTTTTGGGGTAACCGTAATACTTCAAAAACATTTTAGTATAATTTTCAAGTTGTATCTAGTTTGTCTATGTGAGATACTCAAAAATTAGCGGGACTAATTCCGATTATTGCTACAAAAGAAAACAACATAAAACGATAATATATTCTCAATAGAGTAAAAGTCTTTTGTGACCATCTTCTTGAGACGTCAGTATAGCTAAAATAACACGATGAACATTAAATGGTGATTTACTGATCGACCGTTTGCAATTCACGTTTTTGAATTTCTGCTCTTGTTTTGTTTTTTTTTACCAAAAAAGGTAGTGACATAAACCAATGAACTTTAATCAATATGATTTTGAAATTAAAGGTTATAATATAATGACACGACTCGGGCGGTAGAACAAAAAAAGGCGTAATAACTAGGGATCGACAGTTTGGGGTAGATTAATTAAAATTACAATTAATAAGCATTTAAAATATTACACCCTGGCTGCTGGTCTCTAGTAATAACATGAAAATTCCTAAATCCCAATGCGTCATCAATTAATTACAGGCACCCGTTAATTCATAACGAAAGCAGCAGTTATTTTAGATGCAACGATGATCATTTGTTGGATATATTTGTTATATATAGTTTTCAAAAAATCACTGATATGAAGTCTATAATAAAACGTTTCCAATTTATTATTTTTTACTTTGTTTACTAACTATTCTGTAGTAATTTTTCGTCCCAAACCTTTATTTTCTTGTTCCAAAATTGGTGATCCCACCCACATAACAGAATACTTCTATCAAGGCAATTTTCAGGTTTTAATAAAGTAGTATTATCTACCAAATTTAACTGAATATAAAAACTTGACGTGGTAGATTTTTTTTATATTTAGTATTCAGTATTGCAACTCTAAATATTGATTTTATATTTCGGTTCTATAAAGTTCACATTAACTACCCAATGTGGTTATAAAGTGTCTTTTCTTATGACTTTATGACATTGTAATTTCAATTTTTTTAGGCTAATGACAAATACAATCAGGAACTATTTGATTTAAAATTTGAATTTTAGGTTTCATGGTAAGAAAGTTGTAAAATAAAATTTGTAGAAGGTATAAAGGATATGGTTTAATGATTATCTGAAATCATTTATTACCTTAAGTAATGAACATTTTAAATTGAAAACACATATTCATATACAGATTGGCGTAGTTAAAAGTTAATATGCATCTTCAAATACACACACATAAACATGTACCTATGTATGTATGTATACAACAGTTCAAGAAAGTGGGGAGACCGAAAGCATGCGCGCATGGCATTCGTTCCGTATCTTTAGAGCGTGAACTACATTCTGTCTGAGCAAACTCGCAAATATTAAAATAAAATGCCCTTAACTGTCGAGGAAAAAATACAGATTGTGTTTATGGTATGCGAAGGATAATTCGTACAAAGACGTGCAAAATTTATTTGTTGCGGCGTATGAAAATCGTCCACCTCCCTCTGTCTGAAATGCTATCGAATGTACGAAATGGGTTTTATAATCGTTTAGGGGTACTGCTTGATGCAAGAGGGACAGACATTCGAACATCTTCAACATTAAATTTTGTATAATTCATTAAGTATAATATTTTGTTTCGTTTTAAATGTGAGAATTTTATTTAATTTTTTATAAGAATTTTATTTTAGTTACAAATTTTATAGTTTTGTTTCAGTTCAATGTTAATACATTATACATCAGTTACCAAAATATTATACAAAAGCCGTACATAGCGAAGCAATTCTTTAAAGCAAACGTCTGCATACTAACTTTCAACGTTTTGCACTGAAGCCTCGGTAACTCGGTACCCGGTCCCGATCTGTACTCCCCTACTATCGTACCCCTCCATTTCATGTTTGCATGCACATGTGTGCGTGTCTCTGTTTCCCTATATCTACTTTTATTTCAGTCAAACGGTATAATGCTTACTGTATTGCCTGCAGCAGATTAGGAGACATGCCCCAAACTGCGCAAGAGCTGCAAAGTATACAATGATATAACGCTTGCGCAGAACAAACACAGTTTCGTCCTCCATCTCTCTTAATTCCTATTAAGGTATAGCATACGCAATATAGTAGTGGGCATTATATATCTATGTTAATAAGATTACTTGATCATAATAATCCTGATTTTCAAATCGTTAAAATTCTTAAGTGAAAAATTTCTTGATAAGATAAATTACTTTAAATCTTCTGAAACCTCTAAAATTCGAACATACTCTATTATGTAATAAATGTCTGAAAAGCTATTTTTCGCAGTCGTTAATCAGATAGTTCGTGCTCCAAAATCATATCTTATGAAACTTTGTAGGTGTATCCAAATTTACATCAAAAATATCTATCTATATCCAAAATACATATATAGTAAAATACTAGTATGCCCCATTTTAGGACTACAATGAAACTACATGGCAGGCACAAGAAAAAAAACATATATAAATTATATTCCAAAAGTAGAAATATATTTAGAAGGGCCATAACAGCAGGGGGATCCTTTAAAACACTGCACCATTTGGTCTAGGATGTAGGGAAAAACTTGCAGAATAAAAACCCTACATCACAGTGCCACAAACTAAAGGTCCTTAGTTGTTAAGATCCAAGCAACAGCCTCCGAGTTAAATCATGTAACTCTGTGTATCCAAATTCAAACTTAGCTAGAGGACATTCTTTAACAATATGTTTAACTCTTACAGAATCAGCTCCGCAATCACAAGCTGGACTCGCGATCATATTCCACTTGAATAACATACTATTCTCCTCTTGGAACCAGTTGATCCACTGATGCTACAAGAAATTCATTTGTCTTTGGATATACCTTCGATATTAAGTTGACAAATCTTAGCCACTGGACCAATATTCCTAAAAGAAACAATATGAATTTAAACTTGAAAAATGATACCTGTTATTATGGACAACATTATATTCTCCATTTTGGACCATCGTAAAGATGGTTATCATCGACCAAAATCAAATAAAATTAAAGAAATATAGAAATACATAAAAATAACTAGTAAAATAGAAACTTAGAAATTGACACTGACAAGATGTCATGTCGATTTTTTTTTATTCGATTAAATTAAGAAGCATATACGAGAAGAATTCAATGTATTCTCGGTATCAGTATGAAAAACAATACAAATAACATTTAATTATATATTACTGTTCAATGTCATAACTTGATTTCATTTATTGCACCTTGGAATTAACTTTTCAATACCCTGTAAAAAATAACTTTCTTCCATATCGGGAAAATGTGCATTTATTGCCGTCTTGAGCTCTTTATTGTCAGAAAGTCATTTTTTAAATTTGGGAACAGATAATAATCACTAGGGACCAAGTATGGGATATAGGGTGGGGTGGTTGATTTCTTTGAAATCGCCTTCTCGCACAGCAGCCTTCAAAACACACACCGCCTGAACTGGATCGTTGTCCTGAAGAAGTAACACACCAGCATCCAGTTTTCCTCGCCATTTTTCTTTAATGTCGTTCCTTAAATTATACAAAGTGGCTGCGTAAAATGCTGCGTTTATGGTTTAATTTTTTTTTTCATGTACTCGATCAGGAAAATTTCTTTAGAGTCCCAAAGCACTGTGGCCATGACTTTCCCGGCAGATGGAGTGACTTTAAATTTCTTACGATGGACTACATCCTTCTTGTGTCATTGCTTCTTCTTCTTCTTCTTGTTTTAGACCTATTGGTGTGTTAATTTCTGAATTTGTAGCTATGGTTTGTTCTGTGATGTTGATTTCCAGCTGCCTTTCCATCGTTTATGTGGCCTTCCCGGTGCTTGATCCCCATTGCTTGTTATAGTGATAAAACCATGTTTCATTTAGTGATCTCTTCGAGCTTTCTCCAGTACAAGTTTCTCAACTTTCTTTTATATTTTCTTCTTCTACAGCGGCAGTAACGGGTCCACCCGAGCGAGGGTCATCACCAATGCTCTCCCCGCCCGTTTTGAATTCACTTGTCCACTTCTGAGCTGTAGATAGTAAAAGCGTAAAATCTTGATAAACAGCCACCATAATGATGAATGATTTTTTGAATCTTTCTTACTTGTGTAAGGAAATTAATTACAGCGCGGCGATTTTCTTCATCATTGGCGCGTCAGTCATTGCAGTCGTCTTTCACCGAGGATTACTATATTTATACTCTCAGATAATGTAATTATTCAATATAGTTATAATATTCCCCACTCTTAATTCATTACCCCGATAATGAGAATACATTGAACGCCCTTCGTAAATGATATTTAATAAGTATTTAAATGTTATTTCAATCCTTGCAGACTGCTCCTATATTATGGTTCTATATACTACATTATTAGTAACTTGTCACATGATCCGTAATTACCAATTATTTCACGACAATTGTGTACTTATGCATTAAATCATTGTTTTTCGATTACAGTACAAAAATTGACACGGTTTCTGCGAAATTCTCATTTTTAAAATTCTTATCATTCATAAATTCCATGCTGTATATCTCTCCGTTGTATCAGTTACATACATCTGAATATGTCGATCTAATACAGTTAGAAAAAGAGAATGGCGAAGAAAAAGAAAAGTGTTAAAAATTGCCCCCATCAAATGCATTGTGAAAAAGAACCTAGTTCCAAGTAAGATAAAGAGCCGAATTTAAATGTCAGAAAATCATGCTCAAGGATTACCTATTCCCTCTCAGTTCGCATGGAAAAACCTTCTGCCCGCCACGCACCGTCGCCAATAAAATTCGAAACCAATCTGGCTCTAGATAGATATATGTAAATTTGAGAAAGCCATCGTGCACAGGCTAGGTCCTAAGGTCCAAACGGATAACTACGTACACCCAATACCCGTTCCGTTCCGGTGAGAAAGAGGGAATATATTCCGAGTCCTTTCCGAGCATCGACTATTCAATATGTGAAAGCGGGATTCTGGCGGAAGAGATTGTGCGCCCCACGGAAAACTTGCAAATCTTAACTAGACAGTCATTCGAATGGAGAATTGGATATTTTGTAAGCTTGTAAACCGACAGGGAAACTTTGTTCCCACCGCCACCTTGTTCTGCCCTACGAATAAAATTATTTACTTTTATATGGAGTAGTCAAATCGAAAAACGGAATTGTATTTGCCTTTTTATAGTTGGATCTATAAATGTAGCTTTAAGCATTGAAAATGAAATCTTGTAAGAGATAGTATTACAAAATTGTAGTTTCAGGTTACACTGAATTTTGAAGTAATTCCTTAGATACATGTATGCACATAATATATCGAAAGTCTGCACTTAAATCTATTTACTACATGAATTAGATATTCTTGTCATAGCTCACGCTTTCACTTAGTCATCGACAAATTTGTATTTGCTAGCTTAAGATCCAAATGACGCTGTATTAAATCATTAGTAGCCATTATGTTCTTTACTTTTCTAATTCGTGGATTACTTATCAAGAAATTGCTAATTACAGTTAAATCAATTATACCGATTTAAATTAAAATTAGTACTTTACCAATTTTTTCTTGTTTATGAGCAATTCTTGCTTATTTGTAAGTGATTTGTAAGATCTTGTCCTTCACACATATAGCAGTCTAATTTTTTGGCCCCTTGAATAGTGCAGAACGTACACAAAAGAACACCGACTATAGAATTAATTAATTTTTAAAACATACCAGTATATTTTCTATACAAACACAGTAACAACATACAGTTCTCAATAAAAAGTAATACTATTTACATAACACCCAGAAATCTTTTTATAAAGTAGTTGAACCGTCTGAAACAAGAATCCAAATATACATTTTCATGTTTTAGAGGAGGGTTTAAAAGCACGGCTCTAAATCTATGGCCTTCAGTATACAAAATTCACCTCTTTAATAAGTAGTGAAGTTGTGCAATTTTAAATGTCGTCTGAAATGAAAACACAACACGATCTGTCAGCTGTAGAGGCTTTGTGGATTAATTGGAAAATGTAAGAAGGCAATTATTTCGAGTTGGCCAAAGCATTATCTCTAGATATTGGAATCACTTCTTGGAAAATGCAGTTGCTAGACGATGACAACGGAATTCTAGGCAAATGTCAATAAGACGGAGAGGCAATCGATACCTGTCGCAATTGGTACGTTACGTTACGCGAACATTAATACAACCCATGTTCAAAATAAGTTTGTTACTACCACTGCAAAGCTACATTCAAACAGTAGGCAATCATTTTCATACTTCTGACTTCTATGACCAAAGTCCATTGGTTTATATTCCTCTTACGGCAGAGCATAATGAATCAAGTTGGATATGGGCAAATGATTATGTCAGTTGAGGTCATAATAAATTACTTCGAATATTTTCATGTTATGAATTCAGATGTATGTTGAAGCCAGATAACAGACGCCGTGTTATTTGGCATGAATCCTACAGGCGCAATAGCTCTCAATTCGCTGGGAAAAGACTCCAATATGATTTTGATGGCGCAATGGCATAGCCAGGGATAATTACAGGTATCAACAAAATTCAACCTTTTGTTCTGCTATGAAATAACTTTTTAATTTGTATAAAAAACATAGAAACGTTTATTTAATAAAAGGTAGATAGTCAAGTTAGCTCTAATTTTATTTGGATTTAAATGAAAATAATGTTTCTCTTATAATATACTTTAATTCATAATATTAGAAGTTTGACCAAATATTACATTGCCTTTTGCAAACAGTATCTGCAGCCACCTTCGTGTTGTCCAACACTGATCATCAAATATTAAAGGATTCCATTTGAGCTAATATCGTTTTTCCATTCCTAGCATGTCCTCGTTTATATTTTCCAGACACCATCCGAGTGACATTGTAAGATGCACCGTGAAATACTGGTATTGTGTCCATTGCTAAAATAATGTTGTAATTTTCTGCCTTTTTAGCTTCCCTAAAATCTTGTATCATGGACATCCACGCTGTTTCTATTCTTAAACAAAATTCTCAGATTTTGGTAAGTTTCCTTCATTGTAGCAGCATGTGCTATTGGAATGGAAGGGTGCAGGTTTCCATCATGTAACAACACTGCTTTCGGGCTGATATTTCAATCTATAAATAATATCAATACACTGGGGGTCATAATGCATCCCGAAAGCGTATAGGAACTTACAAATAATGCAATAAAGCAAATTCTCGGCGGCTATAGCATAGAAATCTACAAGATTATCATGTTCGTCTCGACCTGCATTTTCCCTGTAGCCAAGGCAAACAACACCAGCGTTTTTCGATTAGAGGACTGTCAAAAGTTTATTGAACATGGATCCTTCACTTTTCAGAAATATCTGGACGAGATTTTGCGACTTATTTTTGTGGCATATGCAACATTATTTGAGAAAACATTATATTTAGGACAATAATGTTAGTAGTATCCATTCAGCAAACAACGCGAACAACTGTATTAATGAAATTGGTATTGAGAGAATGGTATGGCTAGTCAATAGTCAATACTCCACACAAATATCCAGCACAAGACAAATAGATAGCACCTGCTGAATATATGTCAAAAAATAATTAAATATTTTGAAATCATTACAATAGACAATACGTTATAATGGTATTCGGAAAATTCACCGGCTGCAAAATACCCACCCAAAGTTCACTGACAATAATTCAGTGAATGTAGATTCGTCGACTAGGAAATTTGACGCATTTTATCGAAAGAAATTTCTCCTAACCTAAAATTGATCTCATATGCATTTATTACATACCATGAAAAGTGCTAAACTTCAAAGTGAGATAAAAGTTTGTTTTCAAAAATGCTATTTTTAAATAAATGCATAACATAAGATTTGTTTTTACAAACATTATTGTTACAATTGTATGGACCTAACCAAAAACAAATTTTATGCATTACTTAGAAATAGCATATTTGAGATTTTACTTATTTTTCGACAAATCGGGGGGTCGGAAAATTTTGCATATTCCTAATTTTCCGGTCCTTGAATTTTCCATTCGTTGAATTTCAGTCGATGAACTTGCATCGGTGAACGAAGTCGGTGAAATTTCCCAAAATCCATTATTATCTGAAAATAAAAATAAATTTGAAATATGATGCCTTGGAAATTAATGCAGCTTCTTTTCTCTAAAAGATCAGTGCCCTTATTTCAAAATTTTAATTTCAACTAGTTTAACTTGCAGTGTATTATTTTTTGTCTCTCAGCAAAGCAGGCAACTTGCATTGTTATAAGAATATTACAAATTTCTTAAAGTAGTACAAACTTATCAGAAAAAGAGTGACATAACATTGACGATATATGACTTTAACATAACAATAACCAGTAGACTGTTCCATTTCAGAAAGAAAAGCTGGGTTATGACACATAGGACACAAAACACACTCTGTTTAGTTGAAAATAAATGCCCCGATATTTTATATTGTAATATGTATCCAGGTTTTATGATTTTGTCTATGTACGTATCGATTACAGTAAGTACCTGTATTGTTTTTTCGGTAACAAATTTGATATACTGCACTAATAATAAAAAAAAATATTTTGGCGAACATTTACAATTCTATAATCAAAATATAAAAATAACAATCAAGTTATTTTTCATTTCTTGAAGGAATTATTGTTAACTGCCTTAACTTAAACAACACGGATTAATATTAGGTAAGTATCAATATAGGATTTAACAAAATATTAGGAATATATTTTTGATAATTAAAGATGAACTAAAAGAGTAAATACTAGAATAAAATCCAAACATTCCATGATTACGTAAACACGATTTCTTCTAGCCAAACAACAAACTACACTTAAACTTCACTTAAACTTGTTTTACAAATACAAAAGTGTTATTCCTCGACATAAGCTTTAATTTAAATAACATTGTAACGATTTCGATGTACATGTTTCTATTGAATAAGTATACGTTGTGCAAATACAGTGAACAAGCAGAGAAATGTTCTCCCATAAAAGATTACATTAATAGTTCCATTACATATCGTTTCATAGCTATATTAAATTCTCATTAGAAATATGTATGCCCCAAGACATCATTATGGTTATAGAAAAAATATTCTCGGTAATGATATGTGCCTATAATAAGCTGTATATCCACAAATAATAATACTAAATCGTGAATAGGTATTCTTCAATAAACGACAGATAATTCGAATAATATGAATAATGCAGCACTTCTCTAGGCAAGAAGTATTCAGTAATAAGATCCTATAATTATAAAGCAATTTTTTCTCATTCTACAGTACTGAAACTGTTTTTAAATTCTAACTCCGCAACATCTTTTCAAATTAAACAAAATTAAGATTGATTAGTTGTCAACGTAATTAATGCAAGGCCTGAATAGTTCGGCCCGTTATATATATTTTTTATATACTTACTGAAAATACGAGAAGAAATAATAAAATTAAGTGGCAATTAATAGTATATTACATACCGAGGTGGAAAGTGTTGCATTACTGTCGAGAGATTTAGTAGTTAACCAAGAGGCGAAGCGTCGATGTTAACTTTATCTTGAGACAGGAATGAACCTTTTCACCGAGGTTTGTATTCTATTTTATTTACAACCATAATTATTATATTTATTTGTGATAAAAATTCCGATAAAAGTTTTGTCATATTGAGTTGTCAGATTTGTGATGTTCTAGCATAAACGTGAAATAAATATACGTTAGTTGTTTTCGGTGAATAGATTATAAAAGTAATGTTGAGTAGTAAAGCCTTCAAGGACTGCACTCCACTTGAACTGAGGGAAACTGTCCTCCCGTAGCAATCCAGATATCTTGGCTCGAATGGAGAAGGACAAGAAATCACTATTTCATAATATCAGCAATAGCAGGGCGGCCTAACTACATGGATTCAAGCTTCCAATAATTCTAATGTATGAATAATTTTTTTTTTAAAAAACCATACAATTAATAATTATTTGTGATAAAAATTCCGATAGGGTTTTGACATATCGAGTTGACAGTTTTGTGTTTGACATTGAGGTTGGGAAATGAGGGCAGTAATAGAGGGCGCAAAGTAAATGGGAGCAGTAATATAGGAAGTAAACGTGAACAATGTCACACTTCCAAACTTTTAAAAAGTCAGAAATGCCAACATTACGCGTATGGTTGTAAATAAATAATATTATATCATAAATGACACAAAGATAAGTTGTAATTTGTACCAAGCAATATATTGTCAGTATGGTATAAGCTCCTATAATCTAATATTTTCTTTATTTCTGTAGTTGAGGAAGGAATATTTAACGTATTGGAATCTGATGTTAGCATTCTTGTGTAAAGTCAATAGGTTTGTTCTAACATACAGTTCTGAACGGTTCTGGAACTAATGTGCATGTCATTTAAGAAAAAGACTGTTCGGACCATGCAGTTCTGGAACTACAAATTCTGAGAACTAGTAGTTCAATGTTCGGTCTTTCCGAACGCGTAATTCAAGAACCGTACTGAATTACGAGTTCTTATAGAACTGCATGGTCCGAACAGTCTTTTTTTAAATGACAGGCCAACTAGTTCTAGAACCGTTCAGAACTGTATGTTGGAACAAACCTAATGTAGTCACGGACAGCCCAAAAATAAAAGCGCCAAAAAAATGTAAAATAGTAGATTAAACTACAAGTTTGGAAACACGTGGCTTTTGCACACGCTTTCAAGTATGAGGCGCAAAATGTTATATGAAACGTGTATTTTATACTATTTTCTTTGTGTTAAATGTTCAAAAAGGCTTAAAATAAGAGGCAAATTTTGTTCGAAAATTTTAGAAATAGAATGTTTTTGCAAATAGATTTTTTCTAGAATATTTCAGATATTTAAATATCGGTAGTGTGATATCTCATTTTAAGTTTAAAATTTAATTTATGTAATAAATTATTTTAATTAAGCAACAAAATAGACGAAACAAATAATTGCACTTTCCCAGAGATTCGGGAAATAGCTTTGTACAATTTCTGCTGTACATATTTGTTAAATACATTAAAACGTTTATATTTGGCATTTAAGTATGATTTGGTTCCATATTTTATTTCATACTTCCTCCAAAAAATAAAATAATTGTCGGGTAAAATAAGACTACCAAAGCCTAAAAGTGACCTTAACCCATTACTGACCAAGACAAGAAAAAAACACTTTCATTTTTTTTTTTATTAAAGTAAAATCAGAACACAGGAATTTATATACATTTTTGGTACAAGAATATTAGGTATTATTTTCAACAACAAAATATATGTGTGCATGTACGCACCTTTGGCGAAAAGCAGGTTATTATAAAATAAAATACTAGGCTCTTCTATGAAAAATATCAAAGCAATCAGGATGCAAATGCACATTACATTTCTTACACAAGTAAATTGTATTACTTTTGCAAAGTCGACACTTTTTTCTTGCACTCTTAGCGTTTTGAATTATAATGTGCCCGATATTGTCAAAGCTTATGTCACCTGCTAAAGCTGATTTAGAAGGTCTTCCATAAGACGAGTTGGATTTTGCTGAAGTGGAAGCCTCATTGTGGGTGTCTTCTTTTTGTCCTTCGTATTTCAGCAGAGACAGCGCTAAACTTGAACGAAATTCCAGTTCGGAAATTTTGCTTTCATTTGCGATATTGAATATTTTCCAACTGTTTACAATCATAGTATCAACAACATTGGTTAATAATGGCCACCACCACTTTTCACCTCTAATACCAATGCGATAATTGGCAATACCATTGTCGTGAAGGTCTACCCCACCCATGTGTTGGTTGTACTCATGAATCACTTTTGGTTGATTGATAAGCATTTCTTTACGCTCTTTGCGGTTGTAACGTTTCGCTTGAGTGATTACAGAAATTCGTCATAACAGTAACTACAGAGTTATCATTCCACCGAGTAACCAGAACTTTCAAGTTCGAATCGAAAGCGGAAGTGAAAGAGCCTCTTTCCTTTTTTGACATGATTTTATTATCTTCAAGTGGACATTTTGCAGTACAGTTGTCTCTTACCGTTCCAGTCGCGAAGAACCCTTTTTCACCTAAGTTTTCAAAAACAGAATATGATGTGAAAAAATTATCAAAAAATATGTTATGCTGTTGCGGCTTTTCTACAACTGAAAGAAGCTCTAATACAACTTTTGATCCTAATGGACCCATGTTTTCAGTTTTCTCCGCCTTTCCACCATATGGAATAAATTTGAATAGGTAACCGTTATCGGAGCAAAAACACCACAACTTGAATCCAAATCTCACAGGTTTTCCAGGAATTAAAAAAATTTAACTTTTTATTGGATCATAATTTAACATAAGATTTTAGCCTGTTAAAAAAGCAACCCTTGTGACATAATGTATAAAAAAAATATTATTGATGCCAAAAAAAAAATGTTTTTAAAAGGTTGCGTTTACGCACCTTATGCAAGTAATGGGTTAATAATACCGAAATAGAAAAAAATATTTTATATGTATTATTAGTTAATGCTTATTTTATTTATCACGCATTGTGCAATTTTTTTACAGTGCTAGTAATATGTTAGAAATACAAATCAAAACTTAAACAATTTTCTCATTTATACATAAATAAAACTTATCCACGATCTAAAACAAAATCACACTCATAAGATACGTGTACCACGATAGATTAGTGTGTATGGAAAAGTATTTTGACTTTTTGGTTTCATCCGTTTGTTTGAATAGAAAAACAGTTCTTTTATTAAGGCTGCACTTGGCATGTAGCAAGCTCTGCTGGCAAGCGATAACATAAGCACCCCCGCCTACCTAGTTGATGGTATCCAATAACATTGGTTTCTTTGAGATTTTCATTTATTTGCTCTTTAATAACTGACATATAAATACCAACAATTTATAAATTATGTTCCTGATACATATATGTAATAGGCTTATGTAGTGATTTATTATTGTTAAACATCTCCCAATTTCTGGAATAATGTTTTTTCTTTTTTACATTCAATAATTGTTTGATTTTATAATAGCACTTTCCTAACAATAAGGAGAATCATATTTCGCGCTTTCTTTATCAAAGTCTATGTCAATTTAGTATCACACGAAATGAATTATTGACCCTTTTATGAGCCAACCTACTTCAATACAATAAGGCTTTCATTATATCTTATACTGCTATATACCACAATGAGTGGTGAAATGTGACCGGGTTTCAGAGAGATACGTACTATAAGAAAGAAAAAGGTCTGCAATAACAAATATCAAGTTTAAACGACACCACTGTGCCAAGTGTTAGTCGCATAATGCAGCACTTTTGAGAATATCTCGATTCCGGAGGAAGCGCTTTTATGAATTGCACGCACGAAGAGAAATCGGCTGAGGTCACTTATGATTGCGGAAAACTTTCTGGAAAGTATGTATTTTTCGAACGTTCTAGTCGTTTACGATATGTAATTTGTAAGAAGTATGTAATAAACTAATGGACACGCAAGGCTGGCATGAAAGTGGTGCAATTGTAAATTTTAACCGAGATTATGGGCGTGACAAATAAATTTAGTACATACTCATTTTGTACGCAATCTCTTTTCGCTGGGGCATTTTTGTTTTTCTACGTATTTTTACACGTCTCATATCAAGAAAATTAGGTGGGTGGTTTAATAGATTTGCTACTGACAGGGTTAACATAAATATGTACACTAATAAATAATATAATATATCAAAATTCTTTGTCAAATATACAAAATGTATTGGAAAATGAACTAGCTTCTTGGCAGTAGTGGCAATAATAATATGAATAGCAAATAATAACAGTATGACAATTGGCTGTCATTTAAAAATACAATGACAAATATAGAAAGTAAAATCAAACATGTATGAATGAAAATTTGAACAAATAAGCATAGGACAGCCGGTACCACTTATGCAGTCCCACCGAAAGGTTTAGGTCTACCATAAACATGTGCATTCAATGCTAATACATATATAATAACGACGCAACTATGTAATTAAAATTTACGAGTAAAGCTTTTGATATAATGACAAATATAAAATGTAAACAAATAAACATAGGACAGCCGGTATTACTTATGCAGTCCCACTAAAAGGTTTAGGACTACCATAAACATATATTTAATGTATTAAGATGTGTTTGTAGCTACAGATTATATGTGTCTACCTATATGTTTGGTTTCGTCAGTGCAGCATAACGATTTTTTAATCAACACATATTAGTACTTTAACAACAATTAATGTTAATGTTAATGTTAATTAATTTTAAAACTGTATCTTGTAAACTTTCTCTGAGTTTTCATTTATTTATATGCATTATCTACATTTAAAACAGTGAACTATTATTTTTCTTTACTCGAAGAATGTAGAGTTTAGAAATACTGTATATCGTCTAAAGGAAGAAATGATCATCATAGTCGTATATGTATGAAATGTACATAAATAAATAAGTCTTTACAATATTTCATTAAAAGTTAAACTTTAAATAAAAATAGGATTTCCTTGTTAAAAAGATAATCGTATTCCATGTAATTATACAAAATATGTTCAATTTATATAAAATCAATTAGATTCATATTGTCTATTTCCACCCTTGCATATCCTACAATTCAGAAGGAATTTTGAGTGCTGCTCTCTCTTTCAACGGTTAAAACCGGAATGAAATTTTCATTCTTGTATTCAGCGCGGATCCTTGAGGAACGCACGCAACCCCGTCGTCCGCAATTAACTACGGTTCGCTTTTCACAAACACAAAGGTGGCTTAACTAATTGGTCCTTACTTAATAGTCGGCGGGTACTGGAAATCGACCCCTTTTCATTTCTAACCCCGTTTCGCTGGGTTTTCCGCAGCCAGCGGTTGACACTCAACAAACTACCAGAACCCTGTCCATGCTAAACGTGAGAGAACAACCGAATAATATTTGTAATAATAAGGTCATTACAGTTGATCTACGCTGAATTAAAGTTAATTTAGACAAGAACGGATCTCCCCAGACAGTAAATGTGCTACAAAATAATTATGTAGGCGAATTTTCCATTGGAATAAAATATCTACGATATTAAGAGTAGAGCATTTGGTTATAAATGTAAACCCAGAAGCATCTGCAGTTACCGCCACAATATTTCAACATAGAAAACTAGAAATTAAGGGTACGGAAGAGGGAAGGAAAACAGAAGAGTTATACTATATATTTCACTGGAATCCTTAATACGTAATATGTGGAAAATTTAATAGTTTGTATATAAACATTGGTTTTCAATGAAAATACTTTCTATTTGCTATCATATCTGGATAATATCCGATAAACCTAAAATACAATCTCTTCTCTTAAGTTATCGAGAAAATAAATATACTTTTGCAACCATTTCATTCATATAGAACATATTAACTTTGATAAGGACTTAAGTCTGAAGAAATACTTACACTATTTCGTTTTCATTATATTCCCCATTTTATACTCGAGTGTTAAATTTTATTTTATGCACCTTTATATTTCTCTTCATTTGATTGTAATCATGATAATCATGATCTTATTAATGCCTTTTATATTATTTTAATGCACTGAATGAATTGTTGATATATGCATTTGCGAACCGTTTTATATGCGATCTCGGCGGTAGAGTCATGCCTACCGGTCTAATCACAGACAGCGACCTACTCCCATCTGCGTACTGTAGGCAATGTCGGCAAGTTTATTTTTACTAGGAGCTAGTAGCTTGTGTGTTCATATGTCCGTACTATAATATGTAACATTGTGAAAGCGACCATCATATACCGGAACACACCGGGTTATAAAAATAAAAGTGTATTGATGAACGCAATTTGTGTTTTATATCACAAGACGGTACTTTTAAAATAGGAAGTTTTCTTAACATTTTCTAATTGTTCTAAGCGTTTTTATTGCAATATTTAACTTTATTTTCTTAATTGCAATCATAGTACGCCATTTCTACGTACAGTCTTCTTGCAGCCTGAGAATAACTTTTTGGATATTAGGCTGCCTTTATAACCCGAGTGGTGACACTGATGTTATTCGTACTGATGGGTTGACGCAAGTTGTACCCACATAATGGCGGTATTATGTTAAAATGTATTTTAGAGTTACATTCTTGTCTTTATTTATCACGTTTTTTTTAAATACATATCCATTTAATGCGCAATCTATGGTCCACGAGAAAGTTATATTGGGAAAACTGCAAAAATATGGTCAACAAAGGTGTAGTTGCTGATTAAAATCAATAATATATATCAGAATGAAAATTACTAATATGACAAAAGTATTTTCTTTTAGTAATTAATTTTAATCAGCTACTACGCAAAGTAGAAATATTGCTTGACGAAAGGATGGAAAACAGGTACATAATTGTGAATTATCAATAATTCCTACGTTTAAAACGCAAAGGGCACTAGCAGCAGCATACAAGGGCGCATGTGTAATTAATGAATGAAGAAACATCTTCCTAATCCACATACCTGTGACTTCACACCTATCACTCAGATCGCCGCCGCTGCGCCGGTTCAAATAAAGATGGTCGGGTTTCTGAAATAGGTTATAGGGAGTCAATAAATATTTATTTATTTACTATTTATTTAAGTTTGACATCCTTGAATTAAATAATACAATAACAAATTTATAAAGGCTGTATTACACTTACCAAGTTCTTGACCAAGTTATTGGCCAAGAAATTGTCGGCAAGTTCTTGATCAAGTTATTGTTGACCTTGCTTGTTTTATACTTACCAATTTCTTGACCAAGTTTTTAGGTGAATTAGCAGTACCAATAGTGCAAAAGTACGAAATAAAAAAAATAATAAAGTTACGGAAGATTTGTGTTTGATATTGAATGTAAAAATAACTGCACAAGAGATACAAAAGAAAATAAATAATTTACGCATACAATTCTTTCAAGAAGTATCAAATTAACATATCATTTTTAAGAGTATTCTAAAATGGAATTTGTGTATACATTTTACGCAGTTGGCAAAAAACTTTATAACATGAATATTACTAGAAATCACTAAAAACTTGACCAAGTTGAGAAGATAAATAGAACATGTTCTAAGCCACCAAGTTCTTGGCCAAGAAATTGACCAAGTCGACTTGACAAGTGTAATACACGACTTGTCGTCAATTTTAACTTGATCAAGTTCTTGGCCAATAACTTGGTCAAGAACTTGGTAAGTGTAATACAGCCTTAAGAAACTTATCAATAATGCGCAAAAGTTAGAAATACGTAATTGTTACGTCACAGTAAATATTAAGTGTATTAAATTATATTATAATTCTTGAATAAATTGATTATTTAGATGTTATTATCTTGTTATTCGCTTTAGGAATATCTGTAAATAGAAGAAATTAATTCAATTACTGAATGCTTAAGTATAAGAAAAAGTAATCACTTTACTTGAAAACTCTTTTTAACAAATCATGCAGGTATTTAGAATATCTACGTAACTTCGTATCTACTAATTCTGAAAATTTAATTAAGAAAATTACGCTTAATAGCAGACAAGATTTTATATTTACCAGATGAGAAAGATGCCTGTAATTTTAAAACTCTCGGATAAGGCTTAATGATGTTATATAAAGTTCATTTTACTAAAATAATCCCGGACGACATTTTACTGTTCAGAAGAAAAAAATGTGAGTCGTTACGTCTTATTATTTTTTATCTGCAGCACCATCAACAACGCTGAAGCGTACTCATTTCATAACACCGTCGACCATAAATCTGCTTAGAAGTTTACTTTAACAATGCTGGATTTACTCCACCTTAACAAGTTTGTATTTAATAATATTTTTATGGTAACGTCTCCTAATCCTATTAGAGGCGTTAGCATCGATATTATAATAATAAAACGATTCGTTATGAGCACGAGCCATGAATAGTACGCGTTCACTGAATACCACTTACTCTTACCTAGCTCGCCATTCCAGCTTAGTGTTTCATATTAGGCTTTAAATTACATAAAAGTATATATTGTTAAACGAATAGAAATGTCGATTATGTATCATAAAGAGAACTTATTATGTCATATATATAACATTTCAGAACGTTTTCCCTTGATATTAGGTAATATTTTCAATTTAATAATACACCGCCTTCAGTAAAATTCTTATTTAGAGCAGAATATATTTTTGATATACAGTTGGTGAGATTGATGAATATTAATGATATTTTCCCATGTTGTCTAAAAGTTAATATATTCAAATTTAATTTGCAAACAAAAAAATATTACAACACAAAATTTTATTTTCGAAAGTTTTTTTGGAACTGGGATTTTATGACATGGAAACAGGTTTATGAATTTTGTATACTTTATATACAGCACCTGTCAATTTTCATTAGCCATAGGCGATTAATCCATACAGTATGTGGCAACATAGTATACCCCTTCTTTCCTTTCCAATGCCAGCGCGACCGATGCATGCTCGTAAGTAAATACAAGTTAGCGTGGTTAGCAGTAACTTCGACCACCGGGTTGGGTGTTTGTAATGCGTTCAGAAATAATATTTACGAGTTACAAGGATTTGTTTTTCTTTTTCCTTTCAGTAAATGCAGAGAATTATTAAGCTGCGTTCACGCTGCATGACACAAACAAAAGCGTAATTCTAATAAAATTAAAAATAAGGTAAATAAAAAAGGATTCTGAAAATAATAATAAATTACTAGATCGGGAGATCGCGGCGGCCATTTGATGTTTCCCGTTCCAGTAATAAGACGGCATTGCAGACTAGATCGCAACGTGTTCGCAGCTAACATTTAACATTGAATGTAAAATCTGGTCGGGAGAAGTGGGAAGATCGGAGAAAGTCGTTGTGATGTCGATTGTTCCCGGGATTGGTGACGGACGCTGTGGGGTGGCACGTTGCCACATATTACTTGTATATGTATAAATCGCATGTAAACATTGAATCCCTATACCTAATGAAAATTGACACATACGGTATGTAAATGTGGCCTTTATACAAATAGTGTTTTAGTAGCTCCGTTACCACTGAAAACTTGTGAGAATGCTCTTGTTCATTGTCTATTATAGTGCCTTTTCCGACAAGTAAAATATATATACAAGTGCGCCATTAAACAATTAAAAAAAATAAGAAAATAATTACTTATTAACCACTCACTAAGCAAACACGGTGCGCGCACCCAATTAGCATGTATGTCATGGGAGGTTCTATGATTATCTAGTAATTTGCATTTAAGATGCATTTTAAATGTATGGGAGCTGGTGTAGGACCTGAGTTTCCTTGGAAGGTTATTACAGAATGTTGGAGCGACGTACAAAATGAACCTTTCGAATAGTGCAGTGTGATGCCGCGGCACCGCAAGATCAGCTACGAATCTAAGATGCCTGCTGTGAGCCTCATCTCGCCTCACCAACCGATACGTTGTATACCTTGGTGATTTCACCAGCAATGCTTTGTGGACGAAACAGCAAATGTGCAGATACCTTTGATTTGACATGTTCAGCCAATTTACCTCACTTACTAAGTGTGACACGTGATCTCTCCTCGGTAGTCCGAAAATAAAACGTATACATGCATTCTGTACATACTTTTTGGATTTTTAATGTATATTTGGAACCCAAACACGGGCCGTAACAAGACGTCGCAATAATTGAAGCATGATAGCACCAAAAAACCGCAGAGCATTGTTCCAAGTCTAGTACTCATAGATCTTCGGTTACTCTAAAGGCATTTTAATATACTGTCTAAATTTTCGGAGGGAATCACGGATTCATCTGTAGAAAGTTGTTTCATTCCAGAAACTAACTGTTGAATATTTTGCAGAAATTTTTCTTATGTAGGTCGTATTTTATATAAACGGTCGTTCGTATCCACATCGTGATGATTTACAAATCGCAAAAATCTCAGGATATCGCAAAACCTATTCCTGGACATGCTTTTACCGAAAAGTAGGTGAAAGTCAAGGGAATTTTTACTCTATTACTTTGACAAGCAATGCATGGGAGACTCCCTGTATTCTTATGTCAGACATAAGAAATTACTATGTCCATCATGCAATCGACATCCACATATCAAAAACACAACCCAACCGAATTAGCAGAGTTACCTCTATTCAAAACGTTTTCTACCTATATTTCACATGCGGCGCCGCATGTAGGTCACCGACGGTAAATCTCGGATTTATTTGGAGTAATTTTGACAAAGTACATTTGCTACAGCCCACAGATACAACCTAAACTTTGAGGTACAGCCCACGATTTGAATATCACCATTTGAATGCATTAACAAACGCATTCGGTATACTGGACGCGGTTCGCCACGAAAAACCTCTCCGTTCAGTAGATTGGACGCTGGTAGCGAACGTGTTAACTGATATATGTCTAATTCTAAATAGTGATGGACATTATAACTAGACAGTGGACGTGCCTGGTTTAAATTACCACGGAGCAAAGAAATAATGTAAATAACACGCAGTTACTGAATAACACAATTCATATGGTGAACTGCAACATTTGTTTACTCACGAGAATGCCAGCAAAAAAGTTGTCTTTCTTCATAAAATTCGTTTCTTCATCGGCGTAGGTAGTAGCGTCAGGGGTTTTCAAAATTTATAATATTTATCTTATATTTCGCATGATAAATAAAAGTATATATGTATATACCTATTCATACATACGTTAGTTTCGTTTTTTCATTGTTTTGACTGTTAATTACGTACTTCGTAATTAGTAATAGTTTCTGTTTAATACCGTTTCATTGAATCTATTTCTCCCAATTATCTCGCCGTAAGTGTGCATTGGATTTTGTTTCAGTAACATGCGCATACATTTTTAGTTATCATTTATTTACATCTAAAACATTGTTTATGTTACTATGATATGGAAGAACGTCGAGAATGGAATCGTAAAACAAAGGCAGGTTGGATTAAGGGTCATGATTGTATGTCCTCCATTGTCAGTGATTCCGAAATTTATTGCATAGTCTGTAAAATATCGGTACAGAATGCCTAAAAAGGCCACGTGCAACGTCACTTAGCATCGCTAAAACATACACAGAAATTGGACCCGTTGCAAGCTAACAATTTCAACGAAGAATCCACCTTACCCAAAAATTTTATGTTTCTAAGGGCTTCACGAAAATAGTAGAATGCATTAGAAGACATATTTCAAATCAGTACCTATGGATAAGTGTCGACGAAACTGTCGATATACTAGGACGCTGTGTGGTAAATGTTGTAGCTGGTGCACTACATCCAACTATTTCATATAACGCATATGTAATAGCATCTAAAGTTATAAATGCAGCTGATGCGGAAACAGTTGCTAAAACCATTGACGAGAATTTGCACAAAATGCTTCATTCGAATGACAGGTACAGGGAAAAAATATTTTTGTTCGTTAGTGACAGTGCCGCATGTATGTTAAAAACAGACAGACTATTAAAGGAAACATATCCTTATACGCTGCATATTACTTGTGTACCACATGCTCTCCACAGAATCTGTGAATATATCAGAGACAGGTATCCGGAAATTGATAGACTTGTATCCGCTTTTAAAAAAGTTTTCAGAAAAGCACCTTTTAGAGTAGCTCTTTACAGGGAAAAACTTTCATTTTTGTCACTGCCTCCGTCGCCAGTAATAACTAGATGGGGAACATTGTTGGAAGCTACTAGTTTTTATGCTGAGAATTTCGATAGTTTACAAAATTTCGTTACATGTTGAAATGACGATGCTCGAAGTATTTCTGAGTGCAAGGAACTAACACAAATTCCAAATTTAAAAAATCAGTTGTTATTCCTTCAGGAGCACTGGAAATTTGCCTAAACTAACCACATATTTTGAAAATCGAAATCTCAAATTAAAAGATGGATTAACCACATTAGATGTGGCTATTAATAATTTCAAAAGTATTCCAAGTGACTTCGGATGTGGCCTTCGGCAAAAGTTAGACGCAATTTTTAATAGAAATCTATATTTAATAACATTGCGGCAATTGTGTAATGCGACAATGACACAAAATCTAACTGCTAAATACGCTGAAATAAAAGTACGCACCTATAACCAGTTGCGATGTAGAAAGGACGTTTTCTCTCTACAAGGATGTACTTCATTCAAAGAGAACAAATCTTACAGAAGATAACTTTGAGAAAGTATTGCTAGTGAATATTAACACTCTTGTACTCGACTTGAACTACAGAATGAACAAATAATAAGGTATTTTGTATTTTATAGATCACCAGTCACTTCTTATCCAATTACATAGATAAAATTAAAACCTCTTTAAAAATACAACATTTCAATGGTGCGCCAATGGGCAATGAGTCATCGACTTTTCGTGTCCGCTCCCCAATTATAACAATAAAGAAACCTATCTGAAGCAACTGAAGAGTTCAATTTTTCTGTATAGGTATATGAAAGATGAGAAAACGCTAACATGAAACAAACTGATAGTTAAATATAGAATACAATAGAGAAACATTTATTTCAAATAATACCGGGTTAACTGCATACATAAATATTGCTGATTCATAAACAGAAAACAACATGCTATATTCATACATGTAAAACGTTTCAGTATGTAATAATTAGGGAGCGGAATCGAGCGAGCTAAACTACCACGGTGCCACAACCGTGAAAAGAAATAATGTAAACAACTGCCTGTTGTTTACATTATATCTGAATAGCACTAATTCATAGTGCGAACTGTAACATCTGTTTACTCCAGAGAATCAGAGAAAAAACTGCCATAAAATAAGGAATTTTATGAATAAAATCCTTTCTTCATCGGCGTAGGTACAAGGGTGACGAGTTTTTAAAATTTATTATATTTACCTTATATTTCGCAATATAATATGTATGTTTCAATAACATACGCGTACATTTTTAATTATCATTTATTTAGATCTAGAACGTTGTTTATGTTACTTTTTCTGAGATAAAAATTAATTGTCAGTGATTCCGAAATTTATTGCAAAGTATGTAAAATATCGTCACTTAGCTTTGCTAAAACATACACAGAAATAGTTTTCATGCAGAGAATTTCGATAGTTTACAAAATTTCGTTACATGTTTAAATGACGATGCTCGAAGTATTTCTGAGTGCAAGGAACTAACACAAATCCCAAATTTAAAAAATCAGTTGTTATTCCTTCAGGAACACTTTGGAAATTTGCCTAAACTAATGACATATTTTGTCTGAGGTGTGGCCACCACACGACTTTCTTATACGTATGAGCGTTTCAAACTATAGGTACTATATTTTTTTTACACAAAAATTATTCAAAATCTTATTCTAAGTACTTCTGTTCTCTTAGTAAATCGCTATAGAATGCATACTTAGCAAGATATTCCAAAAAAGGACTACTCCCTAAGAGTAAAAGTGTTACTTCCGGTCCGAATTTTGAAATTTCATATATGCAAAAAATATTGCAAATCTAGCACTAAATACTTTTGTATTCTTGATAAATACATATAGAAATGCATAATTTACGACATATTCGCAAAAAAATCGCTATTCGATAAGAGTAAAAGTGGTAATTCCGGTCTGAATTTTGAAATTGTTTTTATGCAGAAGATATTGAAAATTACGTGTTAAATACTTTTATACCCGTAACGTACCTGTCTAAAAAGCATGACATGCGAAATATTCGCAAAAAACTGATTTTCGATGGGAGTAAAAGACCTACTTCCGGTAGCAGCTTCGAAAAACTTTTTAAATAAAATTGTTCTCAATTTTAATTTCAAGTACATATGAATTCTTTATAAATTTGCTTAAATTTAGTAGTTGACGAAATATTGGCAAAATTTAATTTTTTCACTGAAGTAAACTGCTACTTCCGGTCTACCGATTTTACTGAAAAACTACTCAGATCTCAAGAGGGAGATTCGACACGTAAATACAAAATTTGGAATTGATATCTACAGCGGTTATCGTGGTCACATAGAGACACACAGACATTTTTTAAAAACATCTTTTTCGGTATCAAGGGACTTCAAAACGTGGACATCTGCAAAAATCTCGAAGTCGAAAATTTCACATTACTTCCTTATACTACGTATAAGAAAGTAAAAATGGATTAACCACATTAGATGTGGCTATTAATAATTCCAAGTGACTTAGACGCAGTTTTTAATAGAAATCCAGGTTTAATAACATTGCGGCAATTGTGTTATGCTAAATACGCTGAAATAAAGGAATATTTCCAGTGCGCACCTATAACCAGTTGCGATGTAGAAGGGACGTTTTCTATCTACAAGGATGTACTTAATTCAAAGAGAACAAGTCTTACAGAAGAGAAAATGAACAAATAGTAGGGTATTTTGTATTTTATAATCACCAGCCACTTGTTATTCAATTATATAAATAAAATTAAAACCTCTTTAAAAATACAACATTTCAATAGCGCGCCCATGGGCGATGAGTCATGACTCGCTCGATTCCGCTCCCTAGTAATAATTGAATGTATAAACATGGTATATATACAAACCAAGAAAAAAGAAGGTAACTACCTATACAAACATAGACCACTCTCAATGTCAAAACATGTAGTCTTGTATTTTATAGACCTCAAAAATGGATAGGATATAATAAAATCTTTATTTCTTCTCTTATTATAGCTTTCTAGAAAGGCCAAAATTTTTCTTTTTGGAAATACCATAATCTGATATTTTTTCGAATGCTTTCTGTATGCATCACTTTATGTCTATTTAATACATCATTAGTTCTTTGAACTGAACTAAAAAGTTCATCCACAAATTGGTTGATTGATGAAAGTAATTTTTCTCAATGCAGCCTTCAACAAATTATAAAAGAAAATCATTTCGTCTGTAGGAATTTGGAACATGATGCGCTTTTTCGTTTTGCCATAACTAAGCAATTTTTCTGCACAAATCGATAAATTGTTACGTTTTTTTTTTTTGGTTGTATTTTATCCTTTAATGGTTTATTTTAATTGTCGGAATACGTAATTCGTTTTGATTAAATTTATGTCGTCTTCCTACTACTACGGCCATCTGGTGTAGAAGTGCTTAAGATTCCTGTTACACGCGTTTTGTCTTGCCTAGGTGGGTGTAACGTATACAGGCATTGTCGGGTAGATGGCGTATGTTATTTCATTTAATTAAATTGTTTCCTTAGTTATTGTTAATTTCGTTTTTTTTAACTTCTTTCGGCCCTGAGTTATGCAACAAATTATTAATAATTATTGTCCATTTTCCTATGGTTATTTGAACCTGTATTTTTGTCGTACGTTTAAAGTATTAGTTGGATCGGTCGCTCTTTTAGCACAATTGTCGTTGTGCGTTTCATGATCAGGCTTGACATGTTAGGCTCTTTCTCCTTTGATTTTTAACGGTCGTTGAGGAAGGTTGGACACGACAGAGCAGAATCATTTCCCTCAGCTTTACTTGAGAATGATGAAGAATTGAGTTTTTATCGTCGATAATCGCTTACGAAAGCGGATTTTATGGGGCTTCTCAAGTAATATTGGTGAATTTTGGCGTTGTACTTCATTCTTACGAGGATATTTTCTTCTGGGCTTGGGAATTGTTTAAGCTGCTGTAAGTATAGTTTCCACGTGTCTAATCGATCTTAATTTGTGTGTTTCTATATTTAAATTTAGCTGCTGGTGTTGGGCCTGACATAAACCCCATTTGAGCATTTTTGATTTTGGGGTTAAGACGTGAGAACCACGTGCTTGTAATCTTACGGTGCCAAGAAATTGATTGCTGGATCTTGCGGTGAAGACATAATTAAGGTACAGATCATGGGATACTGTAGCCTTCATACGCTAATTTTCTGAGATGTCGTTAGCCGAAGATAAGAGAGCAGATTTCTTGTAACGTGTGGATCCGTAGAAGGTATCATGTTTGGTAGCTGTGGATGTGACTTCTTTAAGGTATTGTGACTGTGTAAATTTTCTCTGACATTATCCAGAGGGTAGAGTTTCATTGACTAAACAGTTTAGCTAATTTGTGTCAATATCGTGTAATTTGAACAGTGAATTTCAATTTTCCGGGCGGAATAATTAAATAAGTAATCGTATTTCCTAATTTAACTTCTTGTGGCATGTGAGCCTTAATGTTTTGAATTAATTAATTTAATGTAGTTTTATTAACAATAGTGACCCCATTTTGGAGGTTACTTTGACATTTTTGGAGACGTTACGTAGCCATTTTAATTTTGAATTTAGAAATTGAGCTAAATTTTGTGGTGTGTAGGGCAGTGTAGCCTCACATCGGTCTTGTGTAAATTCTTGGATGTTAATTAATGCATTTTAGTCTATGTTTGTAATTTATTTTGGTATAATCTCGTAAGAAATTATGGAATTTAATTAATCACTTTTCCTTATGTAAAGCATAGTTAACTAGCGCTATTTGGTTTAATAGAATTAGATATTTTATAACCTAGAGTCTGCACTCTGATGTCGAATAGATTGTCGGTGGCCTCTAATATACAGAGTGTTTATTTTAGTTTTGACGTGTTGCAAATCACGATCAAACTGTTCGACTTTGGAGGGACTCCTGGCAAGTTGCCTTATGACTGTGTGCTTGTAAGAGTACTGTTGGTCAATTAATCTTAATTTTAAGATTGTTTCTTGCGTTTACCATTTTTGAATTTTTAAAATAATGTTATTGTTCGTCATTGATAAATTTTGAACTGTGGATCACCCTGGGTGGCCATTTAATGTTAATTAACCCTTCAGGAATTTAATATTTGCAACCGAGTTGCGCTTGAGATTTACTTTTCATTGTTTTTTTTTTAATTCTTTCGTTCTAAATATCTCTTGGGAATCAGAAATAAGAGTATATAGCCGGTTTGTACGGTAATGGAAATACGCTGTTGATATTGAATTGAATTTCAATAAACTGATTGTTAAGTTGAATGAACGTGTGTTGGTCTTATTTTCTTATCACCTGGGGAGTTTTATATTGGATCTGGTCCGGGGTCTGAATATCTGTTGGGCTCAGCATATTTTTACGGATAGGCGCCCTGACATCTCAACCTTCGACTTAGTACGGTGTTCGAACTCGCCCTTCTCTGACTGTAGCTGGAGGCAGTGCTGACTCTCATATTTTACATCGACCCTTGGGGAAGTAAGAGGTAAGACTGAGTGTTATAAGTTGGTGATTAGATAAATAGACAAGCGTCCTCCTAAAGTATAATAGAAGGTTAATTACCGTGGTGGTGCTTAATTCACTACCTTCTTGGAATTTCTGGGTACCGATTTGGTTAAGGCCTCGGCCATTTTAATTTAATTACAAGAGGGTAGCAAAATCCGCATAATGTCTCCAATACCAACTACTAATACAAAAGAAACATAGCACGAGTATTAAGTAAGAGGTGTGATATGAAATGCGTTTTTAGGACATTTACACTAAAACGGAAATAGCTCGGATCTATATAATTAATACGTGAAGAAAAACTTTGTACCCCTCTTAAAGCAAATTGCGAGCAACGAGGAGTGTGAAATTGGCATAGTTAAAGTTCATATGGAGAAGGAGTGCAGTATGATAAAATTTATATAAGAAATACACTAAATTAAATAAATAAAAAGGTCGAATTTCTACCACTGGGTGGTCATATAGTCTATAATAAAATCAAAGATGAGTTTTCATAAATTGCTAATGCTGAAATTTTAACGACATATAGTATTTGCTTAAAGCTCGATGTATTGCGGAAACGAATTTTCCCCTCGTCGGAAGAGCCTTTTGGAAAATGAAGACATCAATTCTTGTGATTTAGTGTCTACTCTCATTCTATCGGACCAATAATGCAGTGAGTTCGGGGACTTGTTTTAATGACGAAAGCGGTCATCCGAGCGCTGATTAAATTTCCACTCCCTCTTTTGCGTTCGACCCGAACTAAATCCCCGAATAAAGTTTAAAGCGTCCAAGAGGATGAGTGCAGGATAGGCGCGCGCGGGGGTATTTGTTCCACTTCCTGCCCGTTCCACCGAATCTCCGCAACCCTACTACCAATAGGACACGAATGATTGTCAAATATCTTTTAAGGGACGTATCAAAGCGCTCCAAATTAATAATCGTATTACCCAGTCTAGTGAATATTATAGTCTAGACCAACCTGCTGACCTGATAATATCCAAAGTCCGTTCTTGTAGTTCCTGCCTCTTGCACGGTTTAGAGAGGAGATTGGACAATTGTGGACCCAAACATTATTTAATACAACTGGACGTTTCGTGTTATTAGTTGCCCCAACAGCATAGTCGGGGGGCTACTGTTTAAAGGACACGTTTTATAGCTTGTGTTATTGTTACGTCTGCTAAGTTAACAATATCCCATTTCGTTTGTTCTGGCTTTGCGGTGATGCGTGCAAATTTTTGAGCATCTACCCTCAATTTGGGTGTATCGCATTTATGTGTGTAATATATACATGCGGAAATATAACGTAACATCTAAACCTTCACAGTTAAATTACCCGAACAAATTCGATCCTATACAGCTGTACACTGAAAATATTTATTTTGTAAATTTATTTAGCATTACAAAGCAATTTGTCACTAATGAAGAAGTATATTTATATGAAAAAACTTCCGATGAACTGTGTTTTGTAATTAGATAAAGAAGTTGGGATTAATTATCGTATAATAAAAACCAAATCTTAGTTATCTACAAATTTGTTTATTCTTCCTTCAGACCAAAGGATTAATAGACCATATGAGGAGTTAGTGTTATAAGCTTAAACTGAAATACCTATAATGTTATATAAGAGAGCATTAAAATTGTATATAAAGTTAAAAAAATGCGGTGTGGCCACCACACGACTTTCTTATACGTATGAGCGTTTCAAATTATACAAAACAGCTCTAAATTTTTTACTGAAGTTACTACTTCCGGTCTGCCTATTTTACTGAAAATCTAATCAGATCTCACGAGAGAGATTATACTCGTAAATACAAAATTTGGAATTGATAGCTATAGCGGTTTGATCGCTATACCTGGTCACACCCACACACACAGAGAAACACAGGAGATTTTTGAGAAACCACTTTTTCGGTATCAGAGGACTTCAAGACATGGACATCTGCAAAAATCTCGAGGTCGAACATTTTCATCATCACAATACTTACGTATAAGAAGGTAGAAAAACAAGGTACTACGACATACCTACATATGTGTTGTAAAATTATTTTGACAATTAACAACACTTCAAAAAAAGTTCTGTATTAATTACTAAAAGTAAGGAATACAATAAATGTTGGTTTTTGGGTCAAATTCAATGACTGCTCCAAAGTTTACATTCAGCTAACTACACAAAAATGGCGAGAAGGTGTAACACAGCACAAACTAAATGCAATGGTGAGGCCAAATAAATGTGCGTTAACAACTCATACTTCCCATAATGGATACAGTCTGTTTCAACGATGTTGCTATTTTGCTTACCAAAATAATTACAATATAGAAGATTTTTTCTTGAAGCCTTAGCTATAATTTTTCTTGTAAATAATATCAACACAAAGAAAATGTCCAGTATTTGCAGCAATAGTTACGATAGTTTAATTACGCACATTAAAATAAGACAAATTTAATCCAATTTTCAATGTTTTTAAAATTTGGACTAAATTTAAGCCAATCTAATCTAACTACTAAATCCCATATTTAGTGTATTTATAATTTTTAGTAATCTAGAAAATTTTTGAAGTGTTGTTAGTTGTCAAAATAATTTTAATTGATAACATATATGTCAGAATGTTTTGCCTTTTTTTTTTTACTTTATACAACATTTCCAATCTGTTTCTATAATTATATCTCAATATAAACATATTTTATACAAAAAACGTCTCCTTTGGTGTAATAGTATTTTGTGTAGATCTGACGAAGGAATAAATAGATTTTCGAAACGTCTTTCTTTCTTTTATAACTAAAATTGAACTTCAATTTTGTATGTAATTACAAAAGATAGTAAAGTGGAAGTATTTTTTCAAAACAATATTTTGCGGCATCATATAATAATTCTTTCTCATATTTTAAATATTCATTATTTACTCTAGAGTGAAATTATATACATATACAAGTCACAAAATGTTATGTGGTAAGATCTTTAAAGCTGATTACCATAGAGTATATTATATAGGTAGGTATATTGTATTATACCCATATTCGTCTTTAAATCTTCGAGCTAATTTCTGTGAACTTCATATTCTCCTAAACAAATAATGAAACATTGCGAAAGCTAGAGGTATATATACAGAAGTTTTTCCTTTCCACTTTGTTTCTTCTTTACCTAGTTATCTACACAAATCCACATATGTATTTCACCATACGACTTATCACTGTGTATTTATGAAAAGCCTTGTTGTTTCTCCATACTAATCCGTCTATATACGGAAAAGGTGGAACATCGTTTTCATAAGAACTTTACTTAAAGAAATGCCCATTTTCGCCCAGTCGCGTTGAAATTATCACATTTTGGATCTAAAAGTTGAACTAATTGTAATATACCAACAATTGGAATTAGCAACAGTTGCGACTACCGACAATTTTGCTACCTAAAAATATATGAAAATACTTACACATAACGTTTTACTATTTAAAGCCTTATCAAAGTATCTAATTTGAATACCAGTTATTCCGCAATTAGGTTAAGCACTCACAAGAGTAAAAGTGATAGTTACTTCCGATCTGAATTTTGACCAATAGTTTGGACTTTTGTCTATGTGTTTTTAATAAATTTTGATAAAGATAACCAAATATTATCAAAGCATTATACAAGTAAGTCTACAAGCCATTTAGATTGTGCTGGAACTAGTATTTGAAAAGATATTCCTAAAAAGTATTGTGATCACATTGATCACAATACTTTCTATTAGTTTTTACATACAACTAATTTGTGAATTAAGTATATAGTTTTGCAAGGCAGGTTAATTTTAGGAAATAAAGCCAGTACAGAAATCTTAGACATAGCGTCCGCTTAGGAGTCTAAATTTAATACATTTTCGGATTTGCCTGTACATAAGACATTTTGTTGTTGTTTCACGTATCTCAAACAGACTTATCAGAGTTGATCATGTCCTTTAAAATATATATTTTTCACATTTTTACACATAGTATAAGGAAGTATTAACTATCTTGCAAATTATGCATTTTATACAAATTTATTAATACTTACAATATTTTTCGTTAATTGAGAGCGTACATTTTAGGAAATTACGGTAAACACATATTTAAAGGAATCAAATACTATTCCCGAAGATATTCTGTAGAAATTTGTCGATATGTAGAAAATAGTAGATAGCCCTGGAATCGATATGGGAAATGATGGAATGCGCACAGATCTGCTCCCGATTGCAATATATTACATTCATCGACATTGAACAGACCGTCGAACTTCCGTGAAAGAATCTTCCAATTTATCACTATTTTACCGATGATGAATATTCACTTAATTTATATGTTTCCAAACGCGGATTTCAGACTAAGGAAATCACGTATATATTGTATACTCCAATAAGAATCACGTTTATCTCTTCTTTATTTACATAAGTTACCGTGATTTATTTGAAATATCGAGTTTTCTTGCAAAAAGATGAGTCTATGAAGTATATCAAGCCATTCACCGTTAGTAATATATTTTGTTCTTTCCCGTGATATGTTATTGATTGTAAGTAAACTGTGACAATTAGCAGTACTTCGCCAGTTAATACACCAACACTGTAAACGTACCTTAACATTATATTAAAATGTACTTAAAAGACATATTCAATAGCTAAATTATGCCATTGTTTATGAAATTGAAATTAATTTTTCCTTATCTCTTCAGAAGGCTTTCTTCGAACAATGTCTAGTACATAGTCAATAATAATTATTCTCATATATAAATATTTCAAAACCTCTCCTCCTTAAATTAAAAAATTATGTGTGGCCACCACACGACTTTCTTATACATATGAGAGTTTCAAATTATAGAATTTTTTTAAACAAAAATTATTCAAAATCCTATTATAAATACTTCTATTCTCTTAATAAATTCTATAGGATGCATACTTTGCAAGATATTCGAAAAGAAGTGCTACTCGATGGGAGTAAAAGTGTTACATCCAGTCCGAATATTGAATTTTTTTGAAGTGTAAACTACTTTAGGCGCGTTGCGCTGATTGTAGGCAGTGAACAAGACTGACCCGTCACTCTCGGATATGTAACGCTCGGATTGTAACGCTCGTTCGGGTAATGTCGGCTCGAGTCGACTAAGGGAACAAGATGATAAATATATCATATTTTATTATTATTTAATTTCAATTAAATTTAAATTTAAATGAATAAATAAATTCATGTCCCAGAGCAGATGTGAACCGGAGCCGACTTGGTGAGAGACCAGCACTTAACCATTAGACCAAGGGCGGGAGTCGAAAGCCAGTATTGATATCGTCTATTTATATATATATATATATATAGGCCGAGGCAAGACAATCTCGAGTACGTTAAAGTTTTTCGCGGAATATACACAATTTTTTGGGCAACCGTTAAATTTTTCAATCGATTTAATTTAACTTGAGACACAATTTAATTTAATTTAGTTCTAAAGGTGCTAAATTAAAGTGGTTTACTTGCTTTGATATTTAGCAAATTTTCATTCCAAACTATTTATTTCATATTTCAGTTATCACAAACGTGTTGTTTCATTTTTAGAGTTTGGTACAAATCATGATCAGACCGAGCGAAATGTACTAAAATAATATATACACAATAATAAAAAATATGTATTTTTTAAATGTAATATAGAACGAAAAAAAAAGTTGTACTTCGTATTATCAACCTCGCCTTGATGAAGTTTACACTTTACACTTCTGCTGTGTGGTTTTAAGCACACCCATTTTCTCTTTTTATGCAAAAGATATTTAAAATTATGTTTTAGATACTTTTATACTCGTAATGTACCTGCCTAGAAAGCATGATATTCGTAAAAAACTGATTTTCAATAGGAGTAAAAGACCTACTTCCAGTAGGAATTTCGAAAAACTTTTTTAATACAATTTTTCTCAAATTTAATTTTGAATACGTTTGAATTCTTTATAAATTTGTTTAAACTTAGTAATTGACGAAATATTGGCAAAATTCAGTTTTTTCACTAAAGTAAACTACTACGTATAAGAAAGTAAATAATGAGGTGTGGCCACCATACGAGTTTCTTATACGTATGAGCGTTTCAAACTATACAATTTTAAGAATTTTTTTATACAAAACTTATTCAAAATCCTATTCTAAGTACTTTCATTCTCTCAATAAATCGCTATAGAATGCATACTTTGCAAGATATTCGAAAAAAGGTGCTACTCGCTAAGAGTAAAAGTGCTACTTCCGGTCCCAATTTTGAAATTTTATATATACAAAAAATATTGCAAATCCAGTTCTAAATACTTTTGTACTCTTGATAAATATATATAGAATGCATAACTTACGACATATTTGCAAAAAATCGCTATTCGATAAGAGTAAAAGTAGTACTTCCGGTCTGAATTTTGAATTTTTTTTATACAAAAGTTATTGAAAATTACGTTCTAAATACTTGTATAATCGTAACGTACCTGTCTAAAAGGCATGACTTGCGAGATATTCGCAAAAAACTGATTTTCGATAAGAGTAAAAGACCTACTTCCGGTTGGAATTTCGAAAAACTTTTTTAAGACAATTTGTCTCAAACTTAATTCTAAGTACATACATATGAATTCTTTATAAATTTGTTTAAACTTAGTAGTTGACGAAATATTGGCAAAATTCGATTTTTTCACTGAAGTAAACTGCTACTTCCGGTCTACTGATTTTTCTAAAAAACTAATCAGATCTCAAGAGGGAGATTATACACGTAAATACAAAATTTGGAATTGATAGCTATAGCGGTTTGACTGCTATCGTGGTTACAGACAGACAGACACACAGACAATTTTAAAAACCACTTTTTCGGTATCAGGGGACTTCAAAACGTGGAGATCTGCAAAAATCTCGAGGTCGAAAATTTTCATCATTACAATACTTCCTTATACTACGTATAAGAAAGTAAAAGGCGACAGACAATATCTTCTAAACTAACACCACTCGTTTTAACTACACGCATCAACCAATTAAAAATTTAAATGTATTGCTTAAAGAAAATTTATTAGTATCAAACTACGTCAAGAGACAGAAATATACAAGTACCATCTACGACATATTCAAGTGCTTACAATAAAAAACATCATTGTTAAGTGCTACACTTGAAGACAACCACCTTAACGCAGAGGGTCATTATATTTCTTTTTCAGCGTGCAAGAACAATCCCATTACTGGGAAGTGTGTTCGCTGTCTAAATTTCATAAAATTTATCTGCATAAAAAGGTAATGGTCAAAATAAGTATAATTCTGTGTTCTACAAAATTAAAGATTATCATCACGTAACTTACGTGGATATTTAACGTTTTAGTCAAGTATCCTGTAAATATTCACACTACTATTAGGAAATATCTATTAGAGGAATGTGACAAATTGAGAAAAAGTGTCATAAAATTAAGAAGGTACATACATTAGGAACGACATTTTAAAAGTATCTTGTACTGGAAAATATGAAGACAGTGATGCACTTATCCCGCTTAAGAATCGAAACATTTGTCGTGGAAAGAGTTAGTGTAATGGTTTTCAATTTCGACTTGAATCCGTTTTCGGTAATTAAATTCACTTATATAGTGGCAGTTCTTGTGAAGACAGAAAGTTCTCCTTGTGAGTTTCTGTTTGCAGTATATTTCGAAGTTCTTTTGTTTTAGAATTCGTTCTGAGAGTTTCTTTTGAGTTTTCGGAGGTGTGAAATGAGTATAATTATGAAAAAGCTATCAATCGGATAAATATATTTATGTTTCAATTTGTAAGAGTAGTATAGATTTCAGAAGCCAAGATAACGTCAAATAGTTATAATGTTGTTTGTTTAATAGAAGCACATTATTTAATCGCTGTAATTTTCATTGTATTATCGTTTCACATTGTTTAATATTAAATAAGGTTTACTTTTCTTAGAGCGTAGTTTAGTCTTTATCTCAACTACGCAACACTTACTCATGAAGAGAGTATTTTTTTTAGACTAGCTGGACATGTTACCCCCGCAGCACGTTAATACCTGAGTAAAAAATGAGGTGTGGCCACAACACGACTTTCTTATACGTATGAAAGTGTTACTTGCGGTCCGAATTTTGAAATTTCATTTATACAAAAAATATTCCAAATCCAACTCTAAATACTTTTGTACTCTTCATAAATATACATAGAATGCATAATTTACGACATATTTGCAAAAAATCGCTATTCGATAAGAGTAAAAGTGGTACTTCCGGTCTGAATTTTGAAATTTTTTTTATATAAAAGATATTGAAAATTATGTTTTAAATACTTTTATACTCGTAACGTACTTGTCTTAAAAGCATGACTTGCGAAATATTCGCAAAAAACTGATTTTCGATAAGAGTAAAAGATCTACTTCCGGTTGGAATTTCAAAAAACTTTTTTAAGAAAATTTGTTTCAAACTTAATTCTAAGTACATATGAATTCTTTATAAATTTGTTTAAACTTAGTAATTGACGAAATATTTGCAAATTTCGATTTTTTCACTGAAGTAAACTACTACTTCCGGTCTGCCGATTTTGCTCAAAATCTAATCAGTTCTCAAGAGGCAGATTATACACGTAAATACAAAATTTGGAATTGATATCTGCAGCGGTTTGACCGCTATCGTGGTCACACACAGACACACACACACACACACACACACACACACACACACACACACACAGACACACAGACATTTTTTAAAAACCACTTTTTTGGTATCAGGGGACCTCGAAACGTGGACATCTGCAAAAATCTCGAGGTCAAAAATTTTCATCATCACAATACTTCCTTATACTACGTATAAGAAAGTAAAAGGAATATGATGACGTTACGTCTTACAACAGAACATAAATACTGGCCTCAATCATCGAATGTAACCAGCATAAGAATTTCGAAATATTATCAAAAAATAAAAATGGAGTTTTTCCACTTAAGTTTTAAACAGTTTTTGTTGTTGTTTGTTTATTATACTGCTACATCCCAGTGTCACTGAAAATCTAATTAGATTTTGAGGGAAAGATTGTACTCCTAAATATAAAGTTTAATGCTGATCACTTTAGCCGTGTTGCCGGTATTGTGGTTAAACTCAGAGCAGATAGACACACAGCTATGCAGATCAACAAAAATCTCAAAGCAGACATTTCCGTCGCCTTTGCTTTCATCGCTTCCACGTTGTCAAATCTTGTCCCCTTAAACTCCGATTTGACCTTAGGAAATAAAAAAAGGCGACAAGGGACCGGGTCGGGCGAGTACGATGGGTAGTCCGACACTGTGATGCCGTATTTCGCAAAGAACGTCTTCACGAACAAGGCGAAATGGGCTGGCGCAGTGTCACGGTCAAGCACCCAAGACTTCCTTTTCCACAAATCGTTTTTGATATTGAAGGTCGACCAGGGCGTGAATTGTCTTCGCTCTTTTCACATCCCTCCTTAAACATTTTAATCCACTCAAAAACATTCACTTCCATACACTTTCTGTAACTAGGCATGAGCTTCTGTAACAGTTTTTTCCAATTTCACAAGAAACTTCAGGTTAACTCGTTGCTCCATCTGAACACTTTGCAATAGGCTCCAACTTGTTCAAATCTGCCGCGGCGCGCTTGCTGTTTGCTGGTAGCAGTGCCAATACGGTTACTTAATTGCCACACCTCGTGCACCTTAAATCATTTACTTCAAAAAACATTATTATATATTCTTCTCGGAAGGACTTGATACAATGACATCAGTATCATTCGTACATGAGTAGTTCACTAGTTACATAAAACTGGTACTAATCAAAATAAATAGAAATTTTAAAATTCTTCAAACAATATAAACTGGAATTTAAGTCTGCTCTAAAATTGCCGGCTCGTCTGCCTTACTAAATAAGAACGGTTTAGATGCGAAGGCACACATTCAATCGATAATCGGGGATGATTGAAGGCACCCCATCGCGAGATGCCGACGGTTTCGGGTTGATATGTTAATAGATTAGAGGGCATAATGTTAAAGGAGGTCAGTAGGGACGCACGTGGAACGAAAAACCGATGATCCTCAAGGGTGAATTGCTTATCCTCCCTTTAGTAAATAAATCATATGCAAATTATTACTTATTCCTTTTTTCCTGAATCTATTGACCTTTCAGTTCCAATTTGTTGCTTTAAATTTCAAAATTGTTAGTAATTGAATAAATAGTAGGTAATCTACTTTTCCCGAACTTACACACTATATAATTTAATAGCCGAAATTTATTTTATATAAATTTTTTTCAAGACGTGTACAATAAATTTTTAACAAGTTTAATGCTTTTGACTACATTTTAATGTAAGTTTGTATTTATAGCGAGCGGAATTAGTACACCAGTTATTAATCTAATCTTTAAATAATGACAAATATCTCTGGTTTTCTATTGGAAGACGTTTATTCTTATAATCAATAGTTTAATATCATACACTAAAGAATACGCAAAAGCATTCTGCATCTAGTGAGACTTGTTACACAATTTGTTCACATCCTCTTTACACGATTAAAACACTGTCAGTAGTGAATCTAATATTTTAATCTTTCGTGAAACCAACATTGAACTATTAGTAGGGCGCGGACACGAACTGTTGATGACACATCGCCCATGGGCGCACTATTGAAATGTTGTATTTTTAAAGAGATTTTAATTTTATCTATATAATTGGATAACTAGTGGCTGGTGATCTATAAAATACAAAATACCTTATTATTTGTTCATTTTCTCTTCTGTAAGACTTGTTCTCTTTGAATTAAGTACATCCTTGTAGATAAAAAACGTCCTTTCTAGATCGCAACTGCTTATAGGGGCGTACTGGAAATATTCTTTTCTTTAGCGTATTTAGCATACACAATTGCCGCAACGTTATTAAATCTGGATTTCTATTAAAAACTGCTTCTAACTTTTGTCGAAGGCTACATCCGAAGTCACTTGGAATACTTTTGAAATTATTAATAGCCCACATCTAAGGTGGTTAATCCATCTTTTAATTTGAGATTTCGATTTTCAAAATATGTGATTAGTTTAGGCAAATTTCCAAAGTGTTCCTGATCGAATAACAACTGATTTTTTAAATTTGGGATTTGTGTTAGTTCCTTGCACTCAGAAATACTTCGAGCATTGTCATTTAAACATGTAAGAAAATTTTGTAAACTATCGAAATTCTCTGCATAAAAACTATTTCTGTGTATGTTTTAGCAAAGCTAAGTGACGAACCTGCGATATTTTGGCATTCTGTAACGATATTTTACGGACTTTGTAATAAATTTCGGAATCACTGACAATTCATTTTCATATCAGAAAAGTAACAAAAACAACGTTCTAGATCTAAATAATGATAGCTAAAAATGTACGCGTATGTTATTGAAACTAAACGAAATCCAGTGCACACTTACGTCTAGATAATTGGGGGAAGTCGATTCAATAAACCGATATTAAACAGACTATTACAAAAATTACAAAGTACGTAATTAACAGTCAAAACGAAACTAACGTAAGTATGATTGAAAATTTTATTTCTCTTGCGAAATATTAGGTAAATTTTAAAAACCCCTCACACTCATATCTACGCCGATGAAAGAAGGATTTTACTCATAAATTCCTTATTTTATGGACATTTTTTGCTCATTCATTCCCGGGCACTTCTCGGGCGTAAGCAGATGTTGCAATGTTGCAGTTCACCATATGAATTAGTGCTATTCAGTAAGCGTGTGTTCTTTACATTATTTCTTTGCTCCGTTGTAACTTCGTCGTAGTTTAAAACCGGTCATGCCCGCGCCCTAACTATTAGCTTCTTGGAAAACACGAATGGTATTTTTAGCTTTTCGCAAAATATTAAACTCAGGTTGAAAATACGAAAATCGTCCATCAAGAAGAGTATTTCCTTCATTATAATAGCAAAAAATAATAAAGATCTTTTAGAAATTTTTAGTACTTGAAACTCAAAAACTTTTTCTTGGTTGGTTTTATAGTTTCTAGAGTTCAATAACACTATAAGAGAGATTTATTCTAGTAAATTAATCTAGATGGCAAAATCTTATTTTTATATAACACCATATTAATTATCTAGAAAGATTTTGGATGTGTAGATGTTTTATAACATGGGTTCCCGTATCAAATTACTTGTTGTAGAAGAAAACATTTTAGCATTTTTCACATCAACGACAGAGATCTTCAAAGAATAACTATGCATTTATATTTGAAACAATTTGTGGAATTTGTGGAATATTTCACAGCTATTGTTACAAATATCGCAAAGTATGCATTATATACAGATTTAATAAGAGTATAAAGGTATTTAGAAGTTAATTTCCAAGGTTTGTATACCAACCACCCCAAAGTACAGGCTCATTATATTTCTCTCTCAGCGTGCAAAAATAATCCCATTACCTGGAAATGTGGTAATGTTCATTGTCTCAACTTCATAAATTTGCCTGCATAAAGAGATAATGGTCAGAATAAGTAAAATTCTGTGTTCTCCAAAATCAAAGATTAACCTCGAGTAACTTATGCGCATACTTAACGTTTAGTCAAGTATCCTGTAAATATTTGTCCTTTATTCTATTTAATAAGTCACTAGTTGCTGATATTGACCAGAATTCTTTTTAAAGGCATGTGGTGTTGTAAGCGTTCAGAATTTTGAATTTGTATATATTTTCCCATTATCTTGTTTATTGAAGAAAGTAAAGATACATATATGTCGGCAATTCTCTGTCTTTGTTTTATCATCTATCTTATGTATAGGTATTATTATAGCCTGTTTTAGACATTGTGGATATTTACCTTTTGCAAATGTATCATTAACTAATTTAGTTAGTATTGGTACTGATGCGCGTTTGTCTTGTTTGAGTATTCTACATGGTACTTTATCACATCCAGGTCCTTTGTTCTTCATGTCATTATTATTGAGTTTATCTGTTTTATATCTATTTCTTTTAATATAAATGATGCCGCCATTTTCTTTTAGGTTGTGGTTATTGTTTTTTCATGGTGTTATTAATCTGGTCTTCCGCTTAAGTCTTTTATTCTGTTAGCAAAATACTCGTTTATTTCTTCTGCCATTTCCGTACTATCGCTTGTTTTATTCCGTCTTTTTTGATATTAAGTTCCTTATTTTTGATGGTTCTTTTTTACATCTTTCAAATTGCCTCGTATAGAAATCTTTTTTTTTGCTTTTTTTACCATGTAAGTAAGCAGTTTACTGTTTTTGTTGATGATATCTCTTCAATTTTAATTTGCAAAAAAATTTTTGTCATTTGAAACACATTATGGCAATGAGTAACAATGGATCAATACACTCGACCATGCTGTATGAATTGTTTGTCTTAATATTGCGAGATATGCTTCTTTAATTTTTGATCTAGATTTAACCCTTTCGGCCCTAATGGTGGCAAATGCCACCATCAAATTCAAGGCCTACGTACCTGTAAACTGTTTTATTTAGTTCGACATTCATGGACTAGGTGGCATCACTTATACATGTAGTTTCGATTTCTGTGCCCAGAAGTTTTATTTCATAAGTGTTCTCTATGGTTTATACAGACATTCAAGATGGATGCTGACATAAGTGATTCTTGTGCTGGTAAGTGTTACAAAATCAGTAAATATTATTGCAATCATTGCTCTGTTTATAAATGTATTTTAGCAGATAGTATCATAAGGTTGCCAAAGTTCCTTAGTTTACAATATTTGTTCAAAATTTATTATTGCCATTGATTTATTGAACCCTAAAAAAGTGTGTACGCAAATGCCACCGCCAGGCTTCAATGCTAGTTCCTGATATGATGTTTCTTTCAGATTTGGAAATACCGACGATTAGATTTTACGGTAATTCAAAGCAGATCCCACTGAACAAAACTTTGACTACAATATCCCAACGAATGAAAGTGATGAAGAAAATATACCTCCAAATATTTATTGCAAAAAAAGAAAAAGTGACAATAAAAAAAGATTAGCTGCAAGCTGGAAAAGAACAGAATTTATACCACCACTATTGACTAGTTTTCAGCAATCTGACAGCTCTATAACTGATGATGAGCCGGAATCACCTTATGTTATATTTTCTAAATATTTCCCTCGTCTTATTTTTTCCGAATTAGCTGAGAAAACAAACATGTATTCATTGTCAACTAATGACAAGTCAGTAAATACAAATGAATACGAAATTAGAAAACTGGTAGCTTTGCATCTCATAATGGGCGTACTAAATTACCCTAGACTAAGACTCTATTGGAAATCATTTACTCAAATTGCTCTTGTTAGAGACATTGCGATTACAAGAACCCGGTTTGAAAGTTTGAGAAATAATTTACATATTACTGATGGAAATGATCCACATCAGGTGCAACAACACGATCGACTATGGAAAGTCCGTCCACTTATTCAAGCATTTGAATCCAGATGTAAAGAACTGGCCCTAGAAGAGAACCTATGTATCGATGAATCCATGATCCCTTTCAAGGGACAACTCAATATAAAGCAATACATCAGAAGAAAGCCCACACCCTGGGGCATAAAAGTATTCATGCTATGCGGTGAGTCAGGCATAATATACCGCTCTTTGGTTTACCAAGGCTCCACCACACTCACTGAAGAAACTAAAACTAGCAGTCCCAGCATTACATGTTCTCTAGTTCTTCATTTAGCCGCTAGAATTCCTGAAAATTCAGGTCATAAACTTTTTTTTGATAACTACATATTTCAATTCTATATATATATCTCTTTTAGAAGAATTGTACAAAGAAGGGATATATGCAGCTGGAACAATACGTGCGAACAGACTTGAAAAATGTCCCACAAAAACCGAAAAACAAATGAAAATAATGGGTCGAGGGTCCTGTGATTACGTAGTGTCCGACAACAATATAGTAATTGTGAGGTGGTTTGATAATAAACCAGTGACTTTGGCTTCGAATTTTATCGCTGTTTGCCCAAGAGATGAAGCAAAAAGGTGGGACAAGAAAGAAAAAAATACGTACAGATGGAGCGTCCGGCAATCGTTAGAATGTACAATGCATCTATGGGAGGTGTAGATAAGTGTGACTTTTTGCTTTCTTTATACCGAACTTTCATTAGATCGAAAAAGTGGACAGTCAGAGTTATGTTTCATTATTTCAATCTTGCTGTATGTAACTCATGGCTGGAATATAGAAAACAGGCTGATGCAATAGGTTTGCCGAAGGAAAAGACAAAAGATTTGCTAGAATTTACGCTAGATGTTGCTGAAGCACTTGCTTTTGCAGAAATCCCCACTACCCAAACCCCAAAAAGAGGTAGGCCTTCAAGAGAAAATTCTCCGCTTTTGCTACCTAAGAAGCTTCATGTTGCGAAAGCACGAGTTTCAGACATCAGATATGACAATTGTGGACACTGGCCAGTGCCAACAGAAGGTCACGAGCAAAGATGTAAATTAGAAAACTGTAGTGGCAGGTCAAGAACAGCTTGTGAAAAATGTAATATTTATTTATGTCTTAGTAAACAAAGAAACTGCTTTAAAAAATACCACATAAAACAATACATTATATTGATTCAAATTGCACGTCCTGCTTTCCTCCTAGACCTAATGGTGGCATTTGCCACCAAGTTCTAATTTTTTTTATAGCGAAGCTATATGTATAAAATGTCGTTTATATGTTCTTAACAACATATGTAAGTAGTAGCAACCACCAAAAAAAATTTTCATTAGCTTTTAAAAATTCAGGGCTGAAAGGGTTAAGGAGAACATGAGAAATCTTTCTGCTGTTAGAAATTTACTGGTTACTATTAAAGATGGCATCTTCCGTTGTTTTTTTCTCATTTATGTTATGTTCAGATAAGAAATTTATTTAAACTGAAATGAGATTAATGTATTAAATTCTGCAAGATGATGACTATTACCGCAACTTGTTCTAGCGACTGATAAATATTAGTATGTGTGTATTCTGGACGATGACGGCTATTACCGCAACTAGTTCTAGTGCACATAGCAAGATTGACAGATAGATCTTTTCCTTTCTTACGATGGCATGTGATTTATTTACGTCTATAATTGAATATTATCGAAATATTTTTATTGGTACGCCTATATATATTACATATATCGAAAATCTTTTTGTAATCCGATGTCTATATAACTATTGATTTCTCAAAAATTAAATTATTTATGACATATTAGGCAATCGAGTTTCCGATCACTGATTACGCTATTTTTAATATTTCCATTCGGAATTAATTTGGTGCAAATTCTTCTTGCTACGTATAGCCCATCAAACTTTTCAAAATAATTAATTTTTCCTTTTATATTCTGCACACACATTCACGAAACGCAGTCATTAATATTCATTACCATTCCGATCGCCGTGTTCTACTGGAAAGACAAGGCCCTCTCGAGTTTGAAATACGCTGACAGTAGCTTAAAAGTTCGTCAATAAAGCAACTCCTGAACATCGGCTTCGCTAATTTTTAATGATCCTTTTTGTTGGGAAAATGCTTGACGCACCAGAAATTAATGCGCCATACCTATCTTTCATGTTCGAGAATTCATCGAAGACTTATGTTAGCGTGTCGTTCATCTTTATTGCGAGTTTAAATTCGGTTTAACTTTGAATATTCCTTAATAACGTGCGTGGATTTGTTTTCTGTAGAATTCGTACGAAACTTTTTGAATTGTTACGGATTTAAAATCGAGAAACAATTAACGTTACGCTACTGCATCCACTTCAACTTAACAATCATCAAGAGAATCCTAACCTTTATTGTACTTTTCTCTCGGATCTTCAAAGTTTATCCCCAGAACGTGTTGAAATTAATTCTTGACATTTACTCCACGCAATAAATAATCAGTAACACGCAGAAATCTTAATGAAATACATACAAATAAACGGCATCATTATACTAAGTGAAACCAACAATGGAATATCTAATTTCGTTAATATAAACTCAAATTGATTTTTATGACTTGCATTTATGTGGTTATTACCTATATATTACAGTTTATACATCGAAAACAATCACTTCCATAGATTTGTACTCTACCATTGAATAAAAGCTGTTGTCATCCAAACCAATTAAAATATGTACATTGATTATGCGATTTTACGAATTGCAATTCTGAACATATGCCTGTATGAATTCACATACGTTGTATTACTGTTTGGTGAGGAAACCGGTCACTTATTGACTTATAAACGTCGTAGTACAAAAAGAAAATGATTTAACTTTTAATAATGTCACTTAACGTTATAGTTTAACATTATTATTTAAAGTTAATGTTTAACATTATCGTTAAGCGTTATTTTTTTATAGCGTTATTGTCAACCGTTTTCGTTTAACATTATCATTTAACGTTATCGATTAACGTGCTTCTTAACTGTGTCGTTTTATGATATTGTTTGGAGATACTGTTTGTGTTTACCTTTTGACGTTATCACTTCACGTTATCGGTGAACGTTTTGCTTAACGCTATAGTTTAATATTTTCGTTTAATGTTTTTGTTTAATTTTATCGTTTTGCTTTATTGTATGATTTTATCGCTTAACGTATTGCTTCACGTTATCGTTTAACTAATGAATTATTGGTGACAAATTAAATTTAATAATGTGTAAACGTAAGATTGAAAACTAATTCAATTATTTTTCCTAGGAATAGTGATAGGTCTATAATTATCCATACGCGTTGTATAATGTTCTATTTTTTTTGGATTAACGGAATAGTAAAATATTTGGAAACTCGCCACCATCACGGAGTGTATATAAAATGAGTTAGTGGCTGGCAAATTATTATCTGCCTGGTATATGTGTCCTTTAGAGGTCTCTTGGATAAAACCTAAAAGCCATATTGATTTGATTCATTAACTATTCTCTAGAGTATATATTATTATGTTATGTCGTCATGTGTATATTAACCAAACTATAAAGCCTTAGGAAATATTTTATAGTGTCTGAAGTTTACAATTAATCAAGTATAAATTGTATGCGTTAAATAAAATTCATTAACAGCGAAAAGTCAACATTTAAAGTAGGGGGGACCAGTATCAATTGTAACAGGTGTCAAATGTAGATTGTGTGGCAATTTCTCTCGTAAAATGAAAAGTTGTTTCACAGTAAGATTCAGTACTGCAGGTCATTGAAGTAGTAACAGTTCAAATTTGTCGTTGACAACCCGTGTGTGAATGGGCCGAAAAAGTTATTAGGCTGAAATCAGCATGTTTTAAACTATAATTCGTGATAATTTGTTGTTCATAATTTTGATGTTGAGTTGGTTGCATTAAATCCTCTTGATTTTAATTAAACTAGTTCAGCTTCGGGAGGCGAGATATGAGGTTCATGATTATAGAGAAGCTCCCGACAAAATTTACATTTTGAGTCTTTAATGAGTTTTTTGAAAATAAATCCCGTTAAATAATAAATAATACAGTCGAATGTTTCAGGTATGTCAACATCATAAATAGATGCTACGCTATCTTCAGAATCCTACCAAAATTCACCTACCAAAAGATCGGCTACTTTATTCTGGATTTTTTGTAGATGATGAGCTTTGTTAACTGAGTCATTGCTGAAAAAGATTTTCAATTGACAAAATTGTATTTTGGAAGTTGAGTGTTCATCAAAATCTAAATAAAAGTTGTGATTAAGATTGAGATTTTAGGTAGAACGTTTTGCCTTTATTTACGTCGCATATATATATTATGTAGTTGAGCTTTTGCAGGTGGACATATTCATGACTTTCCATCAGTCTTCTTTTCTTTGCAGGATGTTTTGATAAATAAGTTGGGTAATTACGCCAAATACATGGTTTTGCATTGTCTTTTAAACGAGGAAACTTATGTGAATACTACAAAAAACGAGAAAAGAATATTACACTGATCGATTAAGTCCGATGATTAATTTCTTTACTGAAAACATGTGCAGCACAGAAAATTATCCCTCTTCAATATCTCTCACTCTCATCGTATACTACTATACGGTAGTAGATATAACAGAGTTCAAAAATCAGACATTCATCATTGGTATATTCATTTATTGAAGGACATTTAGCATTCAAAATTATACGTAAATAATTTAAAACGTACCGAATAAGTTTCTGTGATAACTTCACGTATAATATCTTCTTTTATAAAATGTTTTTCATACAAAGCGTGTATAATATTTAATTATCAGCATAAGGTATCACAGCTCTCCACTCTTTTAATTTGTTTTTGGGCACCTTAAATAAAGACACTTTATCTTTATTGCCGCTATAGCCGATATGACATTCAGGTGCAAAACAGTATCTTCGAGACATTGCCAAAAATTAAATACCAGCACCGAATCACAAATGTTGACAAACGTCAAAAATGAATGTCGAACTTTGCGTACAAATCTGCACGCTAGCAAGATTCTGTTTTCGTGCCAAGCGCCTTTTCCATCTTTGTTTTTACTTTTCTCTTGCACACCATTCGTCTGTCACGAAAAGATACGGTCTCCGTTCACCTTTATTATACATCCGTGGTTAAGACTAACAAAATCCCGAAATTGGTTATATCCCCACAATAAAGTATTGACTAGCGAACAAGAAAAACAATTATGTGATTACTACGAAGCTTCATCCAAGCTGTGTTTTGAAATATCGCTGAAAGATTTACAAAAATTGTCTTACCAGTTTGCTGAACTGAATGAATGCAAATTTGCTAAAGGATGGGAAAAGACACAAAAGGCGAGCGAAGACTGGCTTACGGCATTCCTCAAGCGGAACCCTAGTTTGTCGATACGCACTCCCGAATCAACTAGCCTTTCTCGAGCAATGAACTTCAATGGAGAAAATTTAAATCTATTTTTCGACAACCAGCCCATGTTTTTGATAGATAACATTTTCAACCTAACAAAATTAACAGTGTGGATTAAACTGGGTGTACAACGGTACAAAAACCAAATAAAGTTATTGCTAAGAAAGGGGTGAAACAAATTGGTGCAATAACTTCTCATGAGAGGGGCGCTTTAATAGCAGTCTACCTGGTGGTTAATGCACTGGTAAATAGTGTACCTCCTATGTTTATCTTTCCGCGTTGAAACGATATCATAAACATTTTGTACGAGACGGTCTGCCAGCTTGTATTGGAATTGGAACCACTAACAAAAGTGGTTGGCTGCTGGAAGAAGATTTCTCAGTTTTCATGACACGTTTTGCAAATGCCTCTAAGCCAAGCGAAGACAACATAGTCCTACTTATCTTGGGCAACCACAGCTCTTATCTGTATAAACCGTCAGATTAAGTTTTATAACATTATTGTCATTTCTCCTCACCTTTCGCATAAATTCCAACCTTTAGATCGCGGAATTTTGGACTATTAAAAAAAAATCAATAATGAATGTGACCAGTTGATGAAAATGAACCCAGGTAAATGAATGACTGTTTATAATATACTAGGACTAGTCAGAGAGGCTTTGCCGTTGCTGTGACTCCAAAAATATCACTGCAGGCTTTCGATGCTCTGGAATATGGCCTTTTAATAGGAATATTTTTACTGACGATGAGGTTGTACCGTCTAGTGTGAATGATAGGCCAATAGAAGAAAATGCTGTTGAAATAACAAACCGAATGAAAATTTCATCGACGAACCCCAACCTAGCACCTCCAGTGATAATGTAACACCCCCGCCACCGGCTATTTCTAATAATGTATTGCTACATTTAGATCCTTCGAAAAGGATATGCACTCCAGAACAGATTCGTCCTTTGCCTTAGGTTGATTTCAATAAACCAATAACACAAAACCACAGAAGGGGAAAACAGCAGCGCATATAGACACGCCTGAGCGATTTTTTTTGGAAGAGCGACACAACAAGAAAAAGGCGGCTGATGCCAAGAGGAAAAATGAGGTATGGCCACCACACGACCTTCTTATACGTATGAGCGTTTGAAATCATACAATTTTAAAAATTATTTTATACAAAAATTATTCAAAATCCTATTCTAAATACTTCCAGTCTCTTAATAAATCTCTACAGGATACATACTTTATGAGATATTTGCAAAAAAATGCTACTCGCTAAGAGGTAAAAGTCCGGTCCGAATTTTGAATTTTTATTTATACAAAAAATATTACAAATCCAACTCTAAATACTTTTATACTCTTGACAAATATATATAAAATGCATAATTTACGAAATATCTGCAAGAATCGCTATTCGATAAGAGTAAAAGTGTTACTTCTGGTGCGAATTTTGAAATTTCATTTATACAAAAAATATTTCAAATCCAACTCTAAATACTTTTGTACTCTTGACAAATATATATAGAATGCATAATTTACGAAATATTTGCAAAAACCGCTTTTCCATAAGAGTAAAAGTGTTACTTCCGGTCCGAATTTTGAAATTTCATTTATACAAAAAATATTTCAAATCCCACTCTAAATGCTTTTGTACTCTTGACAAATATATATAGAATACATAATTTATATATAGAATGCATAATTTGCAAAGTATTTGCAAAAATCGCTATTGGATAAGATTAAAAGCGTTACTTCCGGTCCAAATTTTGAAGAATTTTTGATACAAAAGGTATTGAAAATTAAGTTCTAAATTCTTTTATACTCGTAACGTATCTGTCTAAAAAGCATAACTTGCGAAATATTCGCGAAAAACTGATTTTTGATAAGAGTAAAAGATCTACTTCCGGTAGGAATTTCGAAAAACTTTTTGAATAAAATTCTTTTCAAATTTAATTTTGAGTAGATATGAATTCTTTACAAATTTGTTTAAACTTAGTAGTTGACGAAATATTGTGAAAATTCGATTTTTTCGCTGAAGTAAACTGCTGCCGATTTTACTGAAAATCTAATCAGATCTCAAGAGGGAGATTATATTCGTAAATATAAAATTTGGAATTTATACCTATAGCGGTTTGGCCGCTATCGTGGTCACATCCAGAGAGAGAGACACACACAGAGAAAAAATTTTTTAAAACCAGTTCTTCGGTATCAGGACATCTGCAAAAATCTTGAGGTCAAAAATTTTCATCATCACAATACTTCCTTATACTACGTATATGAAAGTAAAACTGAGAAGATAAAGAAATTAAGAAAAATAAAAAGGCAACTCAGAAACCCAAAATTGTTAAAGAAGATTCGTCTTCTGAGACTGGTGTTACCGGTGTAATAATTCACACTCCGATTCACAATTAAAGAGAGGAGATGGCTTTAATAATTTACTCTTTATTGAAATAATATGAATCTTTTAAACACCGTAGATAATGTGTGTCAATTTTGTCAAAATTGACACAACTCGACTAACCGTCTCTGTTTTTTTATGTCATGTCAAAAATGACAGAACTAGGGAAAAAAACATGACAGTAATTTTAACATGAACTTCAAACACCTGCAAACGCGTCGTAGTGATATGTATTGGTAACAAATGGCCACCCCTCGGATAGACGCCGTTTGCAGGGTGTTTAAAAAAAAAATTGTAATCAAAATTAACTTAACAATTTACTATGGGAAAATTGTCTGTCTTATAAGACTATAGAGGTTTAGAACGCACTCGCGAAGAAAAAAAAATGGTTTTCGCACTCGCGGTTTGTTCATTTGTTACGCATTAACAATGGGCGCTTCCAGGTGCTCCGGATGGACATCAGGCTCTGGGTGGTATTGTTGTTCCTGAGGAGCAGTAGGCTGGTGGGCTGGATTGGCTGGTCTCATGGGCCGTACCTGGTCAAGGTGGTATTTTGTTCGCTGAGCGCCTGGACGTTGGACCCATATTGCTGTTGGGCCAGCGTTCTCCACCACAGGGTACGGTCCCATCCACTTCTCCGCGAAGTGTTTGCCCGTCGGATGGTGTGCCTTCACCATCACAAACTCACCGGGTCGGAATATTACGGGCAACGGCGCGTCGAGTTGTGCGTACCGGTGCTCGCGATATCGTAACTCATTGGCGTGTACCTGTTGTATCCTCTGGTCGGCAGGTACTGGGCGCCCTTGTGACGGATCTCGCCATTCTCCGGGTCTGTGAATATCGAACCCGAATAGAGCTTTGGCCGGAGAATAACCCGTGGCAGCGTTTTTTCGGCATCGCAGGTTGAAGAGAACTTGATCCAACTTCTCATCCCATTGCTTGGGGTTTGCATCAACTAGTAAGATTCGGAGACCCTTCTTAAGTTCCTGATTCCTTCTCTCGACCGGGTTGGCTCTAGGATGATAGATGGGTGTGGTCCAATGCATGCACTGCCACTTTCGAAGAGCCAAGTCCCATGCTACCGAGATGAACTGTCGACCATTGTCAGTCAATATGGCCTTTGGAAAGCCAAACCTTTGAAACACTCGGGTTAAGTAATCTATGATTGTAGTACTGGTAGCGCTTCTCACCGCGCAAGCTTCCGTCCAACGAGAGTATAAATCGGTAACTACTATACCAAATCTGTTCTTCTTCCTAGACTGGATTAGCGGACCGATGATATCGACAGAAACTACCTCAAACGGCTGTTTCGGTGAATGTGGTCGTAGTGGAGCTTGAAACTGTGGCGGTCCTCTTTTAAACGCATTACAGATCCGACAGGCCCTGACATGCTTCGCTACGTCGGTTTGAGCGGTGCTCCAGAAAAAACGTTCTCTAATCGCGCGGTAAGTCTCTTCCGCTCCAGGATGACCTGCGGTAAAATGATCATGATACTGGTTTAACACTCGCTCGCGGATCGTAGGCGGTATCCATATCAACCATTTATCATCCAGACGATATCTTACAAAACCATCCTTCAATGCCACATTCGGATGTTCAGATATTGCAGAATTTCGGGCCAAATTGCCCACCATCTCTAAGACCTGTGGGTCCTCCTGTTGCGCGTCTAAGATAGCATCAATCAAAGGCTCATCGACCTCAATAACAAACAAGTCATTTGTGATTTCAGTTTCGGAGTTGCTGGAGGCTTCGTTGGGAAGTAACCGCTCGATGTCAACCAACTCAGCGGGCACTCTGTCATTCCCAGGACTTCGAGAAAGCGCGTCTGGCAATTCATTTTCTCTACCAGGAATGTGTTCGATGCTGTAGGAAAATTCTTGTAACAATAATGACCATCGCATTAACTTGGACTTGGTCTCCTTAAATTGCTGAAGCCAAGTCAGTGCTTTGTTATCAGTCCTTAATATGAATGGCCTATCCTCCAAGTAGGGACGATAACGTTTAATAGCCCAGATAACCGCCAAGCATTCCTGTTCATTACAGTGGTATCTTTGTTCGGCTTTATTGAATCTTAGACTGGCATAACTCACTACATTTCTAAGGCCCTTGTTTTCCTGGTAGAGGACAGCGGACGCACCTATTGCGCTGGCATCAGTCTGCAGAAAAAATTGCTCCTTAAAGTTTGGTCGATGCAAATATAAAGGCTTGGTAGCCGCCTCCTTTATTGCTTGAAACGTACTCATCGCCTCTGTAGTCCATTTGTAAGACTGGTTCGTGGCTAGAAGATCCGTGAGGGGAGCCATTATCCTGGAACAATCCTGGATGTAATCCCGTAACCAGTTTATCAAACCAAGAAACCTTCGTAGACTCTTCCGAGTGCGAGGGGGTTCGGTAGCCTGGATTGCTTCAATATGTCCGGTCTGGGGATGGTTCCCATCCATGGTCACCACGTGTCCTAGATAGTCCAATGTTTGACTTGCGAAATGACACTTACTCTGGTTCAACCTCAGACCATGTTGAGCCAGTCTCTCAAAAACTAACCGTAGGTGCCGTTGATGCTGCTCCATGTTCTCTGAATACACGATTATGTCATCGAGATACGCTATGGCAAACTCACGAAGATACCCAACTAGAACATCCTGCACCATCAGCTTCTGAAAGGTCGTCGGAGCTCCCTTAAGACCAAACGGCATGACATTAAATTCATAAGATGCTCCATCCGGAGTAGTAAATGCCGTATACTGCTTGGACGCTTCCTCCAACTCAATTTGCCAATACCCATTCCGCAAATCAAGCGTGGAGAAAACCTTGGATGTTCCTAGGTCCTTGAGCGACTCTTGTACAGGAGGTAAAGAACTGACCTCGTCCTTCGTTCGACTATTCAGTCTTCGATAGTCAACGCAAAATCTCGGGTCGCCGTTCGTTTTATTTACAATTACAATTGGTGAATTGTAGTTACTATGACTAGGGCGAATAACATTCGCCACGAGCATTTTCTCTATCTGTTCACCAATCACACGCTTCTTGTCCGGCGAATATCGGTAGGTAGACACCCTTACTGGTGTGTCATCGGAAAGTCGGATAACATGTTTTGTGGTGGCGGTTGTAGTAATGACCTCCCCTTCCTCGAACAATTCCCCAAAGTCATTTAGGGTTTTCTGGAAAATCTCCCTGTCCACTATTGTCCAAGGTGTATTGCCCATGTCGACCTGGATATTTCTGGTGGGGTGTTTCCTAGTACTCTTGGTGTTAAAATGTAATGTTTCTCTTCTTTCTTTGCCCACATGCATGCACCTACGTGCCATGTCGATTACCACCTTATTTTCTGTGAGCCATGGACATCCCAAGATAATGGCGGCACGCATGTTTGATATCAACGTTGCGTTGCATGTGAATGTATAACCACGAGCTGTGGCCTTCAATGTGCCTTCATGATGAGCTTGGAAGGCAATACCCTCTCGGATCCAGGTGAATGTTATTGGGCGAGTTTCTCTAGCTACTCCAGTCATATACTCAGATCTCATGAGGTTCCTGGTAGCAGCTGTGTCGATCAATGCTACCACCTCTTGTCCATTCACCTGAAGCCGTATTGAAGGCAAAGCTACCTCGTCGTCGTTAGTTATTAGGGCCGTTCCTGTTACTGCTTCGGGACGGCCCCTTGCTCTTCCCCCTGTCTTTGTTGAGGTTGTGGATGACGTTCCTTGAACTCTCGCGGTTGTTTTGGGCAATCTCTATTCAGGTGCCTTTCCGGACAAAACCAACATCTTGGTAGAGAACGAACCTCGGCTAAAGATCGTGTCACTTGCCAGGTCTCTTGATTTGGCGTCGTTGTGGGTCTTCTTCTAGACCGTTTTTCCCATATTTTATCTGCATCATTGAGTCTTGACCAACGTGAGCACTGTTGTTCCATCTCCTTCATTGTCTTTGGTATTACTTGGAATAACTGTAAATTGGACTCTTTGTTCATCCGATCAATGATGTGCAGAATCAGTTCCTCTTCAGGCCAGTTTGGCTTTAACCGGAGACACAACTGCTTAAGGCGGTATAAGAATTTGTCAGGTGACTCGCTTGTACTCTGCCTTGTGGCATACACTGCTACTTCTAATGCTGTCTTACGCTGATGGCTGAGAAATTCATCCTTAAATCTCCGTACAAAATCTTCAGTAGATAAAAAACTTCCCATATAATAGGAAAACCAGTCCGCAGCTTCTCCCTCTAAATGTGGAAGTACGGCTTCGTCTATATCCTCTGGTACATCCAACTCCAAATGCTGTAGGTAACCCTCCAGTCTTTCGATAAATAACACTGGGTCTTCCGTTATTCGTCCATGGTAAGGACGTGGTGGTGGTCGGTTCGTCGGCGCTAATGCTGGCGCGACAGTTAACTGTCTTAGTGCCTCAGCGAGTGTCGCCACGGCTTCAGCATTAACCACTGTCTCTGCAACAGGCGGTGGCACTGTCGGCTTATCAACCTTCTCAGGTGTAGTTCCCTTCTTTGGTGAATAATTAGCCAAAATTTCCCGTGTTACCCGTTCGGCGATTTGTTCCATGAGGGAAACATTATTTATGACAGGCGAGAATGAGCGTTCGGAAACGCTAGACTGTCTTTTCTTCGAGGATCTTTTCGGAGCCATCATCACCTGGGTTCGTCAATGTTTTCTGCACTGAGAATTTCTGTACGTCTAATACAGAAAAATTCTGCCACACGATGGCGCGCCAAATTGTTACCGGTGTAATAATTCACACTCCGATTCACAATTAAAGAGAGGAGATGGCTTTAATAATTTACTCTTTATTGAAATAATATGAATCTTTTAAACACCGTAGATAATGTGTGTCAATTTTGTCAAAATTGACACAACTCGACTAACCGTCTCTGTTTTTTTTATGTCATGTCAAAAATGACAGAACTAGGGAAAAAAACATGACAGTAATTTTAACATGAACTTCAAACACCTGCAAACGCGTCGTAGTGATATGTATTGGTAACACAGGCTTCAGTGTAGGCAATTCAAAGAATGAGCCCACTGTTCCTGTGGTCGTAACGATCCATTATTTGTGTGTAAAAATTGTCTAAATCTTGTGTGAAAGAATCGTAATTGATTTCATTATTTGAACATAATTTTCTAATGTTTTATTAATAATATGAATTGTTAATTTTGTGTATTTGTTATTTATTAAGTTGTAGAGGCGTTTCAAATAAAAAAATTAATTATGACATGAATTATAAAATATTAAACCATAATAAACTGTACCCTATAACCATTTATAAACCGTTGTTACAACTGACACTTCGAGTGTTTCATTTAACACCTGTGCGGTGTCGATAGTGTCACTTGTTTTTGGAAAATTTTCTTTTTTTTTGTTGAAAGGTCGCTTAACTCTCAAAATGGGATTATGCAGTTTTTATGCTAAAACATTGGGAAACATCGGTATATTTTGTATAGATATTTAGTAATTATAGCTGGAAGAAATAAAAACTACATTTTGTTACAATTGATACCGGTCTCCCCCCTACGGCTAAAAGTGTGCAGAAAGTCAATGGCACAATAAAGAAACGGTTTGAATACTTAGCTGACGTAAAACGTCGCGTCTGGTTTCCACAAGCGGAATCTCTAATACAACAATCGGATTTCTCATCGCCACCGTATAATTACGTTAACTGAAACTCTACTTTAGTGCTAGGTGAAGATGCTCGGTGAAGCGCATCCTCTCCTTTAACGTATATATCAATTTCACGTTTCAATTTAATCTTCCTCTATAACACTCAAATACCAAGGGGTGTGTAAGCCGTGAGTAAATATAATGGGTTGCCATGTGAGTAGATTTTGTGTCTTCGATTATATACCCCTACATGTGTGCATGTTATGCTTGGTAACATAAATGTTACACGCCAGACTGGTGCTTTATACGTGGGCTCTAATGTAATCCAAGAACTTCACTTAGACCCGTGTACAAGTATATAACGGGATAATTAACAAATTTTACGAACAAACTGAGGGGCGGCGGCTGCTGCTGAAGAAAGGTTATTTATTGCGTAAAGCTTTGCATTCGCGCTCGAAATTCCTTCAACCGACAAAGAATTACTAATGCCTATTAGGTAATTGAATGAACTTTGTAATTTAACACACGTAGAATTTAGGCTTTGTGTATATCTCAATTAAAAGACTACTTGCTCATGAAACTGTGGAGGGAATTAGTGAAATTATCATAACCGTGAAGCTGAATATATCGCCCATGTCATTTCTTTCGAATAGGTATTTGCTGTCTGGAAACGCAGATGGCGGTGTTCAGAATAATTAAGTTCAACATAAATCTTTTAGAAAAGTATGTGATTATGTCCTCTCAGAAACTTAATTAGCACTCAAGAGTTTTTGGCATTGTAACTCATACAAAACAATAACAACAAATATATACAGAGTGTATAAAGGTCACCTTAATCCATTTTTTATTCCTTTTCATATTTTGTATTTGGCACTGCATATATATGTTTTCCTGTAAGTACTTATTTCTCTGCAATATGATACAAGAAATTAGAGAAAATAAAAAAGTAATAATAATAATAATAATATATTTATCAACAACAGTTATACTCGCAACAAGAACTATGTACTTTATAATAGAAGGATTGTCAGTATTTTGGTAATTAAAGAATGACACTTAACCTAAATTACATTATGAAATCAAAGTAAAATTGATACAGTATTTAAATCTCACTAGTAACTTACAGACGAGAGCGAAAAAAGGTTGCAATAAAATGAGGTATAGCCACCACACGACTTTCAAATTATACAAAACTGTTTTAAATAGTTTTATCTTCCTAGAAATATAAGCCATATTTTTTTATATACAAATTTTTCAGAATCCCATCATAAGTACTTCTATTCTCTTAATAAATCTCTATAGAATGGATACTTTACGAGATATTCGAAAGAAAGTGCTACTCGCTAAGAGTAAAAGTGATACTTCCAGTCCTAATTTTTAAATTTCATTTATACAAAAAATATTCCAAATCCTGTTCTAAATACTTTTGTACTCTTGATAAATATATATAGAGTGCATAGTTTACGACATATTTGCGAAAAATCGTTTATTCGGTAAGAGTAAAAGTGTTACTTCCCGTCTGAATTTTGAATTTTTCTTTTTTATAGAAAAGGTATTGAAAATTAAGTTCTAAATACTTTTATACTCGTAACGTACCTGTCTTAAAACATGACTTGCGACATATTGGCCAAAAAGTGATTTTCGATAAGAGTAAAAGCCCTACTTCCGGTAGGAATTTCGAATAACTTTTATAATAAAATTACATATTAATTCTTTGTAAACTTGTTTAAACTTAGTAGTTGACGAAATATTGGCAAAATTCGATTTTTTCACTAAAGTAAACTACTGCTTCCGGTTTGCCGATTTTATTGAAAATCTAATCAGATCTCAAGTGTACCATAATTAAGATACAGTCAGTTTCTACGGTAAATTTCGCATGCTATTTTAGGACTGTTTCACCACAAAAAAAAAAGTAATTGGTTGAAAAGTATACACCCATATCGGTCGGGATTCGCAATTCTCAACCGGCTTTTGAAGCATGTTCTATTTTTGAAGAAAGCGACTTTGTCTGCTGTGTAGCCTATATGATTTTCAACCAATTGTGTGTATGTGTTACGATACGGTGCTAATCCATGTGTGAAGATCAAAATTATTTACATGATTATTGCCATATTTCCAGAAAGTAATGCATCAAAGAAACATCGACGCGTATTATGATTATACTCGAAATGAATGAAAAATAAATCTTATGCAAAAAAATATTTATTATTTTTAAATATACTTTTACAAGACTGATTTGCGAACGGTAACATTCATCCATCACTGATCATTTATGAAGGAAATCTGTATTATTTTCGAGTAGACCATACGTTTACAAGAGGATATTTAAACACAACTGAGATTTCGACTGATATGCAGCAAACATTAGGCAGCGAAGCCCTTTCGAATGTCACGGTTTGACGTGGATGCATCATTTTAAACGTGGAGGCATGAGATTGAACGTCCTGGACCATCAAAACGTATTGCTGTTACCATTCCTGAAATGATTGAATAATTTCATGATGAGCGAACATTACCAAACAGTTAAAGTGGAGACGATTACCAAGACTGTGGGCACTTATATTGAACTTGTATACTACAGTTTGTATGTTAAATTGCGAATGTATGAGGTCCTTGTAAGGTAGGTGCCGCGTTTAGATGATTGCAGATCAAAAATGTGATAGAGCACTAATTTCCAATGACAATTTAGAGCTCTTTAAGATCAATTGCATTGTTACGACCGATGAAGCTTAGCTCCACTAGTATATACCAGAATTAAAACAACAATCTTAGCAGTGGGGGTATCATGGCAAATCCACCGTCAAAGAACAAAACGTTTGCTTTGGCTGCAAAGCGACGATATTTTGAGATGGAAAAAGAATCACCCACTAGGCGAACCTTTAAACGAGACACATGATGCTGCTTTTCAGGGCAAAGTGACATTCCCCGGATTTGTCTCCTTCAGGCTTCCACTTATTCCCAAAACTCAAGACGTTTCTCGACCGAAAAAAATTCAAGACAGAAGAGAAAGTTATTGCTAGAATAGAGCACTATTTAACGCCCTTGAGGCTGATGATTATATAACTGTGTGTTAATGATGAAAGGGGATGTGTTGAAAAATAAAAAGATTACTAATTAATACAAATATATCATTCAATATCTTACTTCAAGTTAAATTATACATGTACATTTACTCTGAAGATGGTAAATAGAAGACTAACGACAGGTTGACCAACATTGTCAGTAGCCAATATTTGATAAATATTAAAATACTAGTTTTACACAAAGGGTTACTATCTACTTCCAGCATTGAAATTCGGCAATCGATTGTGTCAACCAATGTTGCCTCTATCTTTTGTGCTCTCAGGGCCTGTAAGATAAGGTATCGACGTCAAATAAAAAAAAAAAAATTTAAAATGTGGACTGTACAATTTAAAAAAAAGCACTTCACAATCCAAAAGTAAAAGCTAAAAATAACTTTTTACGTAAGTCTGTCTCTACAAAATGAAGTTGACCTTGAAATCATGAATATTTTGCGAAACTCTTTCAGTACATTGTATATTTGTTCGAAACTTTTCTTTAATATTCGGTTCAACTTTGAGCTTCGGCAAATTTATATTCACGGTTCATATATCTTCTTTAACTAAAGCTGAATATCTCAGGCATATGCGAACGGGTGGCATAAACACATGTAACTTGTTAACGTGGAACTGTAGTTGCATGTGTCGAGCAAAATGTAGTTCAATTTCACACCTGCGAGACTGCATAAGGTTTGGCGTTGTACGCGGTAGGTATGTCACTTTTACATGTTTTTACAAAACTTCATATAGTAAGAGAGCAAGACTTCCTTCCCGCAATCATAATTCATGTGTAAGTTTAAAATTAATAGTATCTTACAAAAACACGCCGCTGACGAAGACATCTCTTTTTCTTTCCCGTTTTTCTTTTTTAAATACAGGCTTATCGACTTGAATTTTTAAAAGAATCACGTTTTTCCATCAAATATCACTTATACATTACTTTAATTTAATTAAGTACAAAATCCTGAAAGCATTCTCAACTTCGATAGAAAAGTCTCTTTCGTATTAAGACTGACTAACATACCTTCAAAAATTAAACTAACGCTACAAATATTTTCTCTAAGCCACTACTACAAACAATTTTCTTTTTTCTATGCTACGTTATCAGAGCTGATTTATTTCGTGATTTTCAGACATCTTGAAAGTTAATACATATTAGATAAAGAATAAGTTTTATGTTCGTTACTTGCTGTTGCTCTTAATCTCGTGGGATTAATATATCAAATCGAATATTTATGATACTGTATTTCCGACATAGGAATACGCGCGTTCAACATGCAATGTTGTTAGAAATATATATTTCTTAACTTGATAGGCTCGGGTATTTTACGTACATCCGGAAGAAAATATACTGTTTCCATTTCTGTTGTTATATCCCTAGAGGATGCTGAACTCAAACGGAGATGCAAACTCACTTTATATTATAACAATTTTGAAGGAATATCTAGACAGTTTGATGAATTAAACTTTAATAGATATGGATAGCATTATTTTGCTATAGTCTTTCATAATAATACTATCTATTTTAGATAGCTAATATTTATATATTGTGTAAATCTGCCGATTTTGTAACTTTATGCAGTTGAAATTAGTTAAGAAGTGACATATGATACATGAACCGTAAAGAGGATATTACTTTTAAAACATAATAATTTAGACTCACCCTTACACTGAGATATCACATTAATACAAACCCTTTCACTATGTTAAATATAAAATATAGAATTAACTAATAATTGAGTGAATCAGGAAAAATTAAGGTTTTAAAGATCGTTCTTAACATATGTTAAGAGAGTCTTTGCTTGACCGTTTAATGTATGGCATCATTTTTCAAGAAAAGAGCAATTATCAAAATATTGTTTTAACATTTAATTTAGCATTTTTTAGCAGATTACGTTAAACATTTAAGCTATTGCTCACTTATATAACTTAAAACTGCTTACCAATTATATCTCAACTGAGCACTTTTTACTTTCTTATACGTAGTATAATTTCTGAGTAAAATTTTTTTTCAAAATTCGGACCGGAAGTAACACTTTTACTCAGAGGTTTATTTTATTAAGGAATACAGAATTTAAAGTTACATTATGGTTAAATATTGCAATAATAATAGGCAGTCAGTACTTCGCGTTAGTTAAGTTACCATCATGATTTATTGAAATTTCTACAATTTCGGGTCCTTTTGGCAGTTACACCCCATGGGACAAAAATATTTTGTTTGGAAGTATAAAATGTAATATATGTACTTATATATGTAGTAGTTTGTATGCTATTTGGATTTCTTTCTAAATACTTTTTTTTTTCTTTACAGGTAAGAAATATCTACTGGAATTGCTGTGTGCAGTCGCTGTTGTAAACATTTCTATATAAGGTAATGCACTTTAACTTTTCGATAAATCTAGGGGAAATGTAACTGCTTATCGCTAAACCAATGACCCAGATCTACACATTATGATTTAATTAATGGGATAAAGAAGTTTGAATTATCTAAATAGTAAACCAAAAATTATTTGCTTATATTTAGTTTTTATTATTAATTGGTTATTCCTAATGTTATTCTTATTTAATTAAATTCATACTTAATGTCAGCTTAAATTGAAAACCAGTCTCATAATCTCTGACGACATACTAGTTTGTAAATTAAGATAAATTACTATAACTGGGCAACAACTTTTAACTAATATGATCAATTATTCACAGAATAGGACAATAATTATTAAGTGTATTGCTATTTTAGTTATTCCAAACGCGAACTTTGTGGAAATTGAATTATATCTAATTTTATTTAGCAGTAATACTTGTATGTATCACACGATTAATAAATAAAGATACACTAAGATCAAGGGGAGGTCAGCTAGTAGCATATGCTAATTGCTAAAAGCAGGGATATAAGTTAACATGTTGGAAGAAATAGTGGAAAAATGGAAGAAAATTGGACTAAAAATAAACAAAAGAAAGATGAAAATAATGAGGACAGGAAAGGATCTAAGAAATAAAACGATAAAGCAAGGAAACGCTAATTCGATAGATGGATAAATTCAGATATCTGGGAGTCGTATTGACCAGCAATGGAGATATCCAAATTGAAATTTAAAAAAATCATTTCTTCAAATAAAGCACTGCAGGCCAATATAAAATTATGAGAATAACACTAGGCCCAACACGAACAACGGTTATACGAAATGGGAACCAATTTAGAAATAGACCAGGAGTTGAAAGGGGAGACTATTATAGGTATACGAGGGGGTACCCAAAAGTAACCGGAATAGCATTGCCATGGGTGGAGCTCTTGTAGTACTGGTTTCTGCCGCTAGGGCCTGCCTAGCGCAACTCGTCGCCAGTTCAGTGCCGCGCGGGCCGTTGACCTGGCACGTTCTGTTCGTCAGTAGTGACCGTTTTTGCTAGTGCTGTTTTACTGCTGCTTCGTTTTTTTATGATGGCAAATTTAAGTGAACAACGTGCCGCTGTGAAATTTTGTTTTCTACTCGGTAAAAACGCTGCTGAAACTGTTTTAATGTTGAAAACTGCTTACAAAGATGATGCTATGGGGAAAACTCAAGTGTATGAGTGGTTTTCTCGATTTAAAAATGGCGACATGTCGATTGATGACAAACCTCGCTCTGGATGTCCATCAACTGCCCGAATCGATGAAAATGTTGAAAGAATTCGAGAGCTTGTGCGCACAGACCGTCGACAGACAATTGATCAACTGTCTGAAATCAGTGGAATATCTTGGAGCTCGGTTCAGCGAATTTGAACAGAAGATTTAGGAATGAAACGCGTTGCTGCCAAATTTGTTCCTCGAGCTCTGATTGACAATAAAAAAGAACGTCGAGTGGAGACATGTCGTGAACTGAAAGAACAGCTTGAAACTGATCCAGATTTTCTTTCAAAGGTAATTACTGGTGATGAATCGTGGTGCTATGGTTACGACCCAGAGTCAAAACAACAATCAAGCCAGTGGAAAACACCATCGTCACCCCGTCCAAAAAAATGTCGCCAAGTCAAGTCAAACATCAAAACAATGTTGATTTGTTTCTTTGATGTGAAAGGAGTTGTTCACATGGAGTTTGTTCCCCCAGGTCAGACTGTCAATCAAACCTTTTATTTGGAAGTGTTAAGAAGATTGCGCAACAGTGTTCGTCAAAAAAGACCCGATTTGTGGCAAACAGGTGACTGGTTCTTCCACCATGACAACGCACCTGCACACTCAGCCATCACTGTTAACCAGTTTTTGGTTAAAAATAACATGGTTCCGCTGCCCCACGCACCTTACTCGCCTGACCTGGCTCCGTGCGACTTTTTCTTGTTTCCACGCATGAAAAAGGGCATGAAAGGACGGCGATTTGAAAACATTGAAGACATCAAGAAAAGAACGAGACAGGAGCTTGCAGCCATCTCTAAAGATGAGTTCAAACAATGTTTCGAACAGTGGAAGCACCGCTGGGACAAATGTATTGTTGTAAATATTTGTAAATATATAGCATTTAAAAAATAATTCCGGTTACTTTTGGGTACCCCCTCGTATATAGCCAGGACATGTGTGGAGAGTAAACCAAGGATATTTAATAAACGTAATAATGAAATGGGAACCAGCAAGAAGGAGACGCAGAGGTAGACCAAGATAAACTGGGATACAAGAGGTGAAGGACGATCTAAAGAAGAAAAATGACACAACATGTAAAGAATTAAAAAAAATCATTTAGGGAAGTTCTCATCACCAAGAAAAGATTTTCAAGTTAATTGTTTAATATATTTTCCAAATTCTATATCTTCTTCAACTTCACAAAAAATAAGCCGCAACTATTACAAAAACTTGAAGTTTCTTCACTTTTGAATATAGACTAGAACATTCTCGTGGATTTCTTCCATTTAAGGAAGTGGTGGATATAACTTATTTACGCCAATCGTAATAAATAATTCAAATCCCTCCGTGGCATTTTGTGCATTAGTCTTTTGACAGTAAAAAAATATCCGGTAATTTCTCCTCATTGTTTCTATTGCGAATACACGAATTAAACTCTTTTCGCCTTTCTTCTTTGAAAATTCCAGTCATTAAAGCACCCCAGATCGGTTCACGCCGGGAGAAATTAACGCGAACAAATTATTATTAAAAATGAACTCGTTTAAGCTGAAATAAAACCGACAAGGGAGAACAGCTAACATTCTGGAATGATGTTGAAGATGAGAAGAACCTGACGTAAAAAGGCGTATGAGAAGGAACGAGATGGTATGAAGAAGACACACGAACTTAACCTGAAAAAGTAAACAATTAAAATCTTGTTTCATTACGGAATTATTCTTTGGACTTCGTAGTGAGATAGCGCAGTCGAGATGAAGGGCGGCACGAAATAAGAACAAAGGCGAAATGTAATTGTTTGTGGAGAGACGCTGTATGAAGTACTCACGGACGGTCGAATATTCAATGGAATCCATTGAAAATTGCTAGATTATCACAGGAGGCGATAATCTACTTCGAGAAAAGAATTACTACATTTCCATTTTTGTTTATGTAGTCTAGATGTCCTGCTTTGTATTTTAATAAATTTAATCTTCCGAACCAGTAGAGCATTTTTGATGTTTTTGCTGTAAATGGTTTGTCACAAATTGTATAGGATATCATTAGAAATGCTCTTTTTTATGTCGCTACTAATTCTGCATTTAGACTGATATCTTGTAGCGTGTAATTACTACTTATTTTTCATTACTTGGTTTCGCTAATAATAATATTTTCACTTGTCATTATATTTCACATTTTCTCTAGTAATCATATTTTTGTCATCTCATATACTAGTATTTTAGTAAAACATTTAATTCTCTTTTGCCATTTTTATAAATTTTAATATTCGCCTTGCGTAATATATTCAACTTACTTATCTATTTCTTTAAATTTTAAAACTTTAAAACGACTGTCATACGACCGTTGCCGCAGCAGATAGAAAAAAGTGTCGAGTACCGCAACTTGTTTATGTAAGACATTTCATACCGACTCGACTGTAACGTCGAATATTCTAAAATTAACAGAAAACCACCCCCCACCGATACCTACATAACTAAAGGGAGGCTTGATTTCAATCAGTTGCAGAATACATCACTTAACCAGTTAGTTCGAAACACATGTCAACAGCATCATTAGTATTATTATCTGTTTGAACAACAATTTTGTTAAGAGAATCACCCAAAAGTGGTACTTTGTGGTAGTGCGACAGAAATGAGTTTCATTGTGGGCCTTCTTTTCTACACGGATTTATGGATCCAACAGGCTAAATCCCACATAAAATTTGGCAAATTGTGATTTCATCAACGAATGCTACCACAGCCGTCTTTACTTACAAGCCGTGAAGTTAAAATTGGCAACACCGCCTAGTTGCCTGTTATGCTGTAAAATTCACTTTTGTGTATAGTTCTCGTAAGATTATGTGTTTTTGTTTAAGTGCGTAGGATATGTCTGAGCGCGAGACTTTTCGAGCGCACCTTGTATATCTTTTGGTTCACCGTGTGAAAAAGATCGTTTGCTGTATATCTGAGCGTGTGCTAAACCTAATATTGAGCTCTCGGAGCCCTAAGTCATGAACCGTGTAACTGACAGATATGTAATGTGTAATATCGGGCAAATACACTCTTTATGTGTAAGAATTTTGTATCTTATGTAACTACTTCTAACTATCTTATCTCTAGTTTATTTTAACCTACCTGTAGATTCGAATTATCTGCATTTGCAGTTACTTTTTACGCTTTGTTTAAGCTTTATCAATATCTGCTTATTTATTACTTCCGAACTCTACGAAGTGCATTTATTTGTGGCTTTAAATTCTTCGAGACACCAGTCAGCCTCGTTGTATTTACTGTCGCTTGTATTTATGCGTATCCCTAGACACAGACTCTCTTGTACGTCTGATTGATATTTTTCCTTCGTGGTTATGTCACTAAGATGTAAGGAGGGTATTAAATAGAGAAATCTTGTGTATTAACGGGCATACTTTAAATTGTTGTCGTGAACTGATTTGTTCACAGCAATCATCCACCTTTCTTGGTTGCCTTGTTGAGCATCTGTTGATATCTTTCCTTAGGAGGTTATGGCTTCGCGGATTTAATCTGCAAAACATTGCGAGGTCGGTTCTTTAACCGCCTGTTCGGAGCGCGATTTAAGAGTTTGGAAATTTCAATAGTTACCTGCAGAATCCGGTTTCTTCTGTAATAAATTGTGTCTACATCTTAGGTTTGTTTTGTTTTCTATCTGTCAAGTGTTAGTGCATCGTCGCGGTCTGACGGATGCTTCACGCATTGCCAACTGTCTAGCGAGTATTTGCCTTTCACATTGTCTGACTTATAAATTCTACGTACATTGAAGGGGTGTTTCAGTTATTTTCTTTTCGTCTAAGTTATGTGCAGGTTGTGTTTAATTATATAAGTCACGGTGTTGACTCCCTTTATTGTCAAATTTAGTTTTGTGCCTGCTATTTTTATTTGAATTCTCCCGCCTTTCATTCTGAGGTATTTCCGTGTTTTGATGCTTTTGGAAGGATGCGTGTAGCTGACGCGCATTAGATATGGATGGAAGTTCACGTTTTCGATTTCACTTACATAGTCTCTTCTCGTGTGAGAACATTGTTGCAATCTGCTTGTTTTCCTTTTTAGTAACTTGGTTACTATGTCTGTGTAGATATTACGCGTAAGCGGCTTTAATGGAATAAGCAGCGAATGTCGATACCTTAGTTTTGGTTATTTATCGTGAATTTTTATCGAAATACCGTTACCTAAAATTTACGAATTACCACGTGTTGGTTCTTTTGGATTTAAAGTTTTGCACCTTTGAATGACTTGTGTAGTCGTTATCGCGGATTCTCCAATACCATTTGGGGTAAGTGGTTGAAACTTTGTGTTAATTTTCGGGATTTTATCTTTGTTTCTTTTCTCTTCTAATTTAATAGGATTTTTATTGACGGGCACAAGATAGCCCTCAGTAGCCATTTTCTGGTATTGTCACCCCACATTACGGTTGAAGAACGTAGTGGTTTCCATATTTGCTGCAATAGTTGCACCTATACGTCTATCTTGTCCTTTGAAGTGGAATTTTCATCGTCCAACGAGGGGGCCTCCGCCATCTTGGCTACCGTTAGCGTGCCTACCTGCGTCCGAGTTGACAGCTAAGTGCAACTATATTTGTAGAAATCAACGTAACTTTCGACCGATTGTCGATATCTTTGTGCCAGAGTTCTGGTCATTATCTTAAGTACCTTTCTTTGACCTAAGAATTTTTGAGTGGCTAAAATACCTAATGCACCACTTAGTTATCTGCAAGGTCACGTGTAATCCTAATTAAATTACCGTTATTTTTCTTGTTGTATTTATGCAAATTGATATTGCTGTATACAGAGTGACCCTAAGAAGATTTGATAAGGGCTCTCTTTGAAGTGTTGTATATTTAATTCAATAATAATTCTAGTAATTTCATTACCGTAACACTAATTCTCTTTGAAGTGTTGTATATCTAATTCAATAATAATTTTAGTACTTTCATTACCGTAATACTATTTCTCTTTGAAGTGTTGTATATTTAACTCAATAATAATTCTAGTAATTTCATTACCGTGATAATATTTCTCTTTGTTGTGTAGAATATTTAATTTTATAACAAATCTAGTAAATTCTATATCGTAATAACATTTCTCTTGATGTGGTGAAATTTTAATCTTTAATTTGATATTAATTCTAGCACATTCATTACCGTAATTTAGAAATTTGACTTTCACGTATTTTTTTTTAATTTCTGAGCTATTGAAAGTATTTAAGTAATTGTAAAATTCAATAACGTAAGCTCAGTAGATTCTTTTGTGCTATTACTGGATTCTCCATTGAATCTTTTACTAGTGCCATTTATTCGAATAATAGATATAAACAGTTTATTTAATTATTACCAAAATTTGATTTTGTAATTTCACGCTTTACCTTTCACTTAATTAATTAATTATTTTAAGTCCTGTGCGCTAACTTAAATTAACTTTTCTTGTAACTATTTAATTTAGAACATCGCCGTTGGTGGCGCTTAATAACAACAAATGTATATAGGCCTGTAAGGCAAGGAAACGTTTCTGACGCCGACCAACCTCCTGCCGAGGCGCAGAGGTTCTATTGTTTTTTTTAATTACCTTCTAAATTTTCACTACTAAATTTAAAAAAAAGATATATTATTTCATACGTTCTGTCATTTTTTATTTCAAAAAAAAACATACTGTCTAACATCTTAATTATTCAAAAAAAAATATTAGTAATATAGCACCTTTCTTCACATCGTAATTTCTTTTTTTATACCTCAACATATCTTACCTTCATCATTTATTATTGTAACGTGCAGCTGAATAAGGTTTGGCGCAAAACCTATACAGGGTGATCCGTAGGAGTCCCGCTGGAGGGACACAGCCAGTGGCAGGTCTTAGGATACGCAGGTAGGTTACCATAAGGTAGCATAGTGTCCTGGTGCCCGGACAACGTCGCTTGCGTCGTCGCCGACCGACGCTTATATCTTAAGTTTAGTTTTTCTGAACCGACACGCCATCTGCGATTAGAGCTAGCTCGGCCCTGCGTTTTCCAATACATTCTACCTCACTTTAGGATCTCCTGTTTTAACAACTTCCATATCTTATTGATAAGTTTCGACGTTGTTGCGGGTGCAAGTGGGTCTACTCGTGGACTTGAGCAGGCGCTGAAAGTGAGATAGATTAACCGCGTACCTAATCTAAAATAGGTTTTTTGGTAGTTAATTCTGTCTTTAAATTTAGCTAGGTAGGTATAATGTGATGAAGAAAGGATGTATAAAAGGGGAACGTATAAAACACATTATTAATACTTCAACATTTTTAATATCATTCAAAGTGGTAATTTTCTCTTGACCACTTTTTTCATGGTGACACACTATTTTTATTTCTGCTATAATTATTTAACACTTTATTGCTCATTGGTGTTCCACATTCACATACAACACTAAAATCAATATAAAAGTTATCAGACTTTATACACTTTTAATTGCTAATGAGGTTAATATCTTTTGACGATTATTTTTGCTCAAGAATTCTTTTTCAATTTTTATATTCTTTGTTATAAAAGCAAATATTGCACATAAGCGAAAATACACATAACCTACTTCATCAGTTGCTGCACAAAGTCCGCCTCCTGCAAATAACCAAAATAAGCATCACCAAACAAAGCACCATTACTTTTCACTGCCAAATTTGTACAATTCACACACTTAATTTTAATTGAATGAACAGCATAACCACTATGTATGCTTGTAATATTCAGCGTTTATACATAAATCACTGCAAAAACTACCTAGATATATCTTGCTAACAAATTTTGCAACTGAGACCAACGAGTTAACTTACGGGATTCAGGTGACACCCACATAAGATCATTTGATGCTAATTCGGTATTAATAACGTAAACTGTAACTATATACACTATTTATTAATAATGGTACTTGAAACCATGTTTACACTTTCACCTTCCTTGTCTTTATATGACTCAACCCGTTGTATTTGACCTTCATCAAAATGTTTACAGCAAACCACTGAATTCCCTGTGGCGACGAAATTTTCTCTATTAATTGCTCGTACCACTTTTTACGTTATTAATTTTCCTTTGAAAATGGAAAGGTTGTTTGTAGATCTTCCTGTTTCAGTGTACTCTTGTAGTTCGATTTACACAATGAGAGACAGCACAATCGTGGATCTAAAACATCACACAGTTGTAAAAAAATGAACAAAACTAGTAAATGTATATTGTTCTTACCTTCTCCAAATGTATTTGTTAATCAAACTTATAAACAGCAAACAAATGATTACAAAGAACGTGTTGACACTTTGAGGTTATGTTTAATAATGTTATCTGCCACATTTACGAAAATATGAATTGTTTACCTATAGGTACTTCCCGAGATTGATTTTAACTTTGTAAATACTTCTTCTCAAATGTTTTTGATTCAAACTCACGTAAAGTTTAGCTAATAAACGTGACATGCACATCATATGCACATGGTCTCGTAAAAATTACATAGAATGAGAACCACACGCACAGTTGCCAGATCTCCAGCTTCATGGTTTGTAAGTAGAGACCGCTGTGATGCTACCCTCTAAATATGGGATTAGCTACAGAAAGGTAGTAGCTCCAATTCTTTATCATCTATCATTCCACATAACGTTGTCTTTTTGTTTCATCTATATGTAATGTTATATTTTCAGTTTGCTTTCACACACGGCGAAGTACGTATTGTTTTGATTAGTTTGTGTCTGTATTTTCTCCGTAATACTTTATTTATTTTTTCAGTCACCAATGACATATTTACGAATTTATTGCTTGGACTGTGTGTATCTGCATTGCTGCTGCAAATATTAATAAATGCTATTATTTTTTAAGAATCCTTGTTTCTTTGAGGGTAAGCTACTGAACACTTCATTGATTTTCTTGTTTAGTCCGTAAAGCTAGTAATAATCACGTGATTAAGTCACACAACAGGTCGTGAAATTTCGAACGTACATCTTTTGTTGAAATACAAAACCTAAGCTCTTCTGTACTAAGCTATAAGCGTGAACGTTGGAAATGTTGTCATCAACCCTCTGAAGAAGCTAGAGAGACATTATATCAAGGGCTCTTTTCCTTTGTCGCAAATTCAATTTCATGACTATAATTAATCCAAGGATTACTGTGCGAAAATTCGATGGCTAACAGTCTATTTGAAAGATCTGTGGGAAGATGAGCTTTTGTGTTACACCAATGTAAATTGCAGACTACTTGGACTGAAGTAAATTGGGATTAGTATTCGATTTCTAGCTTGTGCTCAATAAGTGCACCACCACGACACGCAACAACCCAGTAATTTGCTCACGCCTACTATATGTATGACTAATTGAAAGCTTCATTTCATCAATACAGAGATAAAGCAGTTATCCTATGGTCGGCAGTACATAATCGAACATGTTCCTGAATCATGCGAAGAAAATAGAAATAGAAACTCTAGTAATTAACAATTGACCCGTGACATGACTTAATGCAGTGCAAGCTTCTTCATCTATGAAGGTCAATATTTAGATAGGTTCAGCTAAATATAATTTCTAAATTCTTTCATTTAATTTCTCATTCTGTTTTTGCTCTGTTTATTGTCATATTTTTCTTAATTTCTAGTATTAGACTTCTATTAGACTTATTTTTTGCACGTCGGTTCTTTCTTCTTCTTCTTCCACCTCTGTTTTTTCAAGTTAGTTTTCATTTGATGTCGATACCCACGAATATTTCCAGCTTTTAGGAGGTCTGTCCTGGGATCGCCAGGTCTCGAGAATTCCGCCCTGTACGATTCTTGCTATTTTCTCTCTTCCATCCTGTTGATGTGTTCGTTTCACTGCCTTCGTCGTTATCTTCCGCATCTTACCACATCCATCACCTGACATTCATCTCTTATGCGGATTCTGTCTCTCAGTGTGTACCCCGATATACTTCTCAGGATGTTCATTTCTGCAGTTCTTAGTGAATTTTTTATCCGTCTGCTGAGGGGCTCTAGTCTCCATAGTGTACATCAGTATGGGTCGAAAACTCATAATGTAATAATAATATATATTCTGACTTTCGCTTGCTTGCTGATGCACCAATGCTCCAGAAACGTAACTCAATGCTCCGGATATTCTATGCGCTTTGTTGGTTTAGTTTTTGATCTCGTGCGATATATCTTGGTTTGAAGGAACTCTCACTCCCATATAGTTGAGTGTAATGACCTTCTCTATGGGGTTGTCTTCTGCCACGAGTTTACATCTTATTAATTCTTTTGAGATAACGAGTGATTTTGTTTTTGCCGTATATATTTGCATGGTTAGACTTCTAGCTTTCAAATACGAATGCAGGAGTTGCTGTCATGTTACACCTGCATGGGTGGATTGAGTAGCTGAGCATCATACCTAACATAAGAAGCAATAAAATGCTCACAGAAGTAACAACCAGTGTCGAAACATTTGGTTCTTTCGTATATATTGAAAAGTATACTGCATTGATTATGATGGATATATTACAGTCGTAGCTCATGAGATATTTAAGTAGACGCTGTGTTAACATTATTATATTATTATTTTGTTCGAATAAGCGAAATATAAGTGAAGAAAGAGGTAGGTAGGTATCAATATTGTACTTGGATACAAATCTGTACATTGTACAAGTTTGACTGTCAAAATTATGAGCATAACTGCATAGAAGAATAACAAATACTAACGTTGTGTAAGTTCCTTCAATATTCAACTTAAAAACAACATAATTTTGCCGTTTTTCTAATATTTAAAAATGCTATCCATTTATTAAAATATGAAATGCATACCGATTGTCGTTTTTATAAAATAAAACGTAACACACATTCCGCAGGATTATGCAAATTTAATTACAGGCTAGATGATCGTCGTTATCCCCTTCATCTCTATCCACTTAGGCTTTCAATTTGTGCGATCTCAAGCCTCCACATCCACATCACCTTATTCTCTTACGGTAAATATAATTTTCCGCCAGCGAACGCCCTTGTTTACACGATGTCGAATTAAACGACCCTAGCATGGAATATTGGTGGGTGTCGGCGCTTAATACGAAACTACGTTGCCCGTGTGGACAAAAACACGAAATACACAAGGAAAAAAATGGTTATACGTAGGATGTTCCATAGAAGGTTTTGACTACATTTTGGGGATTACGCTTTTGTTTTGAATTTGAGAAAATCTTTTAGTAGTGATTACTTATCGCTAATGGCATAGTATAATAATAATAATAATAATAATAATTATTATTATTATTAATTATATTGTTCACTAAGTCCATTTACGGTGCGTTTCAAAGGTCTGGAACTATTAAAATAAAATTCTAACAAACAGCTTTTGAGAAAAACCCTCGGACAGGTCAACTTTAGTTTTAAAAAACACATCATTTTGTATGAATTGAATTCTTCGATCGCCTTTTGTTTTCGAGTTATGACGTCATCGTTTTCTTTTAAATTGCAATTCAACTATAAAAAATAAATAAATAAATAATCTTTTTTACAATTTTTTTTTATTTTACTGCAGAAACGGGCAAGTTAGCAATCTAATTATCATAAATAAGCTAAATGAGATGTTCAAACTGATTCCCATTTACTTCTTGGCAATATCCCAGGCGATATTCGAAATCTTGGAGAACATGCCGGAGGGTTTCTGGACGAATTGCTCTAATTTCGGCCCGAATTCTGTTCTTTAAATCGTCAACTGTAACTGGCCGATTGAAGTAAACCTTGCTTTTCATTTAGCCCCACAAAAAGAAATCGAGTGGTGTAAGATCGAGGGACTATGCAGGTCACTCAAGTGGCCCCCTTCTACCAATCCAACGATTGGGAAAAACTTGATCTAAATAATTTCGCACATCTAACGAAAAAATGTGGAGGCGCTCCATCTTGTTGATACCAGTAGGCAAGTCTGGATCTTCTTCATTGGGATAAAGCATCGCAAGAGCGGGTGTCAGGTCATCCCTCAAAAAATCTAAGTATTTAGCACTCGTCAACGTGCCTTCTATGAAAAATGGTTCCAAAATTCATACCTTTTTTTTAATACTTTTTCAATGTCCTCCACAGCGAAGATTTACTGATTTCATAATTTGCATCCACCTCTTGTGTGGCTTTATGGGGATTTTCTTGCAAGTCCAGTAGAACATCGAACTGAACATCTTCGGAAACTTTTGGTCGACCACATCTAGGGAGATCCCTTACATGCCCGAAATCTTCAAATTTTCTTAAAATCTTGGATACGGCTGTTCTTGTAATTGGTTCCAGTTCTAGATACTTATTGTTAAAGAGCTCGCAAACTTCATCTTGAGTTCTACATCTGTCTCCATATCCCTTCATCACTAAAATTTCTAGTCTTTGCTTTTCACTTAAGTATCGTACCATTTTGGTAATAGAGTAATGCGTCAAGAGTGACAGTTCGCATTGTAATTAAAAATTTCAAAACTCAATTTTTTCCTCTTTCAGGATTTAAGGTCTTTTATTACAGTAACTATCAAGGTCTGGGTACGCTTGTACATATTTCTGTATTCAGACTTTCAAGCTCTATCCAAATCCATCGAAAAAAATATGGGTTGCAGTTTAAGAAAAATTCGATGACGTCATAAATCAAAACAAAAGACGATCGAAAAATTTAGTTGATACAAAAAGATGTGTTTTTAAAACCAAAATTGACCTTGTCCGAGCGTTTTTCTCAAAATCTGTTTGTTGGAATTTTATTTTAATAGTTCCAGACTTTTGACACGCACTATATAATCAATTACAATATACATGACAATTTATAAATCAGAGAGTATCTAAACTACAAAATAAATGAAACGTGTACCTCAAAATCCTCGTAAGTCAAAAAAGACAAAATGCACATAATAATACGAAGAAATAAAGAGGAAATCAATACAACACAGCAACCAGTTGCCATGATAATATCTGTTGTTGTACGACTAGTATTTCTATGAAACTGATGTTGGAGTGACTAATGTCCAAATATAAGCATATAGCACACTGAATACTCAGGTTATCTAATCGGCATATTAGTTTTCGGAAATGTCAAATTGAAAGTAACAACTTAAAGTGTTACAGGACGAGGTACCACAAATTTAATAATGTGCTTGAGGAAATACTTGTAAATTAAAGTTAACTAGAAAGGAGTAAGCAATCAACCTCATTCGATTAGTTCAGTTCAATTAGGATTTGACCCGGAAAGAATTAAATATAGCGATTTTCGCAAATTTGGGATGGGTCACTGTCAGCCTACATTTCGGTTTTCAATTTAAGGGTGAATTTATATTTTCTGAATAACTCGTGTTTCAATTTCACACGAAAAATGGTGTTAACCAAAGTTGTTTGAAATTGAATTTGCTACAGCTTTGGTTGCTATTGTTTTTTCCTAGGATCGATTATTTTTAATTTCAACCAAGGAAATATGAGGTGTACCTAAATATTGTATTATCTCGTCTATTATTGACTATACCGTCTTAACAATAACATACAAAGTTGTTGGGAATTAAAATCGATATTCACGAGGAAGAATCAGACGACCCAAACTCGGAAGGACCATCGACTAAACGTTCGAAACTGGCATAATACGAATTTCGCAGAGCTTTCAAAAGTGTACTTGAGAAAAAGTAAATGTTATTTTTTCTATTGTAAAAGTCATACAGTTCGAGAACTGTTTTATTTACATCCCTCTTTTCTTTTGTGGTAAGCGTACGCCCAGAAATACCAATCCTACAAAAAAAAAGGCGACATCAGAGATGCAGAAAATGTAATTCCCATCGACTTTGTATATCATCGTTAATACGGTAAAGTCATTAATAAACGAGATAATGCAATATTGAGGTATTCCCCCACCTCTTTTCGGGTTTAAATAAAACAATATCGATCCCAGGGAAAACAATAGGGACCAAAGTTGTAGCAAATTCAGTTTCAAGTAACTTTGGTTATTACCATTTTTTTTTGTGTGAAATTGAAAATAAACGAGTTATTCAGTAAATACAAATTCACTCTTAAATTGAAGATGGCGGCTGAAGCAATGGGGTGCGATTCACTAAAACCGAAATATAGGCTGCCAGTGACCCTTCCCAACGATTCGCGAAGGAAAATCGCTGATCTAAACTTTTAGAATTTACATTAAACCGATCCATACAGGAGTGCGGACAAATCTTAGCATTATTATAGCTGAGGTGTCTGTAATTAACTTACGCATTGTGATTTAGAAATTTTTATGTTATTAAATCAGCAACTTGGAAACGTGCCAATGTCGTGCCTAAACATTCAATTTCCGAAATGCATATTTTGGAAATTGGAACTTTATAACTATATGATCTTGCTTACGTGCAACTATAACATGCCAATATGATGAAAAAGCATTAATAATCACTAATATCATTTTGATATTATATTAAAGTTGATTAGTTTATTTCGATCATTTTCAAAATCACTGCTATAAAACCCTTTAAACTGCGGTTATGGGATTCTATTGTCAAATTTGAAACTTAATTTGACTTCATGCAGACGTGGAAATTGGAAACGTAAAAATCGATAAAATGCATATGACGGCGGCGGAAATCTATTACAGACACATTATACTGTATGTATGGTCTACAAATATTAGTTTGACGTTTAATATCACAACCAAATCAAATTATATACAACATTCTGGGATTGTGAGGGCATTTTGCTAATTGACTTTAAAGAGCAAAATACAAGTGTGAACGGTACATATTATGCGTCTTTATTGCATAAATTAAGGGACAGTATTCGTGCAAAACGTCGCGGAAAATTGACAAAAGGTGTACGATTATTGCACGACAATGCTCCCTTCTGTACTGCCGCTATTTGATAAGCTGCTATCCACGAATGCGGCTGTCAAAAATTGGAACATTCACTGTATAGTCCGGATATGGCTCCTTGTGATTTTTTGTTTTCTAATTTAAAAAAAAAGACCTTAGGGGACGTAGTTTTAAGGGGGCTTACGCAGAGGTGCCGACTAACTGCCGTGAAGTAGGACGTAAAGAGGTGGCGCTATATACGCTAATATAAATTCTGGTCTTCACAAGGTTTCGTTAAAACAATAGTACCGCTTTTATTTACGAAATATCAAAACGAAATTTAAAACACACATAAACAAAGGCCCAATGCATACTCGACTGGAGTTAGTTTTTAAAATAAAGCTTCTGAAACTGTATTATGATGTTGTAAATTTTGCCAATTTTGAGAGTGAAATGTATGAGTAAATAATTTGAATTATAAGAGACTCCTTCCAACGAAGCCTTAGTAAATCCTTTGTATTCAATTTAATGCAAAAACATAATAAGAAACACAAAAATGTCTGCTGTTGTTTTATTTTAACGAATACGTTACATCGGCGGAATTTACATTAGCGCATATGGCTCCACCCCCTTACGTCCTACCTCAGGGCAGTGAGTCGGCACCTCTGCGTAAGCCGCCTTAAGGACGAGAGTGAGTTGCAACCAGCTGTTATAGAACATTTTGACGGAAAAACTTCAGATTATTTATACAAGGGTATCGTTGTAATAAATGTATAGAAGTTAGGGGAGATTACATTGAAAAATAAAAATTATTATATTGTTACAAGTTTCTTTTTTTGTATATCAGGCGGAGAATTTATGGCGCTTACCTCGTACATCAAAATTTTCGTAAAATGATATTAGTATGCATCAAGTGGGTCAGACGTATCGACTAGTGCGTTGCCTTTATTCCAATCTATTACATCTTATTTTGGTGTCAGTTTAGTAAACCAATTGCAAAGCTCGTCAGTTATGTCTTGTCCATGTTTAGCAGAAAGTATTTCAAGCATTTTTTTATTATTTCAATTAGTGACTTTTTCCATACAAACAATCTCACCTTTTTTAACTCTGCTTGTGTTACTTATTTTGGTAATCCTTTTTTGTGTTTTTCTTATAATTTCTACTAATAAGTATTAGCACGTAGCATCGTTTTTGCGAATAGCAAAGTCGTAAAGCAGTTGTTAGTGTCCGTGCCTGGGAGTAATGATTACCTTCTTCTTTTCCAAACATATACTTTTAATTTAATAGGTAATTAAGAATATATGTTATTTTTACTGCGTAGGACCAATAGGGCATAATACTATGAAGTGGAACTAAATAATTTGCAGACTGACAATAAGTAATTTATCACACCATGACCTAGCTGCTAGCAGTAATAACCACCCTTCGACCCAGTTTATAAGAAGTGTTCTCTAAATTTTAGGAAAAAATGTGCTACCCGAGAAATTACTTGGGTTTAATTTTTTAAGTTTGGTATATTAGATTAACACACCAAGAACTAACTGAATGCCACCCTGAACCCTGTATATGAGGTCTGCCTCTCTTGTAAATTTTAAAGTAAAATGTTCTACTAGACAAATTACTATATTTAGTTATTGTTGACATGTTAAAAAAAGATAGTAAACTTTATAAAGTTGGACTATTGAAATCTATTTTGAAGAAGAGACGGACGGTGCAGAAAGAGAATTAATGATAATGCATTAATTATCCAACTGTAATGATTATACAATGTATATATGTGTAATGAGTAAACTGCAATCTGGGTTCATTAAATGTTTGTTGCTCGCTTAACGCTACTAAGTTGCATGGCTGGAGACGCACACTATCAGTACAATTATCCACTAATTTAATTGCTAATTCTGAAATAATTGATTATACCGATTGTGGCGGTGTTAGAGGTGATATATCTTCTTCCGTCATTTCGATATATCCGAATTGCAGAATAAATACATCTATATTGATCAAGTCTTTTTCATTTTACGATCTTATTCATATTATAAAGAAATATTGCGATGGCGAAAATGTACGACCTCGAGATTTTAGCAGCTAAGGAAAAAATTTAATACTAAAAGTATTTAGTATTCCCAGACTATATAGGATTATTAATAGCATAAAAGAAACTTTCATAAAAAATTTGGACTGCAGGCACGTATAAGTACCCACACCTTATTGCAAGGACCTATTGAAATTAGGTCCTTGTAGTATCCCAGATGTAGGGCAAAATGCTGTTGATTTACGTTAAAATTTTCAACAAATTGTTTTCTATAAAATCAATAGGATCTAAAATTTGATATTGTGAGAGAAACATTACTTTAAGTTTATTCAAAAGAGTGTAATAATCGATATTATCAATTACCTTTTAAAAGTATATACCATACGATATAAATATTCATAAAACTTTGTTTAACGGTGCAATTATAATAAATAAAGCTACCCAGCGGCTTACTTTTGAATATGTATTATGCGATATTTAGAGTGTTACGTTTTATGGAGCTTATCTAAATAACTAAATAGATGAAACGTTTCCGTGTTGTAGTCGAAAATAATATATTAATTATAAAATAAATGTAAACAGCAAAAATTACCGCAGTATAATCGTAAAGGTAACAGTTTTATATTTATATTTTTCTATATGAATAAAAATTATAGAGGTTTTATTTAGAAACAAATTAATTTTATACAAATGCACATATTTCTCTCATTTCTACGTATCCGATACAGCCAAAGCTTCCTTTGTTTAATTCAAATACATATATGAATGTAACAATAAATTCAATGATGTGCTGATTATTCCTATATATATCTAGTCAACCAAATAAAACTCCGTTACAATAAACAAATACGTATTTAAAATGTATTTATGCTTTTGAAATGAGAGACCAGTGTATTTTATAACATATCAAAATCTGCACAGATCCGAAATATTAAAATGAAATAACCAAAGGCTTATACAAAATAATGAATTGTAAAAATCTCGTTGAGGTTGTGTTAAAGTTAACGAATAAAACTGCTGTTATTATTTAAAATAGATTTTGTTATTATGTATTCCTAAAATACAGTAATCGTGGTAATATATTAAATAGTATTTTATCTTCAATTCCTAAAATCTGATATTCAAGGAAATCATTAAAAAATAGGTAAGAATTTAAAATTCTTTTGATTTTGTTGAAAGAGAAGATGAAACCAATACTATATTTACTAAATATATATAAGCTATACACAGTAAGTATTTCTAAGCTTGGGTAGTCATATTATTAAATATAGCCTGTTAATTAATAACACATCCTGCGGCATGCCAGGTCAGTTTGCCTAATAGTACTGCATTGAAATAACTTCAAATAAATTGTCTATTAATAACAGCCTAGTTATGCTCTCATATCTTCTATTTGAAGATTATAACCCCTTCATGTGATATGTAGTCATATCAAATGAAGGGATTATAATCTTTATTATTCGGACGACTTGAATTCCTTCTATTTGTCTTCTTATTTATTTGGTATTGTTGTTGAGTATCTTTCCATCATTGTTTGTAGCTAGTTTTATGCTAACCGGCTTATTGTTTTTGGATATGTTTACAAATTGTTCCGATCTCTTTCTACTTGCATGCTCGCCCCATTTATTTTTTCTTGTCTTTATTCAATTGTTGATGGTTAATATGTTGCATTGCTTTTGTATACTAGTATTTGTTTGTCTATGCCTCAGTGTTGGGCCTTTTATTGATCTTTGATTTGACTATCATTTCTACGTTACTTATTTTTGTAGCCTGGTTCAATTTACTAATAATTTATAAATATATTTAGGATTAACTTTTATAAAGACCGAGAAAGCGACTATATGAAGAACAATGTAAGATCCGTTGCACTCTTAGTAATATTCAGTCAGTGCATAACACTAAGCCCGTTACCATCTACCTAAAGAAAGAGCTTCACAGTTACAGGCAAGGTTATTACATGATCCTCTTATTAATAATATTAATTTTTATAATTAAAACTGGTATGAGTTTTATTATTCTATCTCTAATGAATATACGAGGGTGAGTCAATATGTCCGTGACTTTTTTAAATATCCCGCCTCTTAACTGAAAGGGCAACACTGCTCCTGTCAACAGACATCTGTCAGTTGACTCCTGTCAAAATTTGAACAAGCTGCGTCATTTAGTTTGTGTTTGACAGCCATTGATAGCAGACGACCTCTTGATTTGAGGAGAAAATGGAAAAATGTGAATTTTGTGTGATCATTAAGCATTATTTTTTGCGAAAAAACATCAATCAAACCAAGGCTAAGCTTGATGGGAACTCTGCACCATCAATTTCAATGTGAAAAAAAAGTGGTTTACTGAATTTCGTTGTTGACGTACAAGGACGGAAAATGCCGAACGTTCTGGACGCCCAGTTGAGGTCTCTACAACCGAAACAATTAAAAAAATTCACGATATGGTGTTGGCCGATCGGATATTTAAAGTGCGAGAGATTGTGGAAGCCATAGGTATATCACATGGCTCAGTGGTTTCAATATTTTGAATGATCACTTGGGTATGAGAAAGCTTTCCGCAAGATGGGTGCCACGTTTGCTCACAATCGACCACAAACGCAATCGTGTGACAACTTCGCAGGAGTGTTTGGCGTTGTTTAACCGCAATATGGACGAGTTTTTTCGCCGTGGACGAAACAGCGCACCACAACACACCAGAGACAAAACAGCAGTCAAAACAATGGTGGGTTTCTCGAGGTGAATCGGCGCCAAAGAAGGCCAAAGTGGGTTTGTCAACCAATAAAGTTATGGCAACCGTTTTTTGGGATGCACGTGGTACAGTCCACATTGACTACCTTCAAAAGGGTAAAACAATCAATGGCGAATATTATGCCAACTTATTGAGTCGATTTAATGAGGATTTGAAAAAAAAAGCGATCGCATTTGGCCAAGAAAAAAGTTCTTTTCTACCAAGACAATGCATGGGTGCAGACAAGTGCAGTTTCCATTGCAAAAATCCATGAATTAGGCAACGAATTGCTCCCTCTTCTGCCCTATTCTCCGAATTTAGCCCCGAGTGACTATTTCTTGTTTCCAAACCTGAAGAAATGATTCGGCGGAAAGAGATTTGACTCCAATGATGAAATCATCTCACAAACAAATACCTGTTTTGATGATCTCGACAAATCTTATTTTTTTTGGAAGGGATACAAAATTGGAGAAACGTTGGACAAAGTGTATAGAGCTCAAAGGAGACTATTGAAAAATAAAATGATTTTTTATCCAAATACCTGTGTATCATTCAAAAAGTCACGGACGTATTGACCAGCCCTCGTATTCTATTTAGTTAATCTAACAGAGAGGTGATTCTGTCGTAGGAAATATAAATATTAATCTAAATAAACGCTTAATAAACCTACATTTTTTGGAAAGCCTGTGTCGATTACACAATTTTTCTCTCAATGTTTGTCACATTAACCCGAGCAAAAATGAAAAATGCAAAAATCACTCATTACATTTGACAAAAGTCAGCAAATGGTCTATTACTTCATTATTTCCATTGGACAAACTGGCCCGTATTGTCGACGCTTGATTGAAATTGCTTTAAGTACAAACCAAGCGAGCGGTTGTACATTTGATTTGAGTGGCATTTCCATTTTTATCCCATTAAAAAATACTGATGAAAAAAGAATATCGCACAAAACAACAACTGAAAACGACACAAATCCCCTCGTCTAAGCTCCCGTGTTACTTCCTCGTTCACTTCATTCGGTTCGTTGTGCCTAGTGCACAGGCGCTTAACTCGAAAGGCATTTTATGAATTGTCGACGTGTTTAATACCTCCAGAATGACCCTAATCCGAAACGAGAAAATGAAATATTCGCTTACGAGGACATTAGGCCTTTATGGGTTGTGTTTCGCATTTTAGCCTGGCAACGAGACCGCAGCGGGTCGAGTGTTTGTGGCCAAGCAGAAAAAAAAGCACCCGCATCCGACCTTCGTTCGGCGAAAAAACAATTTGCATTCACGAGAAACACCCTTGACAGGAAAGGAACAAAATAACCTTAACGGTAGGCAAGTTGTCGCTGTAAATTATTTCAATCAAAAGTTTATTCTCGAATAAAATGGGAGAAGATGAAAAAAAAAAACAGAAGAGACACCACTTTGCGCGTATGCAAAACAGGAAATGTTGGTTATTAAATTTCTGATATTACATAGCGTAGGTGAACGGCTTTTTTTGCGAAAAGCACATGTTTATGACAAGTACATGTGTCTGACAAATTACTTGAAAGGAATCCAACGGCTACTACTTATGTCAAGCAAGCGAACATTATACCTATAAAAAGAAATTACATCGGCAAAATGTAATTCCAAGATTCAAGGCGGAGAAACAATTTTATATAAACGTCATTTCGTGTGTATATTTCTAGTAGTAGTATTTATTCGTGGCATAAGCAAATTCTTGTAATTATTTAGACAGTTTAGTAATTAATATGTTCTGTAGAGGGTATATTATTACCATTATAATGTTTCTTGTTCCTCTTTCTTTTATTTATTCATTGCCTTCATTTCTGTTATTAATTCCCAGGTGTAGCCCAGAACCTTCGGCGAATTTTGTTTTACCTCCAGGTAATTTATTTTTATGGCACATAGCAGAACTACCGTCGAGACCAATGGTATTTTATATCTCACTAAAAAATATGCTTTCTAGGAAGGTAGATTACAATTATAAAAGTATTTAAAACTTTATTTTCAATATCTTTTGTAAAAAAAAAATTCAACATGAACAAGTTGAACATGAGGAATAGGTGGGAGTTGAAAATGTAAACCTTCTCCATAAAATAATGTTGCATAAGTCACCACCGGTACTTGTATCTGAGCATCCGGTTTATGTCTGACGTACATAGTGTCACTACGAGGTTTAGAGGCTTGATATCACCACATCTGTATAGTTACAATAATTTGGATGCAAACCTGAGAGGACTGGGTGTTGTCGCTTTTATATGTCGTGTAGGGGACATACTTTTTCAAAACCAGTTTTAATTGTACTCGGGTGTAGTATGACGTTAATGTCCTACTTGCTGTCCATTATATTTTTATATGGCTGAGCGTACATAATATGAGCAGCTGAATATATTTATTTATTACACTAGTATTTAGGTAGGTTAGGCATTAAATTTATATACTATGTATAAATATCGCGGGGTCAGTTGGAGCAGAGAAAAATTTCTGGAACTCGCCCTGATATTGAAGGTTGTGTTAGTTACTGCTATTCTTTGGGTTTATTTCTTTGGTTTTTATTATAATAATTGAGTTATATTCTGTTATACTATGTTGTCATTGCCACAATTGTAAATAAAGACATTATTATTATTAGGTATTATTAAAATTCGGTCCGGAAGGAACACTTTTACTCTTATCGAATAGCGATTTTTTGCAAATGTATCGTAAATTACGGCTTCGAACAAAAGTATTTAGAGGTGGATATGGAATTTTTTTGTATAAATGAAATGTCAAAGTTCGGGAAGTAACACTTTTACTCTTAGCGAGTATCACTTTTTTCCGAATATCTTGCAAAGTAAGCCTTCTATAGAGATTTATTAAGAGAATAGAAGCATTTAGAATAGGATTTTGAATAATTTTTATATAATTTTTTTTTAAGAATTGGACTTCAAGTAACACACTTACAGGTTTATTTTTCTAAGAAGATAAAAGGATTTCAAACAATTTAGAACAACTTTTGTATAATTTGAAACGCTCATACTTATAAGTGTGTGGTGGCCACACCTCATTTTTTATTTATTGGGTATACTATCATAAGTGAATAGATAGATAGATAGATAGATAGATAGATAGATAGATAGATAGATAGATAGATAGATAGATAGATAGACAGATAGATAGATAGATAGATAGATAAATTTATTCGTTCTATGATACAAAAGTATGCTAGTAAGAACACGTCAGACATATCACAGGTAAAATAATTAATACATGCACACAAACATTTTAAAATTTCAAATTATACTCAAAGAGCTACTTAAATTATAAAATACTTTTAATTAATTTTCAAAGACAGCAAGTCAGAAACTCGTCCAGGGAATAGTATGCATTGTCAATTAGAAAGTTCTTTACAGTTCGCACATATTTTTGCAGAGAAGCATTCTCCAGACCACCATCCATGTCGTTTAACTTGTTGTATATTTTGGGTCCGCAGTAGTCGACGTATCTCTGCGTTTTTGCCAACCGGTGATAGGGTATCCTCAATGCCTCTTTATTACGTGTTACGTAAAGGTGTGTGTCGCCATTTTTTGAAAAGTTGTGCTTGTTTTCATGTACGTATTTTGCTGTTGTTAATACATATATACATGGAATAGTAAGTATTCTTTGGCTTATAAACGATGTTTTACACGATTCATCTGATTTTAGATCACACAACACTCTCACAGCTCGTTTCTGGAGCAAAAATACCCTTTGAGCAGCACCAGAAGCTCCCCAGACCTGGATTCCATAGCGAGCCACGGCATGGAAGTTCGCTAAGTATACCTGTCTCACAGCTTCGTAGGTGGATATGGATTTCATTCTTCGCATACTGTAAATTGCGGCAGTCAGCTTGTCAGCAATCCCTGCTACTTGTGGCAACCAGCTAAGCCTATCGTCCACTGTGAGTCCTAAGAACTTAACAGTTTTCATCTCTTCACCTGTTCCATTTGCAAATTGTATCCGTTGCGTTTTCTTGTTATTCATGTGCAGACCATTGCTTGCGAACCATTCTTCAGCTTCCTGCATCACCATTTCTGACTCTAACCTCTTTCGATGATGCTTTTGCGAACATCGAGGTGTCATCCGCATATAAGCAAATGCGGTCGGCTGATATATTTACTTCTGGATCATTGATATATATTATAAATAGTAGTGGCCCAAGGATAGACCCCTGAGGTACGCCTTCTGTTACATCCATTAAGCACGATTTTTGCTCGTAGAATTCCACAAACTGTCGCCTATCCTGCAGATACAAAGCCAAGAGACTATGCCCAACTCCACGAATCCCATAATGCTGTAGTTTTCCCAATAAGATGGTATGGTCCACTGTATCGAATGCGCGCGTTAGATCGCAACACATCAACTCAGGGTATTCTTGGTTGTCCAACGCTTTCATCAAATGATTAAATATGTCGATTATAGCTGTACTAGTTGATCTGTTTTTCCTGTATCCATGTTGCGCATAATAAAGCACTCCGTTCTGGTCGAGGTAGTCTACAAGTCTAGTGGCCACGACATGTTCGAAGATTTTCGACACAGCGGGCAATACGGATATTGGTCTATAATTTTGGGGGTCTTCTATATCTCCTTTCTTGTGGATAAGAACCACTCTACCTATTTTTAATTCTGAAGGAAATATCCCTTCCATTAGGCATTTGTTAATCAATTTTGTAATTGGTGCTAGTATGTTATCAATTACACTCTTTAATAACCTGTGGACACGCCATAGCAGTCCAGTGCAGCTTTTGGTTTAATTTTATTAACCAATACTGTAATTTCCTCTTCCGTCACTGGTCCAAAGTAACAGGATCCACTGTAGGCCACATTTGCCTTCTCCAGGTATGTTGAAGATCTTTTCATATCCTTACCGATTTTATTCATTCTGGAAACTCCTGTTGTCCAATAATTATTTAATATTTACGCGTCTAACGTCATAGGATGTGTTTTTGTTGACTTTTGATTTGTTTCCTGGTTGATTATCCTCCATATTGTTTTTTGTTTATTTTCAGAGTTGTTTATTTGTCTCATATAGCTTTCCCTTATATTATCATTCAAGGCAGCCTTATAAGTTTGTTTGTATTTATGATATTCCTGATGTACCGCATTGTTTTTTGTTACATTAGCCATAGTTGCTAAAGCATTTAAGGTGTTCCTCATTTTTTCAATTTCTGGTGCTAATTTTTTGTTTGGTTTGCGTTGTTTTATTTCTTTTTCAGGATATGCTTGATGGTAAAGATCACAGAGAATAAAAAAAAAAAAATTCTCAGAGTATAAAATGTCTTTCAGATCATTTTGTTGTGCCAAAGAATGTATCATTGAAAATAAAAGAACAGAAGCTCTTTAAGGAGTATGCTTTGACGATATGCTTTGGTTAGTGAATTAAGAATTAGTAATACTTTAGAGTGTCGACACCATTTAAAAGTGAAACCGTCAGATCTTCGTTTAGATATGTTTTAACTGAAATATCTGATTTCAAGCTGTCAAATATCTCCCCTGCAGCAACTGAGAGATTAGATGATTACTTTCAGATTTGAGCGATGCAGGATTCTAGATGTAGTAGTTCTAAACAGGCAATAGCTTATAATTTGTAATGGTTCTGTCTTGTCTCTATTGATGTCTCTATTTCGATGCTGAATGAGAAAGTATTTTTCTTTGTAATTTTTTGTTTTCGTATGCTATTTGCTAATATGGCTAAGCAACGTCATAAATAAACAAGCTTTTGTCTTTTTTTTTGCAGGCTTCTGATATTTTCTTTATATATTTAGGGTGCTTGTTTACTTTCTGATTTCTTCATGAAATTTTGTTATTCTTTCTCAAAATTTACTGTATTTTTTTTATTCGAATACTTATTGAATCATTTAAATGTTATTGCCTCCATTGATAGGCTTTCCGCAGTTTATATGTTTCGAACCAGTTCTTGCAGGTAATGAAATTATCTAGTAACACGATATCAGGTTTTGATACAAGATTTTCTATTGAAACATTTTATCTTCGCAGGTTCAAGTAAGCTGCCCCATGATACAAATTTTTCTATTAGAATTGGAAACTTTCCTTTAGCCTTAAAGACTCCTTTGGTTGTTTTGATTTTTTAAATGAAACTTTCCATCTTAGATCGAGAGTCAATATTCTTATTAATGATTTCAGCAGTTGGTGGTTAGCCAATAAATTTCGTGATACTGACAAAAGAACATTTATTACTGAGTAAATATAGAACACCATTATGGATTAATAAATATGGGTTATCAAGCTCTTGATATTTCTACACACTGTACACTTTTATGAACGACTGTTGATTGTAATCTATATATTAAGACAGTTTGGGGACTGAAAATAAATAATTGTGCTAAATTTCAAATTTAAATGCATTGAATATTGTAGAGACATAGTAAAATAATATGCAGACCTCATATTAGAAAATACAATGCAAGAAAAGCTTAATCATTCTTTCTATCAAAATGAATAATAATTGAGGGTTCTAATATTTAAAATCTAAAAGTTTTTAACTCTTGAAATTAAAACGGCAGCGTCCACCACAATCTTCAAACTAAAACAAAATTATTATAATATTGCCAAGTTCAAGTATAATTTGACAGAAGGTGAGACTTAAAATGAAACACTTTTATTACTGTAACGATTTTTTTTCCTACACATTCCTCTTTAACAATTATAAAATTTTACTAGTGGTGTTGGAGTGTCATTATTCTAGTTTTATTATCATTAAAATACTGTCCTATGTCTGCAGTAACATCCTCGTCTGTCTTGAATTAACCCTTCGGGCGAGAAATATATTGAGTTTTGGAAAGTTTTTGGCTAAATCCGGTAAATATGGACGCTTCAGTGGCTGGGGCAAAACATGGAATCATAATTCATAAATTTTTTCTCGAAAAATGTGACTGGTGTATGGCGGCGTATTATCGTGATGTAATAGGCATTTCTTTCGACTCATACCGGGTTTTTATTTGGTAAAAGTAAATTCACCTTTGTCCTGAATGGCAGGCAGCATAATATGTTCCTTTGATAGTTTGGCTTTTGGCAATTTAGACGATAAAAGTATATCACTACCTTTATTATTATTATATTACATTTATGGCCGAAGGAGCCTTCGTGGCTTTTTTTGGCAGAGGAGTACCACGATGTTTCGACTATTGATATTGCCGTTTCGATTTTGGCACATGTTAATGGAGCAAAGTTTTGTCGGCCATAACAAAGAAACCTAAGCACTTTTTAGGTTGTGCCAACATCCTGATCTTTTTTACCATTTCTGAAATGGTCCAGGACATTCCCTACTATCGAAAAGCATAGTTTGCTGCATATTGAATTGCATCATGTTATTCGTTTCACAACTTCCACTAAACATATCTTCTTTAAGTAATTTTGTCTGTCAACTTAAACATCAGATGTTATTGAAAATTTAAATGCCTTCTTGTAGAAGCATGGCTTACTAGAAAGTAGTACCAATTCTGATAGCTAACAAGCACTGATAGGTGAGTCTCACTCTCTCACAAATCGTCCTCGTATAACCTTCTTCACGATTATATATTTTGAAATGTTTTATACTTTACCTAAAATGTATAACTAAATTGATATGTCGCTTTTATAAGATTTTAAGTCCCAAGAGGCAAAAAAGATATTTGGATTTGGATTTGCACTCCACTCTACAAATACGTTTTAGGTCGATTAATATAATTGCAGCGCCCTTTTATAAATAATATAGATAATATGCACATTTCAAAGAGAAATGTAAGCTTGCTCGACTAACCTAATACATCTACAATTTCATACATCACAAAATGTATTACATGTCGCTTTTTTTTTGTTCGCAGTTGTCAGATAAAGCGTTCAAATCACGAACGCAAAATGTATAAATCACCCCCCGATATAAATTGACATCGAAGTATGTACTTCGACGATGTCGGTGATATGTTTGTTGGCGCACAGATAGTCCTTCCTGTTTGATACATCACCCAGAAATTTATTGGATAACCCTCGGGGATTGAATGGCAATCGTGCAGGGCAGACACGCCATATAGTTTGTAGTCCAGTACACGTAGACTGAAAGACAAGTGTGTTCTTTCTCTTCTATAAAATGTTTATGGCAAATGTATGTACAATAGCGTATTACGTGTGATTTTAACACAATGTTCCTCGCTTTAATTTAAAATAATGATGATAACCTTGCATTTAGTTCTCTGCTGATTCATTTTTTTCATGTTCTTTATAAACCCAGCTCGATAAAGGAATAATCGGAACACTATATTCGTTTCTACATTATTTTTATCTCTTTTCTCTTCGACTTCAAGCTACTACAATAATTCAGATTAAGACATTATGAACTATAATAAAAATCTCTTACGACACTTTGCTTTGAAATATCAATTACAATGTATGCCGGATGTGATATTTTGTTTATTTTTTGTAATTGCAAAAGTGTTAATAATACCGGTATTGATACTTAATCATATTAGCGTTATTACTATGGTGTTGTAATGAAATGAGTCGTTGAAATGTTTCAGAGTAACAGAACATTTTTTGCACTTTCATATATAGAGATTGTATCGTTATAATCACATTTGACGTACACATGTAAGAAAAAGCAAATGGCCTCTTCTATCGGCCAATTTAATTTAGCAAACGATGCACCAACCACCTTGTATATATTAAAGATGAAAATAAAATGTGGTTAGATAAATCATTATTCATTTTTATTTATATGAAACTCCTTATCAAGCTAGATGTGCGTTCTATTATATATACCTATGATCATAGTACATATGCTTCGGTTATTAATGACCATAATAAATATTAAATTTTGAATTTATTCCAAAGGAAATTAAACTTCATTTTAGATTAAACTATAACCATATTTCTTTTTAGAGGTAGTTAATGGCGGAAGGTACATAAAACATAATTCATTATTGTCGGTATCCGTATAATTAATAAAAACTTCCTGCGTAAGGAATAATTAAGCCGATTTCTACGGACTAACAGTAATTTACTTCACATTTAAATTCAGATTTAAATCAAATTAAAAAAAGGTAATTACACATAATTAGGTAAAATCCTTGATTTCTATTAATTCTCCTCGGATTAAATCCTGTGTTATCGGGAATGAACTTGAGCGAAGGAATTACCGAATTCTGTTATAGCTGAAGGGTTAGTAACTGAATGCGATTTCTTTTCGCACCGATAATTACATTTGTTGCTCTAAGCGATTTGAATTAAAACAGGAAATATGTACCTTCCTTTTATTTCGTTATTTCGATAAATAAAAAGTGGAAACCATCAAATTCCTTGTGAATTCCGGGTAAATTTTAAATTGCATATCGATTATATCAAAACGGAGCGGTTTTTTGTCCTTTCTTTTACGGACGGTGTTTTTATAATTCATCTGGAAAATAATGTTAATATTGTTCCGAGAATAGCTACTGAAAGGAACCCGGAAATATTAAGCTTTGTTATATTATTCCGTATTGTAACCTATACATTATACTACGTTGATTGAAGTAAAATTAATATTGAACAAAAGTTTTACTTTTTGTATTCCAGCTTACAATGGGAATATGATATTTTGTTTAAACTTGTGCTAATTTTCGAACCTCTTAAGAACCTGAGTATCTACGAACACAGCATATTTAAGTACTTCGCTGAAAAATCGAGTGAATTGTAAATTTATAACAATTCCATCATATTTAAACTTACTCACGCTAATAGAAATATTTCTCTTATATAAAGGAATACACTTTTCATTAAAGAAATAATTCTTTTCAAGAAGACCGAATAAATATTTTTTTCTGTTGGTCTATTGTCGTTTTATTCTTTGAAACTTTATGTAAAAAATGTCATCCAGGAAGTGTTATGTTTGCCAAGTTGAATTTAGAAGGACGGTAAGAACGGCGTGACAAGTGTTTCATATATGAAGGAAGAGAGACATGGTAAATGCACGAGAATAAGCGACGAAAAAAAGGAATGAAATAGATAGAAAACTTCATGATTGCCTTCAAACAATTTCAGATCAAAACATATTGATTTTTGAAATTTTAAAGTCTATTTCGATCGCCGGAAACAATACAGAAAAAAGGACATAACGTCCTGATAATGATAAAAGTATTATAACACCAAAAATTGAAACACAAAAAAGCCAGAAAATAAAAACAGAATTGAGAAATAAAATTGACCCTATTAAATTGTATAGAAACAATTAAAAATATTAGCAAAGGTTGTATTTAGTTAGTAGCTGTGATAATACTTCCAAAGAAAAAAGAAAAAATCAAATGAGAAAAGAATTGGTAAATAAATGATCCGCAGATTATTATAGTAGGAGTGGAAAAAAATATAATGACATTCAGCCGGAGGATATTATGTGCGGAATTGTTAATCAAAATGACAGAAATACAAGGTAGTCATATAAAGGAAAAAGTAAAGATAAATAGGAAATATGGCAGCAAACGCAAAATGAACTATGCTAACATAATAATTGATGTAAAACCTGATATATTTGGAAAAATACTACAGAAAGAAAAAAATTATGTTGGATGGAAGAAATGCGATATATATGAATACATTGTTAACGCTCAAGTAAAAATTTTGACAATTTTTTCTGTTGTCATGACGCATAGAATAAAGTTCATGATGAAAGGAACAAATTCGTTTAAAATTCAAGTAATTATTTTGCAGAAAAACGCTCGTACAGGTCGATTAGTATTTTTAGTTCGATTAATCGATTAATTTGAAGTAGAGTTTTTTGTTGAAGATAAAATTTGCAATACCAGGGTTTTTTGTTGGCTTTTAAATAAAAGTTCAAGGTGTCATTGTTCAATTTAAACATTTTATTTCATTACCTATGTGTATTTTAATTTATCACAAAACTCATTATTCCGAAAACCGCTGATTTTGGGGATATGCTACGTTACACAAAAATGTGTTTAATGTGTTTAGAATCTACCCTAAAATTCAAAAATGGCATAATATACAAGTGTTCCATTTAAAAAAACCAATGATTGCTGCATATGTTCTTCTTTAGACACCCTGTATATCATTTTCTTATGTCAAAAAATTCAAAACTAAAAATACTAATCGACCTGTCCGAGCGTTTTTCTGCAAAATAATTACCTGAATTTTAAACGAATTTGTTTTCCTTTCATCATGAACGCACTGAATATATGAGAATTATTGAATGACAGATTTGTAATGTCAGTAATGTGTCTATTGTAAAGTTATTCCGATGTAAATAAAATAAAGAAATAATATCAGTGTACAGTAGTGTCTTACTCGAAAAGCAAAATAAATTGGAAGCTGCCCCCGGATTCTGAACGTACGATACGATATTCGAATTCGAAACGCGAGCGTAGTTAAGATGGGCAAGTAAGGTGAGTAGGAGTACTTTTCAATGTGGCTAGACAGACTACTATTTTGTCTTACCCATATCTAACCACGCTCGCCTTTCGAATTCGAATATCGTATCGTATGTTCGGAATCGGGGGCTGCTACGACATACATAAATACAGTAAGGTGTTATAAATGTGCAGGTTATAATCATTTTGCCAGGGATTGCACGGTTACTAAAGCATGCAGCAGGTGTGTACGTGAACACTACAATTGATTGTGCTAATGGGGTCGGTGTAAATTGTATGAGGATGGTAGAGAAATTAAAAATTCCTTTGGATGTTATCCATATAGTATTTGACAGAAACTGCCCCAGTTATCAACGAATTCTAGAAACACAAAAGTCTAACATTAAGTATATTTAGTGCAAGACATTCATAATTATAATATGTACTATAAATGTAAGTATTTTTTTATACCATAGTCGACATATTTTAATTTCTGATACGAAAGTAGGAAGAGGAAAAGAGCGCGACGAAATAAACTAAAGATAAACATAAGCCAGGCTGCCAAGACTCGACAAACGTTTTGTATGAAATGTAAGGTGTGAGGGTCCCCCGCCACTGCGTTGCTCTCCCACCACTGTTAGCAAGCAGGCATCGCTGCATATTATAAGTTCATCTGCATGGGATAGAAGTGTAAACCGAAATTAAAATATGACGACTATGGTATATATAAATGTGTACATCAAAAAAAAAATATATATAATAAGTTACCTGTAGAGATTACAAATTGTGTAAATATAAATATATTTAAGGTAGGTTAGTCATGTAAAATGATATATAGTAATCGTTGCACAATTGGTATTTGCATAGAATTAAAAGTAAGTTATTGTATTAATAGACAAATTATGCTGACATTGTGTAATATGTGTAATGCTTAAGTATATTAGTCCATAAGTCTGTCTTCGTTTTTTTTAAGGTCAAATTGTTCCAGGTAAACAACAACCTATTTTTATGTAAGATAATATAAAATAATAGCAATTGCTTAAAAAACGCATATTATTATTAATAATAGTTACAATATTTATACCAAATTATACATTGAAAGATTAACTGACCTTAAAGTATGTATGTTTGCAAGGTGGTATGTGTATTATATTCCTTGCTTTTCTATCCAAGCAAGCATCCTTTGACTCACCATTAATCCAAATTACTATTCTATACTAAAATTCCCTTCACCGTTTATAAACTTCTTTAATTCAGTCTTGCTTCCAATTCGGAATGCGTTAATTCTTGATTAGTCTAAACTACAGTTGTGTAGAAATCTGTTTTGGTTTTAACTCGTTTTCTTTTTTTTCCTTTTAGATGTAACACATTTAAATTTACGTTTTTCTAGTTTTAAATTCAAAATTTATTAACCTAATTTTTACTTTTCTCTGGAATTATTCAAAACTTATATTTCTCTTGAAGTAGCTACATTTAGTAGCAGCCTTAGATCAGGTAGGGACACTATTGATCTTCCTTTCTGTTTGAAAACCAACTGCCAACTGATAATAAATTCTTAAATTCTGCTATTGCGATTCATGTAAAAAGCTGTGTTATTAAGTAATAACGTTTTGCATAATGTATTCAATTATTCAACATTGTCTTTTCTATATATCATATGTTTGTTAATAACATGCTAATATTTAAGAGGTTCAGGCTATACTACCTCGCAACTTTCCATTACGGATACACCTTTGCCAATAGTATCTGCATAAATTGATTGAAAATCCATTATTTCACAATGAAATTTTATTCACAGATGAAGCCAATTTCTCTAGAGACGCCACCCAAAACTTCCACAACAATCATTATTGTGCTGTAGAAAACCCACATGCAATCTTGGAATCCCGTCACCAGGAGCATCTTCCGTTAACGTGTGGGCTGAAATATGCGGTGATTATTTAAATAGACCATACTTCCTTCATGATAGGTTTAATGGGCATAATTACCGGCAGTTTCTCGAAGCAGACCTGCCATCTTTGATGGAGGATGTTCCAATTTTAGTAAGAAATCGACTATGGTTTATGCACGACGGGGCGTCAGCGCATTTCAGTGTTCTGGCGCGCGAATATTTAAACCAAAATTACAATAATCGCTGGATAGGTCACGGCGGACCACGTGCATGGCCACCTAGGTCTCCGGATCTCAATAGTTTAGATTTTTTCCTGTGGGGTCATCTGAAAACATTGGTTTACAGCACACCAATTCATACTGAAGAGTAGTTGAGAAATCGCATCATAGTTTCTTGTGGAAATATTAGAAACACCCCGGCATTTTCGAAAGAGTACGTGAGTCCATGAGAAAAAGAGCAGAGGCATGCATATTACCCCGGAGGTGGATATTTCCAACATCTGATTTAATTTATTTCTTTGTGCGTTCAGGATAATTTGCTGTTACCATTTCAAAATGTATGTAGATTACGTTATTCTATTAAATAAATTGTTGTTTAAAGTTACATAAATAGTTTTTTCTCATAAGTGGTCTAGCGAGATGCGCATGATTGAATTTTTTTTAAAACTTTACAATCCTACAGGTCGAAAGTTAAGACATTTAGGACATATGTTCATATGAAGTTTTTTTCAGAAAATGGACCCAAGAATAAACCCCTTAAATATTAGCATGTTATGTAGAAACAGCTTGTATATATATACCTTAATTACACACACAATATACTGTATATCAGTTTCATTATGATAGAATAGATAAATTCACTTTAACCTAAAATATAAAAATATCGCTTAGAAATGAAGACGTAATAAAAAGAGGTGTTACTGTAATGTTACTTCTATATATGTGCGTATATTGTGCATATAATATAATGTATTCATGTTCTAACTAGCTACAACATTCGCATTCAAGAATTTTTAAATTTATGCATAGAAAAATTCATATTATGTCTACATTTTCACAAAGGACGGAGACTGGTTCCTTTCAAGCCCCGTATCTCTTCTCTTCTATCCTTTTCGTGACCCTTTCTGCCATCTCCACCGTCGCATCCTTGACATTACGACCTTCTCTGGTATATTTTAAAAATCCTTTGAGAGAATCAACTGGCCGAGCGCGCAAACTAATGGACAATAATATTATATTATGATTATTATTATTGGATGCAATTTTCTTTCAGAATGAGAGTTTATTTTCTGCCATATAATTGGCCTAGTTGGCAATTCTGTGTCCGGCCGTTTCTGCGTCCTTCCAACAAAAGAAATTACATATGAAAATTATATTACCCTCTATTCTTCAATAAATTGAAATACATATATACATATCGCTTCTAGTTCCATTTCTGAAATTTGTAAAGAAACTAGCAGTGTTTTTTATCTGATGGGGGCAATCTATTAGTAAAAAGATTATTGATATAAATAAATATAAAACAAATAATTCGAACCGGAAGTGTCACCCTTACTCTTATGTAACAGTTATTTACAGATGGCTCTCAAACTATGCATTCTGTATATATTTATTACAAGTGCAAATGCATTTAGAGCAGTTTTTGAGAACAGACTCGGGCCGAACGTAACATTTTTACTCTTAGCTTAGATTTATTAAGAGAATAGAAGTACTTATTATGGGATTTTGAACAATTTTTACGTAAAAAAATTCTTAAAATTTGGACTTGATGTTTTGAAGTTACTAAGAAGATAAAACAATTTAGAACAATTTTGTATAATTTGCAATACTCATACGTATAAGAAAGTCGTGTGGTGCCCATACATAATTTTTTTCCTGTAATTTTTGTATGCCATCTTTTTATGTCAGTTCTTTGCATATAACCTCACCTGCTCAGGTGTCTGAGGTGAATATTGTCGGTTCTGTTCCTACCTATCCCAATAAGAAGTCTTTATTTGAATGTTATCTATTTTAATTTTAAGAAAAATTACGAATAATAAGACTGATAAATAAATTTCCAGCACTCTGAGGTGCTTGTATATGGCAAAAACTGTTACTATGGATATCCACACAGCCTTCTTCAGCGCTGTTAATTTGATTTCAAATCTTTTACCTTTCCTTCTGATATTTTTGGAATTTCTCTTGAAAGTATTTAAAACCGTCGCCCTTGATACATTTTCTGAGCACAGTTTTTCATAATTCCTAGTTCTACGATCCTTTCCTTTTCCACTAAAGGCTGATGTCGTCATTGTGTTTTCCAGATTCAAAGTTCTGTTGTAGTGGCAATTTCCACTTAGTATTATGGTTTTTCTTTCCGTTTGACGATTGCCCCGAGGACATAAAAAGCAATAGTATTTGGTATGACCTGAGTGTGCACCCAAAGTATAATGCATAGGTCTGCTCATCCCCTCCCTAAAACTAGTAATAAGGTTAGAACAACATTGCAGGCTTATTGCTTCTTGAATGAGCGGGTCACATCACGTCTGAACAAGGGTGAACCTGCATTTTATTCCGTAACCAGAGCTAAACCAATACTAGTACTTTTAGATTAATGGTTATGCTATTTAATTTTGTCAGATACTGTTTTAGATAGAAAGATGTGTTGGCCATTGCAATTAATAACTAGATCGTTGTCCTCTTCACACATTATTTAGATTTGGTTCAGGTACTTTTTGATAATAATGCCCAGCAGTATAGGCCAAACATTTCACTTGGTAATATTTTTCAATAGTAGCAATGTCTTCATGAAGGCGTGGTTCATGTTCTTTACTAACAATATCGAGTAATACACTCCAACATAAGCTTTGTATTCTTGAGGTTATAAACATTTATCATCTGAGCTTGAAGATATTTATTGCGGTTCTTTCTTCTATATTCTTACATATCTTTTGGGATATACCAACTAAACATTTTACAATGGAAAGGGATTCTGAATAAGTTTTCGGCCAAGTAGTATTGGTCGAACAGAAATATGCAAATTGCTAGAGAAGCTGAATATTTTTGTGCAGAAAATAAGTAATCTCTCGAATAGTTTGCTTGCTTTTGCCAACTCGTAGGAACTTCAAAAGGCATGACAGTTGCCCATGGCATTATGTTGTTGCTTGCCATACATTAAAATCCTAAGAGAAACAGTACAACTTGTCGATTAAATTTTGGAATACCAACATTCTCTTGTGTTTTAATATTGATGTTACTATAACGAAATAGTATGCAAGAAAAAAGCTTTCATTATCTAAAAAACGATAAGGTAAATCTATCTAATTATTATTCTGATTTTTTGCCCAATTATCTTTTCAACTTAAATACAGAAAATGTTAAAATACATTTTCTTTTAGAATTATAAATTTATCATTTTCAGCATTGTACTTGAAATTTTTGCTGTTGTTTGAGAGTAATATGTGTTGAAGGAAAAGAACACGGAAGAATGAAGGGTAGACTTCCGTAAACAAAGGGCAATAAAAATCATATCGGCGGATAACAAATGGTCCAGTGAATTCTTTCGTCCAGTATGTATTTCGTTCGTATATTCGTTTTTGCAACTAAAAGAAAAGTACAGCAGAAACATCCGGCAACTGATACAACAAAACAGTTTGTATTTCTGAACGGTTTTTTTTTATTGCACCACAAGAAAATAGTCGACCGGGTGATGATAAACGATTCAGTTTGCTATCTTTGTTTGTGCTAAATTGCGCGCGCTCATTTCCTCTTGAATAACACCTCGGTAGTCTGTTAATTTCCTGCAGTTACACAAGATACCGTCCAGTCAGTTAACCTCTAACATTTGGCTTCACGACGTATAAATCTTGAGGATATTTCACTCTGTAGACTACTTAAGTTAACAGGAGGTAATAATATCATGGACTTGGGTACTTAACGACGCGGTCTGCTGGCTACTTCCACCATTTGAAGTAAACGTAATCTCAAATCGGTAATGGAATGGAATTACAATAAGAAGACACATACAATACCGTGAAAATGTTTTAGATCACTGATTTTAGATTGCATCTTGCACAATTACCACATCTAAGATGGTCCAATATGCTATTTGGAATATATTGTGAGTTGGGAAGATTTCAAAGAAAGCAATTACTATTATTAGTATGTGTTTCCACAATACCTGTTATTTAGTTTAAAAATGTCCTTTATTTTACGACCGACAAGCAAATATAAATAAGTATGTTTATAGAGTTACGTTTCCGTTTATTACAAAAGTACTAATTGAAATTAATTATCTACGTTTTTAAATTTCAATAAACACAAGGGCTACTTTAAAAAATGGTTAGAACCAATGCTGTGATTTCTTACTTACCGCCAGGATGACCAGATACTGAAATTAATTGGAATATTTTATTTGAATCCTCTAATCAGCAAATTGAATAAAAATCTGATCATCTAGAGATCCGTGTTTCTTCTGATTCCTATAGTTATTGATAATTAAATCAATAGTTGTTTATGTTTAATTGCGTCAGCGCACAGTGCGATATATTAACAATCCAGCAGGACAAAGCCGTTCCTTTCTTACCACTAACTTACACAATTACATATAGTTTTGTAGATATTATATTTCTGGTTCTTCCAATAACTCCGAAACTTTGGAGGAAATATTCCCCTGTTTAGTTTTTGGCGGAGCACGTAAGTTAGCAGTTACTGGATGGATGTAAAGTAATTAATAGTCAAAGTAGTAAATCCGTATTAATGTCGAGTCTTGAGATTATTCTTCTATAGAGTCTCCTATATTGCCTATTATCCTTGTTCCTGGCTTCTTGTGTTTGTTAGGACAACTGACCTATAGACAAAATACTGGCGGCAATTATATCATATTCGTGGCAAAGTACCTACTTTATGTACACTCATAGGCATTGAGTACCATGAATATTCTTTAAAATATAGTACTCGAGTTGTTCGGTGTACATATCAAATTTTTCTACATTTAATAGAAATCCAGAACTTAAACATTTAAATATAATCCGAAAGAGTTTTATTAATTCCAAATTAAGTCCGGTTATTTCGGTCGTTTTTACTGCATTTATCAAGCATGCACAAGCAGTATTGCCGTCATTGATGCTGCCACTTGATTGCTTAGACATGTCCATCTTCGACTTGTATATGAACTTCTTCCTTTCGTCTACTTTTGTTTTATTCTCTACTTCTCGCATTTGCAATAACTTGTCCTCAAATCTGTAGGAAATGCGGACTAGTCACTCGGAAACGTATCCACGATTGCAAAGCCAACAATCCAAATAACAGAAAATTTTGATCAACTACTTTATGTGAAATGACATCTGAAATGTTTATTTCAGAAGGCCTTACTTGCGCCACATGGTAACATCTCTGCGTTGACACACAATACGATTGGGCAATACTAACTTTGTCATCCACCATACATTAAATCATCAAAAGTTCGATCACTAAATCCCTACGAGGAAAGAATAGAACAGGAGAGATAATAAACTGGTGGGGGAATAGGTATTATTTAGACCGAAGTTACCACTTTAAGGCAGGTTAGTTATGGCAATATTGACCAATAGTAATTTATAAAATGAGTCTTTTGAATAACTTGTTATATATCCGGTATGTTTGATTATGTGATCAGTGGCGTAACATACATATTCTAGTCATGCTTTTTTTATGTTTTCTATAATACAGTTAGAATAAATGTTACTATATTAAAAAGCATAAAAGGATTGAAAAAATAATGCACTCACGATATTTTTTAATTATTATTGGACTAAGAACCTGTTTCAAATGATTTTCGAGAACATACGAAGTGTACATATACCCCATACAAAGTATTTATGCACGCCTATGCATTGCGGCGGCCATATTGAGTTACCACTTTGGACAAATATTATTTTTAAGGAGACTCTCTCCTGTTCTATTCTTTATTCGTAGCGAAATCCATACTGCTTATTTATATTTGCCCAGGAAATAGAGTTAATATTTGTTCCTCTATTTGCTTGACTTTCGAAGTAATTGTCTCAACTGTCACTTTGGCAAAAATTAACTTTTTGGGGACGGCAGTATCTAACTGATAAAGGTGCGGAGCTTTTGCCAGGTAATATTCTTCGCCTGTATATTTAGCCCCAGCAAACTTCTGTCGATACCTGAGTTATTCTGCGTTTAATATTCTAGCAAAGACTTCTGTCACTATAAAGACTATGTTCTAACTGAAACAGGCTCAGTTTTTATCGAATGTATTCTACAATTGCTTCCATCCTTTCATTCTTTGACATCGTGCGGCATAAAATAAATTACATTTCCTGGTATCTTTCTTTCTTTTAATTTTTTTTTAATTCAAGTTTCTTTCAGGTTTTTGGTTACGTTTTCTTGACTATCTCTACTTACTTCTAGCTACTTTTCATAATGGCTGTTTTTCTTGCTTGTTGCCTTTGTTTACTCCGTCTTTTCATGTCTAGACTAACTGCAAACTAAAAGCAGACTATTTAAGAGCTAGGTTTGTAGAAGTGAAAAAGGAAACATTTTTGCAAACTGTACGACTTGCAATAAAGATATAAATATTTCCAGCGGGAGAGGCTCCTTAACTAAACACAATCTTTCGAAAATTCGCAAAAATACAGGAAGGATGATACGCAAACAACCGCGCTTAACCGAATTTTCAGCTGGTATGGCAGAATCGAGACAAATGAAGACAAATATTGGGGTAGATATAATTATTTAAATTGTTTCATATTTACAATAATTTTAATAATTTGGTTTTTAGCTGAGATCCGCTTGTCTGCATTTATTGCAGAACATAATTTGCCGTTTTTGGTAATGGATCATTTGCCAAAATTAATAACTAAATTGTGTCCCGATTCGAAGATTGCTAATGGCATATCGTGCGCCAGAAAGAAAACCACAGCTTATTCGAAATGTTGTAGGTGCTGAATGTTTCGAAAATATATGTGAGGATATTAAATATAATTAGTAGATTTTCCCTTATTATAGACGAGTCCACAGATCGCTCAACGACGATAAAATATAATCATAGATTCTTGAGAGTAGATAGACAAGAGAGTAGCAAGATAGGAAACTTCTTAATAATCAAATGGACGCATTTCTCAAGCACCACCTAGGAGGTTTTTCTCCAACTATATGTAATTTGAATAGCTTTGGTGCAGTATATTTATTTTTCATTTTTCACATTAACTATTTATGCGAGTTAATTGATAATAAAAAATACGTTTTGTTGCATACATTACATTTATTAATATAATACAAAATCTATGAACAGTATTTATCATAGAATCCGTTTTATTATGTAACTTACGATATTTAGTACTATTCCAAGACAAGCTAAAAATTATTTATAAAATATTCATTTGCATTTTACTTTGTAAAAGTAATTTCAAGTAAGCTTTTTCATATAAACAATGTATAAAGTATGGTAATAAAATATTTTAGCAGTTGTCAGAAGTATTTTAGATAACTAAACATCAGTACAATTTATAAACAAGAAATTATTTTAGAATATAAAATAGGTTTACTGAGAATATTACAATAAAAAAGTATAATTCCATAAAAAACAAATACTGCCTTACAAATATGCATATGAATTTTACACATTATTAGGACTTTAATACCAGAGTGGCCCCCTTGCTTTTTCTAAATGAAAACTGAAAAGCACTAAATGTATATGAATTAACCTTTGCACTTGAAACATACAGGTACACTCAAACAATGTCTATTATTTAACAATAACGTTTACTATAAGGCGCTTATGAACACTAGATATACTATCTCATTTAGTGAAGCACTCCTTCAAAAACCCACAAACAAAATAAAATAATAACAAAACAAAAACAAGCTCTCACAAAATTGAGGTTAACTGAGCTAACGCCTCTAAACTAAAATTGCAACTGCGTACTTTCGTGTCCCGGCACATGAGATGCACATGCCATCTATAGAGTTTTTCCCCAACTGTAACTTAAAGTTGTGTCTATGGACTTTCATTAAAGAGAATATCCCCGGAATATAATGTATGTAATACCTACATTTTTATTATATTTACTTTATTTCGTTATATACATTTATGAATTTTATAAATAAAAATTGTTTTCAAATATTTGTTTGATTTTAAACTAAGAGTAAAAAAAGAAATGGGTGTGCTTAAAACCACACGGCAGAAGTGAAAACTTCATCAAGGCGAGGTTAATAATACGAAATACAACTTTTTTTCGTTCTATATTCATTTACATTTACATTTTCCATTTTCTTTCTATATTACATTTAAAAAATATATATTTATTATTATTGTGTATACATTATTCTAGTACCGTTCGCTCGGTCTGATCAAGTTTTCACTTCAAAAATTCATACGTACGCATGTATATATACAAATATGATAATTTTCATACTAGTACCCGCGCTAGTTTAATGGTAACGTGCCGGCATTATACCCGAGCGGCCCGGGATCGCATCTGCACGCGGAGAAGAATTTTTCAGAAAATAAAAATACAATATTTCGCGTATTTATTCTAAATTACCGGAACACCGGTGGACGAAACTTTGTATGGCCAACCAACAGAATAGAAATTTAACGATTTCAGTTATGTTGGGAATTTACGCTTCCTATATAACCTTCTTAGATTCGTAAAAAAATAAGTCGTAAAGCCGTTACTTTACGATACTCCACTGTGTTTAAAGACAATAATTTAGTAAATTCATTAGTTTTGAACAATTTTCTTTATCACCACAGAGGAAGTACGTTTTAAAAAGTAAAAATAAGCTTCGCTAAATAAAACACGACCTGAGTTAACTTCCGGATGTTTCCGATTAAAAACACTCTCACCTTGATGTATACACGGTCGGAGTTGATATTTAAAAATTACCAATTTACCTCGCCGAAGTGAAATTTGTCTGGTGCTGTTCGTTGGCGAGGGAAAAAAATGAGAGCAATTTTTTTAGTGTACAGGCGGGACCGGTCTCTCACGCTAAGTTATATATTTCACGAAACTTGGCCGAACGTAAATTATGGTACAGTTTATGCTGAAAGCAGAGATTTCCATTTATCAGGCTCTGTCTTTTTTGCCCGCGAGTCTCGGCACGCTCGAAGTGAAGTGGCCGTACGCGTTGGGCCTGTAGTACTACAGCATTTGTTACGCTTTATCTGATTTACAACGTATTTTTTTCCTGCGGAAAGTGTGACCGGATATGTTTCATATAAAATTTACTCGCGATATATTCGAAAATGTAAAATTTATTCATTCTAGTTGTGATATCATCTGTAGTTTCGTGTTGAGTGTGGTGTGAAATAATATAGTTGGGGAAAATATTGCATAGCATTTAATTTATACATTCCGCTAAAATAACAAAAATCTTTTTCCAAATGATAAAATATCACAGCTGATAATATTCCATTACGTAATTCTTTTGTATTCGACTGTTTTAAAAAAAATTATAGATTTACATGGGAAGATTGGTGACGATTGTTAATAAAAAGAATATAAGTTTTTAAATTAGATTTTATTTTGATTTCTCTACATATTTTTTTCTTAATTCTACACATTCGGCGCATTAATATAAATGCTTATAAATACCTGCCTTAAACTACCTTAACCCTTAAATTGGCAAACGATTGTTTTTCTTTAAAAAATTCTATTATTCAGTGTAGATGTCAAAAACCGTGGTAGAATACTATTTTTAGTGTCATATATTTTTGGAAACATGTGCAACTCAAAACTTTGAGTTGTATCTTTAGGGATACATTGCCAAAACTGGGTACACTTGACTCTATTCAAAGTGCTTTCAGATAATAATATCATTTAAAACCTTTTATTTGTTAGAATGAAAATCCACGAAACAATTTCTAGTAGGTAGAAGACATAAACTAACATTACATTTGCGACAAACAACATGTGTTTGGCCAGAAATACAATTCTTACATCTTTCTTTTTCTCGAATTATTTGAAAATGATCCAGCTTGTCGAATCTGCTATCATCTTTCGGGGTCGTGGTTGCAGCGGTCTTTTTATTTTCTTTGATGGTTGTGGTGCCTTTGAACCAGAGAAATAGAGTAGGGGAGAACGCGCTTCGACGAGTGCGCATCCAGTTTTAAGCAAACGCTATTGTGGTCGCCATTTTGCAGGGTAATTGGCACTTGTGTTGTTGTAATTGTCAAGCTTGGAGGTTATTTTTAATTAATTGTATTAAAAAGGACTTGTGTGTGTTATTAACATGTCGTGCTCTGTGTTGGGCTGCAGTAACAGTCGAAGATTTAAGCCGGAAGGCATTTCTTTTCACACGTAAGTTTGTTTACATTTTTCTAAGTCAATGAACTTTACATGCGAATTGTTGAGCTAGGTATAAATATTACCGTAATAGAATGAAAGAATTGCATCTTTAAGAGCGCGATTAATTCTGCACTATTTGTAGATTTCCACGGGGTGATTCATTGAAAATGTGGTTAGATGTGCTAGGAAAAAATGTTGAAACGTGGACCTGGTCCAAAAATAAAGTTATTTGTTCCAAACATTTTTGTAAGGCTTGTGAGCAACCTTCAAAATGGCGGAATTCAATTGAACTTAGTTGGCGCATCTTTAAGCGCGTTCTCCCCTACTCTATTTCTCTGCTTTGAACTAGGACGACCTCTTTTTACTTTGTTTGTATGAAATATGCTTTTTGCGACACTTATTCTAAAAATTTTTAGTCGTATTGCCTATTTTTGATCTTCTAATAATTTACATTCCCGTCTATAAAGGAGCCATGCGTTATTAAGACATATATCAAAAACCTGCAAAAATAACCCATATACCATTTATGGGTTTCCATGCCAGTTCTATACAGAGCAATCAACATATTGGAAAGATAGACTCCACCCATGTGGGTGTTATATTGCTTTACTACTTTTGGACAGACTATCTGAACTTGACCGCCTCCTGCTTTTGAATACCTTTGAATTGTTTGAGTAGGATTAGCTGCCACATAAGAACTGCAAAAGACAACAGCTTTGTTGTCGTACCACTTGATAATCGCAAACCGACTTTTGTTATCAACCACATGTGTTGTTTTGTCGAAAACTTGGCTCACCCTGTAAGTCTTCATTTTCAGCATCACTCTGGAGAACACTTTGCGCGCCAACAGGCGGTAACAATGCAAAAACACGGTCAATTCTTCTCATATTGCTATAAAAATAAGAAAACATAAATATATACGTTGATTGAAGGAATACATAAAGATGCGCCACTACATAGCACTGAGCGTACCCAAACTGGATCCGAGATCTATATCGATTGCATGAGTCGTTTGGATCCGAGATTCGAAACAGTCCGAGACAGCGATGATGTTTCTCAGCAAGGGGTTTGCGGGACGACTTAACGGAAACACACGCTATTTTACTATAACGTTGCGCATCTTTATATATTCCTTCAATCAACGATATATAGCTAACCAAACTTGGCAATGTATCTTCAAGGATACATTATATTAATATCCCGTTTATGGAAAAATTAACGGCGAGTAATTTAAAATAATATCATCAAGTATAGGCGCATTTGTGCTATAACATGTATTCGGTCGGACACATGATCAAGATATAGTAGGTAAATAAAGTGCAAGACGACTGGAAATTTTTGAAGTATATGTATCTGAGGAGATACATTGTCAAGTTAAGGGTTAAAATAATGTTTATCCAGACTGTCAAAATAATCATTCTCAGTTGCTGCCACGTCTTTATTTGAGACATATGTTTTTACAGATAAGGAAACTGGTAATAATCCTATCCATCCAATTTTGAAGTCTAGGGAGAATGAGCAATTAATTCAAAGCCTAATTTGTGTAATTTTTTAGTAACAAAACGACTCGAATGAGCGGTGCATTGTCATATAGAAATAGATATTCTTCTTCGACAAACCAGGCTATTTTTTGCAAAGGCTAACCTTAGTAACCTTCAGCTAATTCAGACGATCAGAATAATGATTTGCGGTTAAAGTTTTGACTTCTTGACGAAAATCGAGAATCTATAAGTAATATCCTTCTTGAATCCTAAAAATTGATACCATAACCTTTTCTGTGGATAATCGAAGGAGCACCTTCGTTGCAGGAAAACCAACCTGAGTGCGAATATTAACATCAAATACATTTATTATCAGGAGACAACAAGCGCAGAATCCATCTAGCACACAATCTGTGCATATTCAGATCTTGCTCAAAACGTAATGTAAACTATATCCGACAATTTCACTTTTGTTTAAGATCATGCGCTTTGTAAATCATATCTACAGTTGTTGACTACTCACTGTGCACCTTAACTTCGACACAATTTTTTTCTTTAATAAACTCGTTCGCCCAATGACAAACGGGATTATGAAGGAACATCTTCATTAAATGTATTGATCAAATTCTCATGAATTTTATTTGCCATGAAGCGATCTACCTCCAGAATAATAGGATATTGTTCAGGCTTCTTTTGGCATTTTTTCTGATGTCTTCAATTCTCCTATGCCCGACTTCATGGCTGAGTCTGACTTCTTTGATGTTGAGTACTTCACTGTTGAGGAGATATTTCGTGGTTTTAGGAAGCTGAAGTGAACTATGACCTGCGGAAATGATGGTCTTGCCAGTTTTTTCCTTCGGGATTGTGCTTCAGTGCTATGTTATCCACTCACCATATTATTTAACTTATCGCTTCGCACGTCCACTTTCCCGGATCAGTGGAAGATCAGCAAAATTACACCGGATGCTCGTCAGAAGGTGAACGTCATTTATACTGCCTTTACTAAGGCATTCGACACGATTGATCACTCTCTGCTTTCTACAAAACTATAATCTTTAGGTGCTTCCACAAGAACTCTTGTCTTCTTGAACTCATATCTGCGGAATCACTTGTTCTATGTGGCCTACAATGGATGTGTGTCGAACACTTTTACAGCATTGAGCGGTGTTCCGCAGGGATCTAATTTGGGCCCACTACTGTTTAATGTGTACATCAACGATCTCTTGATGCTGCTTGATTGTATGGTTATCGCATATGCAGATGACTTAAAAAAATTAATATCGTATCTATTCCTTCGAATTGTTTAGTGCTGCAAAGAAATCTTAAATTAATTAATTAATGAATGGTGCAACAATACAGTTTGCTTAGATGTGGACAAATGTGCAACACTCTCCTATTCTAAATATTCAAACGTTGTGTCATTCCTATATGCAGTCTCTCGGGGCTGTGTTTCTCAAGTTTTGCAATTCAGAGTCTTTGTGTACTTTTTGATAGCCACCTGTCTTTTGGTCGGCATATCAGCGACTTATGTGCTTCCGCCTCCTGGGGTTCCTTACTGGAATGTAGTGACGACTTTCACAAATTACCTTCCTAAGTAAGCGGACGATAATATAAATTGAATAATTTGCAATTATTGCAGTAACTATGCTTTTCTTGTGTCTTCTTGAAAGTATGAGTTAAAATGTCAAAGACGTTAGTAGTCGCTAGGAGCAAGATCTGAGCTGTATGTGTAAATGTTTCAAAAGAGCACTTTTTATAGTAATCTCTATAGCGATAGAATTGTGTAGTAATTATTAAACGTAATTATTATAGTAACGAGCGATGCGTTATTTTGTAATTTATACTAAATAATGGAAATATTCTCTTTTATTGTTGAACATTGGCCGAGTTTAGATTCACGAAATTACGCCGCAATGTTAGATGATGAGAAGTAGGAATGAATAAAGCTCCACTATCAAACATTCTGTTCAAAGGATAAATTCGACACAAAATGGTAAACTCTACTACAACTGGATAGATCATCGTCGGGATATATGTATTAGTAACACAAGAACATTAATAAAACAATAAATTAAACAATAAATCAGTTTAAACAGATATGAAAGTAAATTCCAATTTATTTCAAATTACAATTAACAGTATAATAAAAATATCAGATTAAGTAATTAAAAGCAACAAGTGAAACTAAGAAACATTTTTTACATATAGGAATATGGGCCCACAACTTGATCACAGCTTTGGTCATTTTCATACGGGGAACAGACTTAATTTCATCAAACTGTAAAACTGTGACTTTCAAAGGCACACATTTTGCTCACTCACTTGCATTATATTAATGATATCGTAAAGTACACCTTGCCTCATATTTATTTTGGATGTCCATATTTGTAATGTTAAAATACAAAGAAGAAGGTCATTTAAAGTTTGTCGTAGAAATACATTACGACGCTTATTGAAATATAAATGCATTTGCACTATCTTTCGAATCTTTCTTGTTTCTTTTAAAACGCCAGAGAAATCTTCTTTATTTTATTATCAAAAGGGACTTCATTTTTATCGCTCTTCACATCAAGTAGTTGATATTCAATATCCCGTGTTCTATCCTGATATTGTAGTACTTCGTCTTGACTACTTGATAAATAAATTTTCAGCTGTTTGTATTTTTCAACTAAAGTAATATACATCGCTCGTGAAATTTCATTATTAGATTCCTTGAGCGACTATCTTGAATACAAATTGTTATGATCAGCTTTCAGCAAAGGTTTCTTATACTCCAATAATATTTCTTTAACATTAACCCTTTTTTTTCTTTTCTCTATATTCGTTGATCACGGGTAGATGGTCTTCTGCTTATAGAAAGACATAAAGATGATATAGCTGCATATTTCTGACATATTATAAACAAATTAATATTTCAAAGTTACATAACATGACAAATGGTATTTGTTCAAAATATGTAGGTATATAATTTATATGTATTTAGATGTATTTCTCATTTTAATCTCACTATTACTGCTACTTGGCTATGATTGCCGATGCGGGTGGGTTGCGGGTAGCACATGTAAATATTTGTTCAATTGTACCGAAGTTGCATTTATTATTGAATTTTGTGTCTCGATATAAATATGATATCGTGGTTATTAGCGAGGCATGGCTAAATGACAGCATCTCCGATGACATACTCTGTATTCGGGGCTATTCTGTTTTGCGTAATGACAGGGCGACTCGGGGGGGCGGTGTTTGTGTCTATTATAGGAATGCTCTGCGGGCTGTTAGTATCTCTTATGGTGCATTTATTGAGCAGGCTTGGGTCGGTTTTGAGTTTGGCCGCACTAAAATTGCTGTGGGTGTAATCTATAGACCCCCTCACCAATACTACAAAACTTTCTGTGATTATTTTGAGGAGCAGTTGACCAACATATCTATGGAGTATGACATCGTACTTTGTCTTGGAGACCTTAACATAAATCTGCTCTCTTGTGGTAATGATCCTGCAAAAATCTACTTTCTAAATATGAGAGAATGTCTTGGATTGTCTCAATTAATTAATACTGCTACGAGAATGGATAATTTGCTAGATGTAATATTAACCTCTGACGCTGATAGTATTCTTGACTCAGGTATAGGCGAGGAGAAATTCTCTGATCATGATTCGATATTTTGTGTTGTTCGATTACCATCGGTGTCACCTGGCCCTTTGTATAAAGCTATTAGAAATTTCAGACGTTTCGACCGTGATGCATTTCTTAATGATCTGAGTTCAGCACCTCTCCACAATATATTTGGAATAAAAAATATCGATGACAAAATTACTTATTTCATGAATATAATTCTCCAATTATTTGATAAATATGCTCCAAAACATGTGATTGGGGTTACCAGTAAACCTCCACCATGGCTTACAGAAAATGTTAGATTTATGATGCATCTCAGGGATAAAGCACTTCTTAGGTATAGAGGTACTGGGCAGCAGAGTCACTGGGATTATTACAAGAGCTTGAGAAATTTAACCACAAAATCCATTCAACGTGAAAAGAAGGCCTATTTTAACTTTACATTTACCAAGCAATCGGTTAAAGATAAATGGAAAACGCTCGAGCAGCTAAATTTAAAAAAGAAAAAATTAGGGGACATTCCACCAATGCTGCAGAATGTTGCAGCAATTAATGATCACTTTATTGATAGCATACCTAATAGTGATGTGGATCCGGAGTTGGATGCGTTCTACAGAACGCATAAATTTGGTCATGATTATGAAGAATTTCATTTCAAGCCCGTTGAACAATATGAATTGGTTATTATAATTTCAGAAATAAAAAGCAGTGCTTCGGGTTGGGACTCTCTAACTATAGATATGATCAAGCTTTCTTGCCCTTCTATACTTCCATATTTACTGCATATAGTAAACTCGTGCTTGGTGGAAAACTTCTTCCCTGACTCTTGGAAAAGGGCTATTGTGAAACCAATACCGAAATCGAGCAATCCCATGGGTTTTGGCGATTTGCGTCCGATAAGTATTTTGCCTGTGGTCTCTAAAATTATTGAAAAAATAATGAACAATCAATTAAGAGGATTTCTAGAAATGTACCGGATCATGCCTCAGTTCCAGTCAGGTTTTCGAAAGAAACACAGCTGCACTACGGCATTACTCAATGTTACTGATGATTTGTTGGGCGCTGCGGATAATGGAGAGACTTCGGTTTTAGCACTGCTAGATTTCAGTCGAGCTTTTGACACCATCGATCATAACTTACTTCTCTCAATTCTTGCTTATATCGGTTTGTCACGGTCTGCTACAAACATGATTTCCTCCTACTTAAGTAACAGAGTACAATCGGTGTCACTAAATGGCCTATCATCTGATTATAGACTGGTTTCTAGGGGAGTCCCACAGGGCTCTATTCTGGGACCAGTCTTATTCGCGATTTATACGTCCTCATTTCATACGGCGCTTCGAGGCTGTGGGATTCATATGTATGCGGACGATATTCAGATTTATCGTTCGTTTCCGGTCGCTAATTATCAAGTAGCCGTTGGTGGTATTAACCGTGACTTAAATGCAATTGCTGGATTGGCGTCTCGACATGCTCTGGTGCTGAATCCATCGAAGTCAACAGTATTGCTATTTGGTAACAGAGATAGTGTTTCTTTTCTTCAAACAAGAGCGAATTTTAATATTAATGGCGTAGACATACCTATTAGATCTGAGGCGAGGAATTTGGGCGTTGTATTGGATACTCGCATGAGATTTGAAACACGTATACTTAAATGTGTGAAGGTTGCGTACATGAACTTAAAATTAATTTTTCCGCACAGACACTGTCTGACTGTGGAGACTAAGCGGAGCTTGTGTGATTCACTTGTATTATCACATTTTCTTTTCTGCAGCGAACTGTATGCTCCGTGCATCACCGTTAATACCATGTCATGCATCCAGAGGGTGCAGAATTCGTGCCTCAGGCTAATATTTGGCATAAGGAAGTATGATCATGTTTCTCATAGGCTCGCTGATGTGGGCTGGTTGACTATGAGGGATCGGCTGACTCTGCGGATGGCTTGTCTTTTTCATAAGATTATTTTGTACAAGCGGCCCGAGTACCTGTTCAATAAGATATCTTTTCGGACGGATGTTCATACTCTAAACCTAAGGTTTAGGGGTACTCTAACGCCGCCTATGCATCGCACCGCTTTGTATGAGCGTTCCTATTCATACCAAATAACAAAAGTATATAACGCCGTGCCCGACGAGTTGAAACACCTTTCTGCGGGGCGGTTCGCGTTCTTGTACAGGGCATTGCTGCTGTCAAAATAGACTGCTTGCTCCCTCATATCACCTGCAACAACGCTTGTGTTTATGTTTTTCAATGTTTAATTTGTTTTGTGTGTATTTCATATATGTATATATGTGCTATTTGTACAAATTTCACAGAATTTAGGTTAAGTTATTTTAGGCATGTTTTTCTTTTTAATATAATTCGAATGTATCCGGGTGTATAGGAAGAACAACTGTACTCTGCACAGTTGATATACATCCTGTGTTTTCCAAAGATTATGTTATAGTTTTTGAACTTTTCTTTTTCACGTATTCACTTTTATCTTTTAATTTTTATATTTTGTAACTTATTTTAATACAATGTTGTTTTCTTTTTTTTTTGGAAATAAACTATTATTATTATTATTATTAAAATAGAAGTTTATTTTCATAATTTTGTTGAAAGCGGAATTAAGCAAGTGGTAGTTTTTATTTTATATAGTATTGGTAATATTTCTATATGTGTTCACCTGTAGGTTTCAGAATTCTTCTATAATAAAGGAAATATTCAACCATAAAACCATAAAATTGATTTTACATATTGACACAGCACGCAGTTCAGATTTATTATTTTTATGATTGAATTTAATTTGGTTTCGCTGAAGGTCTACTTGTCGGCTCTCGTATGTATATCTGTTATGTAGGTACGGTTTGGCAACTCCTTTCGTGTTATGTACGGGAAGCCGCATGCAAGATAATCGTAGGCCAAACGTGTATATTATATATCATGATGTGATGAAACTTGTAAGATTGCCATGGCGTAATGTAATGACCCTTTTAATAATGCCCTTTATGTTTTGATATTTTTTAAATAAAATAAAATAAAATAATTGAATCGTTTTACCTGGCTAGTTCATATTCTCAGGACGATCCAAAAAAAGATGTCAACAAAAGATAATCTTCCGACATTAATTGGCACAATTAAACAAAACAAAATCATATTAATTTAAATAACATTTGTAGTAGAAACCAAGATTTTTGTACATATTATTACAAACACAAAAAGGAAACATACACAAAATAATTTCATAGCTCCTTCAATACTAAAATATTCGTTGTGATTTATTTCTATTATCACTTATGTACAATTGTACATATGTCATATATTGCTTGCTTTCCACCGTCTTACAGTATTTATTGCTACTAGTATACTATTAGTACCTATTAACACTAACAACGTAGGCCTTAATAGGAAAACAAACTATACCAAGATTGATATATATCTATGTATATCTACAACGCAAATGATATTTTTTTAAACATTATTGGCAAACAATTTACAAATTCTGAGATATTATTGTATCTAAGACAATTTAATAAATTGTATATGTTTTTATTCTCAGATTATTATATTGATTTATTTACGTTTTTATATTAAGAAAAATTTTAACGTTATAGTTTACTTAACGCTCGCACATAAAACATGTAAATACCTTTCATATATTTTCTTCTTTCTTCATCTGAAGAGAATCTTCATGTTGTCGGTGTGCATAGTGGGAGTCCTCCTTCGACAATAGAGACACCTGTAGCTTCTTTAAACACTAAGCGCACAAAAATAGCTGTTAAACTTTACACATTTACACTTAGTTGGCGGTCTATCTTTATGTAAACAAAGAACCTTACTTTTAAGATTCAAACAACGACAATTTAATACATTATCGACCGCTATGTGTTGGTAGACCTACTTATTAATTAGAGGACCTTATTACTCTAACGGTCTACTTAAAACCGATCTCTTCGAAAGTCCTCAGTCGACTTTTGTCTTTCCTCGGACTTTGCTTTTTCTGAGACTCACATGCTAAAATCTCTCTTCATCTTTCACTCTTATAGTAGTTACAGTTTCAGGCGCTAATCTCACGTTTAATCGGCGGAAACATAAACACTCGTCGTCTCAAGTGTTATAATATAATCATTACAAACATTAGCTTATCCAACTAGTGCTTAAATCATACATTTAGAATAAACAGTTCTAAGAATTATATCGTTTGGTTTCTATTACATAACTTTAAAATATAATTCATATTTGAATTTAAAAACTATAAAAATAGTAAATTATGCCGTACCGCTACAATTCGAAATGAAATTAACAACATGCCAGCTCTGTCAACGTGTAAAGCCGTATGTATCTGCTTTAAAATTTCTTAAATAAATTGACGATCAGCGTTAGAATTTTTGTGTAATGATATAAAAAACTGAATTTAACTGTAGAAACCCTGTACGCACTTCGGTTGCCGAAGATGATGTTATTTGTGCATCTTAACATTAGCAATTCAAATTTAAATCTACTCTTTCTATTTTTATAAGTTGAGCTTTATCAACAGTAATTTACATGTTGAGACGGCATCGAAAAAAAAACGAAAAACTCACCTGAAAACGTGAATTTCTACTCCTGCCGCACAAGAGGCATTTCCTCTAACAAATGATAAAACAAGAAAAGGTAATTTATTCCTTGCATTTGGAAGATGTATTGCGCGCAGTATACACATACCTACCTTACGTAAAAAATAGAAACGCCAAAGTCTACATCAGCCCTCCTCAGATCTTTGTTCTCAGTACGTGAAATGAAATGCAAATACAACAGTCAACGTAAAAAAGGGTCAGGGGTGAAGTACAACAAAGATGAAATTCAATTTTGTCGCCTGTATTTACTCAAATTTTGTTTATGTGTTCGTCTTTGTAACTAATAGATTGTAACCGCACAGGTAATAATTTTAAAATAATAGAAATACATGTGTCCTAATCAAACTTGAAACAAAATTTAACAAAAAAATATTTTTGTTAAATTTCTCTTACACAGTTAAATATTTAGAGTAAATATATTCAATTTTCTTGGGATATGTTTAAGTGAACCTACTGATTGTATTGTTTGGCTACACATTTAGTGAGGTTTATATAGGTGTAATACTTACCAATGACTATAAATTATCCTAAATATTAGCGTAGAGAACTAAATTATTAGGTTTTAGCAAGGGTGAATCAGAGATAAGGTTAGGAAACACCTGCTGGCGTACTATAAATTCTTGAAATTATATTCATATACTAGGTTTCATTTCTACTCCTAACTTACGTAGAGATGTGTAAATAATTTCAATTTTTATTCCTTTGAATCTATCTTCAGTGGTTTCATTTGTATTTCTTTTCCTACTTTTATTACACATGTGATGCGATTAAATTCATTTTGATGATTCTAATATTAAAATTTATGAAAATAATCAAACACAGTTAAAATAAAAACGTAAGAGGAAGTACGACAGTATCAGTTGGTAGAGAGTGTATATGTTACTGTGAGAGACCGAAATCTGGTGAATGTCGAGATTCACCGGTGAATGTCAACATTCTCAACGTTGCTTGACGTATGTCCGAAATATTGGTGAAATTTCATTATTTCTAACTTACACCGGCGATTGTCGACATTCAGCATGCACTCATGGTGTATGTTAAAAACATTTTTTTTTTAAATAAAAAAAAAACTCCATAGGTCTTTATTTATTAAAATAATATGGGAAAAAGACTTTGTTGAACTCAAAACAAACAGTAGAACATAAAAATATAAAATGAAATATAAAAAATAATAACAATATCTTATTTATTGCAACAACATAAACTACCATGACACTTCGAATTGCACAAAAGTTCCTTGCTTTTACAGCTGCATTTAGTCGTGGAACACTTTCTTTTGCAGTTACAACGTGTGTAGCCTTGCCCTCCACTTTTTGAATTAGCAGAAGCTGCTTCTCTTAGCGACATTTCTTTTGTTGAAACTTCGTCCATGGAAACTAACTTTTCTTTACAAATTACGAACTGATTACGGGTGAAAAGCTGCTTCAAGGTACCATTTTTGTTAGCTAGTCTATAAAAGGCTGAATCCTCTATTCCAACAACAACCGCTAACACATTTCGAGGGTCTGTACGACCACGGTCGACATCAGGGACTTGAATTCTTACGGTATCACCAATTTGGGCAGGAGGAAACTTTTTTTTTGAGGTTCGCAACATTTTTGTTGCTTGAAGTAGAAGACTCTCTTTTGCAGCTACTCTTTTTGAAGAAATTAGCTCGTGTTGTTCAGTCAGTACTTGAGATGAAGATGTGCTAGGTGGCGGATCAGTCAGTGCTTGAGATGAAGACGTGTTAGGTTGCGGGTCAGTCAGTGCTTGAGATGAAGACGTGTTAGGTTGCGAGTCAGTCAGTGCTTGAGATGAAGACGTGTTAGGTTGCGAGTCAGTCAGTGCTTGAGATGAAGACGTGCCAGGTTGCGGATCAGCTCCAATGGTATTTTCATTATCCATGCCTCTTTCAATATGGTCACTACCCAAATTTTCTTCAACATAAGCTTCTAGCTGTTCTTCGGTCTCAATGTTTGCAATTTGCCCGCGGGGGAGTGATGACGATGTTATACCCCTTTTTGGTTTAACGCCAAACAGGGCTTCATAAGGACTCTGGCGTATTCCTTCGTGATAAGTTGTGTTTTTGGCGAATTGGACAAACGACAAACCTTCTGACCACTTGTTTGAATCATTGTCTTGCATCCATGCAGTTAACATATTTTGTATGTCCTGATTGGCTCTTTCAACTGAGCCTTGTGTTTGACTGTGACGAGGCTTTCCGTGCACTATTTTAACATCTTTCCACATAGCGCATAGTTCAGATATGACTCGATTACTGAACTCTCTACCATTATCCGAATGCAATATAGCGGGAGCACCAAATGTTAAAAAAATTTGGAGAAGGTGATAAGCTACTTCTTCCGCTCTCTTGCTTTTTAAAGGTCGTAACTGGACAAATTTGGTTAAATGATCTTGATATACCAATATAAACTTGTAATCGCCATCCCTGTGTGATTGCAAGTCTATCAAGTCGACTTGACATCTAGAGTTCAATTCGGAACTGACCATTGGTTTCACAACAATACCTTTTTTAGGCGCACTGTGTTTCATTTGACATTGTTTACACAAATTTAAATACAACATTACAACTTCATAAGTAATATTTTTGTATCTAACTTGCAATTCTTTAAGCATTCGTGTTCTTCCTCCATGGCCTGTTCTTATGTGAGTTTCAGAAAGTATTGTAAACAACTCATCATTAGTAACATAATACTGGATATTCGTTTCTCCTGGTTTTAATGGCACAATTAACTTTTCTTCATCACTAACTTTTAAAATGTCAAAACGTTTTAAACGTCTGTAGTCCAAAGGTGTACTACACTTACTTTTAGCAGAAATTACTTCAGAAACGATTTTAGAGTACTTTTCTTGTGAAAAATAAAAACAATTGTCTTCTCGTTTACTTCCAATTAAGGCATGTAACTTTTCAAAAAACTTATCACGATTCACTGTAGTAGCCATTGAATACAAATTATAATTTCTAATAAGAAAATTAAATTAGGTTAGGGAGCGTGCCCGCAGGCTGTCAAACGTTGCGTTAGACTGACGAAGGCAAAGCTAACTGAAACAAGATGCTGGAACCGTCTAAAAACTTGTTGCGACCTGCCGTTTCCGACATTCACCGGACCTCATTTGTGTTTGTCGACATATATCGGTAAAAGTCCGAATCTATAATACAATTAAGAAATGTTCGGACTTTCACCAAGGCATTTGGTATTTGTCGACATCCACCGGCGGATGTTGACATTCACTACTTTCGGTCTTTCACGGTAACATATATAATAATGGAGGAAGCAGCCATATTAAAAAAGATGTTAACTTTAACTTTTTTGATATTGCTGAAGTTTTTGCAATATTATATTACTTCTTATTTGTTAGATAATGCCTACGTAAGAATGCACTATTTGCTGTTAGTGATTTTAAATAAGGGACACGGATTACAATGCTAAATATAGTATTAGTCCTGTCTTTTTTTAACCATCTGCGAGGAGAAATCGTTTGCGAAATATTTGCAAAAAATTTAAAAGTGTGAATTCAGAATTCTAATTTTTTTCCCAAATTGTTTAGAATGTATAGCGAGACCAACTTTCGGTTGGAATTTTGGAAAGCTTTATGAAATTGTTAAATTCACTTTGGAGTACTGTTGTAATCTTTACAAATTTGTTAAAACTTGATGGTATTGCATTTGTTATTACGTTGGTTGTTACATTGTCCCAATTATTTGTAAAGTGAACAATGATTGATTTAGAGGAAAAATTAATTTCGTAATGTCGGCATGGTTACTCATCAAAGATCCACGATACTGTGCTGTAAAGAAGGTATAGTTTCTACTTAATGAAATAAATAACGAATTTACAGAAAACTGATATTTAAATGAATAGTAATAGGACAGGTAAATTATGATATCAGGGCGCTGTACATAAAGAGGGATTATTTACAGCTCGGTTCTAAATTAAACGAATTAAGTTAAATGTAAAATTTATCGAACGATACGAGTTATACTAGCGTGTGTGAATCCGACCAGATTCACTTATTTATGCGGACGCCGATAAAAATGAGCACTACAATTGCGTAACTACCGTTGTAGTGAGTAATGATGAGACACGGGAGTAGACGGTCAGCGTTTTGACCAATAAGAGAAAAGCGCGGTAATAAATCTTGTCGTGGGGTAGTTGGAAAACACAGGTCTTAGGTTTTTATTGCCCTGTCGCCGCTTTAACAAGATATAAATAAAGTTCTCCTTGGGAAAGTGCTTACGCATCTATTATTATTAAATATATAGTTTGATGTTGGTAGTATTAATGGTTTGATTTCTATCGTGATTACACAGCCAACCGTACCAAGATAAACATCCGTTATCAGCACACTTCAAAACCTCATGTTCTGTAACAATTCCGAAACGAAAAACGTCATTTCGTAAAGTACATATAAAAATGTAAAAAGAGGCTACTCCAAGTAACAATTGAATTTTAAATTATTGCTTTATTTTAATTTATTTTTAATTACGAAAGTCAATGAAGAAAGTGTTTTGTACCTACATTGTATTATTGGAAAGGGATCACGTGGATACATAAATCAACGAATACTTGATTCTCATTACCTTTGTCGTAGGTTCTTTCAAATTCGGTAAACAGTAAACAAGGATTTATTTTATTTTATTATTAATAGCCCGGACTTTTGGAGATCATTACTTAAAAAAATATTTGTTACAGATTTGTTATTTCTAAATCCTATTGATACTCACTGAAAGTGATGTTTTGTGGGCAGTGCCAATTCTTTGGAACAGGTATCTAATGAAACAATACCTCTGTAGCACAATTTTAAATACAGCACGCTCATTGGAAAAAATATAGGAATGTATCAAAGATGTAATAGTGGACGTGAGAACAAGAGAATCATTACAAAGAAAGAAATAAAGAAAAGCGAAGAAATGGTTCGATGAAAAGTACACCAAATTAGCAGTGATCAAAATAAATTTTCTTTGGAGAATACCATTCAAAACAAGACGTTCAAATACAAATAAGTGAAAAGACTTTGTACCAGAAGAAAGGCACAAAATAATGGAACGAAACAACAAGACATTTCTAGATCTCCATTTGAAAGAGAAATACCAAGTATCAAAATATATTAACTAAGGGCAATCAAAGTGGAGATATTTACGTTATTTACGAGGAAAGTATATTGTTCTAAGACCATGAAATAGCAGCACGAATACGAAAAAATCATTTCTTATAAATATTTCAAAAAAAAACTGTAGGCGAAAACTTGATTGTTGTAGAACTACTGCTTGAGCAAAAAATAAAGTACAATTCCTTAAGTGACTGTAATTTAATTTAAACATCAAACAATTAGTAATAAAATTGTAAGAAATAAGTAAATGTGTTGTAACACAATAAGTCAGCAGCTAAAAGTTATCGAAACATCAGTTCTGTGGAAGTCCTTTTTAAATTTTGTCAACAAGATATAAGGATTTATTTTGTATTAATAGCACATAGTTTGGAGATCCCTTAAAAAGAACATTACCCGTTACAGATTTATTATTACTAAGTCCTGTTGATACTCACTGAAAGAGGTTTGTCACTGATGTTTTGTCCGGGTGTTATGGGCCGTGTCAATTCTCTGAAACAGGTATCTAATGAAACAGTAACTCTGTAGCACAATTTTAAATACATCACTCTCATCGGATGAAATATAGGAATATATCAAAGATGTAATAGTAGAGGTGAACAAGAGAATTATTCCAAAGAAAGAAAGAAGGAAAACCGAAGACATGGTTCGACGAGAAGTACACCAAATTAGCAGAGATTAAAATAAATTCTGGTTGAAGAATACCATTGAAAACAAAGCGTGCAACTACAGAGAAATGAGAAATGAAATGAAATGGCTTTGTACCAGAAAAAAAAGGCAGAATATAATGGAATGAAACAATAGGAAATTTCACAAATCTCCGTTTAAAAGAGAAATACCAAGTATCAAAATATATTAAAGACAACGAAAGTAGACATATCTATGTTATTTATGAGGAAAGTATGTTGTTCTAAGACCAAGAAATAGAAATTCCATTACCGATTGTAATTTAATAAAAATATCAAACAATTAGTAATGAAATTGTAAAAAATAAGTTAAATTTGTTATAACACAATAAATCTGTTGTCAAATAGTCAAAGCAATTAATTATTTTCAACAAGATAATGGAAAGTTTCATGGAAAGAACACTACCATAATTTAATATAAATTATAAAATATGTTTTATAAAGTCAGTTTCTTTTGTACATGTTGCACGAACAAATGCTAACGTCCCATGTTTATTTTATATTCAGTGGATCCGAATGAAGTTGCAAGTTCACTTAGCATATGTTGCGTTTTATATCTGTTACAAGTGCATAAGTGACGTTATCGTAAAATAAAACGCCGGCAACGTTTGTTCTCCATGCATCGACCCTTATTTTCTTGCCAGCGTGTTGCACTCAGAGTTTTCGATGACTTCACACCTATATAACCCGTTAGACTCGCCTATCAATTCCGTACTTTAGTTCCCTAGCAACATACAGAAACGTGGTTCATATATCGAGTACCTAGATGAAAACTTTATGTGTTAAACTGCTAGTTCGCTGCCTCGATTGTTTCTTCAAGTCTATTTATGTATGTTGATAAGTTATAGCTTATTGATTTCAACGTTGGATTGTTTATGCTTATAAGTACATATTTGTAAGTTTTATGATGTTTGAAAGTTTATGTAATTTTTATGATCTAAAAATAATATGTAATTTAATTCTCCCGATTTTACTGAAAATATAATAAGCTCTAAATATGGTAATTATACTCTTAAATATAAGGGTTTGTATTCATAGCTTTTTGCGATTTGTCCGTTATGGTGGTCATCATACACATACACACACACAAGTAAACATAAGAAAGCAAAAAGTTACATAATAAAATATAACAATTTTGTTCACAAACTGTCAAAATATTTTTGTTCATATACGCTTTATGTAGTTTGCAAATAAAAATATTTTTCTTTTTATTTTCGTACTAATATAGACACATATTTTGAAAAATAATAAAACGATTTTTATTAAACAAAGAAGCTGTTTTTACAATGGTGCAAAAACCGACTAAAATTATTGTAAAAAAAATAGTAGAGCAAGTTTGTACTATTACTTTAGGACAGTGCTGTCCAACCCGCGGCCCAAGGCAAGTATCAATGCGGCCCGAAAATATTTAAAGTTACTGAAGCTAAAGGTCTTACATCTCAACAAAAGTTTTTTAGCAACGTTACAACTCAAACAGAATCATTTGTGAAGGCTAATTATGTAGTCGCAAATTTAATCACCAAAAAATCGAAACCATTTTCTGATGGCAAATTTATTAAGGAATACATGGAAAGCGTGGCAGATATAATTTGTCCAGACAAGAAAGGTGATATTTCTAAAATCAGTTTGTCTCATCAAACTATTGCCAGGAGAATTGACGATATTGGGAAATCTATAGAAATGGATTTGAAAAGTAGAGCATGTGGTTTTAAATTTTATTCTTTGGCCATGGATGAAAGTACTGATGCTACTGATACAGCTCAATTTCCCATTTTTATTAGAGGTATTAATGACGAATATAGTGTAACTGAAGTAATGGCTTCTTTAGTGCCGTTAAAAGACACGGCAAAATCAATAGATTTATATGAGGCAGTGAAAAAAACATTAGCGCGATTTTCTTTCTCTCTTCCGAATATATCTGGGGTAGTTACGGATGGTTCCCCAGCTATGATCGGTAAAAAAGAGGGCTTGTAAAATTAATAGAGCCATTGCTGTCGAAAACTCTCATTGTATAATACACCAAGAAAATTTATGCGGAAAAGCTTTAAAAATGGGTCATGTTATGCAAATCGTCGTCAAGACTGTAAATTTTATAAGAGCCCGGGGATTGAATCATCGCCGATTCAAGGAATTTCTCAAAAATGTTGATGCTGAGTATGGCGATATCGCATACTTTACAGAAGTAAGGTGGGCTCAGTCGAGGACAAATGCTAAAAAGATTTTATGACGTACTTAATGAAATCAATTCTTTTATTACATCGACAACTAAATCTGTGCCAGAACTTGACGATGCCGAGTGGCTTACAGATTTAGCATTTTTGGTAGATTTGACTGCTCATTTAAATGACTTAAACACGCACCTTCAAGGCAAAAACCAACTTATCAGTACGATGTTTCAAACAATAAACGCTTTCCAGGTAAAACTAAAATTATGGCAGGCCCAATTAAATGCAAACAACTTTTTGCATTTCAGCACGTTGTTCAAACATATTCCTAAAAATGGGAAAAAATATGCGGGCTTATAAACTAATAAATTTTAAATGACTTAAACATGAAAGCTATATATTTTAAGTTTTTTTTTTGCTCGTCAGCTATGGTAACATACTTGTGGCCCAAAACACCATGCCCTTTTCCAATGTGGCCCAGGGAAACAAAAAGATTGGACACCCCTGCTTTAGGAGAAAGAGTGTATTAGTAAGCATAACATTTGCAGTCAGTGCAGTTGGTCGTAGTGTAATATTTCATTGAAGAAAAAATCATGTTATTCATGACAGCCAGTGCATGTCCTGATTGTATTGGAGCACCCTATTCCTCTGGATGGATGACAGGAAAAAATGTTTTATTGTTTCTTCAACACTTTACCAAATTTCCACTAAAGTCAAACCTCATCTGTCAAATCCAGTGCTTACTTATTGTAAAGATAAAGGTGAGGTACGCTTGAGTTTTCTTTCTCGCACCTCCCATCGTCTTCAACCTTTGAACAGAAAAGTTTACGCTCCATTCAAGAGATCCTTCAATCGTCAGACTTTCTTATGAGTATTTATGACATTCCAGCATTATAGAGGGAAGCTGTTCAACTTGCTGCTACACCTTATAACGTTCCAAATGGATTTTTTTGTCACCCAAATCAGTGAGATTTTTACAGATGATGATTTTTTACTTTCGCAAATTACAAACAGGGTAATTAACAATTTGCCATTCAACACCATCTCTGGAACCATCAACTTCTACTACGAGATGTATCACAGATGTGCCGAAGCGTATTACGTCATAATAGTTAAAATCCTTTCTGAAGGCTCAGAAGCAGGCAATTAACCGGCGGGAACGTAAATGAGCAATTTTAACGGACAGTCCTGTAAAAGATGAATTGGGCAAATAAGCTCCCAAAAGGGTAAATTGGATGACTAAAATAAAGAGTTATAAAAAATATAAGTGGAAATAACAGCTAGGGCAAAAAATTATTTCAAGGACATACAAAAACAGATTCCGAAGAATTTTCTGTGTCGGAGGATAATAGCAAGGTCACAAAATGATTTAAAGAATAACTGAAACAGATTACCAAGAGTTTCATAAATCGAAAGACAATGAGATTTGTCTTAGATGCTTGATTTCGTCCTCGCAACGTAAAGACATAAATTAGATCCAGTGTACAATGTACACGTGACATGTGGTAGACACGATGACTTTTACGTATGCATGGACTGTACATCTGATGAGGATTAGTTGTTGTTCTGCTTCTTGTCTGTAATTTTTCGTGTATATAACAATTTACGACATACTAGGTATAAAAACTTAACTCTATGGAGGGCATATAATATATAGTTTGAATTATTTAGTTAAAGAAATTGTAATTTTTGTTGTTTATTATTATTAGAGGTAAATACATATAATTTAGCACCTTGAGTTAGATGTGCGCTGTTTGTGCCCATATATTTAGATTTTTTCTGAATGAATAAATTGAAAGTAAATAACAACCTGCCCCACCCTACTCTATGGTTCGAAGAAATATAATATACGCGGAAATTTTAAAATTAGTGTATAAGATGCAGTTAAGACTGAAGACTATATAAGAAATCGCATAGTAGATGGATTTAATGCATTTAAGATTATTATATTATTAGTATACTAAGCTGGTGATAGTAATTTGCAGTAGCTTTTATATGTTGACATGCATATAATATTCGTGCTAATAAAAATACAGGCAGTCCCCGGGTTACGGACGTACTTACGAACGTGCGCGCTCATAGTTGGCACAGAATTTTTTCGCGCTAGTTGTCAATCTACTGTTGATACTGTCGCCACGATTGTTCTAACCTTTAAATTCAATTTAGTGAGTCTGTGTTTATCTTCTCAACCATACCTCCAAAACGAAAATTAATAATAAGTCCAGGTGGGTAAGTAGCAAAAAGAAACGTGATTAAAATGGAAATAAAAGTAGAAATAATTAAATATGCAAAGAAAGGCACCGTTATCCATTGGATTGGTTGGGGTTTAGTAGAAAGAATCAACTGTTACTAAACAGCGTAGTGGATTAATTATAGAAATAGAAAACTTATTAGTGATTTGGTTAGAAGAGCAAAATAGGCGCAACAATCTTATTAGCCTAGCATTAGTGCAAGAATAAGCCTGAAGCATTTTCAACAATTTACGAGCTGCTCGCATAGAGTGAAGGTAGATGTGACGAAGAATTTATAGCAAGTAAAGTGCGCTTTAGAAATAATACAAATAAGCATAATATTAAAGGGGAGACAACCAGTGCTGATGTAGCTGCAGCAAATGAATTTCCTGTAAGATTGCGAAAAATTATTGAGTATGGAAGGTATCTGCCAGGACAAATCTTTAACGCAGATGAAACTGGGTTGCTCTGGAAGAGGATGCCCTTACGGAGAAAGAAGAAAAAAATGCACCCGGACATAAAGCATCAAAGGACAGATAAACCTCATTGCTTGGAGGTAACGCATCCGGAGATTTTAAGTTCAACGTGCTTGTTTATCGCTCTGAAAATCCCAAAGCTTTTCGCCACATTACTAAAGCAACCCTTCCCGTCATTTGGAAATCAAATTGAAGGGCTTGGGTTACACTCTCGTTATTTGAAGATTGGTTTTTGAATTATTTTATTCCTGCTGTGAAACGTTATTGTTTCTAGCACAAGATTCCCTTTAAAATTTTACTGGTGCAGGGCAATGCTCCTGGACATCCAACAACTTTAGATGAACTTCGCCCCGATGTATTTTTACCACCCAATGGTTACTATAGTCGATGGACCAAGGCGTCATTGTTGCATTTAAAACGAATTATTTACGACGCACACTTGCGCAAGCTGTCAGGGCTACCGAAGATAATGTGATGACTTTGAAATACTTCTAGAACATCTATGATGCAATAAAAAAAACAGTGTTAATTCTTGGGAGGAAGTAAAGTAATCAACAATAAGAGAGTATGAAACAAACTGTACCCTCACTTTTGCGATTATTTTCGTGGAGTCAGAAAGAGACATCGCCAGTGCCAGAGAAGCTGTGGTGGATAGTGATAATACATTGCAATGAGATATTACTAAAGATGATGTCATTGACTTGCTTGAGTCTCATTCATGAGAATTAAGCCATGAAGACCTTGTAGAGATAGGGAAGCAGCTGATAGAAGTACAAGAATACGAAGAATCAGAAGATCCAGAGCCCAGAAAGTTTACGACAAAAGAGTTAGATGAAGCCTTCCATCTTATTGAAGCAGGGTTAGCTAAACTTGAAGAGCAAGATTCTAACCTTCAGTGGTTTACGAAAGTTTACCGTTCAGTAAATGAAAACATCTGCTACAAGGAGATTTACGATGAAAAAAAAAAAAGAAAGAAAACCGTGCAAACAGCGTTGGATTGCTTTTTCAAGGAATCGAGTTCAACAGAATCAAATCCTGATTCTCGAGGACCATTTCTATCATCTTTATTTTAATATACCGCATGTGTCAAATTTCATTAGCTATAGGGATTCAATGGTTGCATGCGATCTATACGTATACATATAATACGTTGCAACATGGTGCCCCTACTGTCCGTCACCAGTGCCGACAACAACCGACATCACAACGATTTACTCCGATCTTTCCACTTCTCCCGACCAGATTTTACATTCAGTGTTTAGCTGCGAACACGTTGCAAAAGCCGTCTTATTACTGGAACGGGAAACATCAAATGTAGTAGTTTATTATTATGAACGCTGCTTAATAATTCTCTGCATTTACTGAAAAGAAAAAGAAAAACAAATCCTTCCAAGGCATAAATATTATTTCTAAACGCATTACAAACACCCAACCCGGTGGTCGAATAGGTACTGCCGCTAACCACGCTAACTTCTATTTACGTGCATGCATCGGTCGTGCTTGCATTGGAAAGGAAGGAAGGGGTACTGTACTATGTTGCCACGTACTGTATGGATTAATCGCCTATGGCTAATGATAATTGACACATGCTGTATAATCTGCCAACACTTTTCGTTATAAATTTTAATGAATTTGTTTTTATGTTACAAGTATACAGGGCAATCCAAATTAAGTGTTCACCATTGGTAACTTTGTTATTATTAAAGATACAAGATTGTTTATATTAGCAAACTTGCAGTACTTTTAACGCTCTTTAAGATGGAAGAATAAAAAAAAACAAATGAGCAACGCGTTTTCGAGTTTTGCCGAAAAATATTTTTTTTTCAAATGGAAACCCCTGTATATTATATCATTTTCTGCTAGAACTTTAATTTTTAAACAAAAAATCTTATAAGAAATTTTTTACTGGGATTAAAAATACTTGAGTTATAATGAATAAACGAAAACAGCTAAATTAGTTTTATAAACTTTATTTTATACATAAACTTATCATTAAAAGAAAATAAAAATCACTGATTTTTTCATAGAAGATGTTCAAAAATACCACCTTGTAGTTCAATACATTTTTGTACACGCTTCCGAACTTCTCGAACTGCCTTCAGTATGGTCCTACCATCTATTTGGTTTATCTTTTCACTAACTGCAATCTTTAGGGCGTTTACGTTTTCGTACCTTTGCTTATAAATCTGGTTCTTTAAATAACCCCATAAAAAAAAATCAAGCGGCGTTAAATCTGGCGATCGGGGAGGCCACTGAATAGGACCATTTGTTCCTATCCATGAAGTGTTAAAAATAGTATTTAGAAGTTGATGAGTACCTCTGTAGTTGTGCGCAGGTGCGCCATCCTGCTGAAAATGCAGATTCTGTCTACTTATGAGATCCAGATCGTCTAAGAAATTATTCAAAATTTCAGTCAAAAATTCTATGTACCTTTCACCAGTTAGAGTGCCCTCATAAAAGAAAGGACCAACAATCCATGAACCGATTAAACCGCACCAAACATTAAAACTGAAACGGACTTGTGGACGTCTTGGATTTACTAAAAGAAGATTTTCCTTTGACCAGTAATGATGATTTTTTTATTGTACATTTCAGAATTTGAGAAATTCTATTCATCGGTCCATAAAATATAACGAAAGTTGTTTACATTTTGGCGACAAAAGTTAAGATACCAGTGGCAAAAAAACATTCTTCTCTCTGGATCCCCTGGCAAAAAACCTGAACTGGTTTGTACTTATAAGGAATGAATTTGTGTTTCTTCAGAATCCTATGCACAGTATCGTGACTCAAATCAGATTCATTGACAATATCTAGTATGGAATTCTCACGGTTGGCCTCAAAATATGCGATAACTGCAATTTCCGTGGCCTCGCTTTTTATAAAAGTCCCTTTTGTCCTTGTTTTGGCAAAAACACTCTCATTGCCTCTAAATTTTCGGTAAAGTCTCAGAAAATATTGCTCACGTGGTTGTGTTCGGAGTGGATATAATTCAGCGTAGTATTCTTTTGCCCTCGTAGAGGATTTTCTGCACACTAAATAAGATTCTAACATATCACACTTTTCTGAATAGGTAAAAATCATTTTTTTTGTCAAATTAATAACTAGCACAATGAAACTTATGAGTGAAAAACTAATAAAACTGTACTAATATTTGACGTTTGGTAGAAAGACTTATCGTCGTTTTCATAGATCCATAGAAATGCACTTGACTTAGCTGTTTTTGTGTATTCATTATAACTCAAGTATTTTTAATCCCAGTAAAAAAATTCTTACAAGATTTTTTGTTTAGAAATTAAAGTTCTAGCAGAAAATGATATAATATACAGGGGTTTCCATTTGAAAAAAAAATATTTTTCGGCAAAACTCGAAAACGCGTTGCTCATTTGTTTTTTTTATTATTCCATCTTAAAGAGCGTTAAAAGTACTACAAGTTTGCTAATTTAAACAATCTTGTATCTTTAATAATAACAAAGTTACCAATGGTGAACACTTAATTTGGATTGCCCTGTATATTCTGTTTATTTGTGATAATACAATATGAATCATTCAAATATTACATATAATTATTGTTGTTATTATTACCGTGTTTATAAGTTTTTTGCGGCATGGTTAACAAACACTTTTTATATATGAATTATATATTGTAATGGTATATCTGTTTATAATAAAACAAGTAGAATTACATTCTTTACCAACTCTCTCACGTTAAGCTCATATTTTACAATAGTAAAAATATAAAATTAATTGTTAGCGGGTTCATATACATTGTGATACTAATTATACTAAAGAAAGAAACATCATATAATAAGGTCAATGTGTATTTAATCAATAATATATACTTATTAAATTTCATTCAATTGAATCCACCAATACGTTTTAGTAAATATTTTAAATATAATATTTCCAGCACAGATCTCTTCTTTATTCAGTTAATGATTATATCGTCGTTTAATATTTTTTTCTTTTACAAACGGTAATACTTTTCTTTGATCTTTTATGTATTAACTTATTTATAAAGTACTTCTTATACTTTCTAAACCTTTATTTGCTTCAATTCGGACGAAATACAAATTAATTTCTTGATTACACTCAGCTCAGAGTATCTCAATTTCAGAACCAGAAAATTTCTCTTTTCATCTGTTTGTCAATAAAATAATATGTTTTGTATCAAAGGTCTTTATATTACATATTCCATAATATTTTAGAGTTAATCGAATATAAACAAACCTCCGTTTCATAAATAATTTTCTATAGTTACACATAATATATACTACTTAACCATGTCAGTCCAGTCAAAAAGATAGATCTTTAAATTCTGTTTTTCCTATTCATATTTTGTCAATTCATTACACATATATTATTACATTATAATTAAAAATCACAAAACCTTTTTTTAATAACATTTCTTTTTCATAATATAATATTCATCGACTATAGTCCGTCTCAACCACATTAACAGTATAGGTCTTATGGCAATTAATTTCTTGGTTGCCAAATCATCTCATTGTATAATGTCGTTAAATTTCCGGTTCATTATCTGACATTCTTTGTAATCAAACCATAACCTATACGACTGTTTGTCATTCAATTGATGCATACTAAAAATTAATAGTAATAGGAAACACTAAAAGGAAAGAATATATGGGAGGTTGGATTAGTTAAAACATGATATGTATTTGAAATAATATAATCCTTTGGGATTGTTCTCTAGAAATTTATTTAAAATCTAACTGAATATAGTAAGCCATAATAAATAAATTATTTCAAAGAAATACCTAAGGTATAGAATTTTCTTCGTTACTGAATATTGACATGTTAATCTACTATCCACTATAAATTTTGACAAAGACAAAGTTAATTACGAATTTATTTTTCATAAAAAGACTTTTCCATTTATAAAAGCAACTTTAATAGTACATATTTATGTAAAGAATAAAAATCACCACACATACATATATACTTTTATTTTTTAATATGTTGCATGACTTATAAAGTCCTATTGAATATTAATATGTTAATATACATTCCATTACACATTTAAAGACACAAATTCTTCACAAATTCATTTTTCAAAAATATGCTTTCCCATTTATAGGAACAAGTTAATAATACTTAATGCTATACTAAATTTAAATAACTTAAAATTAGTTTTGAGTGTTATAATAAATACATGATCAACATTTATAAAAAAAACTAACCACGACCATACAAAGGAGTAGGTACACATATTGTTTTATTTTTCTTCAATCACTTAAATAATCTTATTCTGATGATGAATGTGTGACATTAATTATAAACTCTTCAACATCGTCTTGCAAGCTATAACTGGTATGGTATTTTTCAGTTGGGCCCATATTAATTCAATGGGATTGAAAATACAATGGTATCGTGGTAAACGCAAAATTGTATGTCCTGCTTCTTTGGCTCTGTTATCCATATAATAATCCTTTAAATATTCTTTTGTCTTCATCACCTCTATTAATTGGTTTCTTGTATAATGATCCTCAAAATATAAATCATTTACTTCTAAAAATTCTTTAATATCTTTCTTATTATTACATTTTGTAGGAACTTTGTTTTGCTGTCGAGAATTATACGGAGCGTTGTCCATCACTATCACACTATCTTTTGGTAAATTTGGCAGCAAAGTGTCACAAAACCATTCTTAAAATAAAGATGGGGTCATATCTTCACATACTTGAACTATCCACCCAACCTTTGCAAATTGTGTCATGGGTGCCATACCACGTCTCGTCTAAATAACATATGAATCGTCAATCCTGCCTTCCTACCTTCTAATTGCCGTTAAGTTTTCATTTCGAAGATTTTGTAACCTCGGCTTTCCATAATTGTGCGAGGTTTATCTATGGTGCCAAACTTAAAACCAGCTTTCTTTAGCGTCCGCTACAAGGTTGCTTTAGGACACTGAATATTTATAGGCTCATCACTGATTCTTTTATGTAAGCAGTCAAGTGTAGACATTTCCTCTGTAGAAGGAGTATACTTGCTGCCTAATAGTATCAATTTCATACTCTTCAATTTTTCTCGGTGCTCCTTTGTCACTTCTTTGCTTTCGAGGCCCTGCGTTTTCTTAATTATCTTATATATTGTTCCAAAAGGCACCTTGGTTAATTGCGACGTTCGTTGCATGTTCTGGGCTTCTAGTTCGTTATTTTCTTCCCTCAGGGTATGATAGATATTGAGAATTATCTGTTTTGCATCTTCTGATATATGCTTCCTCTGTCGTGCTCCAACAGTATTATCACTATTCACATCATCATCACTGACACTTTCAGCAAAAAGTCGCCACATGTTCGTAAAGTAAAGAGATAAAAATCAAATATCTATACAGCAGTAAAGATTAACAATAAATGATAAATATACTCAATATTAGATGTAATACATACCAACTCTCCTAACTATATTTACTTAAATTTTCTTTAATAAATATAAGCACTTATTTCATCTAAATTGTAATTTAATGACTATTTAACTATATATAATAAGTATATATTCAAATTAACAACTGTTGGAACTTATATTATTATTAAATTTTATTTCATCTGAATTGCAGTAATTACAATTTACTTAAATTTTGTCATTACGGATATCAGCAGTTTGTTTGCGTAAAAGAGCGGCCAGGTAGTTATTGCCGCAGGTGGTGCAATAAAAGAGTTAAAGCCGTTCAAAGTTATATTCTTATAATTTGAAATAAACTATATATAGGTTACTACGTTTATCAGAATTATAGATATAGGTATGCATACTTACTTTTAATTGCTTGAAAAAGATAATACGTTCTAAAAAGAATGATTTAACATAAATTATATATATATAAATTGAAGACAATATACACTATTAAACCTGTACTGCATAATGGGGTTGAGACGGACTATAATACATTTTATTTATGACACATCTTTCAAATCAGGATTCTTCTATGAATTGTCAGTGTCACTAAGTTTTTCATCGTCATTTCAAAATATTGTAATGAAATAGGTCCACAAAAGAAAAGTAAACATCGGCGCGACGCACCGTAAATAAGTCATAAATCATCCACACATATGTAATACGTAAGCGACACAAAGTCTGGTTCTTCTATCGGGCTATCGAAAATGAAGCGAGACGTTTCGCGTATATTTCTAGAGTCTCTATAGGCCGATATAAAAAGCGGCCAGTGCCCAGAAAGAAGGAATTCATTCAATAGTAGTCGCGCGCGGTATTTACTGAACGGTTAAAATAAACATAAATAATGTGGGTAGTGCAGTTTTATTATAGTTCACAAAATACGTAAATATTACTGACATAAATAGTAGTGATAGAAATAAATACGTGTTTTAATTTATTTGTAGTAGTTTTAAGTGCCATACATTTATTTTATATTTTTATGTTGTGATTAATTTTCAGTGTGTAAATATACAGACTGTTTCAAAACATTTGCACGAGTTGTTTATTTCGAACCCGAAAACGCTACAATATTAAACAGTCGAAACGCTTATCATCTCTATAATCTTTTTAAATAAAGAAAACCCATATTAATTACCTAATACAACTATTACAATAGGTAAATAATTTAGTGCTAGATCTATTACAAAACTGTTACAAAAAATATTGAAAACTCCTGTACCTGACGTATCGTTGAAGTAATTATAATGCTAATAGGAAAAGTCACGATATTGACTTATATATTGGTGCAATTACCAGCCTTGTTTCATTTTTCTGTGGTTATATATACCTGTACTTTATCGATGATCTCATAATATCAAATTTAAATACAGGAACTTATTTTAATAAACAAAACATGCTCAAATAGATTGCATATTTTAAGGCAATATATTTCGAGCAGGAAATACCTCGGTAATCTAACGAGACACGCACCGTCGTACTCCAATTTCCGCTTACTACGTTACACCATCGCTAATCCAATTACATATTAATAACTATCAAAGTTATTGCGCGAGACTTAAGACGTCGTCATCGTGGGGTTCGTTAGATACCATAGAGCCACCACCTCCCAAAAGTAATCTACTAATTTCGTCCTTACTTTATTTAACAGTAGTTCCAGGTGGTTTACCGAACATAACTGGTGTAATTAATTATGCAACGGAGCGGTCTAACGGAACCGATTCTCCGGAGGACGATGTGACGGATCGCTTTGCGTGTTGTTGCCTTCAGGTCCGCTTACCCACAGCAGCCAAAACTGAGAGCTCCGTCGAGGGCTGCTCCCAATGCACCTGACACTCCCGGAAATCGTGAGAGCAGAAATCATCCCTGAAGGTGTCTTGCTCCGGTTCGACTTGAAATATCGTCGGGAAATTAAAGTGAAGCGTACGACCGAGATAAATTTCTGGCGATAATAAAAGTTGGCCCTCACAATTGGTGGTAGGATGGAGGAACAATTCCGAAGAAAGAGATGCCGCGGCGGGGATTCGTCGCCAAGTAGTTACTTCCCGCTTTCAACTGCCTGAAATATAAAAAATCTCTTGCCGTGAAGAGAGGAATTTTATTTTGCGAAAAATTTATACGACTTTACTTTAGGATTTATTAATTTATTTCGGTAAATATTTTGAGCAAACGACGAGTTTCTAAGGAATTAGCCATTAGACAACAGTGTAATTCTATGTTACTTGCGGCCGTATTTACCAACAACGTTTATCTCACTAACAGTGTGTTAAGCTATCTATCAGACTGTTAAATTATATTTTGGTATTCGCCATCTCATTTTAATATTTACCAGAGAGTTTAAAGTAACAACGAATTCTCGGGCTGATAAAAATTTAACAAGCTTTTCAATTTTAAAAGTGAGGTTAAAGTAAACTTGTTTGTATCTTTTGGTGCATTTTAAAAAATGGACAGAAGTGAATTTAATAATTTACTTGACTCTTCAGAGTCGGATAGTGAAGATGAACAAATCGCGCGAGAGAGAAATGTGCAGAATCGCAACAACTTGTTTGAAGAGCTAGATGATACTGGATTTAAAACAAAATGTTAATAATGTTATCTGTAGACCTCACTATATTATTGAATTCTTTGCAAAAAAGTGTTCTTTCAGAAAAATAAACAAGGAACTACCTTTATTTCATATCTGTAACATACAGGAAATTTTAATTTTTTTGCGATTTGAGGAAATAATGTAATTTTTGTATTTACAATTTCCTTTATAAACTGTAGGTCCATGACTGAGTTGTACCCGAACACCATGATCAACAGACAACATCTCTGTATTATTTATATGACTGGCCATTAATCAAGTATTAACAGAATTAACAACAAACCTACTATATACAAATACTATAGCTGATGACTTATCACAAGTTTAGGAATACAAAAAAAACAGTAAACTAAAGATAAATTTTTAATAAAAGGTAAATATTTTACATAAAAGTTGGAAAACCATCGGGAACAGGTTAATTTACTTTTATAATTTTGCTTTACTCTGTAGATCTAGTAATGCCTTTGCTTTTATAATTTCCTTTATCTCAAGTTTATTTCCTTTTAAATTTTCTATTTCAGATTGTTCAATCGTTTTTAATATATTCAGCTTCAATTTGAGAATTTCCATTTTTGTATTGTTTAGTTCATTTGTATGTATGTTCTTAATTTTCTTTCCTGTATTAGTAAGCGTTTGGACATGAACTCTCCTTTGTCTCGCTTAAGGTTCACATTTTTCTTCATTTTCAAATGTATTAGTAATTAAATGTTGATTTGAAATATTGTTGAGATCATTATTTAATGGGGTAACAAATTCTTGGCCATTGTGTTCAGATATTTCTTCATATACTATTATATTTTCCTCATCCTCACAATGACTGGTACTCGAGTTTGACATCTTATTGACAATTGTTCCAGTATAATTGCAATCAAATCCATTATCAATATTAAAGTAATTCTCTTTTATTAGGCTTAAAATTTTTTCGTCAATACTTGTAAGCTTGGGGCAAAATATTCCTCCTCCGGTCTTCATTATTTCTACCTAAAATTATTATAAAACAAAGTTTTACAGTGACATTGTTTTCTTAAAAGCTTACCTTATCTTTTGCTGTATGACAATTTTTTTCATTTGCTCATAAGCACTTTTTAGTTGTGCACCTGTTCTTAAACGACTTGTTTGATTTGCATTATATTCACAAGCTACTTTTTCCCAACATTCTCCTTTTTGTTTATTAAAAACTGTCTTCTTGTTTTCAATGATATGAAGGTATTTTTCAAGTAATGAAACTAGTAATTCTTTTTCCCGTAACGTGTAATTCCCTGTTCTTTTCCTTGCTTTTTCCATTTTAAACGAAGGGAACTTATTCTCTTCAGTGTTATAATATTTTTTTAGAAAACAAGTAACCGTCACTCGAAAACAAAAATGTGAGAGGTTAAAGTAATTTACGGTATGAAGCTAGTCGTAAATAACCCACCAACTTAATTGCCTAGTAACCTTCGGTTAACAGTCCGTTTGTTATCAGGGATTCTATATTTTTGGTGAATAAAATATTTTGTTAACACACTGATAAACCTTATCCGTCTGTTAGCTAAGAGAGAGTTAAATTGATATTGGTGAATACGGCCGTTAATGTTAAGTAACTATTTGGGATGTAAACTCTTTAATCATTTACCTCCGGACATTAAAAATAAAAATACTATCTTTGGCTTTAGGAAATCGTTAAAGCAGTTCCTTTTGTCAAAGTGCTACAACATCGACGAATATTTAAGTATCGTTCATTTGTCTGTTTTCATTGTGTTTTATTTGCCATTTGCATGTGTATACATTTGTATTATCTTATTTTTGACGTTTTTGTTTTTTACAATAATTAATAAATTTGAATTTGAATTTTGTTTGAAACAGTTCCTCTTAGCTAACATAACGAGAAATATATGAAGACATTCTTTTTATGTAAGACTAGGACGAAACTCAATACTATAAATTTATATATTTTTTTATAGACAAGTAGTACTATCGAATGAAATGGCTGGAAATTTGCTTTTATTCATACACTTGTATTATTCCATTCTGAAATAACAAAGGTAATAATACTTAGAAAAGTTTTCCAAATAAAACACATTTCCGATGAGTATTTTCTTTTTCTTCAGGAATGTTGAGAAAATATTTTTTTAAGTTATCAATACTCCTTTGAAGGCGGCAAGGAGAGAAAAAATATAGCGAGGACGTGCTTTATCCATTTTCCTCTTCCTTTTGTTGTCGGCGTAAGAGCACGTTAAATATTTATACTGTAATACTCATTTTGCCAAAAGAATAAATATCAGGTCGTGTACGTTGTCGTTTCTACTTTTATCTATTTTGTGACACATGTCACTCCTTCCAAAAATTACATTTGCCTGAGGATTATATACGTTACATATATGAGGAGACATTTTCCAATGACGGCAGACGCGCCTTACGATAAGTTTGTTTCGACATTATTTCTTTTATTCTTTCTCTTCTTCAGTCTCCATCCATTTGGTATACAAGACAAGACGTAATATGAATTATTTATGTGAATCCCTATAATGCATCAGCAATATAATATTGTTCTAAAAGCACTCAACTGTAATTTCGATATACATAAATATTAACATATCGCCCATAAAGTAGTGGAATGGTCCTCCAAAAAGCGATATTAGTTATCTTATCTCACAATAATTCATAATCTGTTGAAAGGAGACCTGGTGTATTTTTTTCGAGAATCCTACTATTAGTCATGTATAAATATACTGTGTGTCTGTAACATATATCTACATTAGGGTTATGACTTTTGAACTTTTTGTGAAATAATTTATTTCCTGTGTCGATGAACTTTTGCTAGGAAATAATGAAAAGGGGTTTTATTCTGTTTAATTTTTGAAAAATGACACCCACAACAATAAAGTTTTGAAATGATATATAAATAGTTTTGAGTACTGATTCATGGTGATGATTCACCGACAATAGTCTTCAGATTTAATATTGTGACGAAATATGTCCCACAAAAAGAGGCAGACCGGGTGACGACAAAATAAACGAGATGTAAACAACTATAAAGCAATAAATCATCCATTTTATATGTACTGCGAAGAGACAGAATGTCTGTGGAATGTTCTACAAACATTGAGAGGAAGATGGAGTTTACGCGAATGCTTCCAGATGTTTCGTATGTGTATATAAAGGCAGTTGAACGGATGGATGAGTAATTCCGGAATAAGAAGTAGCCGTCACGCGGAACAGACCAAAGTAGAAATAAATAAATAGTTCCTTAAGTGGTAGTCGAAGAGTAGACATAAATATTACCGTGTTATATAAATAGAAGTGATTTAAATATACGGACATAAATATTAGTAATAGAAATAAATACATGTGTTAATTTAAATCGTAGTAGTTTAAGTGTGATACATTAGGTTTATATTTTTATATTGTAATTAATTTTACGTGTGTAAATATACAGACTGTTTTAAATAAATAAATTGCACGAGTTGTTTATTGCGAACCCGATAACGTTACAATATTATTTTATTTGGAATGATTTAAAATGTATTAAAATAGTCTTCAAACAATTATCTTGTAGGATTATTTGGGTTTTCCAGAATTTGCGAATTGTTCTCTAGGAATCACATTATAGTTTATTGGCACCCCTTCTTCCTGTATCACATAAAGTGGGAATAGTACCATGATTGGAATGAGAAATTTTACTTATTAGACAGTTAATTCGAGTGAGTGCTGTATATATCAATCCATTGCAATATATTAAATAAATTGTTGCAAAACGAAATCACAAATTGTCGCGATCATTTCAACAACTTTAAAAAACCACAATTGATTTATAAAATTAAATTAATTAGTTTTTATTGGATACTGCAAGAGCAAGGGAAATTTACAACTCCTTTCATTTCCATTGGCATATTGAAACAGGATTCAGTATTCAACAAATACTATTTGCAAGCAGCAGCGCGCAGCGGTATGACTTTCGGAATCCTCGCGGAACTCTCTTTAACGCTAATATTAATTATTATTGGTTTTAGAAATATATCCAAGTATTATTTGCAATCATAATATCATATAAGAGTGCTTCCACTACTGAAAGGAACAAGTTGATCTGGACGAAGAATCTCGTACGATTTGATGAGTCACACAGGAAAAAGAGGAATTGTTCAATTGGAAGAACAATTATTGGAAAATAATAGCAGCATACTACATGGAATACAAATTGTTAGTCGATATCTGTTCCTCGGAGAATTCAACAAAAGGAGACAAGAACGCCTAAAGCAAATTAAGAAAAAGGTAAGAGTCTTACAACAAAAGAAATTAAATTTCCTAAATTTATCAATTTAAGTCATTCATGCAGAACGGGATAAAGTAACGTACAGTAAATGTGTAAGACAAGGAAAATATGATATTTTCCGCTTTTTTGAAAAATCTGGAGTATATTTCCAACGTGAAGTTTTAGAAAATACTTAACTTAATTAATGCAAGATGGAATTCTCGAGCAATACTAGTTCTTTTGGAATGTATTCTTCTATAAGAGAGAAGATGCTACACGATATTTACAGATTCATGATGGTCCACCTATGTGTGAGAGATGTTACTGATCAAATGTACAATGCAGATGATTATCGGAAGGTATGTAGCGGCTTTCAGGGTCACAGAAAGCGTTAAACACAGTGACACAGTTTTGGAATCAGGAGCCATCAAGACTGGAAATTCCCAGAACAAAGGAGTGCGCAGAACGGGCAATCAACTGTCCTCAAGAGCTTTTCAACTTCTGGAAATATAAACACTCTCCAGCTGAGGTTTATTTTGTATAACAAAACATAAGAATTGTATTATATTATTATATATTACGCTTTAATTAGATTAAATACTCAGCATTTTTTTCGTTTTATACAATAGCTTGTACTACTTGTGCAAATAATTTATTTGTAATTTTTATGTTGTAAAAATAGACTATTAAATGGTTAAAAACTGCTTAAGTATTCTCTAAATACAAAAATTAGTTTTGAAGAATATGCTTCATTACCTATCCATAGGCTTATGTGGTCAAATCAAATTTTTTGTCTGTGGGCGACCTTTTTCAACAAGGAAATCAAATTAATGCCTTTTCCATTACTTTTGAACAAATGTTCATCGATTTATGATCTAAGAACATGGCGTCAAATGAAGTCATAATCCTAAATCTACATTCCAAATAATAAATTCTTGTGTAATTTAAATTTGCATCTTTTAATTGAGGAAACACAATAATATTAACGATTATTGATTATGTTGATAAAATCAAATATGTTTATTTGGAGATTCTTAGTTCAAAGCTCATGAAAATAAATCTCATAACACTCATACTCAGGCACTAATACTTCAATTCTACGCTGTAATAGAGAAAGAATGGTCGAGTTGTATTTCAAATGCCACTTTGTTTAAAGAACGATAAGAAAATTTTTTACAATTTAGAAGTAAATTTCTACAGCTACTTCAAACAAAAATTCGCTTAACATTTAAATAATTATCTGCCGCCCGTTATTTCTTTGGGCCTTACGTCTCGCCGATCGCGATTTGCTTGTGGAGAAGCTATTTTGTTCTGGAGCTCGTGGTAACACCCTAAGCATACTTAAACTTATCTTAGTAATTGTAATTTGTATATCTTGATCAAACGTCGAAACGCTAATGCTCCTTTAGAACTTTACAATTTGGGTGTCACACACAGTGTTATGGGAGTGTCATATGGGTCGATCTTGGGACCACTATTATTTATGAAATTCGGTAACACCATACCCCCTTTTGTACCCAGGAGGACCCGCGACCTTGTCAAGAGTTTATTGAAGATTTGCCCATCTGACATTGAACAAATTAACGGACTGATTCATAGCAAATAAATTAAAACCAAATAAATTTTGAAAAATATAAAGTTGTAACATTCTTCAACTGGCGTCCTGTTATAGGCTAGAGGGATAATATATATATAATAACTTAGATTCAGAAAATTATATTGATAATAATCTGCTTAGCTTATTTTAAGCCACACGTGCGTTATGGAGTGTTATTTTGGAGGAAGCGGTATTCCTTGTTACTTGTAACATACGGAATAGATATTCACATAGAAATTACTGTAGAGAACTGGGCATCGCAACAGTCTATAATATTCTTACGGTATACAACATACGGATTTTGTCTGTGTATTTCTAAGCTGAAGAAATTTCATAATTCGAGATATTTCAATATTCATCGGTATATCTCGAATTATGAAATCCCTTCGTAGGTATATATTTTGCATGAAATATTGTAAATTTTTATGTTTAACAATCTATCCACACTGGTGAAAAGAATGAATCTAATTTATTACTTATACATATTTATAATCGTGTCGAAATCTGCTTCATTTTATCCTAAAAATTTTACGCATTCCTAATAAAATGCTAATTATTAGAAAACTCTTTCCAATAGTTATTATATTGTCAGTAGAAACAGCGTATTATCAAAAATAAAAAAACTTAACTACGAAAATTTGAAATTTAAATGTGCTTTCTTTCAATATCCTGCCTGGTTTTATTAATGAAAGTATCCCATTTCATAGACCTGATTATGTTTTATTTGATTATGGTTCTGTCTGGATTTTAAAGCCTTGTTATATAAGTGACTTTTGTATATTTCTAGTTGTTAGTTGTTATTTTTCTGTGTATAGTGTAAAATGTGTTGAAAAAGCGTTTCGTAATTTACGTCACGATTCTAATAACAAACAAACCAAAATAAAGAAATGTTTGTTGAAAGACATTAAAAGGGTGTTGGCGCAAGAAGTAGTAGAAGCGTTCCTGACAGTACATACACCTACGAATAAGAGAGATTACTAAAACGAACTCGGAATAAAAAATAAACATCAAAATTTACCAATAAAAATAATAATCCTATCTATTTTTTATTTATTATCTGAATTAGTAAATAAAAATCGTATATTAAATGTTCTTTCTGTTATACTTCTAACTTTCACTGTATCCATTAATGTCAGTAAAGCAATTAAAAAATATTAACATATTTAAGTCGAAAATTATTTTTTTAAATAACATACTTTGTCAGTAAACTAATTGCAAACTGTATTATCAAAGAAACATAAAAAACGGTTCCTTAAGCCAAAGTGTAACTTAAATTTTAGTGCGAGCGTTTTCATTAAAACAGTTGTATTATACACATTCGTAAACAACTGCGCTGTTATTATGTATTAGGTATGTTTAATATTGTTGGCTTCAATTTTATTTGCAATCCAGTAAACGATTACAATTGTCAACAAAACAAACGCATAAAAATACAAAATTACAATATACATATATGTATATGACATACAAAAAAATAGGCTTTCTTATACGTGTCGAATTATACAAAAGTTGATCTAAATTAAGATTTAAAATAAACAAAATTCTACTGTACCACTTCTATTCTCTTAATAAATCTCTATAGAATGCATATTGACGAAATATTCGAAAGAAAGTGCTACTCGCTAAAAGTAAAAATGTTACTTCCGGTCCGAATTTTGAAATTTTTTTTGTACAAAAAATATTTCAATTCTAGCTTTAAATATATTTGTGCTCTTAATAAATATATATAGGATGCATAAATTACGAGATACCTGCAAAAATCGCTGTTCGATAAGAGTAAAAGTGTTACTTCCGGTTTGAACTTTGAAATTTTTTTTATACAAATAAATACTTCTATGCTCGTAATGTACCCGTCTAAAAAGCATGACTTGCGAAATATTTGCAAAAAAATTATCTTCGATAAGAGTAAAACACCCACTTCCGGTAGGAATTTCTAAAACTCAAATTTAATGTTGAATACATATGCGGCGGTATTACAATCCTCATATCCGAGAATTACAGAGCACACTTCTTTAAATTGCTTTTTACTTGAAAGCGTAACGTTGTTTACATTATACCAGAAGAATGTGGGGTTGAAGATCTTAGCAAAAGTAACAAACGCACATTTACTAATGCTCAAAAGTATTTTATAATCAACAGACCACTTATTGACTATCAGCAAGCTATTCTGAAGTATGTAGCTATCATTCAAACTGTTAATAAGCAAAAATATTTTAAGGTCATCAGCATATGTCAAAACATCACAGGTTAGCGAATTCAATAAATCATTTAAAAATATATTAAAGTGCAGTAGGCCCAGGTTGGATCCCTGTGGCACACCAGAAATTGGGGTGAAATGCCCAAACTGGTATCCATTGTAGAATACGTAACTAAATCGATTTGTCAAATATGACGAGAGCAGTTTAAGTATTTACCAATGAAATGATGTTGCTTAAAGATATCTCTTCAGCTGTCTTTATATCTAGCTTCGGTTAACGCCGCCACTGCCTCCTTTTGCTGTAAGAAGATCCTTAAGACCGAACCAGGCAAACCTCATTATTTTTCATATGCCACTCTAGATACTATTACGTCTGTGGTTATTCATCAGTAATCCACTTTGTGTAATATCAATAGTTTTATTCATACCATCACTCAAACCTTTTTTTACGTAATTAATTTTAGTCGGAAATATTGAGTACCTACATATAATCGTTCGAATTTTGTTTGTTAATTAAATATTACGTGAAATGCAGAGTATTCTATTAAAAATTATAGCTTTTAAGTTTTACTTTAAGTTTGTATAATACGACTGTGCATATGTCGGTAGTAAAAGAATGCCTACAAAACTACTTTCAAATAAGCTAACAAGTTATAATTTTTACATGTATTTCATTTGTATTTACAAGATTGAAAAAAATATCAAAAATGTTCGCTGTACCCCGGAGGTCGCATTGTCTAATGTGAATCAGCCTGTACATGTAGCATGGAAAAATTGCCACTATCGTTCATTACGCTGTCATTCACTGCATATGAGAATGATTCTTTGCTTTTAATGCGTAAATAGCTGTAAATACAGTATTTTTAAATTTTTATAGTATATAGTTTATTATAAATAATTTCCATTACCAATACTAAAACTTCAAGTGTTTTTATAAAGTGAAAAACATATATTAAACGCGATCAAAATACTCGTACCTCTTTTCTAAAGAGCAGTTCATTAGTTGAAAAGATATGCTAAATTTATTTTGGTCCAAAATATAATTTCCTCTTCAGTTATAGCATCGTCTCTCGAGCAAACTCAATGTGGCGTTCGCATTTTTCACATCCGTTTCCGGTTCCTCGTAATTAAAACGAAACAAGAGACAAAACTTTAATCAGAAATCTGGCGAAACTCAGTAGGTGATAATTCCCCTCCTTATAGTATAAATTAAATTCTTCAACGGTTGCCCCCTTTGGTGATGGTGACAGAAGGACGTGCAAGCGAAAGTATCATTTTTTCCGCGAAATGTAGCGGGAGAAATTTAACGTAATTAAAGGATAATCATTTTTATTAAGATTAAAATGCGACGCTACGAAAGTGTGTGCCATTAGGCAAGCGGCGCGGTCTTCATAATCTTCGCTGAAACTAAGGGAGTTAAATGTTGTACAATGGAGTCTCCGGCCGCCTTTATCTTTAGAGGGAACGTTTATACTCCGCACATAAATAATTTAACTGGGGGTTTTATCATTTTCACACTTTCATACCTCGACTTCGCACGGGGTTTCCATAGCTGAGTCCAGCAAGTGACTCGATGTGACGCTAATGGACCCCGGAAACATTATACTCTTGACGCTTTATTAATCAAATAAATTATATTACCAAGCATATGCCCCTTTATTTAATGATGAAATGAATAATGATAATAAAAGTTTCTTTATTCCACAAAATACATACATGCATTCATCGGTTTGGTGATAAAATTAACCTCTTTGTAACCTATCAAAAGTATTAAACAATGTAAATAATGTTGATGATGATTCGATCATTTTATAGTGCGGCGAGAATTCATAAAATTATTTTCTTTTTACGTACCTACCACCTTATACAGAACACAATGACGGCAGTTGATGAATTTATCTTTAAACTCACGGTATCTTCATTGCTATTATCCAGAAAAAATTATTCCTTCAAAAATATTTATCTTAATTACCTCTCACACTGGTAAATATTTTATATTAATTGCGTTATTAATAAACAATTTATAAATAAATATTAAAATAACAATCATTTGTGTTCGCAAAGATTACATTCCACGAAACGTTTGATATACATAAGAAAAATCTGAAAATTAAAACTGTTATCTAAGTGGTACCCAATATGAAAGAAAATACATAAACCATTTTATTAAGTCTTATTTATCCTTGCGGTATTAACGTTGCGGATTCGACTATTATCCTCATTTAAACAATAATGAACCACACGAAAGAAAACACACAAAAAAATTACTAGCTATGTGGAAGTTTTGAAATAATTACGTCGAGAAAAAGGAGGAAACTACATTACCACATAAATTAACACTAAAGCCCGTAGTTCCAGAGAATTGTCGCAATTTAGTCACTTTACGTAATAGCGAAATCATTATACATTGATAATTTATTGCCTATATTTATCAGCTTAACGAAACCAAACGGAATTCATAATAGGCAATAAATATGAAATTATAACTTAAATACTACTGAAATTAACGCCAGAGGATTACAATAGCGTGCCAATTTATTATAACGGGATTTTAATATAGCCTTGCATAGGCTACTTAGATTCAAAATAAAACTAAAAGCATGTGTACATTTATACCTTGTACTTTCATCATACATAGCCCCTCCATATAATAAGTAGTTCAAATAAATAGCATACACAATTAGATTCTCTTAAAACAGCTATTATTACCACAGAAATTCTAACATTATATTTTAGAATAGTGCATTGTAATATGTATTTTTAAAAATATATTTTTGGCTTATTTTAGTAGTTATTGCCGACGGATTAAGAAAAGCTTAATATACCCGAGGAGCGTTTTATATTATCTGCTTAACCTTGACGAACGATCGCAAATTTTTGCTGTGAAACGGAATCCACGGAGTTTTATTGTTCTTATGTAACCTTAACTATCAAAATAATATCAAAATTCAACTCGAACACAGAAGCGTATTCAAATTCGAAAGGAGGGAATGAAATAGACTCAAAAATATTCACCAGAAGATTGATTGGGATTGGGAATCAATTGAAGATGACTCTATATATGAAAGGTATCTTTGAAATAAGGGCCAACATATTACGTATGGTGTTAATAAACGTCTACAGACTGATGTTAGTTAGATATATGGACTATTTAAAATCATTTGATAAAATGTCACATTCTAAGTCTATGACGTTTTTTTAGTTACGAGCAACATGTTTGGAGCATATGTAGCGAAGCAGTCTTTACTATTTCTAATTAGTATATCTATTGTTTGAGATTGTAATCTATGCTGTTCTAGTATTCTCTAGAAATAATATTTTTCTGGCGCATGAAGTAGTTTACTATTAAAATATGGATACTGATCAGGTAATAATTTAAATTTTGGAATAATGCACTTGGCAGAATCCCTTTTTGTAAGCAAAACTTTCGTTGTCAAAATTAGATGCTTGACCTACAGATTGTTCATCAAAGCTTCAAGAATTAATGATCAACTTCAAATGTCTCATTTTGACAACGAATGTCATGCTTATAGGAAGGGCTGCTGGCTGGTGCACTATTCCAAAATTCTTTAATGTCAGTGTCATATTTCTCATAAGTTTACTCATAGATTCTTCAAGAAATTCTCAAGAAGTAATCACCAGCTAAGTCTGTACACTTTGATTTTGAATGTTTTAGCCTTTAGGTATAGTTCCAAGGAAATAATCTTGTGAGTACTTTGTCGGTACGTGCCTTCATTACTTTCCTACAATATAGGAATGAATTGTGATGGTGAACATTTTCGACGTCCGTGTCCATGTTTTGAAGTCTCCTGATCCCAAAAAGTAGTTATCGAAGAATTTTTGTCTCTGTGTCCGAATTTGCGTATGCGGCCATGATAACGTCCAAGCTGTAAGAGCTAACAATATGGGACCCGGTATTCCTTTAAGATTTGAGTGGATTTTCCGACAAATCGGAAGATTGGAAGTAGTAATTTTGGCATAACAGATTTTAAAATTCGGAAAAGTATTTATTATAGCTTAATTTGCATAATTTTGGCATAACAGATTTTGAAATTCGGACTTAAAGTGGCACTTATACTCTTATCATCGAGAAATTGAACAAAATTTCGGAAGATTGTTTTCGGAAGTAAGCAAGCAAAAAGAAACTGTGAACGTATAGTGCAGGCCTTACCATACCTTAGTAAGATAGATATGAAACACAAACGCTGTAGCTCTTATAATTACGGAAATATCATCGAGTAATTGAACAAAATGTCGGACGATTATTTTCGGAAGTAAGCAAGCAAAGGAGACGAGGAGGAGAAGGAATGTATAGTGCAGACAAGAACCTTAAGCTACGGTTTCCAAAGAAAGCGGTGCTGCTATCTAGCGGCCGTAATGTAGCGATGTGTGACGTCACAAAAACATTGTCTACTAAAGCCAGATGGCGTTGGTTTCCTAGAGGCGTTGGCCGTAAAATAGCAGTACCGCCATTTGACTTTACGGCCGTCATAGCGGTGGCAAACAGTTGGTGAACGTTTTCATCTGAGACGGTGAAATTTTTTTTTAAGAAAACATTTATAAACAAAAATGAGTGATAAAAGTGCAACTGCTACCGTTTGGACAAGCGAGGAGGATAAAATGTTAATTGATTTTGTAAAAAGTAATGAATCCTTATATAATATTAAAAGTAAAGATTACAGAAGGCCAAATGCCTAAATAAATATAAAATCATTAGGTTATTGCTGTAATGCTGTAAAAGATGGTCGTACGTAAGGGATTATTACATTCGGTGTAGAGAAAACCTAGTACTGGTTCAGGAGGAGAAGCAGCGAAGAAGTTTGAACTTCTATCATTCTTGGATAGCACACTTTCATCACAAAGAAGCTCAATTACCAAAGTTGTTGGAGATGACCTTCAAGAAAGTGAAATAACAGAACATACCGTGCTGACATTGAAGTGGACATATCTCACATTGATAATACAGAAAATAATCCGGCATTCCATCTTGATGAAAATGATAATAACAAAGGGGATATCAGTAAAGATGAATTTGGGAGAGAAAAGAAAAAGAAAAAAATGTCAAACTCCGAAGAACGAGTTATCAAAATAGAGACCGCCACCAAGCACCACCAGTAATAATGGTTCAGAATTTTTACTTGCCCCAGCATCAAATCAAAAGCGCGCTTTCGTCTTAATTGATGACGGACAAATTTGTTTCAATGTGTGCAAAAGTATTGTCTGAATTTTAAAATAATATATCACTCTCTTCCGATGCCTCCTCATCTTCCAAATATAGTAATAATGCTATGTCTAAATTGTCCATGTTCCACCGCAATCGACTCACTTGATCGTTGCCGCCTTTTCTAGGTTTACATGTCTGGACGGCCGTTTTATTACGTCCGCCGCTTCACGTCATTTTTCGGCCGCTAGATATCGGGGCCGCTTTCTTCGGAAACCGTATTTTTAGTAAGATAGTTATGAAATACAAACGCGGTAACTCTTGCAATTACGGAAATATCATCAAGAAATTGAACAAAATTTCGTACGATATTTTCGGAAGTAACCAAGCAAAGGAAAAATTATGAACGTATATCCCAGACAAGCACCTTAGTAAATCTGATTAGAGTTTTTTGCAAATGTCTCGCAAATTATTTCTTCAACTCTTTTACGTGTTTATTAAGATAATACAGAACTGAATTTGGAACAGCTTTTGGATACAAAAATTCGGAACGCACAGCTTAAGAGTCGTCACACCACATTTTTTAACTGCCTGCGTAAATACATTTCTCTTTCTTTCTCTGCCAGCGCATCTCTATTACTTCTAGTAATATTCAAAATATTATCCGTGAATGTAAAATGCGTGGTCTTTTTTGCTATAGGAGGGCTGTTCTATTGATATTTTGCAAATCTTTTACTTTTCTTGTATCCCACCGAAAAGAATCGAAGATAGCATTATATCCCTGGGACCTGGACAGATTTTTTTTGAACATTTCTGATGTTACGTTATGGATACTGACTATCCGTTTTTTCTAGCTTTGTATAATCAACATTTTAAATTAAACAAACAGAAATAACATTCACGAGGAGTAAAGAAAACAAGTTGGTTTAAAACAGTAAGGAAATGATATATACAGGAAGATATAAATGAACTAAATACAATAAGTTTGGATTAGGATTTAATGAAAATACAAAATGTATATATGATTTTTACACATACTCCAATGAAATAAAATTTCTATTTCTATATTTTCTATTAAAGTGTTTCTCCCGCAAAACTGTATATACACAATAATTTTCTTTTCACCGCTAAATTACTCCAACACAAAACGGAACTCAATGACGTCCACTGTTTGATCGATTATTTCGTCATGTCATGGATGCGGGATTTGGTTGACCGTTTCTGTGATTCCGTTACATGATGTGCGGCAATTCACTGTACCGAACTCTGTTGTAATGTGCGAATGACCGTGTAGAGTTGTATTGTGGTATGCTCACCAGGTCAATTCACTGTCACGCAGTGTGTTTGCGGTGATAAAAACTTCAGATCTCATTTGCTATGGGTTGTCTATGTTAGGCCGTGTGAGTTATACATTATAGTATACGAGTTACATGTAAATTCCTAATGTAGGAAGAATTTATTATAATGAAATGTATTCTTTCTTATTTATACATTCATCATGTTTTTTAGATTTAACATTTATGGAAATCTTCTTCCATTTCCTATTTATTTGTTGTATGTAAATGATTCGTTCATTTTATTGCTGTAAAGAGGCGAATAAGAATGATGCTATTAATCGTTCTAATTAAGTAAGTATATCATTTCTGATCTGACTTATAATGGAAATATCGAACGCCTTAAGCAAATATTTCTCTATTACATCACTGGAATGATATTCTATATTGTTGATAATAGAATAAGTTTCATTCTAAGAACATTTTTACAGATATTTTATTTAGAGATTGGTATATCTGCATTCACTAATTAATAAAAATAATATCATATTCCATTTCATACGTGCATTTTGATTTGGGTAGAAACAAATTATTAGCCGCACTGCCCGACAACTTCCGTAATCCCCAAGGTGTTGCCTGCAATTCTTCATCACACACATCATTTTTTTTCAATGCCTTTCACCTAGAAAAACACTCGTACATCAAATGTCAAATACAAACCAATGCCGCTCGCCATTGTCGCCATTCTAACTTTCCTATCAAAGTTTTTCTAATAAAAATGTTTCGAGTAATTTTATATAAACATGAATACTATGTAAAGGAACTTATTACAAAAAACTATTCAAACATTTATCCGTTCGAATTGTGCGAATTTCGATATCGTGCTGGAATAAGTTGCTTTCTGTAACTCATGTTTTAATATACTATTTGAGTCTTAGTCCTTAGAGTAAAGATTTGCTTACTCAGGCATGAATAAACAGCCATGCAATGATTGCCCAACGTGGGGCCGTTATTGGAATGATATATCTTATTATGCTCCTTAAATGCACGCAGGCCTTTCTTTTTCATTTCTTCCCTTCACTTGTGTTCCTGTGACATATTTAGAGCTTCATTTCCTTCCTATCTTTGCATTTCGAATTTCTTCATTTAATCTTCACCCATTTCCAAGTTTCTAGCACTATACTCAGTTACTATATCCCGAAACTATTTCATTCACCCTATCTATGAATACTATACACAATAAATTATAATTTAACTATTGGTTCCAAAATGCCCTACGTTGGGCGCCATAATTATAGTGATATTTAAAAACGCCTTTATTGAAATAAAAGAAAGATGATAATTAGGTACATATACAGTTACAAATAAACGATGAGTACAACTTTTTTCTGAGACATCCACAAGGTGAGATTTAGTGATATGCATCTCCAAAAAAGGAAGAAGCAATACCCATGTTCTTCCAGCTAAACCTTGAAAAATATTATAATTTTTTATTTATACAGATTGCCTAATATAAACTTAACTATCATATAAAAAATACTGGAATATAACTAATATTAAAGCTCAACACTATTCCGCGATGCGCCGCTGAGTGGTCCGAAGAACACGCGAAACCTTAGAAAAGAAAAACACGCGCAGCAACAAATCAATCCACCATAAGGAATTGATTATTAAGTAAGTACTGTGTGTATCTGGACTTGACGCTTGTAACACTCAAACCTTATAAGTTATCCGGAAGATTATTATATAACTTATATATATGGTAAGAGCAGTAACCCTCAAGAAAGAAGTCCTGTTTTTTGCCGGGGGACCGAAATAAGATCTGAGTGACGTAAGTTTAAATTGTGCGAACTATAGCGAAACTCAATTTTATTATACAAATATTTGGAGAGTTTAAATTTAATAATTTTATCTTCTTCTGGTTCTTAAATGCAGCGTTTCTTTTTTTACTTCTGTAGATAAATCATTAGTAGCTGTTGTTAAAAATAACAATATTTAAATTATTCATTTTGATAAAAAAATTAGAAAATATATATTTTTTGTCCTAAATTATTATAAATAAAGAGGCCTAAAAAATAACACAATGTATTTGGAGATTCTTTTGAATCAATATTTAAATATATTTTAAAGAACATTATAAAGAAGAATTGCTTTAAAGGAAAAGTGTCAGAAATGAAGTTTTAAATGTTTCATAGGAACACATACAATGATTGATATAAAACAATTATTTTAAAATGGAAGGCGCTTGTGGTTTCAGTTCAAGAAATGAATTATGTGCAAAAGTAAGAAAGAAAGGCTGCACTTGGTGGCTATATATAATGCAAGCTAGGCCGCTACTAATTTAAACGTACCAAGGGGCGAGACGAATGTCATCACTTCACTTATTAGCAGTTAACAAACTGTCTCAATATAGTATGCATGAACGTATTAGAAGTTTTAAAGAGGTACTATTTAATAATACCTATCTTTCCAATAGATTTGAAGTTCGAAAAGAGATATTTTATATTTAAATATAAATTTATATATATCAGGTTACTTTTTTTTTATTTATCGCCAGTTCTATTAAACACTATGAAATAAATTATTTAAAAGTAGTTAAGTAATTAAGAATTTGTTATTTTCGATTTGACTGTCCCATAATTTCACGACCACTATTAAAGAGGAAATGAAGACGTAGTCGATTTCACGGAAAAAAAATTCAATATTTTGTTAAATATGGGACTATACAAATGATGTCCCTATTAATTCCTACAATAAAAATTTATCATTGACGTTTGGAAAAATAACGCAATTGACGCAAAAACAGCACTAATCCGCGTTTTAAAATAATAATAATACATCAATACGAGCCGACAAGTGAAACAAATAATATGTCATTCGGTATCCGCCGATATTCCGATTGTTCGGATTGTGGGTCGAACACAATTCGCGCTGGTCTATTTATTAATCCGTGCTGTTCATCATTTTTAATTATGTATAAAACGGATGCTATCGATCGCCCAATTTAACGGCACTATCAATTCATTACAGTTTTAAATTACAGCGCGGCGTTCCTATCAATATTATTTTTCACTAATTAAAACGAATACATCCGAGAGAAAGGAAATTTTTAATTCTCCGAACAAAGATAAAATTACATCCGTGACATTATTTTTTAAAACCAAAATACATTTTGACAGGTTTATCTTTTTCGATGGCTCCTGTGATGTTTTGTTAAGGTTTTTTTTCTTTTCTGAAGTTTACTTTGCCTTTGCGAACTCACAATAATAATACCTACTCATTATTGCTAAAAAAATTCTCAAAAAGCACAATATAGTAATAATAACACAGGTCGACAAATTTAAACTTTTGTGAAGTAACATTGACGAAAATAGGTGTATACGAAGTATTTTGTCGTGCTAAATCCGAAAATGATAAGCTTATTACTGTAGCACGTATACAGTTTTTCTGTTACAGGAGGCAGGTGGGTGAAAAAAATGAGAGAACGAATTTTCACAATCTAATATTTATTTAATATAAACAGATGTGAAATGTGTCAAATTTAAGCAAAAATGTATAGATATTACAGAGGATTATATGAATAGAAATATATTACATGAGAAGGCATATTCAACAACAATACAACGACAGAAACTTTCCCTTTTTTCTCTTGTATTCTGTAGCATCATATCTTTTTAATAACCAGCAGTAGTCGCCTAACATTGATGGGTCCCAGCCACCCTGGTATCTTGTGTCCATCACTCTGATGTCCTGGTGGAAGCTTTCTCCTTATTCGTCGCTTACTGCGCCAAAATTTTCCCATTGTGAGTACAAAACATGCATTTTTAAAGACATGCGACACCCTAGTATTTGATAGACATTCAAGAGGTCATCTATGAGGTTTTTATAGTTTTCATATTTCCTGTTGTCCAGAAATCCTCTCACTACACTTACAAAACACTTCCAAGCTGCCAATTCCTTTTCATTTATTTTTTCTTGAAAATGCAAATCATCTAGAAGCTTCCTTATTTGGGGTCCAATAAATATGCCTTCGTCTAGTTTTGCATTACATAATTGTGGAAATATTAGTTGTAGGTACTTGAAACCATCACTTCTTTGTCCATGGCTTTTACATAGTTTTTTTTATTAATCCAAGCTTAATATGTAGAGGCGGAAGAAGCACCTTTTGTGGATTAACAAGGGGAGCATATTTCATGTTTGAAGTACCAGGTTCAAAAGAAGTTCTATGAGGCCAATCTTTCTTACTGTAATGTTTTTTTGTTGCCCTACTATCCCATGGACACAAAAAATAGCAGTACTTTGTAAAACCACCTTGCAATCCTAGCAATATAACTATCACTTTTAAATCTCCACAAATATCCCACTGGTATTGCTCACATTTAACGCGATTTAGTATAGTTCTTAAGTTGTCATAGGTTTCTTTCATTGTAACTGAATGAGCTAACGGAATAGTTGGTTTTTTTGTTTCCATTATGAAGCAAGCCTGCTTTTAGGCTGTGTTTAGACGAATCTATAAAAATACGTCACTCGGAAGCTACATGTTTCATATTAATCTCTTCCATTAAACCGTCAATATCTGAACAGGAACAGCGATTCTTCCATTTTATAAAAACTTGAAAATGTTATATTTCGTTTCGGTAAATTGAAACACTTGCGTTTTTATCTAACAGGTTCCACTCTTGAAGCCTGGAAGCAAGAAGTTCCGATTTCTGTTTTGACAATCCCAGGTCACGTACCAAATCATTTAATTTTATCTGAGTTATTAAGTGAGGTTCACTATTGGTACTTGGTAAAAATGTTGAGTCATCGGTAGTATGCTTTGGAAGTTGTAGATCACATTCTGAAGAAGAAGTAGAATCGCCAGGAACAATGTTGTCTAGGTTTAAGGGCGCAGTCGGTACCGGTAGTTCCTCGCTATGAGGAACTGGCCTAATTACAGACGGCAAATATGGATACTGAATTTTGTCCCTTTACTTTTTTGAAAACCCTTCTCTTTTAGTTATACAAAAGTAGCAATCCCTTACGTGATCAATAGGTTCTCTCCACACCATAGGAACAGCAAACGGCATAGAATTTTGCTTGCGATGCATCCACTGTACTAAGTTTATATGACAACTCACACAACAAACATGAGGAGACCAAGTTTTATCTTGATCTCCAATCTGACATTTAAAATATAAAAAGTAGGCTATCTTCACTTCCTCAGATAGAGATCTAGTTTGTGACTTTGAAATAAATCGTCCGAACAAAACTTATCCGCTGGATATATGCAACATCTGCGACTAGAACTTGCCATTTTATATAAATCGAGTTACACACTTTACTGTACTGTAAGCGATACAGAAACGAACTAAACTCTAGACAACAATAAAACTGCACTTAACAGTTCATATAACCCGTTTAAAGTCCCGTTGCATATCAGGTACAAATAATAATTACAATTATAATAGGTTTACACCGTAATATAAAAGAGAAGCAGGTACTTGAAAATGGGAAGTGCTAGGTTATTTCTGTGAAAACGTGATTTAATAATTACCTAAATGAAATGCAAGAAGATCATTGTCATCAATCTTACCAAAATCATGTTGACTTGTGTAAGTTTTTATATTCTAGAAATGAACAAAGAAAAAGAATAAGGAACACACTGTAGCAACTTTCAGTAATAGCTTATAATATGCTTGTGAGAAAAGTTCTGGAAAGTACATAGAAGGTAATCTAAGGATTCACCGCGTTTAATTACAATTGAGAAGTTTCATTTACATTTCTGCTTGAGTGGATAACAGACGTCTTAACAAATAATATTAATTTTACCTCTGGCCTGGACGTACATTGCAGTAGATCATGTCCCCAGTGTTTCGTGTTTTTCTTATTCTTTGACAGTAGGTTCAGTTTTCTATTAGAATTGCTAAAGCAGGGAGGTCGCTATATTGTCATAATCGTAGGTTCGTGTTAGCTTTCGAATCGGAATAGCAATCATCAGAATTTAAACATTTATCTCCATCATTTCGAAGTGTCACACTCTTTTCTTTCGAAATTTGGATGGCATCTTGATGGATTCGTCGTCCAATTCGATATCAACTTCTGAACACACAATTGTAGAAGTAAAAGAACATTCATAGTTATTTAACACTTGATGCCTAGTTGGACTGGATTTGCTCTAAATTTTGACTCATCATCATTAAAATGTTTTAAATCCTTTCTCAATTATTGTGTCATGGAAGATATGCAAGGAGTCATTATTCACGCAATATTGCAAGTGTGTCAGTGACTCAAATATGATACTCTTTAACGAGGAATATTTTGCAAATAAGGTCCGCTGCTCCCAACATGCTTTGCGCGCGCTTAGACGCCATTTTCGGCGGTATCATCTGCCGGTGTGCTGAACTGTAGAAGTTCATTCATCTTTCACAGTAAAGTTCGAAACGCCCTGTCGAGTTTCTCTGGTTTCTGAAGATTTGGTTCGTGATAGGACAATAAAATTCGTCTATTTTGTACACCATTGTTTTGGAGACACTTAAATATCGAAAACTGTGGGTTCCAAGATTGCTTTCTGACGATCGCAAAGCAAAAAGATCGGGCAGTATCTCGATACGATCGAGAAGGAGATGAATTTTTGAACCACATCGTTTCAGGAGATGAGAGTTGGATGTCTCAGATGACTCCTGAGTCAAAACAACAGAATGGTGACACACATCGTCGCCAACAAGAGTGAAAACCAAACAGATACTTTCAGCACGAAAGATTATGTTAACTGTGTTTTGGGTCGGAAAGGGACAATCGATTCTAGTGCGTATTGTGAGATCTTGAAAAAATGCCGGTGGCCTATGTGATGTTACTCCATAACAATGCATGGCCACATATTTCTGCACACACATATGGTCGAATCAGGTATTCTGGATGGCAACATCTGGATTATTCACCTTACGGTCCAAACCTTGCAACCAGTGATTTTTGCTTGTTTTGGTACTTAAAGGAGTTCCTTAGTGGCCAACGATTTGACGACGACGACAATGAGGAAATAAAGCTGGATTTTCAAAGCTTTTCAATCACCACTTGACAATAATAGCCTACATAGTGTGCATAGGCAAGATGGGACAGCTCAAGAGTGACAAAATATCGATTATATAAACATTAATCAAAAAGGGCACAATATTCGACTGATGAGGAACTAACGAGAACGCTGTATAGTATATTTTACAACTAGCTTTCTCCATCTACAAAACACAAGAACATTTCTATTTTTTGTTGCTGTTTGAACTAACATAGAAAAGTGAGATGGGGTGTCACATAACTTTCTTGTACACGTTCCAAATATTTCATACAAATTAAGTTTTAAATACTTTTAGCCTCGTAATAAATCTGTGCGGAATGAAACCTTTTTTTTTAATTGTTTGAGATTCACACTTGAGTTCTTTTCGATTCTTTGTGTGTCTAAACTTAGTAGTTGACGAAATATTGCAAACATTTAATTCTATCACTGACGAAAACTACTACTTTCTGACTTTGGATTTGAAGGAAAATTGTTTAGCTTAGCTTAAACCGTATCCCCGCTATTGTGGGCACTGACAGACGGGCATATGTCTTCAAAAACTACTTCTTCATTACCAGGGAACCTCGAAACGAAGATATTTTGCAAAATCTCGAAGTCGGCCATTTTCATCTTCATAATGCTTCCGTATACTAGAAGGCTTTTCATTAAGCGTACCTGAATTTTAAAATTGAATAAAAAGAGTTGTGTGTGAGATATAACGCAAATCTTTATTGCGGATTAAAGAACATTCAATACCATTATGTTTTTTGGCTTCGTGTACAGGACTTGATCCAGGAAGTCCAATTTTGTATGACTCTGTTGCATAGGTGGGCTTGATCTCACCAATGGTTTAAATGATGTTATTCCCCAGTTGATCAATTGTTGTCGGTTTGTTGCGATATGATGCAATTGAGATTCTTCATACTGCTGTGGATTACTCTTTCCCAAATGCGACAATTTTGCTTGATCACGAAGCCGCTCAACCAAAAATGTGTTTCATCACTGAAGACGATTTTTTCGTTTTCAACAGCTAGAGCTCAACCAGCGAACGTACATACATACAACGAGCTTGGTGGTCCTGGGGCTTCAGTTCTTGTGTTATTTGGATTTGATACGGATGCGTGCCTAAGTCTTTTCACAAAATTCGCCAAGTTAGGTTGCAGAAAAGAATCGAGAGGTTTGGGTCTTCAGTCACAGTTTCAACAACAACAGCAATATTCTCGATTGACCGCCCGTTTTCGCATCGTACAGTGACTGCTCGATCAGCAACTGAACAGCTTAGATCGAATTTCGTGATAATTCGCTGAATTGTTCGCTTAATTGGACGACCATTTTGGCCGTAAATATTTCGTACTTCACGAAAAGTTTGGCAAACAAAGTACGAATTTTTATAAAAAAAATTTAACAATGTCGGCGCGTTGTTGAATCCTTTTAGCCTTTCATGGTAAAATAGTGACTACACTGAGAGAAATAAAATGTTTAGTCAACCAATTTCTACACAGATAAAAAAAATCATTTGAATCAAAAAAATATGGAGTTGATCTAAACAAATATTGTTTTGATATGAGCCAAACAAATTCAATTTTTGAAACAAATACATGATTTATTCGGTTCAGCGTTTCTATTTTTAGTCAACTCAAATATATATTTATTTGATCCAATCTACTTAGTGCGTAGTATTTAGTATTCAAAACAAACTAATATTTGTTTGGTTCTAGTTATCATCGTGGTTGCGATTCAACGGTTGCATTGTTTGAATCAAATCCACAATTTATTCGAACGAAATATATATTTATTTCTCGTTTATTTCTTATTTGTTTGGCATCAATAAATATTCGTTTGATTTAAATACAATATTCGCTTGAAATAATTAATTAATATTATTATTACTATTAGATATTCTTTTGTCTTCAAATCCAAAGGGCTGCTTGTGAAGAAACAAAAAGTGTTCTTCCCAGCCCCTTGGATGCGAAGACAAGAGAATATCTAATAGTAATAATAATACCAATAATAATAACATTAGTTAATTATTTCAAGCAGATATTGTATTTAAATTAAACAATATAGTAACAGTAATGGATAATTGTTGAATATATATACAGTGAGTTAAAAGAGAAGTGACAGATTTCATTATAAAGTGATGGGACTTGTTAATATACTGAAGGTCGTGGGTAAATTGCCGTATCATTATTAACTCTAAAAAATAAAAGTTATACTATTGGTGAATATATTTTATTATGAAAGTAAAAAATTAACAAATGTTTCTGTTTTAACAAGTATAAAATAACACAATAATATTTCTTATAACCGACAAACATAAAAAACAACAAATGAGCGCTTATTTATTGATAACTTAAATAACAGATTTTCCATCTCGTGTGTAATGAACACTAAGTAAATACGGACTTTCCAAAGACTGATATGAAAATACATGTGGATTGCCGTTATTATCACGATTTTCAAATGCTCGAGCCTTATGTACAATGATAAGGCTTGCAGCGTGTAATATTAATACCACAAAATTAATTTTATTTTCGTTTTAAACTACAGTTTTTATCTTTCCAAAATGCGGAAGTACCTCGTTATTATATAATTATATATATATTATATATATATAACTAAACCTGGCTTAAATAATATAATATAATAATAACTAAATCTTTGCTAGCAATGCTGGCGGATGACTCCTCGATATCAATTATATATTCTTCTTTCGATTTTCCTGCATCTTCTGTCATTGGTGGACAACTTAGTTTAAATTTCTTTGTCGCAGGTTCATTATCAGGGCTGAGTCCATGTAACTAAATGGAAAAAATAGAATATCAAAATTGAAAAAAAAATTGAAAATATTTCTAAAATATAGAACACAGTTAAAAATTTTGACCTTCTGGCACAAAACTGATAATGAGTAACTATTTTGTTGATAAATTGATAATAAAAAAAATTACCATATGTCAAACAGATTTGAACACAGCATGACTAACAAAATGAATATTTCTTAATACCTTTCTTAGCTCCGCTAGGCCCCTCTTTAGTCTGATCTTGTCACCTTTAATATGATTGCTAAAAAAATCTAGTTCGTTCATATCAAGACCATTTAGAACTTCGACTTCATCAATTTTTTGTCCTGGAAAAAATACAAAAAAAAAACAATCATTTTTATGTGGTACTTTTCATTCAGTACATGAAAATTCTTTTAGAAGTTTTTTCAATCAAAACTTCATACTAACTGCTAAATTGTTGATGTTCATATATATTGGGCGAATTTTTAAATTTTCGAAACGTTACTTATTGTCCAATTTTAATAAATAAAGTATCAAATAGTATGGCTTTTAGGCGACTATAAATTGTTATACATGCATATATCAGTGAATTTTGGGTTGAGTTGGATTATCTTATTTCAAATCGTGGGGACTTTTTCTAATATAAAAGTAATAATAAATGTATAAATAAAAATATAATATAATAGATGTTTTTCTTGGGAATAGCGGCATATGTGAATAAAACTATAATTGTAGTTTTATTCACATATGCCGCTATTCCCAAGAAAAACATCTATTATATTATTGAATATACGGCAAAGAAAAATCTAATTATATTATAATAAAAATATATATATATATAAAGTTTTACCAAAATAATGTCTTTAAAATAAATAAGGAAAACCATATATCACAATTTAAAATAAGAAAATTAATCACCCCATACTTACATTACAAATGTTCTATGTCAGTTTACAGTCTCTTAGACGCCTTTTCATTTGATGTACAGCTCGGTTAAGACCTTATGGCACTTGCATGGATGACAATCTTAAAACTAAAAAGGAGAACGCAGCATGAAACGTGAGAGATATAGATTTCGCTACATATGAAAAGTTAAAGACCGACTTGAAAACATTAGTCGGTATATAAATTTATTGCACTTTGTCTGTCGTAGTGTATTGCTTTCGATACCTACGTTTTTAACGCACATGATACATATTCTAGCCACGCCTCGCGCATCCTGAGTGGCATCAGCTATTAACCGAGCTTTAGTATTTATGTGACCAACGTCAATCTTGCCAGTATTCATCAATATTGTAAAATGTTAATGTCTTGGATAAAATTTGCATTGCATTTGCGTCATGTGGCCTTTAGAACACTCGAGCAAAGTGTAAATACTATAGAGCTAACATTGTGCCTACATACCCCTTTCCTTTCGTGTTTTAAATGCCTAACAAGAAACATAATACACAATAAATAACTATTATTCAAGTCACTGTCATTACAGAAATAATTAAGTATATTTGAAATAAAGACTATAATATAATATATATTTGAAAACGAAACTGGAAAATGCATGAGCAATACGCACATCAAGCAGTATATTAATATGCCACAAATATACATCTATAAGTAAACTTCAAAAGTATGTATGTATTCCTCACGGTAATTCCCATACTTGAAATGGGATAAAACCGTTTTAGCCCAAGGACTTTAGCAAACAAATAAAGCAATTATATTATGTTAACTTGTATTGAATTTTTAACTTGCATTTTTGAGCGTGTTTACACCAGAACCATCTCGTCATGCTGGCGACATGTCCTTGACCCATCCCACATATATGTATTATACCTTTACGTATATGATATATAGATGTAATTTGTGTTATATTAATAAATGTTTGAAAGAAAATCATAATGTAGTGATTTTAGAATTTCAGATGAAGTTATAGATAAGCTTTCCCGAATAAGAGTATTGCTGTATAGCTTGGTACTATTAAGTAATAAAAGAAACGGTAGGTACTAAATATTAGCTGTTAATTTGACACCAATACATATAGGTATAAGGGCAGCCATTACCCAGTTATGATAGAATATGTACACGTTCCTATATAAGTTAACAGTTTGGATATATAATTCACACTTACCTTGAAATAAAGGCCATAAATGAGGCAGCTTCCACTTCTCCAATGATGCTTTTATTTCCATTTCGGGCAAACACAAGGAACACACGCACTACGCCATAATACATTGGCGTCTGTTTACATGCAAACTGTATACCACGCACGCGCTGAACATCAACTCAGCATTTCAAAACACCACTTATTTGCTTCAAATAAACAGATATTTGACCCAAAACATTGAGATTTCGATTGAAGAGTACAAGTACAGACTTGTTTCAAATAAATCAATTTATTCCAGTTAAACGAAGTATGTTCAATTCAACTAAATGTTGTTTAGTTTAAATAAATAATTTCCAAACAAATATTTATTAGAGAAATCAGAACGGATTTTTATCTGTGTAGTCGACTCAATAGTTTTCGCGGGTTCCCGCTGAGCTTTACTTCAGAAATTTGAATCAAAACGTATTGTTTATCAAGTTTAAGTTATCGAATCAATGATTTTGCGTGTTTGATGTAATATTGTATAGAATATTATTTGAACTTGAACTTTGAAAGAATGTCTCGCGTTGCTAATGCGACATTGCACTGTCAATTTATTTGAACAATTTACAGTGTTCGATCAAAAGTTGCTAATGGTTGAATCTCACTCAATAGGAAACAATGTTGAATTAACAATACTGGCAATAAAAAATGTAAAGTAATTGGTTCATTAGTTTGTTTCTGGTTATTTGTTCAGTCAATGTATAAAAGGTTAAAAGTCCAAAAACTATTGACTGAACAATACCATTTTTCTCAGTGTATGGCAGAACATAAACGTCGAAAAATGGGAGCCCACTTGAAACGTCAGAGCAATAATCTGATAATGTTCGGACATAGGAATATTAAAAAACCCTTTATGAGAAAGTAAAAATAGTTTTCACTTCTCAAATTACATTAGAAGAGTAATAAACACGCAAACCGTACATAACTGCATTTGCATCGTTTTTTAGATTATCTTTGATTGTTGAGCATTTTGAACAATTATGTTCATGTAAATACGCGCTGATTATTGTCCGAATGAGATTAATTTTTCATGCGACAGTGTAGAGTTACAAATGATATATCGGGGCCGTGAAATATTAGAAATTTTAGTGGATTATATGTTTATGTAAGCCATTACAAGTTGATGTTTTAATATAACAAAATGAAGTAATCAATATTATGTGAACTAGTAAGAATATCATTTTTAATAATTGTCACATTTAGTAAAAATGTCCGATTTCATATTATGTAGCTTGATATAATTCCAGATGTTTAAAGAACAACAGATGTATAAAATTCACACATTTTTAGCGTTACTCTACTTATAAAGTTTGGTGACATACTATTATCTAAACAACTTAAACGGTGAAGGCGTTAAACGAAAAAAATAACGAACCATTTCCGGCATCCTCTTCTTGTATTCAACCTCGTAAACAAAACTTTATAATATGTAAAACTTAGATGTAGAATATTTATACTTGCTAAGTAAAGACAACACAAACAATGTTGGTATATTCACATTATTTCTAATAAAATAACAAAACCGAATATAATCTATTTTCCCTGTTTAAGTTTTAACAACATCTTAACGTTACATTTGTATAGTAAACTTTTAGGAAACATGTGTACATTAAACCTACCAGCAGTTTCCATAATTTTATTAGTATGCCGTGCTGGTGCCATTATAAATAGTGTTAAATTACAATTGTCGGATGGGTTATGTATTCTTCTTATTATTCCATTACCGGCTTGTGTACAATTCGAATGCAAATATTTACACCCGAGGAAGTAAGGCAAGCGTATTTATATTAGAAATGTGTGTGTAGTGTAGTTATCATCTTTTTATTGCGTAACATATGCCTGCGGGATGAAATTAGGCCACGCATACACTGAAATAATAAGATTACTAAAAGAGAAACCGTGAATGAATACAAATATAACACCTCTCTCGAAGAAATTCCGTCAGTTAAACATCCATATACAGGCTGGTCCACCTAAACGTACTGCTCTTAGAAATAGGGATAAATATGTGGTCGCGATTAAAAATATAATAATTAGAAATGATTTGTATTATCAAAGAGTATTAAAATTCAGCGTTCTAGCCCAAATTTCAACATATTTTTTTAAATTTTTATTGCTTTCACTGATCTTCCAGGTACAAAAAAATAAAAGACAGTTAGCCTTCATTGCTACTTTTAAATACACACAATACCATAACTTGTGCAAAATGAAAAATCCTTTACCACAAAAATTAAAAAGATATAAGAAATCTATATGCGTATTTCGGCAACTAAGTTGCCATCTTCAGTAGAAAGAGTTTTAAACGTAGTGTTGTTGGCTAAAGTGTAACCTTAGAAGATATGTTCTTCAGCAAATCACCAGTGGGATAACACTCTTTTCCTATCATAGTTTTCCTTGTCAGCAAGTTTTCTTGTTTGTAACCACTCTTTTTCTCTGGTTTTCTTTCTCCTGTGATACTAAAATACTCTTCTCGGAGATCGTTATCTGAATGACGAAATTTGAAAATTTCAAATATTAATTACTTTTTACTTACTTTTCCTAGTATAGAAAATATTGTGAAGATTAAAGTATCGGACTTCGAGATTTTTGCAAAAGTCCACGTGTCGAAGTTCCGTAACGAAAAAGTAGATTTTGCAAACATCTCCCTCTCTTTCGTCCCCCTCTCTCTTCTCTCTCTCTCTCTGTGTGTGTCTCTGGACACACCGAACGAATGCAGATTTCAATAGCAAATGCTCTGTATAAGAGTATATTCTTTTCAATATCTTCGGTTTAGAGTAAAATCGGCAAGTAGTAGGTTTACTCAAGTGATCGAATTAAATTTTACCACAAATAAAAATACTTAATGCAATGTTTAAATGTATACCTTAAAAAAAAAACTAGAAGCCGCTTGTGATACTTTTCTTATTGTGCCAAAGTCTGGTTTGTAAGGCAAATCTTATTCGTGAATAAAACTAAATTGTTAACACTTTCGGATAGAGTACAGTAATCGTCACAAGAGTTTATTCAAATGTTATTAAATGAAAACAAATGAAGAGCCGAGGTATGGTTGTAATTATAATAACAATAATAATCATCAATCAAAGCCAAATTATTACCGAACAATTGAGAAAGGCCAAAAGTATACGAAACTGAATTATTATTGTAGTAAGTTAGCACAATCCTTGTTATTTATTTAGGAAGGACCATTATTCTGGAGGAATTTCAAAGTGAAATTCTCGAGATCAGTATGTACAACGGTGCGCAAAGAGAATTTCATGTCTGGTCCATTTATCTCGACTTTATAGAAATACTTTCACAGAAAATTGTAATCGTTATCTAAGAGTTGCGTGGGATTGCATTACAATTGGTATACATATAATAAAAATTATCATAACCTGGATGCTATAACGTCAGTATATGAAAGTATAAAAGTAAATATAATGAGCCATAAAAACAAATCACTTTAAAATAAAACGATATATTTACCACTTTGTTCTATGTAATGTTTTAAATTTATTCAGAGACATATTGGCTTATTTTTACTATAATATAATAAAAGTAAGTGTACCATTGTGTATTAACTCATGATGTTGTAACAAAAATACGAAATAAAAATAATCTTTATATCTGAATAATCAATCGTGCAACAGTAATAACGGCCTACATCAGCAATTGACTAAAGATTCGGTTTCAAAACAAGCACATATAGGCGTTATGTCAACATGATTGAAAAGCCGTTAAAACATCTAATCCTTTATATTGAGTTTACTTAAAATTCAATACGGATAATCGTTCTTTTTGCATATGCATCGCGCGTGATTAGAATACGTCTGCAAAAGGTAATTTTATGCGTCACCTATTGAAAGCTTCCGTTGATAGGACGATAGGAATTTTAAAAAATGCGCATTTAGCAAGTACACATGAAAGCAAATTTATAGGAACTACATATTTTCAATAATCTTCTTCAATAACCCATTGCATGCGCAAAAATATTTTTGATGATGCATTTTGAATGCATACAGATATTTAATAGTCAGTCATAATTTTTCTAGGATGAGTTAAGTAAATACGTTCGCTGTATACTAATTTTATTCACTCCTTTATATGCAGTATGATCAAATGGAAGTGCTTTTGAAAGCAGATCAGGTACAAAAATCCGACTTCCCTATTTATTTCTTATTTCTTTTATTGTCTATTTCTTTATTATAATCCTGCATCATTAATAATAATGATATAAGAATTTATAATTATCAGGAAATACAGAATTATATACAAGAATCTAGTGAACCATTACCGAAGAGTAAAACTTAATGTGCCCCATGGTAACAGTTACTTGACTCGCTCTCGGCCCTTTGTTTTACCACTATTGTAAGATCGTTCCAATGTTAATGAAGGACTGCAACAATTTGGATTCCCATTTGTATCGTTGGCTATAGATCGGCCGTATTGTTTAAGTACATATATTATTCTAAAAAGCAAAAAAAAAACCAATTTGCCATATGAATAAAATACACAAACCAGAAACAGGCGTTTGCCAACTTTACAGAAGCGTAAACCAACCAATACCTGATGTAACATTGTGTTGCTACTGTATGTCGACTAGTTTCGCTTTTCTTGGTATTCTTCAGGTTGATGGCAATACTGGCTGTCCCAGAAATAAAAAGACGGAGTAGCAGGTATGTAAAATCCGAACAGAAACAGGCTCAAATATATCGCAATAACGAAGAAATTAAAAATTTAATTTTCGATGTTGTTTTTTAGATAAAAAAATTACATTACGGACCTGGCACAGAATGTATGTTTATCAATATACGTAAGAATGCTCATTTGTAAATAGAAACGAACACGCATTCATAGAAAAATACGCTTTTATTTGTATAAAACAGGAAAAAAACGTTAACTCGTACTCATTCATATTAAACATATTTTTTGCCAGATGGGTGACCCACTTTATTGCAGACAATAAAAGATTGTTTTTATTTTTAAAATAGGAAGGTTGTTGCTCTTTAATGTGTTTGTAGTCGGAAACAGCTGATTATTAATATTTAGAATATCCAATAAATCGTAGTTTTTCTAGATTGCAGTAAATATCAAGACTGTAATTATTTTTTTCTAGCAGGTGTAAAATTAAAGTAATTAATGGTTTGATATTTATTATGAAGTATCTATTCCTCCTCAAGTAATATGGTGATCCTGAAAAGGACCGATTGTGAAAGTGAAGCAGGTGGATATCTAGTCCAGGGTCGGCGTAAGGCCAATTGAATTCTTTATTATTTTTTTTCTGCCGTCTGCGCACGAATAAATACTTGATATTTTGAGAGTTTTTACACAATCTACCTTCCGATTTTTGCTACTTCGTCGTTTTATTTCTGGGACAATCTGTATACAGAGGCAAGCCTTATACTCTCCGTATATATAGGAAGTTTTAGAAACGTTGAATATATGAGATTTTCTCTTATTAAGAAAATATCTCTTTGCATATATAAGGAATAGGATATCGACATGCTGCTATTCGAATCGTGAGAATGCCTTGTAGAAGGCATTAAGGCATAGAGGTAAGTCAATACATACTAGTTTGTACATGTTTGTAGAGAAATATTACCATTTGTTGGACCTGTCATGTTGCGAGGTTAGCTCTTAAGTGCCGAACAGCTAAACAATTTTTTCGTAATGATAGGTGAAAACGCAGTTGAGAGTGTTGATAATAGTGACATAAAGCCTGAGGATTTCATTAATAGCATGAATAAAAGTCCGCAAAACTCAAGTTTTCTAGAACCAGTTGATGCCCATGAATTAAGGGAAATTATTATTCTCTAAAAACTAAAACTAACCAGAGACATATATGGAATTAGTGTGGATCTACTACAGAAAATTATCACAGCGATCTAAGAACGGCTTGTGACTGTAATAAGCATGTGCGTGGAAAAGGGCATATATCCGGATGAGTTGAAGGTTACGAGAATTATTCCAGTATACAAGAGTGGAGATATCAACTGTGAATCAAACTATAGGCCCATATCAATCTTGGCTACAATATCCAAGATATTCGAAGCTGCAATAAAAAAAAGGCTGTCGAAATTATTTGATAGACATTAAATTCTCACAAGTAGTCGGCATGGATACCGTGGATTTTTTTAGAAACGGTACTTGGGACTCGGGACAAACAGTAACATACTGTCTTCTTCTTCTTCTTCTCTCTCTATTCTAGGCAAATTGCCTGTTCAAACTTCGCAGCGTGCCTTCAGTTCAATCAATTACAAGATTGTCACTCCATCTCTTTCGCGGCCTCCCCATACTTCTTCTCCCCATTGGTGATTTATCTTGTGCTATCCTTACTATTCTTCCTTCGTCCATTCGACCTATATGTTCGTCCCACTCGTGCTTCCTGCCCAGAACCCACTCATTTACACTCTCCACCCCGCATGTTCGCCTTATGTTTTCACCACGCTCTCTGTCTAGTAGCGTTTTCCCAGTAATTTTCCTCATCTCGCTTGTTTCTTGTTTTTGTTTTTGTTGTGTCCGGTCTGGTCTCTGCTGTATAGGTCATTATGGGTCTGATGACAGTTTTGTATATTCTTGATTCGACCTCCACATCTATATATTTGTTTTTCCATATAGTGTCGTTGAGACATCCCGCTACTTTTAGTGCTTTTGTTGTCTGCTGTCTGACCTCTGCGTCAATGTAACATACAGCGTGGAAATAAAGTTACGGATAAAGGCATTAACTACGTTAATATTCACTTTTATAAAAAAAATTCGAAGCAGTATAGCGATTTTAACTAAGAGGAATATTTTCTTCGTATTTTCGGTTTCTTATGTCATTTGTTTTTCATGTTAGGACGTCACCGGCTTTTTTTTATAAATGGCAATCTATAATTTTTTAAATTGATTTGGATAGTACTTTCAATTCCCTATCCAACGGTATACAATTTTTAATATTTTATATTTGAGAAAAACTGAGAAAAAGTCTTAAAGTTCAAACATTAAAAATTCATTATATTAGAATAACCTGTTGCAAACTATTTTATTAATAAAAATTTTAATTTTGATGTCTTGGCATTGATATTAGTAAAATATGTAGCTAAAATATGTAACTAAACAAATTTTATCATCTGTCACTACTAAAAAGAAAACACATGCCATATATATACGCAGAATAATTGATATTTCCATTTATTAAAGTTTCACAATTGTTTACTATTTATTTGGCTAACGTCATTGTAATAGTAAAGGCGCAAGCAATACATTCTTTCTTTATCTCTTTATTACGAAGTCATTAGTCCGGGATGTGTTGGCAAACAATACTAGCAGAGCTATTTAATGATATATTCTTCTTATTATTATTATTCTTCTAGCACATCCGTGGATCTGTCGCGGGGCGTTGTCCTCCCGATTTCTCTTCCAGTTTTGCCTGCTATTGCCTTCAGAGTCTTTATTGTTCTTTTTGTTTTACTGGGTCTGGTCTCAGGCATGTTTTAATAGCGGATTTTGCTTTCTATTCTCATGTGGTTATACTTTCATATAACATCGCTTAGACATCTAGAAATTGCGGCTGCTTTATTAACCTGGTTTGTAACATCATTTGTCAGATTCTTGTGACGGGATATGTTTACTTCTAGGTATTTAATTTCCTTTACCTGTTCTGTGGGGTTATCTAGAATTATCAGGTTGCGTCTTACCGATTCTTTAGCGAAGGTTAGACATTTTGTTTTCTCGACTGATGGAGTCACATTCTGGTTTTGTGTCATTTTATAGAAGGCGACTAATTGTATTTGTAGATCGTTTTCTGTCTCAGCCATGCTAGCAGCGTCGCGTCGCGTCGTCTGCATAGCAGATCATGTTTATGGTATCGTTACCCATTCTGTATCCCCTTTTTAATTCTTTTACCATCAGCAGGTTGAACAAGAAGGGGCTCAAGCTGTCACCTTGTCTAATGCCTCTGGGCGTCGGTGTTTTTATAAATGTCTTATTCCCTATTCCTATCTTCATTGAATTATTCTTATTTAACTTATGAATTATCTTGATAATGATATATTGATTTAATAAATTGTTAATTTTTTGTTAACAAGAAGTAAATTCGAAAAATTCAGATGATGCAAACCACTTTTAACTTTTCCCAAAAAATTTGAATAAATTAATTTAGTAATTGGCGTAAACAGAAACAATTTTGCCATATTTTTAAAGGTTTTTCCCTACTTCTACTTCAGGGAATATCAAACAAAACAAAAATTTGTCTAAATAGAAATTTAGATATTAAATAAATATACCAACGTCATCGCATTTCTGAATGGAAAGTTAAATATGTTTCTATCAACGACGGCTCTAACCACAGCCTCCTATACTTACAAGCCGTGAAGTACAAATTGGCAACATCGCAAATATGAATGAAGGTAGTCCTATGATACCGCCTATGGTAGTCACGATTTACATTTTCCATTTGAAGCAAAAACAATTTTAATTATTGATAATTATATTATTATATTAATTTAATACATTAATATCAAAGTAACATATTCATTTCATATATTAATATGTATGAAATAAATGTCCATTTACAATTACTAATACAAAACACTTGTTTTAGTTTAATGGAACTTACCGTGATATATTCCCAAATTACTGTAGGTGTATGTAATTACTGCACTACTTGCTACACTTTAAACCGCTTTTTTCAATATTCTATAACACTTTCAACAAACAGACGCACAATTTTAGTAGTTTCACATCGGACTACCTGCGATGTTGCCATATTTCCAGCTTCACGGCTTGTAAGTATAGGAGGCTGTGCTCTAACTCATTCAAAGGTTATAGATTATTGTACCGACACTGGTAATCCTTAAGATTTTTAGATTCGCAACTGATGCAATTGGTCTAAATTATCTAACGCACAATTTCATTACATATTGCTTTAACTATTGCAATTATAATAAAAGCGCTATACTTACCATTCCAGTGTGTTAGTTACTTACAAATTCGCTTGTTGCTAGCCCTAGTAACTCTAAATACCATAACTGTTAAATTACCCAAGTTTAAAATCTGAAATCCACTGTGTTTTTTTATATCTGATATAAGTGTGGACTACGAAAACTGGACGTCATAAAAGCGAAATACTTATTTAGACATATTAATTGTGTTTATTATTATTGTATGTACTTTCAAGAAAAAAATAATTTCAATTCCTAAAAAGTAAATAAAAGAATCCAAAAGCATTTGCTTCTACACTTTAAGTGATTTTGATGATTTCCAAATGAGAAATAAGTAATTACAAAATTTTACACCATTTTCGAAAGGAATTGAAGAACTTTAGCATCGCCACATTTAATAATATTTCTAACAATCAAACGTAATTGCATAAATTTCCGCAAATTTCTGGTCATCAGCTAAATAGTTTCAGTTAGTTTAACTAGTTCATACAAATTTCCTTTTAATAGAAATACTATTCAAATTCAGTAGATACCGCACCTTAGTGAAATTAGCCTCAGATGTGCATAGAGCGCCGATTGCAGCATTCACAAGGTGTGGCTATTATATTAAAGCTCGTGCATTACGGAGTAGTTATCTCGGGCGAAAATTGCGTTTTAAACATAGTCCTCTGACATCTTGGCCGGAAATTCAAAACAGTGTGTGCAAATCTCTCCGGCTTCGTAATGGTCGCGTAAATTACACGGTGAAGGTTGTTTAGCGGTGACCAAGGCGAGAAGGCAATCTTCGTAATGAAGTTCGCTCGAAACGCAAACAAATCTTATTTAATGGAGAAGTGGTAGCGGTGAGAATTATTACTTCTTGTTCTTTGATTGCTTTCGATATTGACTGTTGTGGAATATCCACAACGAAATAGGTACTCGTAATTATCTTGTCTGATTGAATTTCAAGACACTATTGGTTATAAACAACATGATCATATATCTGGTCCTATACGATTTGTAATTTATTTTACCCGAAATAAAATAAATAAGTAAATAAAGTTAATTACAATGCTGCACTTACACGGAACTCAATAAAATTATTGAAATAATGTATAAAATGCTACATTGTCCTATATGAAAATATTGTTCTTTTAATAATTGATTTAGCTACTGCTGGCTTTATTAAGACAGTACTAAATTGAACTTTTTTATCTTGTGTCTGAATAATTACATTTAGGGTGTCTTTACAAAACTAAATTTCATATATGTATTCTGAACGAGATAGAAACAGAAGCAAATAATCTGTTTGAGGAAGATACCAAAGAAGAACTATGGTTACAGTGACATGGATGCTAAAGTTGGGCACACGAAGATCTTAATTTTGAAGACTATAAACATTGTATTTGTGTATTATGGTTATCGCTGTTGTGAAGAATGTTGTTTCAAAGAGTTATGTCTAGCTGTGGTTTGACCGTTTTCGGCCTTGCCCTCTTTTTCTGACATACTACTATGATATTAGTATATTTAAATTTGGCGCCCAACGTGGGGCGCCAATATATTTATACTATGATATTAGTATATTTCATTTTTTTATTATGGTGCCATAACTAGCTCAGAGAACAGGATTCTTTATCTCAGGTTCCCTCAGAAAAGAAATACTGAACAATCTTCACGTCAGGAATCATGATCTTAGGAAGTAAATAATAAAAAAAAACAAATTACCCAATAAAGAAAAGAAAATTTTTCTTTATTCAAATTATTATATATAATTATCTTAACTCAAAAATTCATCAAAATGAAATAATCTAATACTGTAATGAAAATAATCTAAATCAATAGATTCTATATAAATATAAAATTTCTTTTAAAGCATGTGCAAAACAAAATGAAGAAAACAAGTAAAAATTATCATATTCAAATTTTTTTCTCTTTTTATTATCAGAATGCATTCTTTCTCTTACAACTATATACTTAACTTGTATTTATGGCATTAAAACAAGATCACTAAAACTTGATTAAACCTCAGCTCCAATATCAAATGAATTCTTAGAATTTAACATTACTATTCAATTATCAAAAATATATTTCTTAAACATCATTATTATACCGGAGACCAAGATTTTAATGCCTATCTATCTCGAACGCTAGGCCTACGAAGGTCACAATCCCCTTCCCAATAACCCGATAATAATATACACAGCCTTCCAAAAGATTATTATACCTTCAAAATAATATAACAGAAAATGAGATACCGGTTGATCCAAAATATTCATCACACAGAAATATGAATTTGACAACAATTAATATATATATCTTAAATTTTCCATAGATTATGAAAAAACCATAGCAATACGAACCAGTCTCTTGGTACCGTAAAACATTACGATTAATGGTGGATTTTGATGTTACAAGGGCTTTAGCCAATGCGGGATAAGTATAACCACATGCAATCATTGCCGAAGCCCTAGCAACATCTGTCGGGCTAAACATTCATATCGTCTTATAGAGTTTAACAGATCAAATGAACCGACCTTTGATGGCACCCACGCAATTAAAATCTGACTTCCAAAATTATTGAAACGGTGAAGTTCTTGACAAATATTCAAGAATTACTATAACTTCGTCGTAAACGGCTGACAGCTGCCAATTTCCAATAATATATTAGTAACAAGACAAATAGATTTGAAAATAATATCATATTCAACGATGATCAAGAAAAAAAGAACAAAACTTTATTTTACTGCGTGTCACCCTAAATTTGCCGGTGTTTGTAAAGGAAATAAATACAAAATTAAGTGTCAGGTGAAGACATAAATCGATCAGCCGTTATTCCTAAGAAAAATACTTTTTATTATACATCTGTGTATATATACGTACTTATATTGGTATAGTATAAATACTCAAACAATATAGTATTATATATTATTTTCATTAAAATTGGTTATCTTAGTGTAGAGTGAATAATTACATAGTGAGAATAAGTTGTGAGGATTGTTAGTCAAGAAGTTTATTGAATACATTTTAGATTTTATTTGTTTTATAATCACTCAATAAAAGGACATCCTGTATTGGGAAAAGTCGTTCAGTTCATTTTCCATTGTTTTCTGGAAAGGAGAGATTTAAATATTAATAGTTGAATTATGATGTGTATTATGATTTTGTAAAAACTTATGTAATTGACGTTAATGATACGATCAGGAAATAAGTACTCAATTAGGAAAAATGAATTAAGTACATTGATAAAAGTTCGCGCGTAGAATTCAAATTTTGGAACTGTCAGTTGAATGACATTTGACTTGAATTTGTATAGAAATAATTTTTGATACATTAAATAACATGCAAACGTAAATATAATTATAGAAAGAATTAAATTAATAGGGTAACATAATATTATGGAGAATTTAAGGTTCACAAAAGAATATGAAATCTATGTTGTTTAAGAAATACTGTTGTATAATGTTCATTGACCAAATTTAAAAAATTATGAAATCGTCAAGGCGATAAGAGATATAGGAGAATTTAAAAAAAAAATGAAAACGAGATAGTTATGTTGGTCGTAAATGAGATTTTCTTTACGATATACACGCGATAATAATCGCAAAATAGTGAAAAGGTGTTAGAATTGAATATTCATACATGATTATATAATTAAAATAAAAGTGATTGGTCAAATGTTAAGAAATATTAGTTAATAAATAATATAAATAAGTGATAGACTTACCATATTTGAAACGAAGTCCTGACCATTATGATTTTCTACCAGAAGAAATAAGTTTTGGTGCCCAATTGTCAAGAGGGGTTTCATTTGCTAGAAGAGAGAACTGTAATTTTCCAGAAGATATCTTATATTCACAAGAGGACTGCAAATTTCCTGTAGAGGGCTGTAATATTCCTGTAGAGGGCTGTATTATTCTTGTAGAGGACTATAATATTCCTGAAGAGGGTCTGTATCCTAAGAGGGCTGCTATTCTTTGTGAAGAGTTCCTGCATATCTAATAGGACTGCGATTTTCCTGTAGAGGTAACGGACAAGATCCAAAGCTATTTGGAGTGCTGTTGTATTCAAGAAAGATTCATCCAGATTTTGGGTACAGAAAACATCAAAAGGATTCTAAGTAGTATCATAATCTTCAAGACTTTTGGATACCTATCTACAAGAATAACAAAATAAGTATTTAAATTTTATTAATCATATTTGATCAAAGTTAAGAAGAGAACTTAGAAAACCAATAATTATTTGATCGTTATAGACGAAATGTCAAACATATTATATTTTTTTTATATGAAAAAGTTTAAAAGTAATTAGCTTTACCAGAATTATTTATCTAAACAACTAAAGATTTAAATCTCAATTTTCCAGAAATTATGTAGAACACACAACACACAACATAAAAATATCATGAATTATTCAGGAATATATTTTAAAATCACATTAATTTAGATAAAGAAGTGTCAAATCTTTTAATAGTACATTAATTAAATGAAACTACATGTTGATATTAAAATTTGAACAAAATAATACAAAAGTTACTTTGGTAAAGTTAACGGTTATTATTTTTTATGTCCACATCATACGCGTATTTTAAACGATATGGGTTTCTTATCGATGTATGTCTTAAAATAATAATTAACGTTGATAAATTTCTACCTCATCGTTTATATTTATGATATTCATTAAATCTGATCATATATTAAAAGATTCTTTATTTTATCAACATATACAAAGACATGAAAAAGAATTCATGGCGTATTATTAGTTCCAATCCATAACCTAGAACAAACCTAAACAAAAGCATTTTCAATATTTAAAAATAAACTAGAACTTAATGGTTTACCCTTATAAATATTAAAAAAAGATTAGACACTATATAATTAAAAACAATTCTGTCAAAAATAGTAAATAAATTCACCGAATTTAAATAGACAAATTTGTTTTTTCTGTAAAAGCATTATATTTATGTGATTTAGCAACGTTTTACGAGATTGGATATTCTGAAGCCAACTTCATAAAAATAAATATACTGAAATAAGTGCATATTTAATAGTAGAAGAGGCAGGACAGTATTAAGTTCCTATAGAATTTAATATAAAGGTTAAAATTATAATAAAACGGTTTTAGAATCATGTTATAATTATATTTGTTGAAATTATGTATTGAAATAATTAAGAGTCTCAAAAGAACATTTAAATTCGCAGAAATAATAATTTACAAATGTTAATGTAAGTATATATGAGCTAGTCGGAGTATTAATAAGTAGATTAGAAGTTTTTGAATACATCTAAAGAATTTATAGTCAAAGTTTTACTAAATATACAGGGTTCATTCAAAAAGTTCAGAGATTTTTATTTTTAATTTAAAGATAGTAGAGATTAAACTTGATATTTAGGCTAGAGTGGAGTTGTGTATTCATACATTTAACCCCTCGGAAGTAGTAGTTTACTTCAGTGAAAAGAACGAATTTGCCAATATATCGTCAACTACTAGGTTTCAACAAATTTATAAAGAATTCAAATGTACTCAAAATTAAATTTGAGAAGAACTTTATTAACAAAATTTTAGGTAGCAGTAGGACTTTTACTCTTATCAAAAATTAATTTTTTGCTAATATCTCGCAAGTCCCGCTTTCTAAGCAGGCAACATACATTACGAATATAAAAGTATTTATAACATAAGTTTCAATACTTTTTGTATAGAAAAAGAAGTAACACTTTTATCGAATAGCTTTTTTTTTTGCAAATATGTCGTAAGTTATGCATTCTATATACAGTGCGTTTGAAAAATCTGGAACTATTGAAATAAAATTCTAACAAACAGCTTTTGAGAAAAACGCTCGGACAAGTCAACTTTAGTTTTAACACACACATCATTTTGTATTAATCAATTCGATCGCCTTTTGTTTTCAAGTTATGACATCATCGATTTTTTTTTAAATTGCAACTCACCTACAAAAAATAAATAAATTAATAAATGAATAAATTTTTTACATTTTTTTTTATTTTATTGCAGAAACGGGTAAATTAGCAATCTAGTTATCATAAATAAACTAAATGAGATGTTCAAACTCATTCCCATTTACTTCTTGGTAATACCCCAGGCGATATTCGAAATCTTGTAGAACATTCCGGAGAGTTTCTGGACGAATTGCTCTAATTTCGGCCCCAATTCTGTTCATTAAATCGTCAACTGTAACATATTTCTGTATTCAGAATTTCAAGCTCTATCCAAATCCATCGAAAAAATATGGGTTGCAATTTAAAAAAAATTCGATGACGTCATAAATCAAAAACAAAAGACGATCGAAAAATTTAGTTGATACAAAAAGAAGTGTTTCTTAAAACTAAAATTGACCGGTCCGAGCGTTTTTCTCAAAAACTGTTTGTTGGAATTTTATTTCAATAGTTCCAGACTTTTGAAACGCACTATATATTTATCAATAGTACAGAAGTATTTAATGCTGGATTTGCAATATTTTTTGTATAGGTACATGTAATGTAAAAATTCGTACCGGAAGTAACACTCCTACTCTGAAGCGAGTAGCACTTTTCTTCGAATATATTGCAAAGTATGCATTCTATAGATTAATAAAGAGAATATAAGTATTTAAAATAGGATTTTGAATAATTTTTGTCGAAAAAAATTCTTAAAATTGTATAATTTGAAACACTCTACTTATAAGAAATAAAGTCGTGTGGTGGTTTTATTTTTGTTCGGAGATTTACACGCTTTAATATTTATCTAATGTGAAGACAAATTACTTCCGCCACTCTTCCTGTTTTTGAAACAAAGTATATCACTGTACTTAATAGTGTAATACGCTACGCTAACAAAATTGAAATATATGTCGCCAGCACATCATTTGGACGGGTCGTTTTAAGTGGAGAAATTAGGCTATTCCGCAACTCGACTGCGTTATACGGAAGGGAACATAATTGAATCAGGCATCACGCTATTAAGGTGTGATTAAGAGATCTCACGCACATTTTCATAACAATGAATTCGGGCATACGAAATTGCATACTGCGATAATCATTTTGATAATTGCAATAAAGGCAATCTCGGGCGTAATAATGATAATTAAATGCGATCTAAATTGAAAAGTAAGTATCACGACTACGTACAATGTGGAAATATCTATAACAGTAACAATTTGTTTAAGATTAAACGCCTAAGTTTCTTGCTCGAAAATGTTAACGGTCTCTGTTCTAATTTACATGATGTATACACAATTAAATTTTAAAATAATTTCTACCGAAAATAAAGATATGCAGTAAGTAGCATTACAACTATCAACCTTTAATCTGACTATTAAAAAGTTGTTGTTTATTAGAGAAATGTATGTATAACATATTTGCCAGTAAAAAAATAATTATTAATTAATAAATACCTTACAATTAAGTGTAACAACATGTTTTTAGCTTATAATAATAATAATAATATGAGTTTATTTTGTCTAACAGATAAAACAGTCCAACATGAATAAAGCAAAATACAAAAGTGATGATACGTAAGTATAAATTCAAAACATATTGACAGAATAAAAAAAGTTCATTAGCAGTAATTATCAAATTTTAACATGTTTGCCTTTCTTGATGCATACTGTAGTGGTGCCGTCAGAAGTGCGTTTATCATAGGAGTGATAGTAAAAAAAGGTAGTGCTAGTTCTAGTGGATAATCTACATGAAAATTGACCCCAGCCAGCAGAGCAGGAGAGTCAATTCTACCACGTACAATCAATATTGAGCAGGAACCAGGAACTAATTTTGTTTCGTCTGCTGTCCAAGGATTCAAAGCTATGCCTTTCCAAAAGCGCATCATGCGGAATCTCACGCGATGGATATGCATTGTCCAGTTTGAATCAAAACAACATCAACAATATTCTCCGGATGCGTTCAATCTGTTGCTTGTGGACCTCGTACCGCGCGATCATTTAAATTCTAAATTAGAGCAGGCTGTGAAATTTAAATTAAGTTGGTATATAAGTACTAATTTACAATTTGAATTGTCAAAGTGACGTTTCAAGATGTTAATTAATCAATAATTGACATTCTGGTCAACCTAATAAAAAAAATTCCGCCTGCTATAATTTAGAATTTAAATGATCGCGTGGTATATTGGATACCAAGCAACCACATCATACTCCAGCTTGCTGACGACAAGTGAGAAGAACAGTGACCCGATAGCCAAGTCACTGCATGTTTTGATAATAAATCCGAGACACTTGGCAGCCGATGAAACTACGTTGGATATATGATCCTTGAAGCTCAATATCTCATCGAAGGTTCTTCATAACGCTATTTCTTAATAATGGAGTATCATTTATTATATAGCTGGAATCTATTTTGATATTTCCCTTAGTGAATGACACAAAGCAGGATTTGTCAATTTAATGACCAAGCACCATTTGACAATGCCGCCAAGAGTCGATTGCAAAGAGTGATATCCATAACGTTATTTATTCTACGGTAAATCTTTAGAACGTACGCATATGCCAGGACCGAACAACTTAGTGATGATATAAGGTCATTTGTGAATATGTTAAATAGGAGAGGCCCCAGGTTAGAGCCTTGTGGGATACCAGATGTAAAATTAGAACTAACGATTTGAAGCCATTGAAACCAATGTAATTCACCCGATCTTCTAGATATGAGCTCATTAGTCGTGGCAACGAAGTGCTGAAGCCGAAGTTACTCAATTTGCAGTATAACACTGCATGATTTATGGAATCGAACGCTTTTGAAAAATCGGTGTATATTATCCACCTGGCCCACCTTGGTCATATACCTCAGCCGTATCCTGTGTCATAATAGCCACGCTCCTAGTACTAGATCGATTAGACATAAATCCATGTTGGGATGGGGAGATGTGAGAACGCACACTGCAATATATTTGCTTGTATAGAATAGATTAAAATATGTTTGCATATGTTGGGATGATGACATAGATCAAGACAGATAACAGGGTTTGTAGCCAGTGTCAAAGTTTTTCATTAGTAGGCTCGCCGGCTTTCTCGCCATGTCATTGGGCATTTTGTGGTACGCTCGTCATATAGTTAGATGACCTCAAATTCGTTCCCCTATCTCACTCTTAATTCTTCTGTGATATTCAACACGTCCGAACAATGACTAAGATTTCTAACCTTACAGGTGACCACAATTGCTAGTGTAGTAAACAGTCATGTCACTCGAATCCCTTTTACATAAAGATGTTCGGGAACAGAGAGATAGTCTTCCACCACTTTTACTTTTTTATACGTTGTATCACCATATGATAATAAGAATATTTGCAGATATCCACGTTTTAAAGTCTCCTGAAACCGAGAAAGTATTTTTGCAAACATATGATAGTGGCCAAATGGTTAAAGCATCCTATATCAAACCAAGTTTTCTTCTGATGATCTGATTAGAGTTGGAGATAAATCGGTAGACCGGAAGTAGCAGTTTACTTCACCGAAAGAATCAGAGTTCACCAATTTATCGGTAACTATTAAATTTAATCGAATTTCTAAAGAATACAAAAGTACTCAAAATTGAAATTCAGAACATTTTCGTACCAAACGAAAGTAGATGCTTTACTCTTGTTAACAAGTAGTTCTTTGGAAATATCTCACAAGTTATTCATTCTAGACATGATATATGTATATGAAATTTAAAAGCATTTAGAGCTTAACTTAGAACAGTTTTTGTTCACACTTACCAAATAGTTTTTTTGCAAATATCTCGTAAATTATGCACTTCAAGCAGATTTATTAATTGGATGCAATTAGTATAAATTTAATTTGAAACAACTTGTGTATCGAAAATGCGTACCGCACAAGTGTCGTGCTGTGCCCACATCTCTTTTTCTTATGCTGTGTTTACACGGTCAAATAAATTCACGAATAAATTGTCGAATTAGAACCCGCTCTAATTTTTCGTCAATTTTCTAGGGAAATATAGTAACATTTTATATATATAATAAAACACAAGTGTATAGTTTCAAAATTATTGTAATGTTTAACGCACTACATATGTTTCGCCACACTGTGGCTTCATCAGGTGGATGAAAATACAATTTCAAAATACAAACTAGCTCCTATATATATCAATACAAATTACAAAAATAATCTCATTCTAAGAGGGGTGGACATGTTTAAATTTTAGATTTAGTAGGGGGGAGTTATTTAAATCTAGTTGATCATTCAATATTATACCTAATTTATTACATTTATTAATTTCTAAACTTTCTAACATATTAAGTTTTTTACTTTTTCCTAAAACATGTAACGTTGTAAAATTAGTGTTGAATTTATGATTATGTTCTAAGCAATGATAACATTTTAGTTTAAAATACATGCCAACTTTCGCATTGTGAACCTTCTGCTCCGTGAATAATTTTTTTATTATAAAAGATTGATAAATTTAGTAAAATCTGTCGTATTTGTAAAGAAATATTAATGTTCCAATAAATAATATGCAACTATTGCTATTCTATACAAACGTTGCAGAAGACCGTCAAAAAATCGATTGTGAGAAGTGAATAATTTCACTTAACAAGTAATTATTTTAATGATCATGATCAAGTCTCACAAAAAAGATATTTGTGATTACTACAATCAAGTACATATAAAAATATTCGGATATACTTTTGTATCCATCAGCAAGCTATAAGTCCATATTTTGCATATGTAATCGCGTATTATTAACCCCTACGAATATGATTAACAAGTTCCCCGTAACCTCCAAATTGATAAATGAAAACAAAAACATTTAAAGGTTGCAAGAAAACAAATGTCACTATTTGATGGTTGGTACTAGTGGATGTCGTCAATAAAATATTGAATGAATGTTTGCGCTTACACGGTCGAATAAATTCATGAATTTCTTCGTGAATAAATTCATGAAGTCAATTTATTCATGAATTTATTTGACCGTGTAAACGCGGCATTAAATTGCTTTTGGCAATTTCTGTGGCAATTTATGAAACAATTGCAATATTATTTTCTTTACCAACTGTTAATCAATGCATTTTCGACTTTAAGTTGCTTGTGATGTGATCAATATAGTATTCGAAATTAAAGAAGCACTTTACTTATATTTAGAATTATGCGTGAGCACTTTGGATAACCAAAATTAGAACATGATTTAACCCATAGAAACGTTTGGCATTATATTTGAGTAGAAACCTGTAGTAGGCTATATATAAAACGTTCAATATGAACTTATTTTAGACATACCTTCCGCATTAACTACCATTGAATTTCCTATATTTTGCACACTTAACGGACTCAAATGAAATGCTTTTTACACGTCCTATCACCACATTCGTACCACACTTGTCTACATTAAAAAGTTTCTTCTATTATGTTTAGTGCAAGTTAGTTAGATGATACTACACGCGGTTTAGAATTTTTAGAAGAAAAATCAATTTATACACATGCCGGCCATGGATATCTTTCTTCTACATAATTGTAAATGTACGTTTCGGATTTCTTTGGTAGAGGAAAGCTTTTCTCCTACGAAAGACCAATAAGACGTTTCCCTAAAGTCTAATTAACATCTTCTCATCTATTGATATTGTTTACGTTTATAGCATCTAACGCTAATTTTTCTTTATTCTTATTTGTCCTCTTGTTAATTTAAGTTTATGACCTGTTACTCCTTAAGGTTCGTGTGATGTTGCAAATCATGAGTATTTTTATCGCTTATAAGCTTTGTCGATGAGGATTCATCTTTCGGATTTAGCAACCCGACACATGTTACGATCCTTGGTTGTTCCCATATGTTCGTACTATGCTCTCCTACAAGTACATCTCCACTACACTACTTCTGCATTACTTTCCGCTTTAATTGTGTTTTTTTCTTATTAAATAATAAATCATTGTGAGGTGGATACAAGTTTTGTAAGTATTTAGTTTGGCAGCTTCATTGATATATTCATTATTCCATACGTTTTTTTTTCAGAAATTTTCTTAGGACTTGATTTTTTTTTCTTACGTCTTTTATTTCTGTATGAATATGACCATATTATTTTTTGTTTTAATTATTAATTTGTAGCAGACGCATTGTAGAATGCAATTGCATTTGGTTAACTCTGGTATGAAATTAAATATCAGTTTCGCAATTTGTAATTCATTTGGTTAGCTAAGATAATTTATGCTTACTTTCATGTTTTAGTTCTACTTTATATTAAATTATAATGGTTTGTAGTTTAATTTTCATTCAGTTGAAGAAAAGGAGATGGTTATGCTTCCTATCACTTGAATTCTACTTTGCGTTTTCACTAAATTTGGTTCTTACAGCTAATTTGTTACCATGAAATTATAATAGGCAATAAAACATTAAATCTGTTTGCTGTTTTTGACTAAGTCCAATAACAATAAATTCTTATTCTTATTATACTTATATTTTGTTTGTACATTCAAGGCCGTTTAGGTACTGTCTAAGAGTATGGAAGTTTGATCTTTATTTCAACCTAGTTATTTTGTTAAAATAAGTTAAATGAAATATTTCTTAATATAAAATAGAAAATGCCCATATCCATTTGATAACTTGTCGACCATAAATGGAATTCCTTTCTATCAAAAATAAATCTAATTTGATATATAATATTTTCATTTCTCCAGAAATAGTAGAAAGGCATTTCCTACCAATTATTTATCACGATTTAGTAATTTCGTTAAATCAGGCGTGCCCGTGTCCTGAACTAAACTATTTCGCATCCCCAGAGCCATGAAATATGAACACAGTTCCCGAGGTAATATCAACGGTCCTCTGGAGACCGACTAGGGTCACATAGATCCAATCTAAAGTCTTCATTTATTTATACGAACGGTTTGTGTGTAGGTCACAGTTTAAAACACCATATGTTCGAACAAATTCTTCAATTTCACGAAAATTTATTACTGTTATTGATAAAAATGTAACCGATTTCCTGTAACATACATACGGCTTATTTATGTGTCAAGAAAAGGAAATAGATTGTATCGGAGAATTGTTTGACCAAGGAGAACAGAAGATATATATACTTTATCACTATATTGTTTGCGTATTTACTATTGCTGAATAATATGTTTGAAAGAAATATTGTTTTTTTTTTTTAAAGATAAAGAATAAATGTTCATTTTCCTTTCGTTTATTTAAACAGAATAGATATACATAAAAGTGGAAATTTTTAGTTTTTAAATGCACATAATAATATTTATAACACTTTTCAAGATTATTTCTAACTAATAGGTAGTTGCTTTTATTAAGGTAATTCTGAAAATACATATGACAAACCCTCCAACAATGTTATTTGTTGGTCAAAGAATAATTTCAATATTATTTGGAAGAAACTGTGACAGCAAATTTGCATGTGCTCCCTAGTACAAATAGAATAATAAACAATGAATAGGCTATCTAAATACTATATCCTTCTTGATCATTGAGTAGCCAAGTTTTGTCGATTATCTACAAAATTTATATTTGCCTGTCTCATTTATCTAAGTATACTTGATGTTATTTATAACGCAATATACATGCAACTAAGGTTTATTGAGTAATATTAATGTTAATACGAGGGGAGATCTTTATATTATATACATAATAATAAATGGTTTATTGATCAAAATATTACAATAATAAATAAAGGAAATAATAATCTTAATCAACAGGTTATAGAAACATCAGATTACGCAAGTTCTTCGCTGATACAAACTAAAGCCCTATAGAAATATGAACTAATCAGCCAGATAATGCAAAAATATGAAGTTAACTACAATTGGCACACCCACAGTGTGCGCATAGAAGACAATTAATTAACATAAAGGAAAGTAAAATTATGTGATATTCAATTGCATTATAAAGTCAAAATCCATGAAGAAACATAATTATAAGTCGTCATGATAACGTACAGTTCATAAATCACAACCTCAGTACAGCGAAATACTCCGAGTACATATTTGTTTGCAGAGGTAAAGCATTATATACATTAAAAAATTAAAATTAAATTAAAAAAGTCAAGTGACCGTTTATAAATGTCATAGCGATGCTCTGGAGATGATAATAAATGTCTAAAACGCACGTTTACATTGTGAACATCAGTACGACCTTATTTTGCAGATAAACAGACTGTTCCAGTGCCAAAATTATGTGCAATAAACATAATGAATACGAGATTAGTCTATATACGAGTAAAAGCATATTTAGCCATCTAAGTCTCTTCAACATTTAGCTTATTCTGGCGTACTTTCTTATTTCAAAATTGAACCTAAGGCAGGCATTGTGTACGCCACTGTACCTTCTTCCTATCTAATATATTTGAAGACTGGTCGTAGACAATAAAACAATAGTCAAACTACGACAGAAGTCCTCGAATGCCTCGAAGTTTCTCTCCAAGACACTTCCTGCAGCCGTACGAAACTTTAAGCAGACAGAAAGCCATTTTTACCATCTTAGTAACGTGGTCTTATAATAGAAGTTTTCTGTTAACCAATATTCTCTGAGTTTTTACGGATGACGCTACTGCAAGTAGTTCGCCTGAATAGTAATTTGAATGGCTTCAGATAGTGGCGAAAGATTTTCTTTGCTTCCTAAAGAACTGATGAAACGATGACAGTATTTTGTACACATAGTAGATAAGTTCTCGAAATCTACATTAAGTTATTGGACACCAGAATTGGCGTCAGAAGTATGGAAAAAAAACATGGAGCTTGTGTATCGTCCGCGAACAGATGCTATCTTGACTTTGCGTCAGAGGAAATATTTCTGGCATATATAGTAAATAATCGTGGGCCTAATATGAACCTTTGTGGAACCCCCGAATCCGACTGCCATGATGAAACCCTGAGCAATCGCTAATTTTGGCCATCAAATAGACAGTTAGACATCTTGAAATTTATTGTCCAAATTTGATTCACATCCAAAGAGATTTGTTGTTTTTGTCCAGCTTTATCTAACAAAAAGTATTCAGCTGGAACATAGAAGCATAATCAAATTAAACTGTGGAAGGGAAAGAAGCCAGAGGATGATGATTAATGTGCATGGATACGATTCCGGATATGGCCGAAAGAATTTTAAAGAGGTAGAGTATTAATTGAAGATGACTAACGACGTGGAGCAAGAACCATCGAAATATTAAGGAAGTTGAGGTTTTGGTCTTAGCAGATCGGAGAATAAGGGTTTCAGTAATTATCGATGAAGTAGAAATATATGAAGCTACAATGCTGTGCTCATAAGATAATGCTGCTTCGTAACAACTGGAATTGCACAAGGATTAATAAAACCTTAATGTAATGGACCATTGCGGTCTTCTAAAGACAAAAACTAAATTCAAATGAGCGCTTGTTAGTTACGACATATGCCTATGCAATCTTAGTTTAGCATATAATTAAATCTGTACGTCGGTGCCTCGACTGGCAAATATTTTATCATATTTCCTTTTCTACCTGGCTGAAGTTGCCGTACAATAAAATAACTTCAATCCTTTACTGTATCGAATACTCGTGGCAACTATCATATTACAAAGAAGGAACAGTCTATTGCTTTCTCTATTATCATTAAAATAATGCAAGGTATGGTATAAAACTAAAAAATTTAAAACTAAATTTGAGAAATTTGCGTTAGCACTGAGCTAGTGAGAGCCGAATAGAGGAATGTTTTATTTCAATGTTGATTGTGAAAATCCTTGTTGTGAAGTTTGAACTTGAAGTTTTTGTTGGCAGACCCGCCGAAGAATCAGCTTGCGAGGTAAACTATAATTCACGGATGAAGAAGGTAGGTAGCTGTCCTATCGAATGCGCAAATAACTTGCAGTGGTGACATGATGTAAAGAAAGGGTGTTTCTTAAACTTCAGTTATTGCAGGTTGCTTAAAATTTGGGCTAGTACTGTATTTAAAATGTTAGTAATTCCGATGAAAGTGTGTTAGTTTCTACTAAATGATTATATTTGTGTGTTTGTCTTTAATTTACTCATGGAAGGTAAAATATTCTGTTCCAGTATGTTGCATAATATACTAGTCGAGATATATTAATGGATACCCATTAAAATGTTCAGGAAAGATGTCTTCTATTCGGCAAAACAAACGATGAAAATTACAGAAAATAAAATCGATTCATAAAGTTATGATCGGCAATGAAAATTTGTTTTTTTAGTTGGCATTATTTACTTTAGTTTGAAATATACTTGTGAGCTTATTTAGACTTAGTATTGTGTAAAATACTGCTTTTTAGTGACAGATATAGAGAGCATTTTCTTTGGTCGATTTCGTTTATTGGCTCATAATGGTCGTACAATGATATGCAAATGACCGAGGGAAAAAGGACACTTTGAATTTTCTCTACACTGACGTATTACTCGTTCTTATGATATCATTGTATAAGGTTAATATGGAAGTACATCCCTTACTTTCGGCAACTGTTACTCATTAAAGAAGGTGCTGGAACGGTGTTCACGCCTTAACCTCAAAAAGAGCTAAATGCAGGGTGTATTTCTGTGTGTAGGTTCTGGATAATGCTACTGCTGATCAGCTTGCTCTTCCTTATCACCAGACTTATAAAATATGTGTGAGACGGTGGATCACTTATTAGCAACTACCTTCAAGAAGTAGATGTTTTCCCATAGTTTCAGGCCTAGTTAAATATGTCAGGGTAATAAGTAAATCGTCTCATTATTAGTGTTCGCATGACGAACAGATTATTGAAATTGCATTGTTTTTAGATGAGAATGTAAAATTTTATCAAAATATACCGATTAACGATTACATATTCTCTATTAAAAAAACGGTATTCGAATTAAAGACTTAGAACTCGTGTAAATATATTTTTACGAATTGTTTTTCAAGCTGAAAATAAAAAAGCGATTCGAATATTACAAAATTCAAAATAAGAAATTATTTATGTCTCATATCCTGCTGTTTTCCAAAACAACCTACATAGAACTGTTTAGAATAGAACAATGTAGTGCCAATGCACTTTGTTAAAATTAGAACTAAGCGTGACTATAGTTCGTTATTTTAGTGTTTTATTATGTTTCCTTTAACACTAAAAATAAGTACTGAATGACTTGCTTGCTTGTTTAATTCGTTTAAAATTTTACTTGAACTTATCGTTGACTAACTTTTCAATGGCAAAATAATATAAATCTAAAAATGAATCATTGCTGAACTACATTAGATCACTTTATTATTATTTCAGTTTAGCTGCTGCTATCTTACAGAGTTTTGATAAAGTATTTCTATAAAACTCTTTCAATAATAATAATAATAATAATGTCTTATTATCTAAGTTTATAGAAACATTGAAATTGTCAATAATGTACACGGTATATACCAATAAAGTACACATCATAATTAAATTGTAACTGACCAGAACTAGAATTTTAACAAACGTTTGTACACGGTCCGGCAATAGGAGTGAACGGTTTTTAATAGGCCACTGTTCAGAAACAAAGAATAAATTGGGACGTATTATTATTATAACTCAAAACACAAATCGGGATTTTTTTTAGAACACTTTTAGTTTGCAAAAGCCACATCCCTAAGAAGACCACCGTCTTCTTCTATACATTGCTGCAATCTGTTTCTGAAATTGACCATAACGCATCTAAGTAAATCTTCGTTTATCAAATTTATTTCCTCACGAATTCTTTTTTTGAGTTCCAGAAGCGTTTGGGGACGTATAGAGTATACTTTAGACTTTAAGAATCCCCACAGAAAAAAATCCGGGGCCGCCAGGTCCGGTGATCTTGCGGGGCATGCAATATCACTAAACCTGGCAATTCGGGAACATACGCTGTAAAACAGCGATGGACTGTCTAGCTGTATGCGCTGCGGCGCCGTCCTGTTGATACCATACTTCATCTTGGTCCAATCTTTGAAATTCCACAGCTACAAATGTTATCAACATCTCAATGTACCGATGGGAATTGACTGTAACGGTGTGTACGCTTTCTTCAAAAAGTATGGCCCGATCACACCACACCGTTACCTTTTGATCCTGAAATGGATGTTCATGCATTTTTTCTCTTGGGTTGTGTCTTGTTCAGTAGCGAAAGTTCTGCTTATTAACGTACCCACTCAGATGGAAGTGAGCTTCTTCAGACATGATCAGGTTATCTATAATTTCTGCATTATTGTTCAATATTTCAACACCACACCGTTACCTTTTGATCATGAAATGGATGTCCATGCATTTTTTCTCTTGGGTTGTGTCTTGTCCAGTAGCGAAAGTTCTGCTTATTAACGTACCCACTCAAATGGAAGTGAGCTTCTTCAGAGATGATCAGTTTATCTATAATTTCTGCGTTATTGTTCAATATTTCAACACCACACCGTTACCTTTTGATCATGAAATGGATGTTCATTCATTTTTCTCTTGGGTTGTGTCTTGTCCAGTAGCGAAAGTTCTGCTTATTAACGTACCCACTCAGATGGAAGTGATCTTCTTCAGACAGGATCAGTTTATCTATAATTTCTGCATTATTATCAATATTTCAAGAAACTGAGGCGGTTAAGTTTATCAACAGGGTTCAGCATCTGGACTATCTGCATCGTATATGGACGAAATTTCAAATCTAGCTTTAAAATCCGTCGCATACTTCGCGTTGAAATTCGCAGTGCAATTGAATGCCGAATTGCAGAACGTGTTGTTCAACCGCTACTCTGGTTCTTTCAATATTACCTTGTGTACGAACTGTACGTGTACCTCCGACGGATTTTGAGCTTACACTGTCCATTTCGTCCACATCAAAATTGCATTTCTTGATGGAACTGCAGCGCGCACTGGCAAATGAACTTCAAGGCGAAAACGCCTCTGGGTTTGTACGATTTGGTCAGGAGAAATGATCCATTGAATAACAGGCCAGTTTGCTATTGTAACACAAATCCTTCGATAATAAAATACAATTTCATCACTATTTGACGTTTGTCAAATAAACAGTAATTCAACAGCAACCTTATCAAAACCATTTTATCCTGTTGCCGGACCTTGTACAAAGAAATGCACATAAACAAAATACATATTATACGTGCATATATACGTTTATGGAACATGTTTCATGAACAAGTAGTGGGACACACCACTTCAATTAATGTTGAAATGTTTACTATTGCTATCTACAAAAGACTCGCGCTATAAGTGAGAGGGGAATAGAAAGCCAGATTGCCTTTTCTAGCTTCTGTCAGAAGATTTTCAATTTATTGAGAACAACGAACTACACCACATGGTAAAAAATACAGACTTATGTGTTATATATATATATATATATATATATATAGCGAGTTTTTGCAGTTATTTCCGCTTCTCGCATTCTAAGCACCATTTATCTCTATCGTTCCACTCTTCCTCCCGTAGATATCTCTTCCTCATTTCTTCTTTTATATTTTTCATCCATGTCCTTCTTGGTCTGCCTCGTTTATTCCTTTGAGGTGGATTCCAATTCCATACTCTTCTTGGTAATCTTTTTTCCTCCATTCGACGCAGATGTCCATACCACCTCAGCTGCCTCCTATTTACAGCATCTATAATAGTCTCCTTCACCCCCATTCTATCTCTGATGTTCTCATTTCTGACATGGTCGTATAATGTTATTCCGCAGCGTCTTCTCCAATATGTCATTTCCGCCGAAAGCAACCTTTGATTCATTCTGTTGTCTATCACTCGTATCTCTAAACCATATGTCACAACTGGTTCAATGATTGCTTTAAATATGTTCGTATTTGTCTTTTTTGTCAAGCACTTGTTCCACAGGGTAGGATGTAATGCTTTCGTCATATTCATTGCTCTGCCTACTTCTTCATTATGTCCTTGTCGTCTCTTCCGTCCTCGTCTATTGTGACCCCCATGTATTCATACTGGCTTACATTTTTTATTGTTCCGCTGCCTAACTCTATATCCCGTCCTTTCCCTCCTATGACCATATACTGGGTTTTCTCCATATTTAACTGCAGGCCCCACTTATATATTCTACTATGAGCTTGTTCAACATGTATGTCATATCCTGTTGATCCTCCACTACTACTATTTGGTCATCTGCAAATAGTAGCGTATGTATCGGGCTGTCATTTAGCCCTGTTCCCATTGGGCTACATTTTTTGGTCCAATGTTTTGAGGCCGCGTCCAGGTAAATTTTAAAAAGGGGGGGGGCAGACAGCATCCTTGCTTTACTCCCTTTGATGGTGTGAATGGCGATGAGACTTGGGCTCCCACTTTTACGATGGCTTGACTGTCTTTGTACAGGGCTTTCACTGCGTTTATGTATTTTTTATTTATGCCCGCTTGTTCTATAGTTACCCATAGCTTTTGAAGCGGAACGAAATCAAATGCTTTCTTCAGATCTATAAACGTAACGTGCATTTCTCTCCCTTTATTTAGTTTTTTCTCTGCGGGTTATATTATCGTAAATAGATTGTATATACATGACCTTCTCGATCTAAAACCGCTTTGTTCTTCTATCTTCCTCGTTTCTTTATTTATTCTAGCTTTGAGAATTTTTCCGTATAGTCTTCCCACTGATGACGTAACGCTTATGTGTGAAACGACCATATTAACCCAATTTTAAATCTTCTTTATGACTCGTATCCCTTCTGTGGTTTTCACACTCATATGCGAATAGCAGTCGCACCACAGGCACTGGTATAATAACTCACGTTCGAGAAAGCCCCCTCTATTATTATTACTGTATTATTATTATTATTAAAGTATTATGTTTATAAATTAAACATATTCACATATTATTTTGTATATGAAAATCACAAACCTGGATGCTTTGTAATTTTCTGTCCGCTGTAGTTAAAACATACGAAATTGATATTAATACTTACACTACCATCTCCGATGTATTTCATATAATTAAAATTATATTAACACAGTTTGAGTTTTTGGACTAAGAAGAGATGAAAATGTTTGGGAACTTATTCAATACAAAATATCGGTTGAACTGAAACATCTGGCTGGCATCAAAAGAATTTCACCTTATTTTAAAACACACTTTAGTTACTTGATATTCTTTTCACAAAAATATTTAATACAGAGGATGTCACCGGGGCTTAAATAAACTCTTTTTCGAGCTGGAATCTCGTCTGTCCTTCTTTTCTTCTCTAATTTGATTATTCTGTTGCCATTGGAATTGAATTACGACCCTCACCCTGTGATGGGACGTAACACGAACTCAGCACAAAAAAAAATTAACTCGAAAGCGGTGAAAAAATAACGGATCCCGAGACTTTTCACTCTGAAATAAAGTCCGTAAATATACGACTTTGATAAAAAAAAAAACAACAAACGAGTATACTTTATGACAATAATTAATCTCTATTCTTTTTTGTTTTGTTTCAGGTACAAGTCACCAGGGTTTCCTAATACGACACTTTGGGACGGGATTGTTCAAAAGACACCGGGGGTTGGTCGGGTTATAGGGGTGAAGTTATTTTCGTTATGCCTTTTTTTCATCCTGACCTATTACTCTGTACCGACCAACGACCTCTATTACGCAAACGTGTAAGTATGTTTTTAACTTTGCGTTCTAGTCCCGACGGCCTAACGGCAAAAAAAGCTAATGAATTTTTGAGCGGTTATTATTACCGTTCTCAGAACGTTGTAACGACGTCGACCCTATGAATAACTTATCAGGAAAGAATTTTTAACTTTTAAATTTGCCTAGAATACACGTCCGCGCGTAGTCGAGATATTATTAAAAAAAAGGAGGAGATGAAAGAACGATTTGAAATTAAACGCTCCAGAACTTTAAAACAAGAATAAAACTTTGAAAGAAAATATCTTCTGGATGTTGCGGGTAGCTTGAATAACGATTTTATAGAGAAGTATGACCAGTAAAGGGCAGAGAACTGCTTCTTTGTTTGTTTTTTGAATATCTTTGGTTGAACTCCAGTTTGGTATTTCTTTTAAATTCTTTATCCAGATTTATTTCATTTTTATAAGGAAAATTGCTTTTTAAATGTTGAAATACTTTTCAGAATTCCGTTGTATAAGATGAGAAGAATTTCTTAATGAGAGTATTTTAGATATTTAATAATATCCATATTGTATATTAACATGTGTATGAAATTTTTTTCTGGTATATAGTATATGTAGGGAGCGAACACAAAAGGTTGATGACTCATCGCCCATGGACGCACTATTAAAATGTTGTATTTTTAAAGAGGTTTTAATTTTATTTATATAATAATATAACAAGTGGCTGGTGATCTATAAAATACAAAATACTTTATTATTTGTTCTGTAGGATTTGTTCTCTTTGAATGAAGTACATCCTTGTAGACAGAAAACGTCCTTTCAAAATCGCAACTGGTTATAGGTGCGTACTAGAAATATTCTTTTATTTCAGCGTATTTAGCAGTTAGATATGTGTCATTGTCCCCATACACAATTGCCGCAATGTTATGAAATCTGGATTTTTATTAAAAACTGCGTCTAACTTTTACCGAAGTCACTTGGAATACTATTGAAATTATTAATTGCCACGTCTAATGTGGTTAATCCATCTTTTAATTTGAGATTTCGATTTTCAAAATATGTGATTATTAGTTTAGGCAAATTTCCAAAGTGTTCCTGAGGGAATAACAACTTTTTGAATTTTTAGATTTAACATTCTGTATTTTTTTCATACTTGGTTTCTACTAAAAATGTACATTACAACTTAACTTTTGACATTTCTGTCCTATTTATCCATTAATATGAAACTGCTTCCTAACAATTGCCGAACCACAAAAACCACGATTGTTGGCGTCGAAAACAATTAAATAACGTATTTCTTACATTTACACCTATTAGCGAAGGACCCGTTACTCGTTTTATATTAATAGCAAGAACTTTTTTAATTGCACTGCTATAATAGGTATAATTTTTAGTTTCTAAGTGATGTAAATATGCTGTGGTTTAGTGGTAGATAGGTAGTAGAAAATCTAAAATTTTCTAAAAGTAGTCTAAATCCAAAGCAATTGAACAATAAAACTTTAAATGAAAAACACGGTTACCACTGAAAATAAATGTCACTTGTAAATAATGAACAGGCTACTTTTAGTTTTGGCAGTTTTCGTTATTTTTAAGTTTGAGGAAGTGTATCAAGAAGGCAAGCAAAACCTTAATGAAATAATATTGTTTTTTTATTTGGCAGGTCAGTATCGCCAATTTAAATATAAAACGAGTTGTATAAAGTGTGCTTAATTTAAGTAAAAGTACTTGATACTTTATTTTTTTAAAACATTCTAAAACATACTTCTAATAATTTGATTCTGATTCATAAGAAGACCTTTAAATCAGATCTCTAAATTTTATATGTATCTATAAGAATACATTCACACATATATTTTATTGAATTTTTAAACGGGCGCAAAAATATTTTTATTCTTCGTATGACATATTTGCATATATATTTTATGAAAGGGTATCATCCCCAATCGATATATTTAAAAAAAAAATTGAAAATTTGTCAATAATTGAGACAATTTCAAAACTCTTTTGCTTACAACTATCTAGGTTCCTCTTAGCTTAGTAAAAATATAATTCATAACTATGCTCGAATTTGTTTTCAAATATTGTAGGCCTATATATTAATCTTCCAGGTGAATTGCATTTTTATTGTTGAACATATCCTTTCAAGGATACACTTTATGCACTATTATAGAGGTTCCGTCGTCATGCTTATATACAGGGTGTTTAAAAAAGATGCGGCAATATTAAAGGGGTTGATTGTCCAGGTAATTTTATACAAAAAACAAGGTCCGCAAACGCTTCGTTACCGATCTACAGCGTGTTGAAGTTTAATTAAAAGAAACAGTAAAAATTAGATTTCTCCAAGACGGCATTAAAGATCATAATGAAATTTTAGGCGTGTTATTTTTCAAGAAAAAAATAGGACGCCGCTGATTTCTCTAAAAATAAAAATATGTTTCTATTCTTTGTTTAATTGTGAAGAAAAAAGCTCTCTTAACTCTCTATCATACGACGTACCGTTTTTTAGTTAAAAAAACACATTTTAGTGCATGTACATTTGTTACAGAAATTTTACATTTCCATCAGCAAGTCCATAAATGTAGTGCATGTCAGTCATCTCTGCATTTGTATAGCGATTCATGATAAGGAAATTCAACAAATTCGCCACATACAAAATTATTAATCATATGTCATTCAATATGTCAGTGAATAAAACAGGACTGTTTAAAAATATTTTTGTAAGCATGATAAATGTACATGCACTAAAATGTGTTTTTTTTTTACTAAAAAACGTTACGTCGTACGATAAAAAGTTAAGAGAGCTTTTTTCTTCACAATTGAACAAAGAATAGAAGCATATTTTTATTTTTAGAGAAATCAGCGGCGTCCTATTTTTTTCTTGAAAATAACACGCCTAAAATTTCATTATGATCTTTAATGCCGTCTTGGAGAAATCTAATTTTTACTGTTTCTTTTAATTAAACGTCAACACGCTGTAGATCGGTAACGAAGCGTTTGCGGACCTTGGTTATTATAAACTTTGTTGTATAAAATGACCTGGACAATCAACCTCTTTAATATTGCCGCATCTTTTTCAAACACCCTGTATATGCGACAAAAAAAAATAGTTTGCTATTGATCGTTCGACTTTTAGGCTTGCGAAGCAGAAGTATCAGACAAGAACAAATCTAGTGAATATTATAAGCACAATTCAACACTTAGACATGAAGATCTTTTCAAATATTTTGGACAGAAATATTAATATTTTTTAAGTCAAATTAACTTTTATTTTCTAACACATTCTTTCAAGTATACATAGACTGACTCTGACAAGGCTTCTTCGTATTTGACCAAAAAGTTGTTACTAGATACCTGGTCGCCAAATCCAAATACGCGTTCGATGAAAATATAATTTACGTTTGACTTATTACGTTTACCATATACCGTATTTCGCGGAACATTATCTTCAGCATATACTGGATTTCCATTTTGCTTATTGTTATCACTAAACATTAATCTTTAACTTTCCAGGAACGATATTTACAGTTTGAAAGTATGTATAAAGTAGGAAAAGTATCAAGAAGGAAATCAATAAATAAATGAAATAATTTTGTTTTTTAATTCTGCAAATCAATATACCCAATTTGAATATAAAACGAGTTATATAAAGAGCACTCAATTTAAATAGAACAAGAAGTACTTAATACTTATTTTTAAAACATTCTAGAACATACTTCTAATAGTTTGAATCTGATTTATAGGAAAACCTTTAAATCAGATATCTAAGTGTATCTATAAGAAAATATATTATTCATGGGATCATTAAATATGTTTATTTTTGCAAAAGAGGACTTGCTCGATCCACTGAAATTGATTCATTTTGACAACTGTTTTATGGTCACATCTGTGCATAATGTTACATAGTACCTATTTATATGTACATAATACTATTAATTCTTGGGAAATGAAATTCAAAAATTCATTAGGTACCTGCTTACCATACATTTCATATACGTATATACGAACAAACAAGTGCAATTATTAAAACAACATCTGATATTAATTTAATGGGAGTATTCTTATATAATAAGTATTTATCGTTAAATAATTTTAATTAATTGAATCCGTTTAACAAAGCTTGCGACTAACAATTAGAATTAAGCGAGGACTATAAATCCTGAACGCCTTTTTCTTCGTGTTACAGTGGCTCGTTGACGATAAAACAGGTGTGCAACTGACAAATAAAATAAAGTCTGGAATTAATTGAATTCTTCTTTTCACATCTTTTGTTCTGTTTTTTCCTGTAGAACGTTTTCTTTTATTTATCAGATAATCCGTTGACTATAAATAAGAATAAATTTGCATTTGCCTTTAACTTGATCAATAATTCATTTACTAAATTAAAAATTGTATTAGTTCTAATTTATATATTATGCTATCGAATGTTGAAGTCTGCACATGGTATTTTTTTGAACTGTACCAGAATAAAACATGTTAAAAATATTTGGTAACTTATAAACATGAGAAGTAGCCGCATTTTGTTCCTGTGGCATTTAATATAAGATCCTCAATATTGCATTAAACATGTGCTACTCCTTTTACCGCACAAGCAAGATTGTACTTTCTTTGTAAATAATAGGGCTTGATTTTTACTAATGTAATTATTACAGACCAGACACGAAAGGTTGATGACTCATCGCCCATGGACACACCATTGAAACGTTGCATTTTTAAAGAGGTTTTAATTTTATTTATATAATTGGATAACAAGTGGGTGGTGATCTATAAAATACAAAGTACCTTATTATTTGTTCATTTTGTAGTTCAAATCGAGTGAAGGAGTATTAATATTTACTAGCATTACTTTCTCAAGGTTCTCATCTGTAATATTTGTTGTCTTTGAATGAAGTACATCCTTGTAGATAGAAAATGTCCTTTCTACATCGCAACTGGTTATAGGTGCGTACTGGAAATATTCGTTTATTTCAGCGTATTTAGCAGTTAGATTTTGTGTCATTCTCCCCATACACAATTGCCGCAATGTTAATAAATATGGATTTCTATTAAAGACTGCGTCTAATTTTTGCCGAAGGCCACATCACTTGCAATAATTTTGAAATTATTGACAGCCACATCTAATGTGGTTAATCCATCTTTTAATTTGAGATTTCGATTTTCAAAATATGTGATTAGTTTAAGCAAATTTCCAAAGTGTTAATGAAGGAATGCAACTGATTTTTTAAATTTGAGATTTGTGTTAGTTCCTTGCACTCAGAAATACTTCGAGCATCGTCATTTAAACATGTAACGAAATTTTGTAAACTATCGAAATTCTCTGCATAAAAACTAGTAGCTTCCAACCATGTTCTCTATCTAGTTATTGCTGGCGAGGGAAGCAGTGACAAAGATGGAAATCTTCCCTGTAAAGAGCTACTCTCGATGGTGCTTTTCGGAAAACTTTTTTAAACGCGGATACAAGTCTTTCAACTTGCGGATAGGTGTCTCTGATATATTCTGTGGAGAGCATGTGCTACACAAGTAATATGTAGCATATAAGGATATGCTTCATATATGCGTCACTGTCTAACAAATAAAAGTATTTTTTCCCTGTACCTGTCGTCCGAATGAAGCATTTTGTTTAAATTCTCGTCAATGGTGTTAGCAATTGTTTCTGCATCAACTGTATTTATAACTTTAGATGCTATTACATATGCGTTATATGGAACAGTTGGATGAAGTACACCTGCTACAACATTTACCACACAGCGTCCTAATATATCGACAGTTTCATCGGCACTTATCCATAGGTACTGATTTGAAAGACGTCTTCTAATGCATTCTACTGGTTTCGTGAAGCACTTAGACACATAATATTTGCGTAAGGTGGATTCCTCCGGAACATTTCGACCAGTATATTTTTGCAGAAATGTTTTGAAAGTGGGATTGTCAAGTTTATTAGCCACCTTTAAAGCTTCACAGAGTTCTTCGTTAGAATTATCGGCTTCCAACGGGTCCAATTTCTGTGAATGTTTCAGCGATGCTAAGTGACGTTGTACGAGGTAGGCGCCATAAATTCTCGGCCTGACAGGCTTGCACATACGCGAGCTGTACACTATAAATATGACGATTCGAAGCCCAGAAAGGCGAAAGTCGTCCAATCAACGAAAAAGGTGATGGCCACAATATTCTGGGATTGTGATAGCATTTTGCTAATTGACTTTAAAGAGCGCAATACAAGTATGAACGGCACATATTATACGTCTTTAATGCATTAAGCTAATGACAGCTTGATTTCTTGCACCTGTAATTGGTCCACAGATGCACATTCTCTTTAAATTCTTGTGTCATTGATAATGGTACGTGATCTTACCGAAACATGTGTAAGAGAAATTTAATGGAACCTGTGAAATAATTAAAGTCAAGTTTGATTTGATGGTTTGACAGTAACAGTTTGATTAGTCAACCAAAAATTTTAAATATATATATAATGTTTCAGCAAGAACATACTGCAGAAAAAATTAGTAACATTGAACATATACTTGTACGCCTTATATAAATAATATGTCATTTAGAGTATAATACAAGGGTTGGTAGTAATGTATCCCGAATAACATGCAAAAACAAATTTATATTACTGGAATTGGTTTTATTGTTTTTGAAAATATTCTACGTGACGATCGATGCTCTGCTTTCGCATACATTTGAGTCAATTTTGCACAGCAAAAATATTCAAAACGCATTTTGAGCCCATCAACAGCTTTTTCCGCCGTCGAAAATGGTTGACCGCGGTGTCTGTGAGTTGGAATCACCGACCGGCAAAACAAATTTGTTCAACCTGGGCTTGCCTTACTCGCTCCCCATAGCTATTTATTAGATAACGCATTAATCAGTAGTAGCAACGTCATTGAATACTTTATTAAGAGAGAACTTCATCAGATGACTCTAATATCTCTTGGCAGGCCTAATAATTTAAGAACTGGTGATAAATCTGTACTAGAATACGGCCGGTGTTGCGACATTACCAGAAATTACAAGAACTTAAATAGCAATTGGAGACTCAACCAACAACTGAGACCTACAATTAAATTCAAAGAAAAAACAACTTTTTCAGAATTGAGAGAATTTTGTCGTACAAGAGTTTAAGAGCAAATAAATGAGAAACCAACAGTAAAAAGGAACGCGGTGAATACTTTATTCACAAAAAACTAGTCTAGATGGGCTCGTTTATTAAAAATCTGCAGTCTTGTGATTACACTGAGACACGGGCGTGTCAACGAGAATATTTAATGAGAAACTACATGGAAAGTTAATAGGCAAGACCAGAATTAAGCTCGCAATTTGAGGTATTAAATATACATCTACAATTGGATTTAGAAAATGAAAAAGTACTTGACCAACATATATAGGGAGCAATCAAGGACGAAACTTAAAAATCAAGATCCCGCAAGTTTGTACCTATGAGTATATACAGGGTTACCGCTAAATAGATACCAGGTTATGCGAATCTGAAGAATGCGTATAAATGCCTAACTGGAAATCAAAAAAGAAATTTATTTGTAACTCATCAAAAATTTCTAAATTTTTAGGGCCAAAATGTAGTTAAGTCGGTCCATAACATTGTTTATCTTTCACGCATTTACGTAAATACCACTAGTAATTCCAGTTTATGGTTCTTCCAAAAAAAACGATAAAATGCAAATAGTTACAACCTTTGAGAATGAATGGCAATTGAAAAGATTTTCTATGGCGATGTTTTTTTTTTTGTGAATAGCACACGCCTTTATGTGGAAAAGGTCGACAACCGGTAGGCAGCAGTGTGTAATTGATCGTGGCACTGGCATGAAGTCTGCATGGGTGTCTGTGGAGAGGGGAGTACCACAAGGATCGGTGTTGGGTCCTCTTCTTTTTTTGATTTATGTGAATGATTTACCATCGGTGACGACGTATACAACTGCACTTTTTGCTGATGACACCTCAGTTGTAATACGAAGTAAAAATAATGATATCAATAGAGAAACAACTGAAACATTGTGTTTGTTTGAGAATTGGTTTCAACAAAATCACCTAAAGCTGAATATGGAAAAAACAAATATATTACATTTCACATATTTCAAGGAGGATCCTTTAGTTATGGAGTACCGACATCATGAAATAAAAATAGGAGAAGATGTGAGATTTCTGGGGCTGCAGGTGGACTCGCGGTTGGACTGGAGGAGACATATTGAGTACCTGGCGGGTAAGATATCGTCTTTTAATTACGCTTTAAGAGTGATAACAACATCAGTAAATGAGAAGGCGGGTCTTTCTGCGTACTATGCGTATGTTGAGTCCAGACTGCGCTATGGTATTGTTTATTGGGGGGCATTTTCGGATGTATCCAGGGTTTTCATTCTCCAGAAGTTATGTATTAGAAACATTTTTAAAATGGGAAGAACTGATTCTTGCAGGGAAGTTTTTAAAGAAAAAAAGATTCTCACGCTACCGTGCCTATACGTGATAGAATGTGCCCTATTTGTTAAGAAATATTACGAATTATTTAAAGAGCAGGAACTTCATCACTGTTATGGGACCAGGGGAACAAAGCAGGTTTCGATTCTACCACCGCGGACTTCCAAAAGTGTTGTGCAGAAGAATGCAACTACACAACTAGTAAAAATATACAATCACTTACCACTTGATTTAAAAAAGTTACCAGTGAATATTTTTAAAAAAAAACTTAACACAATTCTAATTAATTGTGCTTTTTACACGTTACAAGATTTTTTCACGTACAAATTCAAGCTTGTGACACCATGACTTTACTACTTTTAATACTGTGATATTGTTTATACTATTCTGACGTGTTCAAACATTAGATATGTAAAATGAACTGAATAAAGTTATTATTATTATTATTATTATTATTATTAACCTCGGTGCATTACCGTGTTTATTTTTCGTTAAATACAAGTATATTACTTTGAAACTTAAATTCCTGTACATGAAAATTATTATGTTTGTATATTAACTGCGACAGGCTCGGACTGAAGAAAAGAGAAATAAATTTCTCGTCACTGCGGGCACACTGGACCGCGATTTTTTTTTTTTTTTTATACGGGCATTACTCATATTTTTCTTTCACCTACTTTTTTAAATGACGCTATTTAAACTAGCCCTGTATAATGATGATGATATTTTCTTTATTGATGGCTGTATTTGATTGCTCACGCGTATTTTACTATTACATTTGACTCACGTCTTTTGGAAACATATTGTAGAAACACATTTTTATCGATTAAATATTGGAAGAAAGAAATTTCTGCTATAAAAATATCCAAAAAACCTCTTTGGGATATATAAAGTTCAATATCTTTATACTTAAAGAAATACACCGCCAGCATTCATTTTTCCCATTATACATTCGAATTCTAGAGCCGCCTTTCAGCTCTGCGATCACGAAGCTGAGATTAAAAATGTTTTCAACTTGAAAAGCACTCGCCACAGTACCGGACCCTCGACTAAAAAGAAAAATAAAAACACTATTGAAATCCGCAATTCACCATCGAACAAATGGATCACGTGGTAACACCTAATGACTTTTATTTTCTTCTAGTGTAGCGCACGCAGTCGCCGTACAGTTGAGAGTGTTAAATGTAGTAAATCAGGTGGGTGAAGTGCGAACTCGCTGAAGTAGAAAACTTTGACAGCCAAAGTTTTGGTCGAAGGTAATCTGCGTAATGTAAAAAAAATATATACAAATGAGATGATGTTCTGGATTTTTGATTTATTATGATTATAATTTTTCTTTTTACTTTCTTATACGTAGTATAAGGAAGTATTGTGATGATGAAAATTTTCGACCTCGAGATTTTTGCAGATGTCCACGTTTTGAAGTCCCGTGATACCGAAAAAGTGGTTTTTAAAGAATGTCTGTGTGTCTGTCTGTTACCACGATAGCAGTCAAACCGCTGTAGATATCTATTCCAAATTTTGTATTTACGTGTATAGTTCGTTTCAAGAAATATGAGCGACTTGTATAAGGTGATAATCCGGATTAAAGAGAAACCCTTTCCTCGAGCTGCAGCGGGTAATTAAGAAGCACTTGAAAAATATCAGGTACGGTCTACAGATAATTAGAAAGCAGCTCGAGGAAAGGGTTTCTCTTTAATCCGGATTATCACCTTATACAAGTCGCTCATATTTCTTAAAACGAACTATATAATCTCCCTCTTGAGATCTGATTAGTTTTTCAGTAAAATCGGTAGTAGAAGTAGTAGTTTACTTCAGTGAAAAAATCGAATTTTGCACATATTTCGTCAATTACTACGTTTAAACAAATTTATAAATCAAAATGAAATTTGAGACAAATTATCTTAAAAGAGTTTTTCGAAATTCCAACCGGATGTAGGTGTTTTACTCTTATCGAAAATTAGTTTTTTGCGAATATCTCGCAAGTCATGCTTTCTAGGCAGGTACATTACGAGTATAAAAGTATTTAAATTATAATTATAAATATCTTTTGTATAAAAAAGGTTCAAAATTCGGACCGGAAGTATCACTTTTACTCTTACCGAATAGCAATTTTTTGCAAATATGTCGTAAATTATGCATGTTATAAATATTTATGAAGAGTACAAAAGTATTTAGAGTTGGATTTGGAATATTTTTTGTATAAATGAAATTTCAAAATTCGGACCGGAAGTAACACTTTCATACGTATAAGAAAGTCGTGTGGTGGCCTACTTCCGGTAGGAATTTCGAAAAACTTTTTGAATAATATTGTTCTCAATTTTAATTTTAAGTACATATGAATTCTTTATAAATTTGTATAAACTTAGTATTTGACGAAATATTGGCAAAATTCGATTTTTTCACTGAAGGAAACTACTACTTCCGGTCTACCGATTTTACTGAAAAACTAATCAGATCTCAAGAGGGAGATTATACACGTAAATACAAAATTTGGAATTGATATCTCCAGCGGTTTGACCGCTATCGTGGTCACACACACACAGACAGACAGACAGACAGACAGAAATTTTTTTAAAACCACTTTTTTGGTATCGGGGGACCTCAAAACGTGGACATCTGCAAAAATCTCGAGGTCAAAAATTTTCATCATCACAATACTTACTTATACTACGTATAAGAAAGTAAAAATGGTCGTCTTTCGTATGTTGCGAAAAGGCAACGTTCGTACAATGTGTGAAATGTTTCTATTGCGACAAATCATCTGGTCGAAATATTTGCACGTTACGCTTAGTCAGTTCAGTACCAGTAGAAGTTTCTTTTGTGACAAATCAACTCTTCAACAATAATCGATAGATTTTTATCACAAAAGCAATTGATAGCTGCTTTTGAAGAAGTTGTAGTTGAGAGAGAAACGAAGACATGTTACCATTGTCATGTACTCGTGTATATATATACATTTAGATCACAGTGATGCTGTCTATATTCCGCCTGACGTTGACGAACTAACTGATGAAGAGGGGGTTGACGAAAACTTGTTAGAGAACGGCATTGGCTTTCCTGATGGTGACATAGCAGGGATATTTAAACTTAAAGAAAAAAAGCTGATACAAAATCTGATAAAAAAAAAATCTGAAATAGTAATGGGACGAGAAGTCGTTCTTGATTTATTGAATCCTCAAAATCATCAATTTTTTACAGTGTTTTTTTCTTCTTACAAACTTTTTAGCGTATTGTATGAAAAAGGATAATACGCTTCAGGGACTATCCGATAAAACAGAAAACAGTCGATTGTAAACTCCAAAGTCATTCTCCACAGCAAAGAGATATAATAGAAAAAAGAAGAAAATCAACATTCAACAACCTTGTGATCAAATGTTATAATAAGTGCATGGAAGGCGCAGATTTACATGACAGTGGTGTTGCAAATTACCGAATTGCTATTGCGGGAAGAAAGTAGTGGTGGCCTTTATTTACCAATGCGAATGACGTTCTGATCGTCAATGTTTGAAATGTTTATGGAAAGCACGAGAAAGATGTCACAACTAGACTTCAAGTCTATTTCGCCCTCCGACTCTTAAAAGTTGAAAATCACAGACATAAACTATCGATATGTAAAGTAGTAACTGAAATTTGTTTTGACAATACTGGTCACAAATATGTTTTAAGCGTGTCCTGGAAGTTAACAATAATAACCAATTTTTTTTTATATTATCCCTTGGTCAAATCGTATAACGTTATCACTTTTGTATTTAAAGTCATTGATAGTCGCTAAACTATATGTAATCTTACATCATTAATTAAATATAGTAAACACACCCTATTTAGAGAAACCCAAAGGATATGTGCTGAAACCGGCGCTTGTCAGCTCGACCACGAATACAGGTAATCAGAAAAAGGACCGTGCAGCTCGACCACAAAATTTAAGTTCTAGAGCTTAAGAGATTAAAATGCCTTATCCCAATAAACGTAAATAATAATGTAATAACAGATAATAATAAATCAAAATACTTTCACATTTATTTCATTTTTTTTTTCAAATTTTATTTTACAGAAATATACATACATAAATTATATTTCTGATATTTACAATACTTAATACTTCTAGTAGAAACTAACAAAACACCCATGCAAAAATAAAAAATATATTCTCATAAAATAAATAAAATAGATTAAACCAAATTTTATTTTACAGAAATATACATACATAAATTATATTTCTGATATTTACAATACTTAATACTTCTAGTAGAAACTAACAAAACACCCATGCAAAAATAATAGTTATTTATTATACAAGGGAAAAAAGTATTAGATTTTAGCTCGAGGTTGGGAGATAAACAACGGAGAGCTAAAATATATTTTTTTTCCCGTGTATAATACACAATTTTTTTCTGTGACGGGAAAAACGACGATTTAATATTGAAAAAAACACGTTAATACTTTATATTAAAGTCAGAAAATCAATCGATGTGACATTTCAAGTGACATTTCACCTGCGTTGATATGGAAACCTGTAAAATAATCAAATATCTGTCAATTTAAGCGGGCAGAAAATGAGCACTTTCATCCCCGGGAAGAAAGTGATCACTTTCTGCCCGGGTTGAAAAAGTGACGTTTTGTTACCTGTCAAGAAGGATAAAATGTCACACTTTTTTCCCGACAAAGAGAAAAAAAATATATTCTCATAAAATAAATAAAATAGATACTAAACCAAATTTTATTTTACATAAATTTTATATAATACAACATTTTAGAATAGTAAACATATAAATGATACATTTCTTACAAAAGTATATATTGATATTAGTTTTTGTTGTTTTTTCAACAAGTTGTCATCAATAAAATCTATTTTCTTTTAAAATACATTTTCTAAATTTTTTATTGCAGGTCTTCGCGCTTGTAATTTTCACATATATTTCTGTTTGAAAATTCAATAATACATTAGTAAATTGATATATGTTTGGGTGGCTATGATAAAAACTAGAATTAAAGTGTGAATGAAAAGATTCGCAGCTATTTGTTGCAAATATTCTCTGAACTGAATTATATATAATAATTAAAACAAAACTGGAAGGTACCGTCCATATAAACTGTTTCAACTGAACACAAAAGATGTAAATTAGTAAAGCAAGAAAATAAAATTATTTCTTTTGCGGGTTTTGATGGTTTGTCATACAGATCTATTTCGGCCTTCCTTTTAATAGTATTACTGAAGGCCTGCCTTACAATTGTTTGATCTGACATATGGATGTAGTCGCCAACCTTTTCGATTATGTGATTTTCATCTGTGATCATAGAATAGATTCTTGCAGGACACTCGCGTTTCCAACATCTATCATATGCGTTTCCAACGACTATCACAAATTCACTTGGAGAAAGCAAAGAAATTGCATGTTGTACTAATTCAGAAACCTTCGTGGGCATGGGCACAATAACTCACCAAAGTTTCATCGCAATCGGATGAATGGTATAATAACGCATACGTAACAAACAAGGATACATTCATTTATACACATATGGACATAACTATAACTGACTATCGATCCCTAATAATTACTGTGCATATTCAAACTATGATAATTGTGTAATTTTATGAGTGAACATATTTTAAAAGTTCTACGCAAATTGCCCGGGTCTTACAAGACGAACATAATTTCGAATTTGATGATTAGGTATTCCAACATAGCGATTTCATGAAGACGTCTTATTGAGGTAAGTTAGTTAATTTATTGACTAACATTCTCGTACTAAACGAGAGCTAAAGAAATTCATTTAATTTACTTTACAACGTGTAGATATTACATACTGCCAACCTTAGAAGTTTTAATTAAATCCAGAGACGGTCGGGCATACCTCATGCAATTCGTTTCCTAATTTATGTTATTTAAACTTCTGTACAATTTTCGTTTAATTATTTTCTGACAGATGAAGGTATATTCCCACATTTTAAGTAATATTAGATCGGTTTCCATTGAAATTTGTTCTAATGAGATCTGTATCTATCCGATCACATGTTCGGTTATGGAAGAGATACACTAAAGTACACATTCATCATTGAGCCGTTTCGACGTGGATGCATCGATCACCTTTGTGCAGGAAGAAGCTTATGGATTCTCGATTTCAAAGTTAACTCCATCCCAACAAGTATTCGTGATCCCTCGAAACTTAATTTGTAGATGCAATTTCGTTAACAATCTTTGAAGTTTGAACTTCTGAACTGCGTACTCTATTATCGATTCTAATCGATCTTATTTTGGAAATTTATACTTTATTTTCTTCTTTAAACTGTTCACCTAAAATATTATTAGAGAAATATATCTATCAGTAGTCTGGTTTCTTATTATCCTAAACGATTACTTGAGATTTTAAAGTAAGTTAGAGACTTGTAGAAATACATAAACACAGTTCAGTTTAGAAACTCAAATGCATAGATGTTCTAGAATGGCATATATTAATCTAAACTTCATTTCTCCTCATAGGCATTGTCTCACTATAGATACAAGACATAATCTTACATTCAGTCGCACTTTTCGATTTGATTTGAGATATATGGCCCTAGTATTAAATTTAGTTCCGGTTCTTAAGTTAAAAGAGTATTTTTGGCATTATGAAATTCGACCATGTCTTGCACAAACTTCTGCTATGAGATGTTTAAACACGAAAATATCGACTGCTTTTGAGTATGGTTTGTCTTCTCCATAAGATTACAAATATACAATATATATACACTCTAAAAAGTGTATATATAAAAAATTACAATGAAAATCATTGGCAACTCCATGACCAATTATAATCATTGTAAGAAAACATGTGAATGTAGTTCTACAAGTACATCAATTAATATTACTTGTTCAGCTGGTTAAAATACAGCAAGGTAATGCAGTGTTACAAGGCATGATTGTAAATTTCAATTTTTAATAATAAAATTTACACTCGTGTAATGTAATATCACAGCACCGCCATGTAAATACACACCGACTCGATGTAAATTTACGTACACTAACTGTGAATGTACATTTATTCCCTGTTAAGATACATATATTAGATGTGGATCTACAGCCGGAATACTTAATTGTACGTACAGCTCTTGTATTTTTTTTTCCAAGTTTTATTATTAAGGAGCCTTTCGTCTGTCATTTTTTACGTAAAATCAAGTTAACACCTATGTATTCGTCAAAAAGTAATGTACATTGGGGACAACGTAGATTTATACCGGCATACTTATCTTTCAGTTTTTGCATGCATTCGCAAGGCACTATAGAATCTTGTACATATATCACTTTTTAAAAATGCTTTTCATTTAGATATTGCCCTATAATTTGTAGAAGATATACTTCAATGAATGAAGCGCGGTGTTGGTTGTGGAATTGCGAATCCTGTGCTGCTCCACTATTGTAATCAAAAAATAAAAAAAAAACAGCTCTTTAAGCTAGGAATTTTATATATTAGAATTAATTTTATTATTATAAAAATAATAGATATTACAAGGTGTACATGAAACACAAAAAAAAATTATAAAGTGAAACAAAACACGAACCAATAAACTTAACAAAAAAATTTAAATGTAATCAACGTTTCAGTATTTTAACAACTAATATTTCTCAACTTACTGAGTGAGGTTACAATTTTAGTAAGGCTTCTTTTGTTGCCTTTCGTCTCCTGATCAGGGTTAATTTTCAAAAAATACATTTCATATATTTTCCTTCAACATCTGAAAGTAGAATGTCGGTTATAATGTTTTATCAATTGCAAAATTGAAATAATGTCCTGTGTTTTCGCACAAACTTGTCAAAATGCCAAGATGATACTTCTTTTTGAAAAGAATTGGCCATTCTTCTATGATCTGTTGACAATAGGCTGCGATCGATTTATAAATGTTCTTTGCATTATATAGGTGTCATTAAGCAGCTTTATGGAAGCTCTATCTAATATAAAATCTTCGTACGAGTCAGTTTCTTGAATGTCTGTGTAGGATCTGATCGGCGTTATATTTTTCAATTGAATTAAGGGGTGCGATCACCACACATTCTGCATATGTGTATTTTTTCTTATACATCCACTAAAAAAAACGATAACTACTTATTGTATACATTACATATTCCTGAGGACTATAAAATGATACATACATCATATATGTATTGTTTATTTGCCCAACAGAATAGTGATTTCAGTTACATATAAAACAAACAGAGCTAACTTACCAAATAATTCACTATAAGTTGGGCCCCACTGCAGTCTGCGAACTTAACCTTCGCCACAGACAAACTGACGCCAGAGCTTTAAATAATTATTATTGTCAGATGCAGATGAACCACAATGATTAACCTACCTTATACTAACTTATAAATTACAAGTTACTACTATTAATTGTATAACCAAAACACAAACAACAGCATGTAATTGTCATGAAAACCACTACTAAACTGAAAACACTGCGCATGCGTTCACGGATTGTAGAAGCAAAACATTAATGGCTCGCAAACATATAAAAAGTACACTAGATTTAAATTTCTTTCTCAAAGATAATGTACTTATGGGCTTGCTGAATATAATTTTACTATCATACAAAATACGGAGAAGTTGTATTTTTCCCCTAAAAAGCAATACAAGTCACCTAAATGGAATGGGTCTAGAGCAGAGACTAAAGGGCCACACACTGCGTTTTTGTTCGACAGATTTGTTCGACGAACAAGTCTGTTCGAACAAAAACGTCGCAAAACCGAAGTGTGTGGGTCGAAAACCGTCGTTGATGTTGGCGTACAAATCTGCTGAAAATAATCTGGTTCGGCCTGTTTATGTCAGTCGAACATGTTCGTCGAACAAAACCGTCGAACAAATCTGAAGTGTGTGGGGTAAACAGTTTTAAAAGACGACAATTTTTTGCAGTGGTGTAGTTCTATGTAGTATTATATATTCATATTTATTTAAGTCGTGTTATTATAACTGTAAAATCTTTACCATTTCAAGTTTAGTTAATCTACGTAATTTCAAGATCTGTACACGAACTTATTGTATTCAAATAATGTAACTGAAAACATACACATATTTTACAAGATTTAAATTACTGCACCTATAACACAATTCTCCGAAGGTAGTTATTCCCCACATTAGAGATTTTGTAAACATCTATTAACAAGTTTCCGAAAATCCAAACTGTTTATCTCCCTGATCTTATAATCCTTTGTAATGGTATTGCAATTCCTTCCTTAGCCCATTTTGCCTGCTTATTTTTTTCTCTTTTGATTTTATGGCTAATGCCGCCGCCACTGCACACACATATATTGTCTTCATATTATTAAAATGCCGAATAAAACTGCTGAACAAAACTGTAGTCTGTGGGCAACTGACGTTCATCGTTTTTGTTCGAACAGACTTGTTCGTCTAACAAAACTGTCGAACAAAAACGCAGTGTGTGTTACATCATGCTACATTGACAATTCACACTCAGGCGTCAACTGATTTATAGTAGGATTGAATATTATAGGATCTTGGATGAACCTAGGTATATACATAATACTTTGGCAAGATTTAAAACAATTGTAGTGGGCAATAATATAATTATTACACAATTATTTCGTTTAGTTTATCATGCTGTTTAGGTACCCATACAAAAATAAATAGTATTTATATTAATTTTGATTTTTAAAATATTTCTCACGAACGGAAAATTATTTATTCGCATGTATAAAAATCACAAGTGGGTTGGTTAATCAGTAAACATGTTATAAACTTTTAACGAAAATACTTATGAAGAATTCTTATTAAGTATTGTAATCTCACAGTATTTTGAATTTGAAGTTCCAGAGACTAATAGCGAATTTACAACACAAGTGATGAAAATACACTAAATGTTGTAAAAGTTCTATGAAATAAAGCAATTTTACATTACTTTTAAATCTAAAATTACATGCTAACTGTGATTTTACATATAAATTGCATTTTCACATTAAACTTCAGGCGATCTTACATTACATTGATTATTACATATTAATTATTGGAAAAATTACAGTTATAATAAATGTATTTTTCAATCGATTTTTTACAGTGTATAAAATATAGAATAACTCTAAAAGAATAAGAGTAACATATTCATGATTATCATGAATATTTATAATATAATATTTACTTTACCCCAGTTACCCCACTAACAAATCTTACAGTGTGATGTAATGTATAATTTGTATGTTTCTTCTTGGTAAAATCGTTTATTCTGTGATGCTGCTGATGTGAATTTTAAATTTAGTCTTTGATTGACTCCATCAGTTGTCGTTATTGATCACCTTCTTCGTTTTCCTTCTATTTTTCCAAATCATATTAAACTTGATCCTTTTATAGTATTACTACTTATATTATTTTTAATTATTTACTTGGTCTTATCTTAGTATTTACATATATAAAAATAATTTTAAAATTTCCGTCTTCTACCTTTCATATTGTCATGTGCTGGTTTTCTTCATGATACGTAAATATAAGAATAATCGATTTGCATTATAATCTAAACAAATTTATTGTGAATGTCCTGTTACATAGAAATAAATTACTTAAAATCTAATTACACTACTACACTACTTCTACCCTAATAGATTGGCAGATAGATATGGACGAAATGAATCCATTTTTAATTAATGTTTTCAATGGTTTACAGCTTTATCATTAAATACAACTCAAGGAAGATGTGTTCACATGAGAGTTGTTCTAAATAAAGTTTTGAATTCTCTTTTCCTCTTAATAAATATGTGCGAAATATCATTTGCAATATAGTAATAAAAAGAACTGCTGTTTGATAAAAGTAAAATTTTTACTTCCACTCTTAATTTTGAAATATTTTTCTGCAACAGTCGTTCCAAAATTAAGTTCTAAATATTTTTGCATTCTAAGGAAATTTGTGCGAAATCTATAATTTATGATATATCTGCAGAAAACTGGTTTTCCATAAGAGTAGACTATTTCCGGTAAGAATTTAGAACAAGTTTTTTAATAAAATTATACTGAAATTATTTTATTAGAAATTTGTCTAAACTTAATACTAGAAGATATTAGTAAGACTTGATGTTTGTTTACGTAAACTACTACTTCAATATAAGCTTTAGTAGAGAGCGAGAAAGAGACACATAGATATACACTTTTTCGTTATCAGGGGACTTCAATATGCAAAAACTCTAGGTCGAAAACTTTCGTTCTTACAATATTGTATTACGTATACGAAAGTAAAATGTAAATGTGGTATACCGGTTGTGTCAAACAGCATTAGCCATATAAAATCAATGTATACGATGTATACGTAGCCGACAGTAAGTACCGGGTTGAAATACATATACATACTGCCGTGATCCCTACATTGGTCAGGCATTGTAAGATAAATAAATAATTATGTAATAGAATAAGTAAATAATGTATTAGTAGTAAGTGTAATTATAGAAAAATGTATCATGAGTTGCATAACCGTAACGGCGTAACATTATAGTGTTAGGTAGATGACAATTAAAAAATTGTAATAAAATTTATTTGTAAGGTATAAAAATAAATATAAAAGAATATATTTAAATAATGATGAAAGAAGCAACGAATCCATCTATAAACATAATGAAGGATGGCGTTAATGAAAAGGAATGTACCTACCAAGATAAGAATATCGCAAATGTGCATTGACATTAACAATAACAAACAATTTAAGTGCGTGCATAATTTTGTGTAATTTCGAGATGTCAAACAATATTGGTGCAGGTCAGTTTAGGGAGAACGTCAAGAAAATAAATCTGAGCAGGACAATGCCAACATAAACGTTAGTGTGGAGTTTGTGGCGCTGCGAACGATGTATGTTTTTTTCTGATGACCGAAAATGATAAGAAGAGAAGTACGAGAGAGGTACGGGAGAGAAGTCGTCGATCCATGGGTGAAGCAGTCTAATTTTTAAAGATGCGGTGAATCTTCGATCTCCGTATTTTGATGATTGCAGGTGTATAATACACTGCATAGAAATCATCCTTAGCATATGTATTAAGTTATTTTTTTATTTTAAATAAGTATTTTTCATTTCACCATTAATTTTTTTTTTGTCATTTAGTTTAATTTCATTTTTATTAACTATCAATATGACCGAACAATATAAAGAGGAATTTGATGAAATATATGAGCATCATAAGTAAGTTTCACTTTAATAATAAATTATGCTAAAGATGCTACGTGAAAATGTTCATCTTTAGCAAAGCGTTTAATGAATTTATTTAATATTTCAGATGGGATTAGTATCTTCTTTGTTATAAGTAAACTAAATAAATAAATAATGGGAGTATTGTTAACAATGGAGAGAGGCATCAATGACACAACGTGTGAATGTTTGTTAGCGATGTTATCTATACTTTGTTAATAAGTTTTTTTAGATACAAAATTTTTTATAGGGAATTCAAATATTATACGTAAAGATAGGTGCATTTTTGGTAAACAATAGCCAATTCGTGATATGTACAACGTGCAAATATTTGCATATGATAATTGGTGACAGTCTTATCAAGGTGTTTTCCTGTTCTGCTGAATTTTGTATTTTTCAAAGACACTTCGTGTGAATGAATGCCTTTGTGGAAGCAAAATCTAGCATAGTATAAGAAAACTATTACTTCTTTGAAATTACACAATGTTAAAATTTTAATATAACAAAGAGCGATATTTATTCTAAATCTACATGTTATATTCGTAATGTAATGTGTTTACGTATTTATAAAATACACGTTTTTTTTTACTTGTTATTGGAATGTAAAAGGACAATTTCTTTTGCGGCCACATGTGACAAGAAATTATTTTCATCGACACTGTTATTATACGATATTAAAAATTGAATATAAATATTTTATGAGATTTAGTTTTTTATTAGTAACCTTATCCTACAAATTTTAAATAAGAAATGTTGTTAGAAAAACAAAAGGAACATCACTGCTAGAACCTACAAGAAATACACGAATGTTAATAGAGATTGAATTAACAAATTAAATAAAGAATTTTTTTTACATGACAACGTTATCTCTACATTCGTTTAAATTATGCAGCTTTGTATTATTGTAGTTTGATTAAGTTATGCTGGTACAAGATTATCAATTTTTTTTAATACAGAGTTATAGCATATAGAATTTGATGGCGATGCCTAACATATAGCAATAACACATTTATTATCAATAAAGAATAATAAGAATTTGTCATCAGATATATATATATATACTATCATAGCAATACGTATACTTCGTGCATACCTTCGTATGCATGAGACTCCCTATGGCTAATCCTTTTTGACACAATTCTGTCCATTACTTTATCAGTTACGTTATGTATAGAAATTAAGTACGACTGGAGTGATGTCTCTCTCTCCCTCCTACCCCCTCTCTCTCCCCCTCCCCCCACTCTCTCTCTCAATTCAAATTTTGTATTTATGAGTATAATCTCGCTCTTGAGATATGATCGGTAAAATCGGCAGAGGGAAGAAGTAGTTTAAACAATTTTATATAGAATTCATAATGTAGTCAGCATTAAATTTGTGAAGAATTTTATTAAAAAAGTTTTTGAAGTAGGTTTTTCACTCTTATCGAAAATCAGTTGTTTGCGAACATTTCGCAAGCTTTTTAGACAGGTACGTTACGAGTATAAAATTATTTAGAACATAATTTTGATTTTTTTTTGTATAAAAAAAATCAAGATTTTTTGCAAATATGTCGTAAATTATGCATTCTATATGCATTTATCAAAAGTACAAAAGTATTTAGAGCGGAATTTGGTATATTTTTTGTATTAATGAAATTTCAAAATTCAGACCGGAAGTAACACTTTCTTTCGAATATCTTGCAAAATATGCATTCTATAGAGGTCTCTTAAGAGAATAGAAGAACTTATAATAGGATTTTGAATAATTTTTATATAAAAAAATTCTTAAAGTTTGGACTTGAAGTTACACACTTTTATCCAGAGGCTTATATTTCTAAGACATTAAAACAATTAAGAACAATTTTGTATAATTTGAAACGCTCATATATATAAGAATGTCGTGTGGTGGTCACACATCATTATTTATATATGTATAGCACCTTAAAAATAAATACTTCTTGAAGCTTTTATTGCAAACTATAACATTGTCCTAAACTTTTTAAATACATTAATTTTCACTGTTTGCGAAAATAAATAAATAAATGTATCACTTAATCATTTCTTTGAAAATATTTTCCCTATTAATTTAAATCTTCCTAGACGATTTCTTTTAAAAGAAAAATATCAATCCACCGACGAAGAAAAATAACATTCAGGTTAAAAATATTTTCCTACCATTAGTATTCATCATTTTACTATCAAATTTATGCGAATCTATTGTGTCGTAGTCTTCGTAAGCGAAATCGACAGTGAAAAAAGGCTTTTGGATGAAATTCCGCAGCGAAATTTCCCTTATGTGCTCCCAATTTACGTTTCGGCGCGCCAATTTCCATTCGTGCCCGTGCTCGTTCCACCCGTGGGTCCCCTGCTCCGTGCCGAAAATTCGCAGGAAATAATCATGGTGTTTGCGAATTCGTGACGCGGTATATTTAAGGTGCATGAAATTGCCGACGGGGCTACGGTTATGGGCGTGTACGAAAGCTTGAATATCTAGCGAAAAGCCGGCCGTCGTGTCACACGCACGCATGTGCCCCCCACACACAGAAACATACAACCCCGAACACAGCATACTGGAACAGTTATATAGGATTTATGGCCCCTATATGCCTTTAAAATGTAGTCAAATGAGGTCCCATGCAACCAACACACATAATAATAATGTATACACAGATACACACAAAACAAAGTATCTCACTGTTGTATATAGACACGTACATTTTAAATTCCTGAATTATACGTTACAATTTGTAAATAATTATATATTGTTATTAGAATTAATACATATACATACGCAATATATAGCTTTGATATTCATATTATATTCCGTAGAACTTTGGTTTCCACTTTATATCAATTATCTTCAGCTTTATTAACATTTGCAATTACTTATATTTCACTCATTTATTTTTGCTGACTTCAGAAGTATAGGCAATTTTTTCATTTCTTTATTCTGACAGCAAATATTTGTCTGTGTTTATTCATCTTCCCATTTGTTCAGTAGTATATACCTCGTGCTCTTATGAATCTTCCGCAATTTTCTCCTGGTTTAAAAACTGGGGCGTGCTTTTTCAATAGATTTACTTCAGCACGCGTATATGTTTTTCAGAATAGTAAAAATACACTAGCCGGGTGTTTAACCATATACAGGGTGAGTCAACTCCGCGGGTAAGGTCGATTATGCCTTTACGCGTAAAGATATTTTGAAACGGTTTTACTTTCTTATACGTAGTATAAGGAAGTATTGTGATGATGAAAATTTTCGACCTCGAGATTTTTGCAGATGTCCACGTTTTGAAGTCCCCTGATACCGAAAAAGTGGTTTTTAAAAAATGTCTGTGTGTCCGTCTCTCTCTATCTCTGTGTGTGTCTCTCTGTGTGTGTGTGTGACCACGATAGCGGTCAAACCGCTGTAGGTATCAATTCCAAATTTTGTATTTACGTGTGTAATCTCCCTCTTGAGATCTGGTTAGTTTTTCAGTAAAATCGGTAGACCGGAAGTAGCACTTTACTTCAGCGAAAAAATCGAATTTTGCCAATATTTCGTCAACTACTAAATTTAAACAAATTTATAAAGAATTCATATATACTTAAAATTAAAATTGAGAATAATTTTATTTAAAAAGTTTTTCGAAATTCCTACCGGAAGTAGGTCTTTTACTCTTATCGAAAATCAGTTTTTTGCGAATATTTCGCAAATCATGCTTTTTAGACAAGTACGTTACGGGTATAAAAGTATTTAAAACATAATTTTCAATATCTTTTGTATAAAAAAAATTTCAAAATTCAGACCGGAAGTGCCACTTTTACTCTTATCGAATAGCGATTTTTTGCAAATATGTCGTAAGTTATGCATTCTATATATATTTATCAAGAGCACAAAAGTATTTAAAACTGGATTTGCAATATTTTTTGTATATATGAAATTTTAAAATTCGGACCGGAAGTAGCACTTTTACTCTTAGCGAGGAGCACTTTTTTGATAATATCTTGCAAAGTATGCATTCTATAGAGATTTATTAAGAGAATAGAAGTACTTAGAATAGGATTTTGAATAATTTTTGTAAAAAAAGATTCTTAAAATTCTATAATTTGAAACGCTTATACGTATAAGAAAGTCGTGTGGTGGCCACACCTCATTTACTCATTTGTGATAGCTGCTCATTAGGAGCATATTTGAAAAATATTTTGTATTACATAGAGTGTTCCATAACTTGGTGGGTGACCATGGTTATAGTTTTTTAAATGGAACATCCTATATATTATTACATTTTTGTATTCCCTGTATAATTTTTAGTCAAAAAGTTATAAGATAGTATGGGCCTAAAATTTAAGGTTTTGGACTTATTACCATTTTTCTGAAAAATTTAATGTTTTTCTAAAATTACACTTCTCGAAAACGACATACTAGATGGGCACAATTTTTGGTAGAGCTCTTCATAATAAAAGGGCCTAATACAAACGTATTTTTTTTCAATTACTAATTGAAGAAAACTGATTTAAAATTACATGACATATTTTTCTCTAAAAATGTTTTTTTTTAAATGGAACACCCTGTATATCGGTTCATTTTTAAATTGCTTACTAAATTTCGCACGAAAAACATATGAGACGTTATTATTTTAAAAGTGACCATTACTGAGCTATTGTCGTTTTTTATATAATTTTACCAACTTTATGTTTTTACTTTCTTATACGTAGTACCACGCGATCATTTAAATTCTAAATTATAGCAGGCGGGATTTTTTTTATTAGGTTGTCCAGAATGTCAATTATTGATTAATTAACATTTTGAAACGTCACTTTGACAATTCAAATTGTAAATTAGTACTTATATACCAACTTAATTTAAATTTCACAGCCTGCTCTAATTTAGAATTTAAATGATCGCGCGGTATAAGGAAGTATTGTGATGATGAAAATTTTCGACCTCGAGATTTTTGCAGATGTCCACGTTTTGAAGTCCCCTGATACCGAAAAAGTGGTTTTTAAAAAATGTCTGTGTGTCTGCGTGTATCTGTGTGTGTGTCTGTGTGTGTCTCTGTGTGACCACGATAGCGGTCAAAGCGCTGGACATATCAATTCCAAATTTTGTATTTACGAATATAATCTCCCTCTTGAGAACTGATTAGATTTTGACCAAAATCGGCAGACTGGAAGTAGTAGTTTACTTCAATGAAAGATTCGAAATTTGCAAATATTTCGTCAATTACTAAGTTTAGACTAATTTATAAAGAATTCATAAGTATTTAGAACTTAATTTCCAATATCTTTTATATAAAAAAAAATTCAAAATTCGGACCGGAAGTAACACTTTTACTCTTACCGAATAACGATTTTTTGCAAATATGTCGTAAATTATGCATTCTATATACATTTATGAAGAGTACAAAAGTATTAGAGTTGAATTTGGAATATTTTTTGTATAAATGAAATTTCAAAATTCGGACCGGAAGTAACACTTTCATAGTATATAAGAAAGTCGTGTGGTGGCCACACCTCATTTTTTATTTTAATACGGTCTTTTTGTACTGAACGAATGTCAAAAAAATTATTTATCCGCCCAAAGAGTTTACCAGCAGCGTTGGTGTCCCAAAACAGAGGTTTTTACTTCTTTTTTACAAAAAATGGTACACTGTCGTATCTTGGTTGGACACTCCCCAACCAAATCAATACTCACACCGATTGATAACCACGTTGAACTATGGGAGCAGTGCGAGGTTTTTGAACGCTTTGGGCAGGTACTTATACAAAAAAAATCACAAATACTTTGAATGCAGTAGGGCTGTCTATAAAATTTGAAGTGGATGTGCATGTATCCATACTACATACAGCACATTCAGGCACTAAATCCTACTGATTTGCTTCCTCGTGTTGATTTTATCAATGGCTTCTGCATTACATTTGTTCATTTGTTACTTCTGGCGCTGTGTGTTTTTATCGATGACGCAGATTTCTCAAGAATACAATTATAGCCATCACAGTATTTATCTATGGACTGATGAAAATCGAAATGCAGTAAAAGAAGCTTTCAACATCAAATTTTATTAAACGTATGGGTAGGAATTATGGTTGGGTCTACCAGAAAGACTTAGTATTGCGGTGTATCGAAATTGTTTGGAAGAAATTCTATCTGAATTGCCGGACGATTTACCACTGCCACCGAAGGTGTAATCTAGGAGCACATAGTGAAGCAGACGAATTACTCGTAACAAAAAACTGTCCGGCGCATACTTGCGATATCATTCGAGTCATTTTCTACCCCTGTTATCTCCGTGGTTGTTTGAGTTACCTGACTGAGTTCATATGAGTTAAGATAACTAACAAAAAACAATATTCCAAATTTCATTTATCTAGATAGGTACTATAACTTTCAAGATACGGAGATTCAAATATCTTATTTTTGGGCACTCATTGACTGACTCATAGACCACCGTAAATCACCTATATAGATAGTATCTAAGGTAATGGATACACATAGAGTACCATGTTAAGCCGGAACAAAGCGTGGATGTATGTATGCTTAGCAGTTGCATTATTTTCTCACTCATTCGTAATATTTTTTTTAGTCTTGGTGAAAATTTTGTTGTTGCTTATTTGAATATTTAATTTATTCTCATATTTTAGCTCTTTGTAATAACTATTTTATTTACTATACTTTCCTCCATTTAGTGATCTGGTTATTTGTTCTTTATATACGTATGTATATTACAACAGCCACTTATAGTTAGTCAGACATGCGTATGTACTTGCATTATTCTGATAAACACAGTCAATTTTGTGTAAATTGATATGTCGCCAGATTAAATTTGGCAATCTTTTATTAAAGATATGAACATTATTAAAACCTATTGAAACTTGCCAAGTGTGATCTGGAGGTTCATTACTTTATATCGAATTTTCTGTGCTTATCAGTCCAATACAAGTATCGTGTCAGCAAGAAACTCATAGTTTCTATATTCAAGTTATTTTTTCAAGACACTATAACACATGCCTGCGAGAAATTGGCCTCTTTTTTTTAGATTGTACTGTGATTTTGGTTGGATGTGGTCTGTACGATGGTGTATCAGCATAATTTAATGAAGATTGTTTGTGCATTTTTAAAAACAACATTTGAAAGTCACAGGATTAATTGAGCTGAACCTTAGCATTTATACCCTGCTCTATTTCCATAATTAAATGCTTGAATTTTTTTTTTCACTTCGAAAATTGCGTGATAATTTTGAAACAACGTTTCTTTCTGAACATGATCTAAGGACAATTCAATCTGAAATAGCCCAGGTAATGTCTTTCTCATGTTTTCCCAATGTTTAGTAAATATCCTGTATAGTTTAATTTAGTCTATTCATATAATTACAAGTTTGAAGAAAAAATCAAATCAAAATGAACTAAGACGCAGATGTACAAAGCTCAACAATATAATATATTAGCCAACTACTTCTCATGATAATCAATAATTAAGTAATTGTGAATTCCATTAAAATGTTTTAGTAATTCACAAGTCTCATTGTACTTACCAATTTTATGAAACTTCTAAACATATAAAGAATGCAAAAAGTCCCGTACAGTAACAGCAAGTAATCGCTGAAACAGGATTTTGTTACAAGTCCAGCGTAATTTTAATATAGGTACTACTTGTCTAATTTTAAAAAAGTTGGTTTGTTTTAAAGCTAAGCTCGTCTACGACATTGTTATAATCTTGTACTAATTCTTTTTCAAAAAAAAAAAAAAAAACATGACATATTTTCATTAATCCAGTAATTATAAAATGAGTTAGTTTCTGAATTTAAAAATTCTCAAATCCTTTGTCGCTAAATCCGTACTAAGCATGTGTGGTAACGACGGGCATTCTTCATCCATCGACTCACGAAGGAAGATCAATCGCCAGCTTTGTGTTTGCGCCGCCTCGTGTGTCCCCGTTTTAAATAGAATTTTAATTATGAAAGCCGGAGGAGACGCTAAACGCTTCCTTTATTTCGCTTCGTTAATGTTCATTGACGTTCGCATCTATCAACTCTTGTTAACTCTTGGGAAGATATTAATAGATATTTCTGTCTAGGGATTATGTCAATCGAGCAGTACTTATGGTGTGACGATAGCGACACGATGATCGCGGTGCTGATGATGACGTACTTACATCCTCGAAGCCGTCGAATTTTGCCGATTTTTATCGTTTAATTAAGTCGTCTCGCTCCACTTCTTTTCAACAGTCGCTGCATTATTTGACGGACGCGTCTTCTTTACGCTACGTGCGATGTGATTAAATTTGTATATTGTCACTTGAACATTATACATTCCATGAAAAAATCTAGGTCATATATTTGTTTTCGAAATTACTATAATAATAATAATAATACATTTATTTGCCCAACAGATAATTCCAATTACAGGACAAAATATAAATAAACACATACATTAATGCAGACAAAAAAAAAGAAATGAACATGTAAAACAAAAGGACACAAAAAGAAAAATGTAACAGACGTCACTATCGATTCCAGTATCCAGCGTAAATGTCTGAAAAGAAAAGTTCGTCATTCCGTGCCATGTGGTGCAAGGGCGACTTCCTGAGCACATTGGTCCTGGCCGTTGGCAGATTGAAGAATGCTGCATGCCGAGCCGAGCATCGCGGAACGTAGAAAGGCACAGCACCAAGCAGCTGCGGACAGTCAATCCTACTGTTAATTAGCTTGTATAAAAATCTGGCACTATGCATGGAGCGTCGCACGGCCAAGGATTGGAGCTGATGCACCTCCAACAGATGTATGTAAGAAATGTTCCAATCCGGGTAGGCTCCAGTGAGTTTAAAAGACAAAAATCTTAAAAATCTCCGCTGAATACAATCAATAGGAAGTTGTTGTGAAGTGTAGAGGGGGTACCATATAACCGAGGCAGTTTTTGTGCGCCTCTGATATTTGATGTTTAATTAAAGTCCTAAGTCTTCTGAAATCATCATGAAAAGCCCCACCATCAGGAGTACTCGATTTACGTCGATAGTAATCCTTCATCTTTATATTCTCCCTAATAGTCTTTGAAAACCACGGCGGGTACCGTGAAGTAGCTGGAACATATTTTGGAATTGATGAATCAAAGGCCAAATAGAGCTTCTCATAAAACCAGTCAAGCGCCTGATCCACATCACTGTAAGCATCCAACGACGACCAGTCAATCTCTGACAACATGCCATTTAGTGTATCATAATTTATTTTATTGAAATTGTACCGAAGATCTCCAGTAGGAGAAAATTGAGTAAGTTTAGTAAAGGATAGTTCAGTAGAGATAGACAAAGCCGGATGATAAGTATCCTCCGGTACAAAGGGGGTACCATCATGCAGGATCTCTAGAGGACAAGCGAAGTTGCACAAGACCAAATCCAGAATCCTACCCTGCTGATTCCGAATCCAGTTGTTTTGCTTTAAGTTTAGTGAATGACAAAAATTTGATAAAATCAAACCAGAAGGAGATAGAGCTTTCACATCTTGATTACAAAATTCAGGAATGTTGAAGTCACCAATTAACAAAGTAGGTTTGTGTAACAAAAGAATTTGAAGAGCATCCAAGAAATTTTCAAGTAAATCCCTTTGTAGGTTTGGTGGGACATACAGTACACCAATGAAAAATATTAGAGAGCCAAACATACATTTACACAAAATGAAATCAATTAATGGCGCACAGGCAGTAAGATGGGATGTATCCAGACAGTCGTATGTAATTGAAGAGTTCAGGCCCAACAGCACTCCGCCCCCCAGAGATCCACCAACTGTGGCAAACCTACGATCACAACGAATAACATTATATGAACTAGGGAAAAATTCCGAACTATTACAAGAATCATTCAACCAGGTTTCAGAAATAAGAACAATGTCATAATATAAATCGCAAGAACTTGAAAAAAAAAGATGTGATTTAGTACGCAGACCGCGTACATTTTGATAATAAATACGCATCGTCTGAAGTATACTGTCGGGCTGGATTAGTTTACCGCATTGGAAATGGTGGGAATATTGTTGACATACTTGATTCTGAGACCAGACTCACCATTCTCCACACGATGCTGCAATTCGGTTTTTACTTGCTTATAGTGATCCCGCTGCATTTGAGTTCTATCGCGGGACAAAGAGATATTGGCCCATTTCTTGCTTGATTTTAAGTTAGGGGCTTTTTTAGTTACAGCGGACACTGATAAATGGGACCGCAGCTGAACCTTGATCGGGCGACAACGAGACGAAAGGCTAGCGTCGAACCGACCCAGCCGCTGCACCTTGACAACCTCCTCATCCACACCCATAGTTGTAAACATATCCTTAATATTAATCATATCGTTAGAGAGTTGCTCATTCAAAGTTAAATTCGGAGACTCGGGACAGGAGTAAACAAGGACGTTGCATTTCCGACCCTCGCGATCAGATATTTCAGTGATTATTCTTTCGGTGTCGATAAATGACAGCCGAGAGTGGCCAGTCGAAGCAGTAGTAGTTTTTAAATCAATAATTTCATCACGCAGACGAGCAATTTCAGTTTTTAAGCTAAGCAGATCGTTACCCAGACCGTCACACGGAACACAAAACCAATGCACACCAGACCCCGTATGAATTCTACGAGCATCGGACTTGGATACTCCCACGCAATCAATTTTAAAAGGTTTCTTACAGACATAGCAATTGACAAGCATATGTGACTCAGCCACGCTACTACAGCAACTGCAGCGTATAGTACTCATGATTAATATGCAATAATTCACCCAATAAATGTATTAAGGATAAAAGACAGGGACACACTTTTCACCCTAGCGGTGCCGGTCGCAGGGACTTAAATACACAAACAAGGAGAGACGGCAACGGAAAGGATCAGCAACAGTAACACTCGGAAAAACGCAAAGTTAGACCAGCAAAAAGATGCTATTAAAAATAACACAGTATAAGTACTAATGTAAAAACAAGACAGGTAACAAATACAGTAAACACTTACATGCAAATTGCAGGTCCCACCGTTAACGGATCGCAACAGCAAACACACCAACAGATACAGAAAAATTCGCTCTTTAATATGATATACTAATCAATAAATCAAACACTGAATTAACTATTCAAAAAATAAATAAAGCCGGAGAGAACAAAACTGCATGTGTCTATGAAGAGAACATACATGAATATATGACTTTGTTTTCCATAACTCTTGTACATTTTGGAATATGATAATAAAATTTGTTAAATAAGGTATTACCAGTATTTAGTTGGAGACAGATAGATGATGTGTGTTTCATTGAATGAAGACAGAGAAGTTTAATCAAGAGTGCTTTTTATATAATAATACATAGGTAATATTTATTGCATAGAATATTAAAGCTAACAAAATTAATTATGAAAAATTTGCTATTAATGCACTAACATCGAATGCATTAAAACCTTCTTGAACACTTTCAATAGGCGATAATTTAAATTTTTAATGAGAAACATTCTTTTATCGGGTGTACACGATTGTTTGTTCAACAATATGCACAAAAATAGTTTCATCAAATAACTTTTCGAAAATTCTGACCTTCAGCTCTGCAACTATATTCGCTAACCTTGTGGCTACATCACTGTTAATGTGTTGTCAAGGATTATAATTCGAATCACCCTTTACTCAACCTTTACAAAGCGTCTTTCTTTTTAACACCATGGCTTTTATTGTCACTTTCATTCCAATCTGAGTCAGCATCTTCTCATTCTTCTTCTTCTTCTTCTGAAAATGCAGTGCCATTATTTCCAAAACTCTCTAATTTATTAGCAACGTCCGTAGACAACAAATCATTTCCTAAAGTGTGGTTATTATGTCTTTTTCATTCTTCAGCGATTTGGAGGCTTGAGGTATTACTACTAGTGATGTTGAATTCAGTTACTTTTCAATACTTGTAACTATCCGTTACTTTCGAATTCAATATCCGTTACTTTTTGGACGTTACCGAGTACTCGTTCAAATGTGCGGTGCTGGAATATGTATAGTATTGTTAATATATGGTACAAACAAAATGTTCCCTTATATATTAATTTTAATACCCCAAGATCAAACATTACAATAATAAAGGTTTGCCAAGGAATGTAAAACGTCTGTCTTAAGCATTGAGGAAAAATACTATGGAGACGCTGTAAAGCATCTTTGCTGTACTCTCAAAACGGGAGCATTGGGTGGGACTAAGTGTGGGACCAATATGGCTGCCTCACCTAGTCCGGAGTACTCAAAATTATAATCTGTCATCCTACACCTGTCAGGCCTACACTAACCTATGAAATGTTATTCCAGATGAATTATTCTTATCAACGCCGTTTCTGCTGTTGCAGCTACCTAGAGCACAAGAAACCATAATGTGTTTTAATATTTAACTTATTATATAACTCTAATACACGATGCGCTTAACAAACACTCCATTTTTTACCACTAATTAACTAACTAACACTACCTGTTTGACGTAGGTGTAGTAGTTAATTAAGCAGTTTAACTGAGATTTGCCTTGAGGTTGGGAGTTGCGATCTCAATATGCTTTCTACCTATATTATTATCATTGCTATTACTTTTTCTTTTGCTTTTTTTATATGTGTATTGTATCATGATACCCAATAAAGACATATTATTATTATTATTAATATGGCGGACCTGTACCCGGTTTGATCACGTGACGTCGTCTCCCTACCTATTCTTTCTCAATGGTCTTAAGTTATCTACTCAAGTGTCATACTGTCATTACATATTTACAAATTTTATGTCAGTCAAATGTCAGTATAACACTTCGTGTTATAATTTAAGACAGACGTTTTACATTCCATGGCAAACCTTTATAATATAATTTTTGATCTCCCGGTATATATTACGTTAAATAAATAAGATTTGTTAAAAGTATCACACAAAACATTCCAACTCAAAATTAAAAGTAAAATGCCAAAGTCTAAAGTGCTTTTTAAGGAGAAATTTTATTTACGATAGGCGAGATATTCTATTATAAAACCATAAAAGTCCCCGACTCCAATATTAAATCACACGAATAAATGAAGAATGTAGTACATGGCACAAAATTTATTTTACATTGCATCAATACAATAAGTTCAAACAAAACTCTTATAATGAAATCGACCTACGCAAATACAAGTAATACAAATAAATGGTTAAATTCAAATATATTGTACAAAGTTATTTACTCTAAATTATATTTCTTAATAAAATATTTCAGATAATAATGCATTCTAAAAGTTATATATTATGAGAGTAACTGTTTGGAAAAGTAACGATTATTTAAAACCAGTATTCGTTACTTCGGATCTTATCGAGTAACGAATACTTTAGTAACGGATAGTTACATTTGCAACACCACTAATTACTACTATCTCAAATTCGTTAGAACAAGATGCGGCGAAATCGTCCGCTTCAAGCAAAGTATTAATTTTTTGTGCCATAAAACATAGGGCCTATATCACCAAAAATGTCATCCATTTCAAATAGTTACCTAAAAATAAATATTTTATATCAGCAAACGGTGGTGTCCAGTCTACTCATCTGTTTACATCTTTCTATTCAGGTATAAAATTTGACTACAAAAAAATATATGCTAAGAAAAGGGTATACATACTTTTCTAATATTTTAACAACAGTAACTGATAGCAAATTATTCAATTTTTTGCACAGTTTTTATAAAAAGCAAAAAACCATGAAGCAGAGCTGAACTTGTCAATAACAGATGTCAATGGGCGCCAAAAATCATCTGTACTCATGTGAGTACAATGGGCGCTATTGGGTTGATTATATTTTATTTACTGCTGTGGTATGTTCGGTGACAGTTACTATGGCTAATGTAACTCAGGCACGATTAAATATATAAATGGAAATAGTTTTATGATGATGAATTTTACTTAGTGCAAAATTGAAAGGTACCTACACTTATTTAGTAATTATATATTTTTCAGTTTGTAAAAAATAAAAAAATTTATTACCTTGCATTGCTGCAAGTATATTACCGATGTTATTGTAAAATAAACAAAATTTACCTCCAATTTAACATGATTTCATCCAGCCTACACAGACCGGTTGGTCTAAGCATTTACGATCTCACGGCCTTCCATTTCGATACATAAATTTAATTAAGAAATTCTTGTGATAAATTCTTTTGCCGTCAGAAAATATTTTAGATATTTCTTGAAATAAACATGAAATTTAGAAAATGATGCTTTTTTTTGTAATGGGAACGAAAATTTAAATATACCTGAAAAGGTATGTATTTTGTCTAGACGTATACCCGTTATACGTACAACACTGGAATGTAAGGTGATCCTGGCCAGACATTGAGTCACGCTATTTGTGACTGGAAGAATTCGTAGAATTGCCTTAGGAGTAAAACGTTTAGTGAGACTGACAGAGAGCGACTGCAAATCGTAATTGTGTTTTGTGTTTTTCAAATCTATATGTAACATTTTGTCCGGTTCTGTATTTGCTTGTTTTCGCATTTAAAATACTTATTATTACCATATAGTATTTCACGATTTAAGTGATCAGAATTCTTTTTTTGGTGTGTACAGGAAATAATAACATTCATAAAAAACGTTAAACTGCAATATTTAATTTTGATTTACATTTTGAATGAATTTTTGTGAAAACTTATCACTGATCAGTACAGGTATTTTTTGTCATAAATTAATATACAAATTTGCTTTTAGACCACGAATCTAAATGAGTGTATAGAATGTTTTCAACTTGATATTTGTGTCTTCAACATGTATCCCGTCCACTAGTTTATGGATACTTGTCAGCAATGGGCGACATGATATCAAAAAAAATTGTTGCTTGTTATAAGCAGCAAGCAACACATTTTCTGGTTTTTATTTCAAATATGAAATATCTCTGTCTGGTCGGTGTTGTAGACAATAAACATCGAATCACAATAGTGCGATTACGTCAGTAATCTACTACATCGGGCAGTTATATTATTATTTCTGCATATTTTTAAAATTTAGAATTAGAAAGAGCTAGTAGTATGGTTAATCAAAATACTACAGATCTGAAACGGCGAACGTTGAACTAATAATTTTTAGAATTTGTAGTTCCAGAAGTGCATAACCCGAAGAGTTTTTATTTATATGACATGCGCGCGCACTAGTGCAGAAGTGCTGGTTCGGGTAAGCCTACAGTGTCAGATGTATGTCCTACGCTTTCGCGTGGACCAACCTGCCACTCCTGTGGAGTATTACTCCTAATTCACGCAGATACTCCGCTTTTCTAGCAAAAACTTATACCTTACGTGTTTTACTAGTCCACTACCTTCTTCAGATGTACTACCTGTTCCTAGACCATTGGTTTAGTTATAATGTATACATAATATCATTATTATATATTATGACATGCTAGAAGAAAATTGCTTTTATTGCTATTGTTACATGTTTAAATAAAAATAGAGTTACACATACTTGCAATAACAAATTTGTTGTGCAATATTTTCAAAAATAGTGATTTAAAGAAGTCGTCAGCCTTATGGGCATTGTTGTATTAGCATGTTAAAGATTACTAGTGAAGTAATATTGTAAAATATAAAATATCTGGTTATTTAAAGTTTTCGCTACCCAAGAAGTAAAGGTATCTAATTCGGACAGTGTCTGATTTTGGATTACTTTTCTTATTATTTCAGAAACTGATATTTTGAATACGCAGAGCCATTTGTCTGTGAAACAGTAAAATTGATGATAATCCCTACTCATAAGGATAACATTTGAAATTCTCTTTTCTTATGATATCTATCTACCAAGAACATCTTGTCGGCATCTCCAAACTTTTTTAATATATCAAAATTACATTTTCCCCCCATCGGCTTATACATTCTCTTCGCATGAAAAGTCGACGCCTGTCAATATCATTTTTATAAAACGTACGAGTTGTCTTGAGAATTTTTATTATGAATAATATATATATTAAGAAATTCTTAAGGGAATGATTTATGGAGCACTTACTGCTGAAAACGAGGTTTCCCTGACAATAAACGACAAGTTAAGCGTAATCTAGCATTTATATCTTTCGTAATGCTTAAGGGTTTGATTTAATATCATCGTTGTGTTGTAACAACAGACGAGTGCTAGGGTCAACATCAGTAACGAGTGTTTTCTCCTTGCGTTACATCTCCAGTAATTTCTTCAATTTTGGAAAAGAATTGCTTTGATTCAACATTAAGTCTAGACTGCAAACTAACTATATATTTAAACTTATATTGCAAACTATACTATAATTAACATCAATATATACAGTGCGAGTGTAAAGTAGAGAATAAAATTCGTTGAGTTTTCATCCCTACTTTTTCTTAATTTTCCTTGGACATGTCAATTTTTATTTCTAAATTCCCATCCTTTGGCATAAATTATATCTTTTTATCCTAACCAGTGGCGCCGTAACGGGGAGCAGCATGAAAATTTTAAAGGGCATACTGGGTCAAATGTTACGGTTTTTGGAAAGGTCGTTTCATTTTCTATCTAGCATTGAAAGAATCCGCCCATTTAATCAAGAAAAAAAAAGTAGTTTCAATGTCACAACGCTATAATTTGTTTGAATTTTGTAATTATCAACACAAACAATGGCTCCCTGATAACATACACAAAAAACCTAAATAAGTAACTCAATAGGATAAGTTGCTCAAACAGAGCTCCACCAACTTCCTGGCAGATATTCAAACGGTTTTCAAATTCATTTCGAACATTGCGAATCATCTGTGGTGTAATTTGCCGAACTTCGTCTCTAATTCTTGCCTTCAAGTCGTCGTTGTTATTGGGTTTTGTTTTATATACTTTAGACTTTTAGATGTCCCCATAAAAAATAATCGCATGGCAATAAGTCTGGCGGACGCGTGGCCCATTCCAGAAGTCCTCTTCTTCCAGTCTAATGATTCCCAAAAGTTTCGTTCAAAAAGTTGGATGCCAGCCCTGGTATAGTGCGGAGGCGCTCCATTCTACTGGTACCACAATGAGTGATGTAGAACTGCGGGAACTTACTCGTCTCTTAAAAAATTTAAATACATTTCTCCTGTTAGGTTACCCTCCAAAAAATATGAACCCAAAATTCTGCCTTCCACTATTCCCTCTCAAATGTTGACTTTTGTAGATTTTGCGTATGATGTTGTCGCATCCAGTGGGGATTCTTGGAAACCTAGTATCGTAAATTTTGACGATTAACTTATCCATTAAGGGTAAAAGAAAAAGATAGTCACTCAAGAACAATAATAATAGATAATAGCATTGGCACTGAAATACTGTAACGGATTCGACCGGCGCCTCCACCAAAATGAGGTGGCTTTCTAATTATGGGCTTAATAAATGCTTTATGGGAGCATTTGATTGGAATATAAAGATAAACTATATCGTTATCAACTTGAAGTTGCTTGTGCTTTAGTTTTCGGTACAGATGGGTTCACATAATATAAGAAAATCTACACTCGCCTACCTATACATTTGTGTTGCACTAAACTGTAACACAAACTACCGAGACCTCAGGAAATATCCTTCTTCATTTCCCTTCGTCTCCTTTACTATGGAGTTTTATTCTTTTATTTACGTGCAACGCTCCTCTGAAAACAACCCTCGAACACTAAAAGGAGTATTTTGAATGCGACTACAATAAATCATGTCCTGTTGCACACGTGCAGCTTTAATGATGTGTTCCTCAGACAACCCACTATTACTTTTAAAATTATTGCTTCAAAAGTAGGAGTATATCTGTACTTACTAAAAAATTTTAGGTTGGACACAACCACTATGAATGAGCCTAACCGAAAATATAGAAAACCATACGTATGCCTATTTGTCACTCAGCATTTCTGGAATGGGATATATAACTTATAACTTCAGTTCTATAAAATAACACAATCCCCAAAGTTCTTCCCTACACTTCTTATAGAATTTGCAATTCCACTTTTCAGTCAATTTATATTTTAAATTAGTATGGCTATCACGCTATAAAAAAGACGCATCTGTTTCATATTTATTTTGCCAATACACTCATCAATATAATCTCTGTTTTTACTGGATCTTTTCAATTAAATTTTTATAGTAAATAATTTGCAATACACATTTTTATGACTTTTCACATGAATAAATCAGAAATCAACTTCTTCCAAAAAAAATGAGGTGTGGTCACCACACGACTTTCTTATACGTATGAAAGTGTTACTTCCGGTCCGAATTTTGAAATTTCATTTATACAAAAAATATTCCAAATCCAACTCTAAATACTTTTGTACTCTTTATAAATATATATAGAATGCATAATTTACGACATATTTGCAAAAAATCGCTATTCGATAAGAGTAAAAGTGGTACTTCCGGTCTGAATTTTGAAATTTTTTTTATACAAAAGATATTTAAAAGTATGTTCTAAATACTTTTATACTCTTAATGTACTTGCCTAGAAAGCATGACTTGCGAGATATTCGCAAAAAACTGATTTTCGATAAGAGCCCAAGCAACACACTTACGAATATTAAACGTTTATATAATTGCAAAACTCTACGTTTTATGTTCAACTATGAAATACGTATATCCTTCGAAGAAATGTCCGGCGATTCGACGTCTATTTCATATTAATATGTATTCTGTTTTTATTCGTATGAGAGAGTTTATATTTATTCGGATAAATTAGTCGTTTTTTATACGTTACAGTCTACATTAAAATATTCGTATATGATATACGTTTTATTTAAGGATATCGTAGATATTTTCTATATGTATATATAATTCGGTTGTTATATGTACATGATGTACGTTTTATTTTAGGATATCGTAAATATTTTATATATGAATAAATTATTTTTTTCTTATTATACGTTATTTTAGACTAGTTCACATTTTGTTCAATTTCACTGCCTGCACATTAACATCATTATAACCAAAGCTCGTAGTATACTTACCTCGATATTGTTGACAAATAAAAACAATTTTGTCCTGCGAAGGTACAGACATAACAAACATACGTAGTTGAAGAATATAGGTGCGCATGGGGAGTATAACATTTAAAAAAGTAAATTAAAGTTTAAAGACTTTTGTAATATGAAATCATACTAATAATATTTATTAACACATCACGTACTTAAAAAAAATATGTAGTAATATAATTTTGACGAAAACAAGAACAAAATTTTAGATAATATGAGAATCCCTTTTCTTATTGTTTCAGCCAATCTTGTATGGCACTCTTAATTGTTGAATCTTGCACATCCACTGGTTCACGTCCCGCAAATTCCAGTTTTGCAGGAGCTATATTGATTACAATATAATTAACAATAAGCATTGTAGAAAAATAATAAACTAAATAATTACCAAGAATTAATCCAGATAAAATGGTACCCTAAATTTGCTGAATCTCTGATATCTCGTAAAGTTTGTTGACATTTTTGTCCGACTTGTCGACGTAATGTCTTCGGCTTACAACTGCTTTTGGCATAATAAAGCTGATATGTATGACACGACACTACTATATAAGTGTAATTAAATAGATTGAAAAAGAGATCTGCAACAATAACATAATAATAAAATTATTAATGTTTTTAGATATGTAAAAGATGAGCCGTTATCGTTAAACCGTTAATATACTTTGTAAACAGAGATATTACGTTTTCAAATTAGCAGCGATTTTTATTTTTTGGTTTAAAAAGGTAATGAGAAGAAAAATAATATTGTGAAAACTCCTGGTATAAATTATTAAAGTTTCGACACGACAGAATTTCATAAATATTCTAAATTAGTCGTTATTTTGGAAAATTTGCATGACGTTTTATGTTAGAGTCCCCACAATTTATCGGTTTATGAAGTATACTAACGTCGATAATAAAATTGGTAAGATTTGGAATATTAAAACAATCATGGCATAGTTCAATAAAATAGCGGCAGGACATTAACAATATACAATATAACCAGTGCACATGGTAAATAAGAACACTTACCTATACTGTTGTAACGCTACGTCCACTTAAATGTGTTACAATAAATATACTGACCGTGAATTTCGGTTTTTTCTGTTCGGCTAATGCATAACCAGATGTCTACCAAATACCAAATACCAATATTAGATGCATTTTATACGTAATATTATAATGTAGTTTTTTGTCACAACTTCATCACGGCGATAATAAAATATTGCAATATCGGGCGGCAGAAATTAAAAATATGAGGTTCATTAAAAAGTAATTATCTATACGTTATTATTTTGCTAATTACTGCTAAGGAAAAAAAACAATAAAAATAAATAGGAAACTGTGTACCTACGACCTATAGATACCGTATCGTTGTCGCCTTGCACCGCATAGCACAACAGCAGAAGATATTTCTAGCTACTAAGTAGATGTAACCAAATAATAATAATTATATTATCGTTTAATAATTATTTTGAATTAAAAACACACATTTATATATATTTTTAATATCCTAAAAATAATATGTAGTATTTACGGAAGTAAAGCGGTTTATGTAGAGACGGATATACATTATTCAAAAATTAACAGAAAGTATACGTATTTTATATACTGTTAAGAAATACTCGATATGTACGTATTAAAATGAGCAAAACCTTATAGTTTTATATAGGTCTTTAGTTATCTAAAATAATATGTTTACACTATACGTAGATAAAGCGTTTAATTTAGAAGTGAGTAAATATATTAAAAAATATACATATAATACGCGCTATCCATTGACGTCTAATAACCGTTTCATAAAGACAATACGTATTGCAACGAAGCAAATATGAATCTTGTAATACTATAATCGTTTATTAGACGACTAATAAACACTCCATAGAATTTTCGTATAATAAATACGTCTATTTTGTAGACCAAAACCAATTTTCAACCGTGGTAACGTTTATCATACGTATATTATACGTAAGTGTGTTGCTTGGGAGTAAAAGACCTACTTCCGGTAGGAATTTCGAAAAACTTTATTAAAACAATTTTTCTCAAATTTAATTTTGAGTACATTTGAATTCTTTATAAATTTGTTTAAACTTAGTAATTGACGAAATATTTGCAAAATTCGATTTTTTCACTGAAGTAAACTACTACTTCCGGTCTGCCGATTTTGCTCAAAATCTAATCAGTTCTCAAGAGGGAGATTATATTCGTAAATACAAAATTTGGAATTGATATCTACAGCGGTTTGACCGCTATCGTGGTCACACACACACAGACAGACACACATACACACACACACACACACACAGAGAGAGAGAGAGACATTTTTTTAAAACCACTTTTTTGGTATCAGGGGACCTCAAAACGTGGACATCTGCAAAAATCTCGAGGTCGAAAATTTTCATCATCACAATACTTCCTTATACTACGTATAAGAAAGTAAAAGTTGTCTTAAATACCACATGACCATAACAAAGCGCTTCTATACCTCCGACATCTGCAAGCATACCTATATAATTTTTAAAATACTTTCTTTACTTATATTTTCCATTTACTATAGATCTTTCTTCAACACTCCTTACATTAAATTCTTATTTCGTAGTTTAATATGATAATGTCAATACTAATATTCTAAAACAAAAAGTCTAACTTTAGTAGATGTGTCTCATCTTATAATTATTGTCACTAAACTAGTAATGACAGCGAATTTGTTTTCGAAATTCATGTGAACTAAATTCTAATTTGTACGTCACTAAATTTTAATCAAGTTTTCGGATTAACGTAATGAGTTTAATAAAGTCAGCTATGCATGTGGCTGATGCAAATACGCGGAATCAATATAATATAACTTAATATTTCGTCGCTGGCAGAAATACGTCTCTATGTGTCCATGTTTTAATTCGTATGATTCGTAAGATATGCTTTTTCTGAGCTTTTTTTAATCTAAAAAATGGCCATTTTTTTATTACTTTCGATAATATTTTAACCAACATTAAATGGGAATGTTCGTACAAGAACTGACTTCCTTAAATTGTGTTATTGTTGCAAATTATTATGACGTTCACTTTACAGTGAAGATTACGCTACGCAGTTATATTGTAAGTGATGGTTGTTTCACATACACTGATACACTGTAATCTAATGTTTACTGCATAGTCTTTACTCATATTGCAGTAATATACGACAAACATGACTAATTATAGTTAGAAATAGCAGATGTATTTGTACGAAAATTAACTCAATTACCGGCGGCTATATGATTCGGTCGCCAATGCAATTTAGGATTTTATACGTTAGTATTCGAATACATAATGTTCTCATTTGCCCAGTCGCATACTCTGGAGATTAAAACCGCATCTCACGTTGGAATGAATTTCCACATTAAATTTGATCATTTCAGTAATTATATAAACGAGATCTGTAATTAATGTACTCATAGTGGAAATAGAAGTTGTGTGTATGTTCACATCTGTATATACGTCTTTACCATGTAGTGGTTTCTTTAAAAATGAACAAGAGTAATGGGGCTTATTTATTTTTAGATTCGGAAGACATTATTCTTGCTGACATTTAATATATTTTTTTGGTGGCAAATGTGTTAAGAAGTACGCTAATAGAAACGCTGAAAGAAAAATGTATTCCCTCTAGAAAAAACGTCACCTCATTGAATTAAACATATTTAACATCCCGGTCTTTTCGCTGTTTCCTGTTTGATCAATGTTTGTGAACTGCGTTTTCCACGAAATGTCTTTCTCGGTTTATAAGAATTGTCGCGGAATTTTGCTTCGTGTAGTTATGACAAATAATAAATTTAAAACGATGTAAAAATAACGTCTATCAGGATACGAATATTAATTTCGACAAATACTTACATCAAAGATTCTTATAATATTCTTCCCGTACAACTACTGAAAAAGCAAATACAGTATGTTCCAAAAGTAACTTCATACAAATGCAAACATCTAGTAGCAGACTTCGTCGGCTTATGTTCGGCTGAACGTAAAATTAACGTCGCTAGGTCGATAGAACCGTCTATATTCCTGATAGAATGGTCGGTGTACAGCGTACTATGTTGTCGGAAAAGTGTAGGCTGAATCTGATAGTACACACAATTTGTTATACAATGTCGAATCCACCAGTTTTGTGAGAAATATCTAGATTAATTAGATTAATAATCTGTTACATCATTCCGTTGACACCCAGTATATATTTATATTTATATAAATATTTAATGTACTTTTATAATTTATACCAAAATACGAGTAAATCACTCATACAGATAACAATAATTAATCATTATTGTGCCTCTTCTATACCTACTTCCATACTATCACGATGGAATAGAAAAATGCAATGTTTGTTTCAGAAGGCACGTTTATGATTTGAAAACTGTGAAATTCTGGATACTTATCTCGATATCGAAGGTGTTATATGTTGCTTCTGCAGAAGTTGTAGGTGAAACTTATGAGATGTTAAATTCTCATATACATAAAGTTCACCTGATACTCTAATTCTGCTTTCTGTCTAAAAAAATGGGAATTTGAAATACGTATATATACAGCATTAAAGAAAATTAACAAACAACGCTAATAACATAGATAGCATACGATGCATATGCATATACGTATGTTGTTTATATCAAATACATCTGTGCTTTCGCACAGTCATTCAATTAAACTGAGAGTAGCTCTGATTAATGTACAACTGAAGCAAGAGAACTCTGTCCGTAATCACACTACCAAATTGGATTGAGTGCAATTAGTTTACTGGGCAAATTGCGAGATATTGTATTTATACATATGCACTTCATATCGTACATATTTCTACGTGTTTTGTAAAGCTGTAACCGAAAACTTAAAAATATAGGTAATATGAGATTACCTAATTTGGTATATTTTACCTAGGCGATTATAGGTCAGCAATACTAGCTAAATTAATTTATTATTTCTCGTAGAGTTTGCGATTGGTGTGACTATAAACACAGGATAGATGAAATTGTTATTGCTAGAAAACATTTTTTTGTTATTACATCAGAAATGTGTCAATGCACTGAAGATTAACGTTCGTCTGAAATTCGAAATGAATATTCTAAAATGCAAAACAAATCATTAATAACATAATCTTTTATAAGAAGGAAAAACTTCTCAATTATCAAATAACGCGGTTTAAAATGAGGTAATTATGAAACAAAACGAAGAAAAATATTAATTATTTTTTAGTAGTAGTGGCAATTTGTAAATGACATGTCTTATATATACACAGTATGACAATTTAATAACGGAACTTTTTAGTTATAGAATGAAATACACATTAAATTATTTAACAATAATATAATTGTTAAATAATTTTTTTTATTCAAAGTATGATCCATTAGCCTCAATACAGCATATGTCACGGGTGACTAATGTCAAGGCTGCTTGAATGGTTGGAACATCATCATAAAAGTGTCCTTTCATTGCAGTTTTTAGTTTCGGGAACAAAAAATAGTCGCACGGTGATAGATCAGGCGAATACGGTGGGTGGGCGATCAGACAAATTTGTTTTTTATTTAAAAACTCACGAACGTTTAAGGTCATGTGAGGTGGTGCATTATCGTGCAATAAAAACAGCTGTTTTCCTGCTGGATATTCGAGCCTAACTCGAACAATTTTCGACCACAAACGATGTAAAACTCCTAAATAATATTCTCCATTAACTGTTTCACCTTCAGGAACAAATTCCTTGTGGACAATACCTTTAGAATCATAGAAACAAATCAACATTGTCTTGATTCTTGACTTCTGAAAGCGCAACTTTATGGTTTTGGCTCGCCTTTCGACTTCCATTGTGCAGATTGGCGCTTAGTTTCAGGGTCATATTTAAAGCACAATGTCTCACCACCGGTTATAATGGAATCAAGAAAATCAGGGTCGTCTTCAGCAGTTTTAATGATGTCTCTACAATGCTCTACACGAGCGATTTTTTGGCCTTCATTTAATTGATGTGGAACAAAACGTGCACACACCTTTCTTTTACCCAAATCGATCATCAAAATTTGTCGAACAGTTTCTCTACTGATATGTAATTCTGCAGCTAACATTCTCACAGTGAAATTCCCATCAATAGCAATTATTTCTTGATTTTTTTGCACCAATTCAGCGCGATTTTTACCTACTGGACGTCCAGGTCTTGCATCATCATTTAAATCTTCACGACCGTTTTTAAATGGAGTAAACCACTCATAAACTCTTGTGCGAGACAACCATCACCATAAACTTTATTCAATAGTTTATACGTCTCAGTAATTTTTTCCCCAGTTTTAAAACAAAATTTAATATTCGCTCTTTGTTCCATTCTGATTTTACGACATGAGCACCTAACCTAAAATCACTAAAATGCATGTAACTTTATAAGTTGTCATCCGATTTGCACGAACTTCAATGCGTTTAAAAGAGGAAACCTGTGTGTTTCTAATGCTGCTACCGTTTGATAGATGGCGATAAGTGTTATATGATTTAAATTAAAAGTTCCGTTATTTAATTGTCATACTGTGTATATAAAAGAATGTATTAAAAGCAATTGGTTAGTTTGGCGCCGGCAATGTAAAGGCAATTAATAATAATAAAATGACAGTTTGACAGCAAGCTGTCATTTACAAGTTCCAATGACTAGCAAAATACAGACTGTCTGTAAATGTTTGTACGCCAATTAAGTTGGTAGTATGGATTTTATTTTTCTAAAGTTGGTGAAATCCTGTGGAGGCCTAAAGCACAATGAGGATATATTGTATAGACTTGTTAATAGACACATTAAAAATGCTATTATTAAATGAAAATAACACTGATAAGTTTATTTATAAAAATTGTTGAAAATATTCTCCATTTGCTTGTAAACACAATATTATTCGTCGTTTCATATTTTCAAATACGTGGCAAAGCTGTTCTTATGTTATGTTTTGAATTTCATGCCTAATCGCTTGTTGAAGTTCCTACAATGATGGTGCAAGCGGTTTTTATAGACATTATTCATTACCTGTCCAAAAAGAAAATAATCTGGTGTTGTCAAATCTGAACTCCTCGGTGGCCAAAGGCCTTGGCTTATAATACGATTTCCATTACATTGTTGTAAATAATCTATGGTGGTCCATGCACTATGAGCAGTAGCTCAGTCTTGTTGGAAATAGCCCTTGTTATTTCATCATCATGCAGCTGATCAATAAATTCTGTCAAAATGACAGTTTGATATCTCTCTGCACTAATTGCTTTTTTAAAGAATATTGCCCCTATTATTTTCCGCCTTGAAATTGGAATCCAAATTCCAACTTTTAATGGATGCTAATCTTTTTCAACGAAATTGTGAGGGTTCTCCGTACCCCACGTTCGGTAATTCTGGCTATTTACATAGCCAGATAAATAGAACCATGTGAAGAAGGTTAGGTCCAGTAAATCATTATTATTAAGGTCACAGACTAAACAACCCAGACCGGCAACTACTTGAAAAAAAATATCCAAGATCTTCTATCCTTGTCACACATCAGTGAACTTGGTACGAAGATGGCGCAAGCAGCATATTGGCGCGAAATTTGTAATGAGCTTGTTTTTAGAATACGCTTATTAAATACGTTATTTATGTAACGAAAACATACACAAAAGTTACTAAAACTATGGTAATAAATATTACTTACTGTAACAATTATAGCCATAGTTTGAGCATCTTATGTGTAATTTTGTGGTGATACATATTAAATATGTGATACGAAATATAAATATTAATCTTTTACTTACGTGTATTATAACATCCCTCTTACGGTGACCTATTAGACACAATAAACTACTACTCTATATAAGATTAAGAGAAATATAATAATCTAATAAGTGAAAACTGTCAAGGAAAACATAGGGATATAATAATAATAGTTTTTATTGATACATATACTTATACAGTAAACCATAATAAAATTAAATTACACAACCAATAATGAGAGAACAATAATAATACAAATCTTGTGTAATATGACAAATAAAGACAAAACTAATATATATCAAAAGGAACAAATTCATCAATAGTTCATTACTAAAATGCTGATTTTAAATTTGTCCCTTAAACTAACAGCAAATGAAATATATAACAGAAAAATATGCAGATGTAGAAAATTAATATTACAAGTCTATAGTATATAAAATTGATATTATACAGATTGCCAAAAATAAAATCAACAACAAAATAGTAATAATAATACTAATACACAAATCAAAAGGTACCAAACCCGCAAGGCAAAGAGCATGTCAAAAATGCGATTCTTAAACAAAGGAAATGCCAATCTTATCTTAAACCTGTGCATTTTGTTAACTTCATTCTGTCCAAACCCGCACGCTAAACACTTGAACACCATATATGTATCAACATATAATTAATACGATGTACGACAAAGGATTGCAAAAATATGTCAAACGTGTCAAATTTTGAAATGTAGTTTTGAATGACATATATCCACAGCATAACAAACATTTCAATTGACGCTAGCGCCATCTCATCTCCAAGTTCAGTGAATCTGACAAAGATGGTAGAGTATTGAAATTTACGTTTGCTAAACAAGGATGAGTATTCTGGATAAAATCTAGGATTAAGTTGCCGGTCTGGATTGTTTAGTCTGTGTTAAGGTGCTCATTAAACCATTGACAGTACAGTATACTTTGTTGATAATCACGAGGTCACAATTGCAATTGGATGCATATGTAAATTTTTATGTTGAACTTTTGCACAACTACCTCTACTAATACCTGAAAAGAACACATATTTAAGGACTTGCGCTTATTTAAATAATCTAGCTCGTGTACCTGACTGTGCTGATAGCCTTCCTAGTGAATTCTTGGGGTTTTGATTAATTCTTTCTTCAAGATCATTAACAACAAACAGCTTCAGTTAATATTGTAGGTCTTCTGGTTAACTTATTCTTACAAATACAATTTTTCTCTCTCAAAACGCTTTACAATCTCACGCTTGTGATGGCCGAAAGCCTCATAGTTGACATTTTCATTAGGAAATGCTCTACAAACTGATCGAATCAAGACTGCAAACTGTACGACCAAGTTCCATCCTGATTGCGAGTTGCACTTCGAAAGTGGGCCATAAGAATGTATGCGTCTTGTTCAGGCGCAAACATTTTTAATTTCTTATACGTAGTATAAGGAAGTATTGTGATGATGAAAATTTTCGACCTCGAGATTTTTGCAGATGTCCACGTTTTGAAGTCCCCTGATACCGAAAAAGTGGTTTTTACAAAATATCTGTGTGTCTGCCTCTCTCTCTCTCTCTCTCTCTCTCTCTCTCTCTCTCTCTCTCTCTCTCTCTCTCTCTCTCTCTCTCTCTCTCTCTCCCTCTCCCTCTCTCTCTCTCTCTCTCTCTCTCTCTCTCTCTCTCTCTCTCTCTGTGTGTGTGTGTGTGTGTGACCACGATAGCGGCCAAACCGCTGTAGATATCAATTCCAAATTTTATATTTACGTGTATAATCTCCCTCTTGAGATCTGATTAGGTTTCCAGTAAAATCGGTAGACCGGAAGTAGCAGTTTACTTCAGCGAAAAAATCGAATTTTGCCAATATTTCGTCAACTACTAAGTTTAAACAAATTTATAAAGAATTCATATATACTTAAAATTAAAATTGAGAATAATTTTATCGAAAATCAGTTTTTTGCGAATATTTCGCAAGTCATGCTTTTTAGACAAGTACGTTACGGGTATAAAAGTATTTAAAACATAATTTTCAATATCTTTTGTATAAAAAAAATTTCAAAATTCAGACCGGAAGTACCACTTTTACTCTTATCGAATAGCGATTTTTTGCAAATATGTCGTAAGTTATACATTCTATATATATTTATCAAGAGTACAAAAGTATTTAAAACTGGATTTGCAATATTTTTGTATATATGAAATTTCAAAATTCGGACCGGAAGTAGCACTTTTACTCTTAGCGAGGAGCACTTTTTTGATAATATCTTGCAAAGTATGCATTCTATAGCGATTTATTGAGAGAATGAAAGTACTTAAAATAGAATTTTGAATAAGTTTTGTATAAAAAAATTCTTAAAATTGTATAGTTTGAAACGCTCATACGTATAAGAAAGTCGTGTGGTGGCCACACCTCATTTTTGGCTTTCCAGTCATTACTGAAATAAAGTTAAAGTAGTGTTTATTCAAACACAAGTTGCACTTCATATTAAATTATTACTTACTTACAACTTACAAACGATAATTATTGACCTTTAAAAAGAACTGTTCGAAATTAAAGGTATAAATATGAAGAATTAAGAGCAAATAATTTTTACAAGACCGACACAGCTCAAGCGGCAGAGTTAAGAGTTACCACTAAACCTTGATATAATTGCAGACATACCAACACAATTGCCGTACAAACAGTCACATAAATGTAAACGTAAATTAGTAAAAGTGTAAATGTAGATTTTCGCTTAAAATACATCTTGCTAGTTATTGAAACTTATTATATGACAGCTGCACATAATTTATATTACACATCTATTGATTTCAATTTATTAATAATAAACAAACAAAACATTCAATATGTGCAATTTTTTATTTGTGTGCCTTTGGACAAATCGGTTATGCATTACACTATAACTAAAGTACTAGTAGTATTTAACAACCAGTTTGTTTTAATTTCAAACCAACTCACAAAAAATATAACAGTACACAAATAATCATGGAGCAGTGTAATAATTGCAATCTTTCATGTGGAACAGGGAACTAGTTTTAAGATAAGTTTCACAGACGTTGCTCAAATATATTTTGTGGTTTATAATATTTAGTAATTTACAGTTTGTTTTTATATTATTGGTGTTGTAATATTGCAATATTACTGAAGAAGACTAGTGAAGAATTGTCGAAACGTCTTAAATGTTTTTGATTTCACACCCATTGAAACATTTTCAAACAAGCTAAGAAAGTCTCACTGTGTTCAATAACAGTATTTTAGTTTCAAAAATGTAGATTCTTTTTGGACATAGATTTAACATTTACTACGTTACATTTATGTCAACTGCCTTCAATCATATGTACCGATTTTCCACGGCTTAATTTAAAATTCAAAAATAATACATCACAGATTGACGAATGTCGCCCTAGGTAGATTTCGAAAATACTTTCAGCAGCATGTGGTTCCCGTCTGTCCCGGTTTTATCCTCACATCCGGATTGCGCAATTTAATTCTGCCGTCGGTGTATTGCATCCGACAACGGAAAACAAAATATGGCGTGATAAACGAAACCGCAGATTCGATTACATTTTCCAATCGTCGAATTATTTGGGACGAAACAGCATGAAACCGTCAGGAGAGCACATCAGTTGTGCATTAAACTATTTGAAATGCAATCACCTTCCTAACTTGCATATACCCACTGTTCGTGATGAAGATCAATATTAGACTTCCCCCGATCCAATTTAATTCTATTTTTAGACTTGCGTAACGCCAATAATGGTCCAATAATAACTATAAATTTTAAACAGTCTGATCTTGGAATGTACGAATTCGATCATATTATATACTTCATTTCGTGGTTTTAGGACGAATCTATTATTTATACCACCGCTTCCGTTCACATTCACATGAAAATGAAGATATTAAAGACATTATAGTATTTATCTGGAATAGGCATGTAAACAAAAGTCAGCGTGGCTGTCACACGGACTATTCCCAGAACTTAATTTCGTGTTTTAACGTCGACTTGAAGACTTGTTTGGTTTAATTGCTTTTATGTGCTTGTGTGCTATCTTTTCCTAATCCTTCGATTAGTGAGTTACGTTTTCATACAAGAAGTCACAATCTGCTTGTCAATTCCGACATATTTGGTTCTTGCAAACAGAGGCGTTTCATGAAATAATTTCTTTTATCGAAATTAGATGGAGGTCAGGTAATTCTCTATCCCATGGGTTGGTGTTTTTCAAAAGCACATTTCATTGACACTCATAATAATTATTATTATTATTACTATTTATTTTTACCGGGCATACTTTTCGGAAATTTTTTACATTTATAACCATTTCTTTCATGGTTGCCTACGTCAACGGTTTCATCCTCGAATTTTTTAGTCAACAGCCACACCTAGTCGTTTACCACGATATCAGAATTTCACGATTATGGATAACAGGAGTGCGCCACGCTTGATGTACCAGTTTTTGGAACAACTAGCTCGTAAAAACGTTTCAGGTTTAAGAAAGAAATTGCTTTCCTCTGAGTGATGTAGATGAGATCAAAACGTCGTCCACTGACGGCCAATATCAGTTATTTCCGTGTCACTGAAATATAGTGAATTAGTTACGTCTCATGAGTTATTTATATTCTAAACGCTTTAGTATTGTTTAAATCTATGAAGGGGGTATTATCTGGAAGTGCTTTTGAGCTTAATTTTTTAGGAATTAATTCTGCAAAAACTGTCAGTCGTACTGTGCGGCATATTAAGCCATATTTCAAGCAACCATAAAGTGTTGTATGACGGTCCGCTTGTCTAATCGGGCACATGAGTTTAGGCGATCCTAGTCGTCTGAATCAGAGAAACAGGGTCAGAAAAAGTAATAACGTTTTATATGTCTTTAGTGTAAGCAATTCAAAAATGAAGCGATATACAAGCTATTCACTTTGAAAAAATTGACTTCTAGTTAAACATGTGACATGTACGAGGGCGTATTTTTATGTTATTTACCTAGCCATGAAAAGGAGCACATAAGAGTTTTTTGTTCTATCAACTAACAAATTAAAAAATGCGTATGTTTGGTTTTATACGAGGGCGTATTTTTATGTTATCTACTTAGCCATGAAAAAAAGCACATAAGAGAACAATTTCTTTTTTTATTTATCTACATAACTCCCTTCAACACTAATACACTTATTCCATCTTTTTTCCAGTTGCCCCATACCCTCAGAAAAAAATTGCTTCGGTAACCCCGCAAAATATTCTTCAACAGCTTCTGTGAGTTCTTCATCAGAAGCAAAACGCTTTCCTCTGAGATGCTTTTTTAAATTTTTGAATAAGAAGTCTGACGGAGCTAGGTCGGGGCTATAAGGTGGATGCCTTAACTCTATAAACCCACAGTCATTGATTATCTGCTGAACTTTGTTTGCCTTATGAACCCGACAATTGTCGTGCAGCAACAAGTTTTTTTTGTGGATAAGAATGCGGGCGTTTTTCCTCCAGAGCAGTTTTTAAATTTTCAATTGTGTTTCCGTTGGCCTCTCCATTTATGGTAGACCCTCTCGGCATATATTCAATATGCAAAACTCCTTCAGCATCCCAGAAAACAGTTGCCATCAGTTTTTTTTTCCAGAAAATTGTGTCTTGGCCTTTTTTGGTGGTGAAGAGCCCTTATGAACCCACTGCATGGATTCTTGTTTAGTAGGAGGGTCCCAGTAATATACCCAAGTCTCATCCCCGGTAATAATTCGAGATAAAAATGTTTTGTCCCTCTCCAACTTGACTAAATTTTCTTGAGAAACTTCTTTTCTGTACAGTTTTTGTTCAGGTGTAAGCAATCTGGGTGTCCACCGTGCAGACACCTTCTTCATACCCAAATCGTCATGCAAAATTTTGAGAACACTTGTTTCGGATATACAGACTTCATTGGGAATGACAGAGGTCTTTACACGCCGATCTTTCAGTACCAAATTTTCGACATTTCGCACAATGTTTTCAGTTCGAGCTTCAACCGGTCGTCCGGACTTTGGGTCATCATTGATTGACTCTCGGCCCCATCGAAAGAGTTTAGACCAATATTTTACTTGGAAATAAGATGGTGTATCTTTCCCATATACAGCAACCATTCTTTCATGAATTGCTTTTGGACCATTGCCTTCCTTTGTCAGGAACTTTATTACGCTGCGATGTTCAACTTTAGTTTCACTAATTTTATCGAGAGATGGACCGTCTCAAATCTCTATACACAGCATAAACTAAACACAACTTAGCACATGTACTTCTAACAGTGACAGCAATTTTTCAATAATTTGTTTGACATCGTCACTCTTTTGTTTTATGGCTAGGTAGATAACATAAAAATACGCACTGTTTAATCCAGTTTTATTCACATGTAATTACGAATTAAAAAAAAATTAAATATGCATGTATTAGGATCTTTTATTATGAATAATAGTACCAAAAATGGTGCCCATCTCATACGTCGTTTTGGAGAACTATATTTTTTAAAAATATTGAATTTTTCAAGAAAATGTTAATACATCGAAAACTTTAGATTTTAAGTCTATACTATCTTATTACCTTTTAACTAAGAATTATACAGGGAACACAAAAATGTAGCAATATAGAAACTATTCTATTTAAAAAACTATGACTATAGTCAGCCACCTAGTTATAGAACACGATGTATAATACAGTATAAGTTTAAAATGTGCTCCTAATGAGCTGCTATAATAAGAAAAACCCCGTCTTTACGCATAAAGCCACAATCTGTCTTCCCTACGGAAATAACACACCCTGTATGTCATAATGTCTCATGTCTAAATTTCTACTGCTGCTCTTGTTAATTAATTTTACTTTTTCTAAACGAAAGTTATCTATATGATGTTAAACTTATGCTGATTTCTTGACGCTGTGTAGTCTTACATGTGCCATATGTTCTTTGCACTGGATTTGAACATTTCCTCTGGTCTGATCAATTAAATAGAGAAATCTAGCCATTAGATAGAAATATAACAATTTACGACAGGAGTTGCAACCTATTTAGAAAATACATCATTCGTTAAATAGGTCTGTTAATTATTTTGGTTTTCAGACAATTTTGTAAAGTTGTGTTCTTAGAAAGTGCTGGGATTAAATTGTATTTTTTGAATAACTCTGTGAAAGGATATTCTGCAATAGGTAATTTAATTTTTTATTTATTTAATTATACTTCTCTATCTAAGTTGGATAATTTTCATAAAAAAAAAAATGGTACGTCTTTAAGACGCATATTTCAAAATTAATGAATATTAACTAAATTTGAAATAATAGTATTTAACCTCAAATATTAGATACTAGTTTAGTGAATATTTAATCCGTTGACTATAAGTTGAAAAAATTTAATAGTTTTTTTACGGTTTAATTAAATTAAAAGGTATAAAAGTGTATCTGCAAGTATTGTATTATTTATTATCAGTTGATGTATTTATACTTAAAATAATAAAATATAGGCTCTTCTTGCACTGACTGGTTCACTTGATATTTTATGCTCTTTACCTGGTAGCTATCACCAAGAGATTAATTGATTCGTAGAATTAAAGTCATAAACAAATTGTTAAAAGGAATCTTTTATTTATTGTGGAAACAAAACTTGACTTCATTTCAATATTAACTACAGCTAAATTATATTAAAATTTTACCCAAATAAATTAGACAACAATGTTTGAAACTTACTTAAAACAGTTATAAATCATATTTACAGCAATATACATTGCAAATTAATTTCATATTAATAAAATAATACTGTTAGTATTCATTTTAAAGTAGGATTATGTAAACCGTGTAATCTCCTTTCATCATTTACCGCAAGATGTGATACAAGTTATTATATATGTACACAAACTTTGTAAGCTGAATTGGAAGAGATACTTTCACATATTCATATGGAATATAAACTTTTTTCCAACTTTTCTGTGGTAAAGTTGAATTTCTTGCGTGGATACGATCGGATGATACGAAATTGTTTGACATTATAGTGCAACGTGCTGAATAAAATATTTTACGGTGTCATTTAATTAAACGCAAACATTTATTCTGGCTCTCCGTTTGAGAAGTTTCTTAAGTTATTGACATTGGGAAAGAAATATATGCGAGGCAAGTGTTGAAAGTACGTTATGAGGAAATAATAACAAAATAAAAAAACATTGCACATAATAGAAAAATCCGCTTTCGTGTTAAATCTTCATCTTTTGAGTAAAGCAAACGGAATCCTATTTTTCAACCACATTTGGCCACTGCCGAAAATAACCTTAAAATGATAGTGAATATTTCAAAATCAACATGAACGTCTCAAATTTATTTTTTGTAATATCAACATTGTTATTGTTCGAAAAGTAATAGACTGGTCAAAACAATTTGCAGATATTTCATATAATTAATAATAAGAAGTACTGGTCTATTTCAATAAGCTAATTTCGTCTTTTTTAAGCATGAAACCGAATACGCAAACTTCTGATATACTTATTATAATTGTTTGCTTTAGCACTGATAATTGTTTATTTGATTAGGTTGTTTTTTTAATTTTTAAAAATGTGCCCACGGTTGAGGTTCGAACCCACCACCTTCTGATCTCTAGTCAGGTGCGCTTACCTTTGCGCCACCGCGGGTTAGGAGTTCGAGACTTTTAATCGTATAGTGAATAATATCAATATTAAAAATTCTTATTACAATTTTCTGCTAAAAATTAAAAAAAAACACTTAATTATCAATGCTAAGGCAGAATTATATTATAATAAGAATTTTGAGCATTTAGAAACACTAATTTTAAAATTATTTAAAATTATTATGATAGGTTTACACTTGCGCTAAAGCGATTGTCGTTGAAGTATCACTTCTTCACGCATCTCGGGCAGTGATCAAAGCTTCATCTCTGTTATTGGCATTAAAGATTTGCACATAGGTTAATTGGAAAGTGAAGGAAAACAACAAAGGGTTTCTAAAATGTTTGGAGACAGTCAAAGTGTAATTCATAAGCCAATCGGTTTTTGAAAATTGGATATACTTGATAAAGAACCACAACATTCTTTTGGGGAAAATGGAACATTACGAAGTTCGTGGAGCCCGAAGAGAATAGGAGAGTACCGCAAGGATCCATACTGGGGTCTGTATTATTCTTGCTATACGTAAATGGTATTTCCACAAGTGCCTACTACCATAAAACGTTAATGTACACAAATTGTACATCATCCCTTTTGCGAAACAAAGGTGTCAGTTTGACGTAGGCTACGGAAAATGTTCTGGCGGAAGCTGAGGAATGGTTTGGCGCGAATAAGCTAAATATAAATGTTCAAACGACCCAAACTTTATTCTTTCAACAGACAATAATCAAAGGAGATCGGGAAAATTTTTAGGTATTTTCTTCGATTCAAGGTTAACATGAGTTGACCAAGTCAACAACTTGTAGTACCATCTTTCAAAATTTATATATGAAATACGAAGAATAAAGAAAATAGCTGGAAAAGACGCCGCACGGCTAACATGCTTTGGGAGTTTCCATAGTAAAGCCACTATTTTTCTATGGGGTGAATCAACAGTAGGACTTTTTTACAATAGAAACTAGCAATCAGTGCAATATTCAGAACAAATTCAACAACTAGTTGCAGAAGTTCATTTAAAACTTTAAACATACTAACCTTGCCGGTCTTCTACATCAGTTTTACTTTACTCCACATTCATATCACAAATAGTGAAAACAACAATTATGGTACTCATAATAAGAATAATTACATGATCTGAATGAACTGCTTTATTGTTCCTCATCTTGTTTCACCTTTCAGAATAATAAATTTGTGTACATATTTTCACATTTCGTACATTCATATCACATATTCAGTATATTCATTCTGAATATACGTCTTTTATGAATTTGTTAATATATTACAAACAAAAAATATTTTGTTAAAATTACTGGGTGCCTTCGTACTATTCATAGCATAAACACTGGTATTGATCAGAATGTTTATTTTTATAATAGACGGGTCAACAGGCTGGTCTGCCATCTGCATACGTTGTACGACAGACAGGCTGGGCGGGCTTGTTAAATGAAAGACGGATCGCGGGCAGGCCGGGACCTAAAGAACTTGTCCTGTGTAGAGCTCTACTTGAGCTACTAGCCCGATCCATAAGGACTAGCAATCTGAGTTCTTGTAACCTTTGGCGGTGTGATTGCCTCCAAATGATTATTTAAATACCCATCTACCTACTCGGTAGTAATTTTTGTAGTTATAAAAAAACTCGCGGTATCATGTGGTAATTAACTAAATAATAAAAAAGAACAATACCAAACTCTGCTTGCTGAGTTCATGCAAAAGCTACGTATTTGTAATCAATTTTTAAATAGACTCACCAGTTTGAGTACTCACTATATACTCACTGCAATCTACCCAATCACGTCATTATTTACTTAGAATGATTTAATTACGAAAATGAATTAAACATCAATAATAAGTTACACTAAACTCTCATTCTCCATATTTTGCAAATTATTTTGATTGACTCTTGAAAGGAAGCTTTCCACATTACGAATGCTGAGTTTTGTGAACGGGATTACATTTTAAATTTAAGTCTTCGAAGAACGATTTTGATGCGTGGTTGAAACCTAACTCAGCCTCTGCCGTCCCAATCTATCGGTGTCCCAATTCCCCCTCATTTTCTGGATTTTAATAAAACCCTTAACGAAAATTGAGCAATGAACTCATTATACGTACAAAAATTATATACAAGTTATTTTGAAATAGTCTATGTGAAAGAACGTTCTTAAAACACTGAATATTTTTAGTTCCACGTTTTATTACAGTAGAGTAATTTCTTCTACGCGATTTCAGGAAATGAAATTCCCGTCACACTTAATCCTCCAATACGACTTCATTCAAAATTAATTAGCTGGAAATAGTTTGGTTGTCTGCGATCTCTTGGCATTTTAACATGGTAACACACAGCTTTAAACTGTCTATCTAGCAATTATTTGTTAGACATCGGTTAGAGGAGTACAAGGATTTATTGTTTCTTACTTTTTTTTTATCATTTATTATTCCAAATATACCAAACATTCCCATAAACTTGAGGTACCGCTTTATTATGTGTTACCTTTTGTTGTTTCATGGAATACATAAATATGTACAAATATAACAATTGTAAATATACTTAAGATATTAACGTAAGATCGTCTTACTGTTAGTTAATGTTAATAAAGATTTTTATAGTTATAAAAAGAAATAGTGTTTAAGTTTATGGAAATCCGTTTCGTAACAGCAACACGAAAAAGCATGAAAAGCGCATTAGAAATACTTAAAAGTCCATGAAATTGTTGTGTTACTCCTTGTATCTATTGTCTAACTTTACTATGCCCATTATTTCTTCTCTAATTATATTTGTTGTTAAAGTAACTGGTTAATTATATTATATTCTGTACCAGACGATTTTGACTTTTAATTTCTAATTGCTTAATTTACATATTATAATGTTAGTTAGTTTAATTTGTTTTTACACATGTTATTAACCCATTCAGTACCAACTTATTTTTTTATTACAAAATTCAAAAATTTCCCGTAAAAGCTTTGTGTAAGGTGTCGTTTAGTACATAAATAGACCTAGTTTGACAATTCGTCCTCAAGGAATAGGATAATAGGCCATCTTATAAATAGGACGCTGGCGTTACATGTATAATTTTGTAATCTGAACTGTACCAATACAAAATACAAAAGTAAATATGAAAGCAGTAAGTCTTATATTAACAATTTCAGCGATAAGGAGTAAAGCAGCCCTTGCAGAGCGTAACTTGACATTTGATACAAAATGTAAGAGGCTTTGACTTGCATGCTTTACCTTGGCATATTCTTTGTTTATCTCCTCGTTCAATACAATGTCCTTTTCGGTCATATGTGACATCCTCAAAGACTTTTGATGCTCAAGACGTAATTGGCCGACTCATCCTTGGTCTCACGCCTAATTTTATATAGGTCACAGCAAACCCTCTTCTAAAATTTAGCAACGTCATATTTGAAGAGTTGACCAGTCTGAAGAGACTGAATTCATTTACGATAGCCATATCAATCATTCGAGTAAAAAGTACCCAGTACTTCTTAGTTGAGGTACATTTTTCTTCTGTTTGGATTTTCTATCCCATCGGAGTCCTTGAGATAGGGGATCGATGGTATCATGACTTGTTGCAATGGTCACACATTTATTGTCATTCCACTTCAAGAAAAAGATTATTATTCGTATCAAATCTGTGATCAAAAGTTCCGCGAGGCTCTTTGGCCAAGCTCTTGGAATCTTTTAGTGGACATTTTGCTAGTCTATTTTCCCGTAACGTGCTAGTGGCTCTGCATCTCTTCTGTTGCAGATGCAGCAATAAGTCTCTGCTTGTGAATAAATTGTCGAAATAAACGTAGTGGCTTGTCGGGTCTATCCAAGTAATCCAGTAAGTTTAACATCACTCTTATTCCCAAGTTCAAATGCTGATTTTTTGGCTACATTTGTAGATGTTTCAGCACCACAATATAAATCAAACTTGAAGCAATAACCGTTAGAGCCAAATAACGTCCAAAGTTTGTAGCCAAAGCGGATCGGTTTCCCGCGTATGAATTGTTTCAACCCATGTCTACCAAAACATTTGACGATCATTTCATCAATCGACAAATCTTTGATGAAGACCGAACTGTTGGACCGTTTCATTGATCATAGTGAGCAACGGTCGAAATTTGAAGCCTATATTTTTATTATTTCCGTTTTTCAATAGATCGTTGTCGTTGAAATGTATACCGTAGTCGACAATTTTTAATTTCTGTTTATACTTCTATACTAGCTATCTATCCCATGCATTGTAAATGCAGCGATGCCTGCTCTCCAACAGTGGTGGGAGTAGCACAAACAGTCGGGGGTATTCACATTTCATAGGAAACTTTGCCGGGTGTACTTGGCAACCTCGCTATATGTTTGTCTTTACTTTATTTCGCTGTGCTCTTTTCCTCTTCTACTTTCGTACCAGAAATTAAAATTTGTCGACTACGGTGTATCGATTTATATTGAGGCATCTGTTCCTGGACAGACGCTTCTTCACTCTTCCGACCAGTAGTGTTTCTCAGTTTTCAATTTACAATAACTCGAACGAATACATCAAAATACCTTCTGGTGAAAAAGTAAAGTTTGTTTCATTTTTTTCTACTGCAGCATATCTGACCATTTCTTTAGTTATAAAAATCATTATTGTTTTAGTGAAAAACTATTTACAAATCTTGTCTTGTCTGTACGTTTTTCAGATCGTCAAACGATCTTCTACTCTCAATTTTGTATAGAGGTCCATTTTACGCCACATAGCTGATACATCGGTGAGCGGCCTTTTTTTCTTTGATTTTGGAGGTGAACCTTTTGTGCCGGTTTTTTTTTGTTTGTACAGGTACTAGTTCTTCACTTTCTGCTTCTAGTTCTTCGCTTTGTGAAGAAGTAGGTATATTGCAATTCGAATCCTCCAGGTCACTCATCTGCATTAGCTACGCCTATGATAAGAATAATGTGAATGATTACGTATTGCATCAAGTGATAAATTTGTAGTATACTTATTATATATTCATCTGCCTCATCCTCATCTATGAAATAATAATCAGCATCTGGAGGAAGAACTACAATGCGAGGATTTTCAACATCATCCAAAAACTCTATATCATTTATTAGTCTTGGGGTTCCTGAAGAGTTAGAGCTTTTTGGCACATTTTGCGTTATTATATTAAAAATATTACGTAGACAAGTAAATCTCACGACGTTATTAAACTCGAATTTTTAGGAGCTAGGCACACTGACAAATCATTATTTTTAGGTTCTGATCCATTCATCGTTTGATTATGGCAGTTGCCAGCGTCCTATAAATATGACGGACATGTTTAGGTGTTTAGAAATATTTTATTAATTTCTTTTATTGCGTAAAACAATATTTTTCCTGTCAAGATGATGAATTTTGATTTCAACCAATGCAGTTATTTCGTTTGTAAAACACAATTGGCACAAATATGCAACTCAAGGTTAAGTTAAAAGTATAGAAAATATAGACAGATTTCCATTTTTTACTTATCGAAACGACAGTAAATAAATTTGAGAAAAATATTTTATGCTTGCTACAACTCGGAATAAACGGGGAAAAAATAATACATAATCAAATAGACAAAATCAGTCATGAAAAAATCATTTGCATATTGTCCTATTAATATGACGCTGGTTTTTAATGAGTTAAGTATTATAGTAGTTATTCCGCAACTAATTTCATCACTTACATTCTACAGCAATATAATTACATTTTCTCTTTAATACAAAGATTAATATTAATTTAAAACAAAAGCATACCTTATAAGACTCATTTATTATTCATATTAACTAGCTACATTATTAAAGACATAACAAAGCTTTCAGTAAAGACCGTGCACAATTGTATAACATTAATTATGTTAGTTTATGTCTTGATGTATACTTTCCTTAATTGCGTGACCTTATAATTCGCAATAATAAGAAAATTTCGGTAGATTCCTTTAAGAATTTCTGGAAGAGGAGAATATTAGTACTGTAACGAAGAATATAATATAAGTCGTTTATCTTCTCAATCCTTAATTAATTAGCACATTTAGTTAAGAATCCTTTCTTAAAATAAATTGGTCTATAGGTTCTCAAGATTCTCAAGATCTATAAAATATCATTTTTTTTCTTTATCCCTTTATACAAAAGTCTTATCCGCCTCACATCGGCATTAAAATAAAGTAGAATTTAATGAAGTAATCCCAAAATGGTAGAAGAATAAAAGATAATAGATGAACGATTTTACCGTGCCATCAATTCCACAAAAACGTCAATGAAATCCAACAGAATCGACCCTCTAACCTCGAGCGTAAGTCATTTCGTCTGTTCCCGAAGTGACGGTGAAATCTCCCCGGCGTAGACAATGGTAACGGACCAGAGAGACAGAGAAGGATAGGTATGGCAAGGAGAAGCTCGAAGTTCTACCGTTTTCATTAGTGCGTGGAATGATTTTGCAGAGCCCCTGAATAACGTGCCCCAAAACAGGATTGCAAGGCCAAAAGTCCGTCGTTCCAGGTCCTCGTGTATTAAAACCCTCTTCTATGCAAAACGATTCGAACCATCTGTATCTGTGCCGGTTTATAAAGGAATTCGATATTTCATCTTCCCTGATTACTTGATTTAGGTTATTTACTGGCGAAGGAAGGGCAAATCCAAATATCCGATGTTCATTTAGTCTATTAAGTAATGTGGCTTTTACTGAAAATATCAGGATTTAATGTTAATTAATTTCATATCACAAAATATGAATCATTTCTATATTAAGGGAAAGTTCAAAATTTAACAGTAGATTATAATTTAGATTTAGGTAGTATTACGTAGAAACACCCAAAAAAAAAATTCATAATATAACTAACTTCTCCCCAATTCTGTTAGAATTCCGTAATATATATTTAAAATAACTATTTTAAGTAAAAATAAAAATAAAGCTCTTGAAAACTTTCTACAATTTTTATTTAGTCTTTGCGACATATGTTTCGATATTTTCATACCATTCTCGAGCTGAACTAACATGTCAATTTGTGTGAAGAGCGTTATATATGCCGTTGTGTTTATTGCCTCTTTTTACATAAATGTCTATTATGGGTGTGTGTTTGTTTATAAAATCTGTGTGTGTGTTCGTTACTTTCTCTTTTCTTTGAATTGATTTTTTAGTTTCTAATATTTCTAATAAATTTAATTTCGGTCCTTTGTTCACATTATGTATAAGTTTACAACCATCTATATCGGGAAAATGGAGATTATCTATACAATGTTCGGCAAGGCCTGTAGTTCTAATATTATGCAATATTGATCTTTTATGTTCTTTTAATCTAGTTTCGATCTTTCTGCCACTTTGTCCGATATATATTGCTTTACAGTCTGTGCAACTAGTTTTATATGCATATACTGGGGTGTCTCTAAAAGGTGCGGAAAAAACGCTACCACACATTTCTGAGGGCAAAATATGACGATCTAACCCAACTTACCTCAGTCCAAAAGTGGATGCTTTCGGAGATACAGAGTGTCAAAAGTTCAATTTGGTTTAATTTCTGTAATAATTGGTATATTGTCACAATATTTTGGTAGGGGGGGTTTCGTGGGGTAAAAAATTTAAATCTGCTCTCATTTTCATTGCAAAATGTAGAGGGCGCCACCTGCGGCATATTGTATCCATTTAAAACGTAATAACTTTTTTGAGACACACTGTATTTAACTTTTAAATAAAAATTCTTATTCTCCAATGTTTTTTACCTAGAAAAGGTATACCTGGTAGGAGTTGATTGGAGCAGCCGTTTATGAGTAATCTGGATATAAAAAATTCATTCCGTATATGGACACATATGCTTCTGTAATTTGGGTGTTATTCTTGTGGCAATTCAATGCAATGGTGCATCCACTTTTGGACTCAGGTAAGTTGGGTTAGATCGCCCTCAGAAATGTGTGGTAGCGTTTTTTCCGCACCTTTTAGAGACACCCTGTATATATATGATATAAAATTATCCCACCAACTCAATTAATAGAATCTATATTTGAAATGTTTAGAATACAAAGCTGGAAGGAGTTAACTGTTTATAAAATACAATTAATAACAGTAAAACGTATAGTTAAAATATATGTGTAAAAATTACGTATCGGCACCCCACAACTTATTTATACCTATGATAATACAAAACTAGCTTCAAATTAAGTTTTTTACTCTTAATAAATCTGTGATAAATGCGTTATTCACAAAATTTTAAAAAAATGCGTTTATACTTTATTTACCTATCTAGAATGCATTACTTGCTACGTAGGCTGTTTTTAAAAAGTAAAATACCTAATTTCGGTGCAAATTTCGAAAAGTTTTTTTTTATAAACTTGTTTTGTATTCACTTCTGAATAAATTTGCATAGTTTAGAAATGTTAGTTTATTTAGTAGTTGACGTGATACTGATCAGATTGATTTTTTCAGTGAAGTAAACTACTACTTTCAGTTTACCGATTTTACTAAATATCTAACCAGCTTTTGAGAGGAAGATTATTATTTCTAAATATAGAGTTTTGTATTGTGGCTTTAACCATTTGGCCACTATCGAACTTGTTTGCAAAAACTATTTTCTCGATATCATGGGACCTGCTAAAATCCCGAGGTCGAAAATTTTCATCGTTACAATACTTCCTCATACTACTAATAATAAAGTAAAACTCGTTAATGGAAGTCTGCCAATGGCACATAGATTGAGTAGCTCTTTCTTCATATTCTGCTCTAAGTCATCTCAAGAATTGTAAACGAGAAAACCAAACCTACTAGTCGTTAAATAAGTCATTTCTTCCTTTCTTCTCAGCTCCTCTCTTCGCTTCTTTTATACTCTTTCCTCAATTTCATACCGAGGTAAATTTGAGTGATCAATACCATTCATATTGTTTTGTCCTGCGCTTTCTGTCTTTGTCTCCTAATATCTTTATTTCTTATTTTATTTGTTGGTAGTCCGTATTTTCCTAAAGTAACTCATTTTTAACTTTTCCGCCCATCACTATGTAAAGAGAACGTAACTGAGTTACTATCGAAGACATAACTTTAGTTATAACGTCCCAAGATAATCAAATACCGTACATCCCAGTGCTGAACAATGATAGATAGATACAAAATTTCATTACACACAGAGAGAAAAGTAATAACAACCGATGTGGTGCATATTGTGTTGCATATTCAACACAATTACTAATACATTTATCACGGCTGCTTGCATCCAATTTGACAGTTTTTAAAACGTCAGTGACTGTCAAAAAATTACAGTTCTATTGTAATTTTAAGTGACGGGGCGAAATAGTATATTAAAATACAAGTTTCATAAGACACGATTTTTGCGCACGCGTTCAAGTTTAGAAAACGAGCCGCTAGGCGAGTTTTCTAAAGAACAAGTGCGCAAAATGTCTTATGAAACGTGTATTTTATACTATTTTTTCTATTTCGGTTATTAAAAGTTCAAAAAAGCTTAAAATAAGAGACATGTTTTGTTCGAATATTTTAGAAATTTTGCTTTTTTGAAGTTGGTTACTCTGATTTTTACGTAGAACGTTTTAAATATTTGAATATCGGTGGCGCTATATATGTAATTGTGTTTAAAATTCAGACTGATTTATACAATTAATTATTTCAAATTATCAACAAAAAGGACGAAATAAATAACTGTACGCCCCCAGCGATTCGCAAAATAGCAGAAGACAATTTACAAAATCTTTCGTCCACAAACTCTCTACATATTTATCAAAACAAACTTTTATCACAGTTGTACTATTCAGCATGGTAAGTAAATGTCAATAGTAGCATCCGAAAACTTATCATCCAACTCTGCTTAACAATTTATATTGCTAAATAGTAAGTGAAATGTTAGCATGTGTGCTTTTTATTCTTTGTACAATTTTATTGCACATTTTTGTTACTTTAAAGGCTTATATTTTGACATTTAAATACGATTTGGTTCCATTTTTTTTGTTACCAACTTCAAAAAAATAAAATTAGCGTGCGATAAAGTAATACTTTATGCAACCAAGACGGGTGTCGTAAAGTGCACTTTATAGCACCGGAATAGAAAAAAATGTTTTCGATATGGTCTCGACTGTGAGATATGTATATATTACTTTACTCCCTTGATACGTAGATATACGTAAATAATTATTAACAATTTTTCTAACCTTTTCGACTCCTATTTCCACATTTCTAATGAATAATGACATATATTTTTTATTATATTTTCAATTTGATCATTGTTGCATTTCAATATTTTTTGGTGCCCCATTAATAATTCAGTTAGTATTATAGCCTTGCACCAAGATGAGAGGAGGCTGTAATCCTTTAATCAATTTCTATTGTCGACTTGTTTATTAAATCTTGTATCTTATTTCAAGGGTTGAGAAAATTTGGCGCGTAGATTATTATTTGTGTCCATTTAAATAATAAATAAATCTGCTACATTGTTGGAATACAACAAATAATCTGTGTTTTTACTGTCTGTAGTCTATTAAAGTTTTACTGGTTTTGTTTTTATGCGTTTGATTAACTTTTCGGTGATGCAGTACCACCACTACGATTCAAAAAAATTAGGTGTGGCAAAATCCTATTTTAAGTACTTCTATTCTCTTAATAAATCCCTATAGAATGCTTACTTTGCGATATATTTGAAAAAAGTTTACTTGCTAGGAGTAGAAGTGCTACTTCCGAATTTTAAAATTTCATTTATACAAAAACCAATATAAATCTAACTCTAAATATGTACTTTTGTACTCTTGATAAATATATACAAAATGCATAATTTACGACATATTTGCAAAAATTCGCTATTCGTAAAGAGTAAAAGTGTTACTTCCGGACCGAATTTTGAAATTTCTTTTATAAAAAAGATATTTAAAATTATGTTTTAAATACCTTTATACTCGTAATGCACCTGCCTAAAAAGCATGACTTGCGGGATATTCGCAAAAAACTGATTATCGATAAGAGTAAAAGACCTACTTCCGGTAGGAATTTCGAAAAAAAATTTTAATACAATTTTTCTCAAATTTAATTTTGAGTACATTTGAGTTCTTTATAAATTTGTATAAACTTAGTAATTGACGAAATATTTGCAAAATTCGATTTCTTCACTGAAGTAAACTACTACTTCCAGTCTACCGATTTTACTAAAAAACTAATCAGATCTCAAGAGGGAGATTATACACGTAAATACAACATTTGGAATAAATATCTACAGCAGTTTGAGCGCTATAGTGGTCACACACACATAGACACACAGACATTTATTAAAAACCACTTTTTTGATGTCAGGGGACTTCAAAACGTGGGCATCTGCAAAAATCTCGAGGTCGAAAATTTTCGTCATCACAATACCTACTTCCTTATACTACGTATAAGAAAGTAAAACATACCGTTCATTTTATTTACTATAGGCTAGTAATTAGATTTTGTTTGGACGAAACCGATCAGAATAGTTTAAATTCTAAATTCCCTTTATTCTTAATGTATTTTTTTTAACAGCTAACATACAGGACACTGCATCTACGAAATAAACATAAATTTAATAATATCACAAGTATATTAGCAAGCTTTTGCCTTCTCTAATGTTTTATTTTACCATTTTGAATACCGTACTTCCCACTAAAGTCGAAATGAGAATTTCAATAAGCACTGGCAGGGAGCAATTGCCCTTATTTTGTAATTTAAATATACCACTTTTTTAGTCCATTTTCCTTTTCTCTCTGCTTCTTCGTCAATTTCTTGCTTTTTCTGTTCGTCTTTTCGGCGTATAAATGATGAGAATAATGTCCAAAATGTACATGGAATTCCGTTTATATCCAGGCACAGGATGTAATATCAACTGAATGACGGTCTGGCTTGCCATGAACTTCATGTAAATATAGTTTTTACTGCCTTCGCCGGAGTAGCGCCGTCGAGTGTTACGATGTTGTAATTTTTCTGCAGAGGTTACTTGTATTAGTCGGATATTGGACACTTATACGAATATTTCATGCGAAACGTGCACTTTACCACTTTTTCCGCGAGTTCTCTTGTTCTTATTTTGCTGAAACGTCTACTTTATACAGTACTGTTTAGCACAATATCGATTCAATGCAGTGAGGAATTTATAAAAATTTCGTTATATTTTGCAATTTAAAACATAATATGTAAGATATATTTACGTTAAGGTTGGCGTACCGTACGCTGCACCGGACAATATTCACGTTGAAAACATGCTCACATTTTTTTGATAAGAAATAGAAACTATTAATTTAATTGTTATAAAAAGTACACAGTTATGTTAAGTTGATTCGAGGTAGTAGTGGGGTTTAAATGTCTAATTGGGCTGTTTTGTCACTATATACTGTGAATAAAATACCCCTTTTAGAGGTAATAATAAATATTTTTTATCTGTAATTTTCAAATAAATTATAGCATTCTTGCACACCCTCCCCCCTGGACCTAAAAAAAATTGGTCTGCATTGTAACAAAAAATACTGCAACGAAAATAATATCTTCGTTTGTAAATGGTATCAAAAATAAGAATGCGTTGATATTACGTGAAATTAGGGTTACAATTCAACTATAGTGTGGACAAAAACCGTCAAAATGTAGATCCATTACATCAGCAACCTGAATATTAATGTAGCTTCTGGACATTAGGTGGCACTGCAAATTAGGCGTATATATGCATTATTAATTAAAAATGTTTAAAGGATAACTACTTTTATTTATTTTTTCATATAGAAAAGGTATTGAAAATTAAGTTCTAAATACTTTTATACTTATAACGTACCTGTCTAAAAAGCATGACTTGCAAAATATTTGCAAAAAACTGATTTTTGATAAGAGTAAAAGACCTACTTCCGGAAGGAGTTTCGAAAAACTTTTTTAATAAAATTGTTCACAATTTTAATTTTAATTACATATGAATTCTTTATAAATTTGTTTAAACTTAGTTGTTGACGAAATATTAGCAAAATTCGTTTTTTTCACTGAAGTAAACTACTACTTCCGGTCTGCCGATTTTACTGAAAAGCTAATCAGATCTCAAGAGGGAGATTATACACGTAAATACAAAATTTGGAATTGATATCTACAGCGGTTCGACCGCTATCGTGGTCACACACACACACACAAACACACACATGTTTTAAAAACAACTTTGTTGGTATCAGGGAACTTCAAAACGTGGATATCTGCAAAAATCTCGAGGTCGAAAATTTTCGTCATCAAAATACTTCCTTATACTACGTATAAGAAGTAAAAAATAATGATTATAAATTTTAAGAATCCCTATTAGTTTCTTAACTTTAAAACGATGTTACTGGAAATACTGGAATACCTAGTGAAGTACCTAACAATAAATGTTTGTTCATATTTAAAGACAAGTAAATTTGATTATTTTTTATTAAGTAATGTAACTTTTATACTAATCAGTTATGGAATAGATTCAAGGACTAATAAATAATAAATATAAATTCAAAGACATGACAATGTTGGCTCAAAATTATTACACATGAAACATATATTGTGTGACTCTTACTGGCGACGAATTTAATTACCAAATGAGATAGAGCTACTGCTTGATAGTCCCAATGGATGAATTTCTCCCACTTTCCTCTACGCCAAGCGACAGTTGGTGCTCGCGTTAATGAGAAAATACTTTATTAATATGCACACCTTCTATCACAAACATTCAACTGTTTTACGATGCGATATATTCTGCATCGCGTAAATCATTTGGTATACAATGTGATCTGTATATGTTTTAAAATATTATTGTAAGGATAGTGTTAACAATTCAGATTTTGCCATAAGGATGAACACAAAGTACAGATGTTAGTAATAATAATCCATATCTCAACATATACTAACGAATACTAATTATGACAATATTTTTCTCATAAACTTTTTATTTTATTTTTTATATATAGGGTTCGTCAATGAAGCGGAAAAATTTAAAACTACTGTATCTACAGTATGTATTTATTTTAACATTAATGTTTTTACAGTTTTCTCTTAAGTTAGACTTGCCATTTTATTTTCTAAAAACAGTACTTGACAGGTCAGCACCATTACGATCTACGCATTCATGTAGTCTTATTCGAAAACTTTCCACTGTTCGCCGTAACATTTCCGATGTAATACGTGCCACTTCTTGAATTTTTAGTTTTAGTTCCTCTAACGTTTGCGGTCGTTCAATATACACCTTGCTCTTGAGCCAACCCCAAAGTAAAAAATCGCATGTGGAAAAATCCTGCGATCTGGCACCACCCTAATCCAGGACATCCCAAATCAAAGGAAGCGAGCACCCCCGCACCGCTACACATTATATTCTTTTTTTGTGATCCTGCAATACGCTCGTAAAATTTATTTAAACATCAATATCTGTGTAATAATAGCAACGAAAAACAAACTTGACTAAATGTCCAAAGCAACAAAGAATTTCAAATTATAACAAAGGAGCGCACTCTCTAAAATAGTTATACAAATAATTTTGCAATAATAACTGCAATAGCTTCATTGCTGTGCATTTAATTTAATATAAACGTACAAAGTGAACATATTTCCCATTGTTTTACGAATTCCCATTTTATTTCTCAGGGAAAACAGTAGCAAATATTACTCGTTTTACCCTCAAACCGAGTCCATCATCAAGTTCAATATATACGTACAATAAAACGTCAACAAGACATAAATTAGGTCAATAACACTAGTTCAAAAAAAACACCTCCGGCCAGAATTACACTAACCTTTCGTCATTTCACATATTAGCCAGGAATTTATTTTGGTCTTGACAGCCCTTAAAGCTTGCAGATTCCTTAAGGGGAAATGCCCATTACCTCAATCAGTTTTTTCCAAATCCTGATTTTATTTTTTAAAACATCTAAACAATTATTTTTTAAATTAGTAAAAAATGTAATAGAAATATGATAGCGTATTCCTTTTTCCGAAAATATATACAAAAACAAAATAAAAAAGTAAATTAGAAAAATATCCAAAAATTAAAGACACTATCCATAATTTAAAAAATATTCGAACTAGGTCCTTGAAAGAGTCCAAAAATATTTTCACAATTAATCCTGTGATAGTTGAAAAGTCTTGGAAGCACATATTTTTCTATCCCTCAACCTATATTTGTTTGTATTACGTGGAACCTCCATGTAATTTCTCTCATTAGCTCAGTTGTAATTATATTACTGTAATTTCACTATATCGCGATTAAAATAGTTATTTTGATATAGAACGCGAAAGAAACAGGTTTTCCACATTTAGTAACTATAGATTTTTGTAATTTACACTGACATTCTCACATGTGTTTCCCCCAGTGCATCGAACTATACGGTTTAGAGTCAGTTGCGATCTTTTAAGGTGGCAATCTCATCCCGAATATTTATTAAACGTCGACTTAAACCATCATTAATTTTCGATCAACGACGTCAATATATTTATCCAATAACTATGGTCTTGCTGAAGAAAATGTTAAAAATAAACTCATCTTTTTTGTCATCGGTCTCTTTTGGCTCTATTTTCGTCGCTATCTTCCTGTACTCATCACAGTGGAGCCCCCCCCCCCCCATCTGTTAATATAGATCGTTATCGTAAACTAAACTTTCCGATTGACCGATTTAACGTTTGGGAGAGTTCAGCCACTGAGTCGAATTCATATTTTATATTCCGGGATGAAAAACGAAATCCGGGTCGGCAAGATTTAACAGCCCGGAAGACTATCATTGTGAAAATCACACGTACAATATATACACATGTTCCTTTTTTTTGGCGAAGCCGTACTGTAAATTATGGACAAATTTCCAGGAATATATTATGGAATAAAAGTAAGTGTATAGGAGGTCTCGCAAATTCGTTTCTAATATAAAGTAGAAATGTTTATATTTGACATAGAAGGGATTATATGCATATATTATTCAAAATATTTCAAACGTTAATATGTAATAGTAAAGTATCCTTTACTATTTAGAAAATGCACTTAACGTGTATCTTTTTCTTTTGAATCTATTTATCGTTGTTAATTTGCACTGATTTGTTCGAGTATATTATCATCTCTCTCTTATCTCTCGCTCTTAGATGTCATGTGCTGAGTCTCGTGTAAGATATTACAGTATTTGAATTTCGTGGCTTGTTCGTGTAAATTAATACCTTAAGGATTTTCATGGAATATAATTTTACTCTGCTAAACTTAGAAAATCCAGCCACTTGAATATATCATTATTTCTACGCAAATGACAGAAGTAGTGAGTAGGTTGCTCTAAGCAATCATTGATGTTTGCTTCTGTCGCCATTTTGGTGAAACTACGAACATCTCTCTTCATGGGAGCTTGAAATATATCTTAATATCCTCGAAAAGGTCCTGTTTATTGCGCTTGTCGGCAAAATATGTTTTTCTTTAAAAAATATTTGATATGTTATGTTTATTTTTGTTAATGTGAGCTGCAATAGTTGAATTAAAAGAATAGCTGTCGGAATTATTGTTTATATTCACTGGTGCCCGTCTTAAAGTTTCTATCAGTCTGGCCGATTTATACACCTGTACAAGCAAAACATACTACTCTATAGACACCTGATTTTGTTTAGATGATTGAACAAGTAATATATATATACAGTGTGGAAATAAAGTAACGGATAGAGCCATTAACTTCGTTAATATTTATTTCTTGAAAAAAATCTCGAAGGGGTGTGGCGATATTAACTAAAGGAAATATTTTTATCGCATTTTTAGTTTCTTACTTCATTTGTTTTTCATGTTATGACGTCACCGACTTTTTTTTTAAATGACAACCTATAATTTTTTTAATTGATTTCGATAGTACTTTCAATTCTCTATCGAATGATATAAAAAATTTTATAATGTTATATTTGAAAAAAAATTGAGAAATGGAGTCTTGAAGTTCAAATATTAACAATTCATTAAACGAATTTATGGTGGAATTCTGTAACCTTCTCGGAAGCTCCGATTATCGTAGGCCCTGGCAACGAAGTGACGTTGCGATGACGATTTCAGAATTTTTAAAGTTAGTGACGTAGAAGTGTCAATTTACGATTTTTTGTACATAACCTTTATGTTTAACATGTAAACAGACATATCATCTCGTAAATATATACCATATATACGAAAATTGCTTGAAATATAATATAAGCGATTGCAAACATTTTTTTTTAAAGAAAATGTACGGAAAATTTTGTAATGCCAAGACATAGTATAAACATAGGTTTATACTGTGGCCAAATTTCAGCAAGAACTGCTACCATTAAGGGGGTTTCATAGGACGTAGTATGACAGTAGTGTATAGTGAATTTGCAGATAAATGTCTTTTCGGACACGTCTGTGGATGATGAAATGTGATTTTTCTATGAAGCCAACAAGAACAGGTATTCCTATAAAGTGGACATTGTTTTTCTTACAAGAGTACCTAAACACAAGAAAATACATAAACCCAGCAGACAATATCCATACAACATAACGCATGTGAAATGTGCACAAACTAAATGTTCGAAAAAGTCTATCATGGTGTTCACAATAACTTCACAATTTAAGGTTGACTTTTTCATAAGAAGTCAAACCGCAAAGATTTTATCAATATGTAACTATATTGAACGATTAATGCTTTAGGCTCCAAAAAGGTAACATTAAGTTTTTACAGCATAGGGCAAAGTATATAAATGGTTGAAGGATATAGATGATTTTGTATTTAGAAAATTGACCAATCTTCTAATATGTTGCACTTGGTTTCAATATTGTTGTTCGTCCCAAATCATTTGTATTTTACTAGTTGTAGGAATGTATTACCTGACTAGGAAAAGGCCTACACAATAACATTTGATATCGAGTACACCAAATCATTCAATTGCAGGATATTGTTGTCGAGCCACTGAAGATATAGGAATTGAATGTTATGTTTATGTGCAGTTTTAACAGGAAAGTAATATTCAGTAGCTAAAATTGGCACATTTTCAACTCGAAAAAACGATAAGAATATAAAAAATTATTGTTTAATGGTTTAAAAAATATACCAGTATGTATTATAAAATAATGAAGACATTGGACTTGAATAATTATATTAATACTAGATATCACTTATGTGTTTCCTTTTAAATCTTACTTATTTATTGAAAAATAAAATACATTTTATTGCCAAATATATTTTTTTTATTAACATATAAAAAAAGCACATATATTATAATGGTAAAATTATAGAAAAGCAATTACAGTACCTGGAATATAAACAATACTTAGAAAAGAAATATATATGCAAATAAATGAAAGACTCCAAGCAAAAGTATTACAAGGTAAAGTAAACTTATGAGATATGTGTGAATTACAGTAAAGGCATATTTCATTTTAAAATATGTATCGACTAATGTACTATAATAAATTATTCCCTCATTTTTTTATACCTATCTAAAGTGTGGCAGTATGTTTTGTTTACTATGTAAATGCACTGATGTTAAATTTATATGGTAAATTTAATATTTTACCAGATACTTTCAACAGATTTTCAATATAATCCAAGATTTTGCATAAATCCTTTACACAAATTTTATATCCTATTTCTTATATATTTAATATGTACATTATTTTCATGTTTAGGGTTTGGTTCATAAGACAACCTATTTGTTTTAAATTAGTTGTAAACACTTTTATATACATTAAAAATGCAAGTGCATGCTTCCAGTCACTTTGGGATGCCTCACATTCTTCCAATTTCCAAATAATTTTTCTGGTTTTGAACTAAAAGATGTACATATATATATACATAATAAAATATAGAATATAAGTCACAATTTTACCTGTAATATGGTGTTCGTCATTGCCTTACGTAATTGTAAATTACTCTTTAGTGCCATGATATACAGTATTTGTAAATTATACTAGCTATTTTCACAGGATGGTACATTAATGTGCAGAATATGGAGCAACACCAATAACAACTTTGCAAAATAGTATTTGTCATTTCGATAATATTCAATTCAATATTAAGCATGCTTCTGAGGAATTATTTATTGGATTGAATAACAATAGTTCCATAAGATAACCAATATCACCTGCATTGAAATATGTAGATTACATTATTAGAATGTTATCGTACAACATAATTACCCATGCATAACATTTTTTTGATTCACAGTTTACGGGAAATTTTATCTGCCCAACAAATTTCCTCATCATGTGATCTTATGAATTACACAACTAACTGATATCTCACCAAATAAAACAAGCTATTATTCTGGTAGCTGCCAAAGAATGTAAAATATAAACTAAATATTGTTTAGACCTGTAACAAAGATGTTATGTATGTACACTGTATAGGTATAGACACTTCAAGTAATCTTCAAATGTAACTACATATATGTATATTATTTACCTGGATAAGGCTCCGAACTCCAAAACTTTCGCTTAAAATGCTTTTACATGATCGATTAACTGGTTTCGTAAAAAGGCATATAATTTCTGGAATAAAGGGAATATATTACACTCTATAAATATATTTTACATAGACAATCCCTACCTGTTGTGGTCTACATGTAACAATAATGCTATAAAGTCATATTTATATTTGCAAACAAGAACGATAATAAATATAAAATTATAACCTACAAAACTTGATGACCAAAAACCTCGTGACACTTCTACGTCACTTAACTCTAAAAATTCTGAAATCGTCATCGCAACGTCACTTCGTTGCCAGGGCCTACGATAATCGGAGCTTCCGAGAAGTTACAGAATTCCACCATTAGTCACATAAATTTGATGGAAAAGTTGACGGCAAATTGGTTTTTATTATAAAAATGGCTTTTATTGTATATAATATAAAAATATTGAAAAATTTAATTGTAAATTTACCATCTACTCCATTCAAAGTTAATATTCACATTAAAAGTAAATTCATTAACCAGGAAAAAAAATCTAACGATAACATCACACAAAAATAAGCACAGAAATAACACTTACTTTAATGTGTTACTTACAAATTATTATATTCTGACAGCTGCAGCTAATGTTTTTTGTTTTAGGCATCGGTAACTAAATTTATTTTGGCAATATAATGAATTTTTAATATTTGAACTTCAAGACCCCTTTTCTCATTTTTTTTCAAATATAATATTATAAAAATTTTATACCGTTGGATAGAGAATTGAAAGTACTGTTGAAATCAATTAAAAAAAAATATATTTTGTCATTTACAAAAAAATAAGGTGTGGCCACCACACGACTTTCTTATACGTATGAGGGTTTCATATCATACAATTTTAAAAATTATTTTATACAAAAATTATTCAAAATCCTATTCTAAGTACTTCCAGTCTCTTAATAAATCTCTATAGGATAAAAGTATTACTTCCGGTACGAATTTTCAATTTTCATTTATACAAAAAATATTCCAAATCCAACTCTAAATACTTTTTTATTCTTGACAAATAGGTATATATAGAATGCATAATTTACGAAATATTTGCAAAAATCGCTATTCGATAAGAGTAAAGTGTTACTACAACTCTAAATACTTTTGTACTCTTGACAAATATATATAGAATGCATAATTTACGAAATATTTGCAAAAATCGCTTTTCCATAAGAGTAAAAGTGTTCCTTCCGGTCCGAATTTTGAAATTTCATTTATACAAAAAATATTTCAAATCCAACTCTAAATGCTCTTGTACTCTTGACAAATATGTATGGAATGCATAATTTACGAAATATTTGCAAAAATCGCTACAAGTGTTACTTCCGGTCCGAATTTTGAAAATTTTTTTTTACAAAAGATATTGAAAATTAAGTTCTAAATACTTTTATACTCGTAACGTACCTGTCTAAAAACCATGACTTGCGAAATATTCGCAAAAAACTGATGTTGGGCCTACTTCCGGTAGGAATTTCGAAAAACTTTTTTAATAAAATTCTTCTCAAATTTAATTTTGGGTATATATGAATTCTTTACAAATTTGTTTAAATCTAGTTGACGAATAATTGGCAAAATTCGATTTTTTCACTGAGGGAAACTACTACTTCCGGTCTGCCGATTTTACTGAAAATCTAATCAGATCTCAAGAGGGAAATTATATTCGTAAATATAAAATTTGGAATTGATAACTATAGCGGTTTGACCGCTATCGTAGTCACACACACAGAGAGACATACACACACACAGACACAAAGACGTTTTTTAAAAACCACTTTTTCGGTTTCAGGTGACTTCAAAACGTGGACATCTGCAATAATCTCGAGGTCGAAAATTTTCATCATCACAATACTTCCTTATACTACGTATAAGAAAGTAAAAAAGTCGGTGACGTCATAACATGAAAAACAAATGAAGTAGGAAACTGAAAATGCGATGAAAATATTCCCTTTAGCTAAACTCGGGGTATAGCGATTTTAGCTGAAGGGAATATTTTCATCCATAGTGTCCAGACTTTCTTATACAGGGGCTTTGGCAACATCAAACTCATCGCACCACTAACCGGAGAGGGCAGAACAATGTCTGCGGGCCCAGCTAGTTAGTATATTTATATTTATTTATAGACAAATATAAAATGTATATATGTCAATGACGATCAGGTTTAGGAATAAATTTTCGTCGATTAGCACACATCTATAAAACGGCAAGAACTAAATAAATGTAGTAGTATCAATAACTTTCCCGCTATAATAATATTTACAATAATAAAATAAGGTAGAGGCAGAATCCTGATATTTACATTTTTTGATTATAAGCCGAACATTATTTAATATCCAAATTTTATTCTTTGGTAATAGTAAACACCTGATGAAATCGACTAGTTTGACCCAACCTCTACATACTCAAAAATACTACCTCACCAATTAATCCTCTTAAATATTTACTCATCGCCGACGGAGATGACATGTTAACATTCACGGATGTATTAGTAGGAAGAGTCTTGAGCTGTTTCTTGACGAGGGTCTGCCTGATATATCTTAAATAAATTAGAGGTATCCAAAGACCCAACCCTTTCCATTCTAATCAAATTACAATCTGATTATTACTGGAAATTAATTAATTACGCATTTAGTGCAAACATTATCACAGAATTAATGTAGTGTGGCAACTGGCAAAATCCCAGACTATTTATGTTGACATTTTCACCTTGTCTGCAGCCCTGGAAGCGACTTAATCCGCTCCTGACCTAAAAACTATTATCCGATATGTAATTTGGTTATACGCCTCCCTTGTTTTTATCTTAATTACCTTGTTTTACTCTATTCTTGGCCAAAATACTTGTTTGTTTTACGGACTATTTTCTAGAAATAATAATTATTATGCATAATAAAGTCCTGGCTGTAACGATCCGTCGCGTTCGCACTGAAGAGGAAGTGGTAATTTTTCGCGGAAACGGACTTTAACGGCACTCTACGCAATCGTTATACTTTCTTAACACCCTATTTTATTTGGCAGATGATGAGCAGAGCATATTATTTGAAATACCCTTTTAAAAATAAAACAAACATAGCACTACCATTAATATAAATACGACTACTACCAAGTCTACCAACATAGAACGCATGGTCTCGTCATCTTAGGATAATGGTTAAAATTGCAGGAATTTGAATATTGCTGCTTCACTATGTGTAGGATTATAAAAATACCTTACCAATATTTATGGTGCAGTGTATGACAGTTTAATGCTTAAGCAAATGTATATGGATTTCATGTATTGACAAATAAATTTAACTTGGTTTTAAAGTTTTGTGTTTTGTATGTAACGAAATGCCTATTTAAATTCTAAAATAATGGCTACGTTGTACGGGAATAAAATAGGATTATACAGAGTGTCCCAGAAATTTAAAATACGGAGTATCAGGTATGTAAAGTCCGATCAGAAACAGTCCCAAATATACCGCAATAACGAAGAAATTAAAAATTTAATTTTCTGTGTTGTTTTTTAGATAAAAAAATTACATTACGGACCTGGCACAGAATGTATGTTTATAAATACACGTAAGAATGCTCATTTGTAAATAGAAACGAACACGCATTCATAGAAACGCTTTTATTTGTATAAAAGTGGAAAAAAACCGTTAAATCGTACTCATTCATATAAAACCAGATGGGCGACCCACTTTATTGCAGACCATAAAAAATTATTTTTATTTTTAAAATACGAAGGTTGTTGCTCTTTAATGTGTTTGTAGTCGGAAACAGCTGATTATTATTATTTTAGAATATTCAATAAATCGTAGTTTTTCTAGCCTTTATTACAGTAAATATCAAGAATGTAATTATTTTTTTCTAGCAGGTGTAAAATTAAAGTAATTAATGGTTTGATATTTATTATGAAGTATCTATTCCTCCTCCTTTTTTTTTAACACAAGTTATATGGTGGTCCTGAAAAGGACCGATTGTGAAAGTGAAGCAGGTGGATATTTAGTCCAGGGTCGGCGTAAGGCCAATGAAATTCTTTATTATTTTTTTTCTGCCTTCTGCGCACGAATAAAGACTTGATATTTTGAGGGTACGTTTTTACACAATTTAGCTTCCGATTTCTGCTACTGGGTCTTTTTATTTCTGGGACACCCTGTATTGTGCCATAAATAATTATACCATATCATTTACAGCTTACATAATATATCAATTATAGCGTTAAATACAATCACAATTTTATCTAAACTGTTTTGCATATCCTTAGGTACACTTTCTTAATATACCGTGTTTCACTTTACATGAATACACCTAAATAAATTGTTATTAATAACTCAATTAGCATAAAACTTTGGCTATTGATAGAAGCATAATAACTTAACAAGATATAGGTGCTGGTAACGACAGCATTGCTACGAAAATGAATTTAAAATCAATCTGAGGACAACATAGATCCATAACGCAGTATGCTTATGCAAGTTATGGAAAGTAAAGAAATTCTAGCAAAAACAATATAATTATATCTTAAATAAACGTTAGTCTCGTAGTTTACAATTCGCTTATTGTTAATACGTAGACGATGTTCTTTAAAAGTAATATCAATGCCAGAAGAATAGATAAATAAGTATATCCTTAAATTAGACATAAATGGAGAAGTATACGATTGCATACAATGTTCAGAATGATGCGTACCAATTAATTTCATTAAACTTTCTGTTTTAATTATACCTTGTATACCTGTAATTTTTTATATTTAACATGAAGAATAGTATGAGTTTAAACTTAGGATAAATAATAAATTATCTAGAATTAGGACGAAAAAACAAGCTTTTGGGCAAAATTCTATTTACCTACATATTGTGTATATAAATAATCCAACGTGTTCCACGACTTCCCAGTACCTATTAAAAAAATAAATGTCTAAAGCTTCAAAATATCTATTTACAACTTAGATCATTGAAGTATTCGATGAGAATCGTTTTATAATGTTTGGGAACATGAAGAATATTGAATAGGAATTATCCTGGTGATGCAAGACTTTACCAAATGAGGTTTTTCGGCCTGGATTTCTTTATTCGGTCTATTTAATGATGCATTGTACTCTTCTATTATGCCCCAAACAATCAATAAATCCGAAAAACTGTAGTTATCATCAGAAAACTCACCTTACTTAACTTAGCATTTAAGCCTTCCAACAAGAAAAGTAGTGACAATCTGTTTAAAAATGTACAAGAGACGTACAGACAATGACAATTTAAAGACAAGTCGACGTTAGAGTGCCTTTATAATCAGAGTGCTGAGCTGACGAGATTAGTTCTGATAGGTTGACGCAAATTATACCTACATAATGGTTTCTTGCGTGAAAATGTTTTTCAGTTACAGTCTTATCTTTATTTATCACTTTTTTATTTAAATACACATCCATTTAATACGCATGTTAAGCAAATGAAAATCTCAAACGAATATACACCTGGATAAAGGAAAACGAATTAAAGCTGGCACCAGAAAAAATAGACACTGTAAATATTCTGCCAAAGAACAATACTAAATATTTAGGAATCTTCTTTGATACAAGATGTACCTTTGATGAGCATTTGGGAAGAATGATCCAAAGGGCCGAAGATAAAATGGCCAAACGTGCGGGGCTGATGCCAAATATTGGAGGACCAGTGACCTCCAAAAGGGCTACTGTTGCAAAAGGCGCAGAGGAAGTTATTAATTGGAGTCGCTGCTGCATAAAATACCACACCAACTGTGGATCTTTAGGTTATTACGGGGATTCCGCCGATAGATTTGGCGCAGGAGAGGAAATATATCCATGAAGAAAAAGAAAAAGAAACAGGTAGGAATGCCGAAAGCAAAAATCTGGATGCATGGCAGAATAAGTGGAATAGGGACACACTTAGAGGATAGTGGATCAAGGAGCTCACTCCTATCCAACTTGAAGGAGTGGATCGATGGTAAACATAGAAGTGTGGATTACTATCTCACACAGGTTTTGACAGGGCATGGAGTGTTCAGATGATACATATATATATACAGGGAAAGACTGTGTGTACTGCGTCTGCATTGACTCTGCATAGCATACAATATTCAAATGTGTGCGATGGGATGGTTTAAGGCAAGAGGCAAATAGGAAGTTGAAGAAAGAAGTAACACCAGGGAATCTGGTAGGAACGATGTTAAGTTGTAGAGAGCGCTTGAATATACTACATGGGATGATTAAGACTCTTATGAAAGCAAAGAAAGAAGAAGAAAGAAACTGTAGAACAAACAGAAGAGATTCACGGCCAGGGTAACTGACTACTCAGCGGTTTCGTGATGTAGATATCAATATATGATGGTTTCATGAAATGCGCTTGGGGGAATAGGATGTTTTTTGTGGGCAGGCGGTTCATTTAGACTGGAGTCCATACGACCATATTGTCATAGACATAAGCACATGGTGCTCATAAAGAATTCTATATCTATCCATATTACTTAATACTGAAATATTTGTGTTCGTTTGACAGATACCCACAGGGTACCCACATAATGGCCGATTTGGTCTCTACTGATTTCTTATCTCGTGTCATTACTCTCATTATAAAGGCACTCTAGTCGCCATTAGAGTACCTTAATAATATAGTGGTGACACTGATGAAATTAGTTCTGATAGGTTGACGTAAATTGACCCTACATAATGACGTCTTGTGCAAAAATGTATGTTACAGTTACATTCCTATCTTTATTTATCACTTTTTTTTTAAATATGTATATCCATTTAATAAGCAAATTATAAGGTTATTATATCAATCCACATTTAATAATACTGAATTATTTGTTATTTTACCATTTGACAGATACCCACAGGTACCCACATTATAACCACATAATGGGCGATTTGATTTCTATTAATCTCCTATCTCGTGTCACCACTCTCATTATAAAGGCACTCTAATCGACATCAAGGCCAACTGTATCTGATATCGCTGCGCGATATAAGGCCGCCATATAACTTTGATTTAGGATTGATGATTTTGATTCTTTTAACCTCAAAATATTGATCCTTATGTGGCGCTATCTAATGGTTTATTAAAATAAACTTTAAAATAACACTTTAAACACTAATTTTACAATGGTACAATTGTACTTACGTTTCTAATTTTTTATAACAATTCAAAGGGAATTCATTAGGGTTCAATTACGTTGTAAAGTGTTTGTTTAACGTAATCGTCGCTTTCAACTGTATTGGAAGGTTTTGAGGCTATACTATTCCATATCGCAATATTTGCATTATAAAATATTCAGCCACTCTGGTATTGGTAGTATAATTTGCACCTTCTTTAAGCCTATAACATGTGGTCTACAAAATCGCAACTGAATGATCTTGTTAAGACGAAATAACTTTGTTGTTAATGCATGTACACTTATTAAATGAAATGTAGAATATTTCCAAATGACTGGTTAATAAGGTAATATTCACTAAATTCTTTTCTATGTATGTTGGCACATATTTGATGTACTGATGTACTTTTTTCCATTTTGGCACTATTACAATTTGCTAAATTAGTTACTTACAGTGATGCACTCTTTGGTGCTGCCTATACGAAATCCGTTAGCATTTCTACACACACACTTCAAGACAAATCAAAATTTGCTTTATAACACTAATCACTTTCTTGTTGACACTTCTCAACCTTACGATGATAACAAGGAGCATTATTGGTAATGGAGTATTTTAAAATTACTATAACATCTTTATATATCCAACTGGCGCAAGTCTAATTACAGAACAAAAGTTGACAATGTTCAAATATTCATAATAAATCCACTTGTATCCTTTTTAAAATTGTACTAAATCAGCCCTCAAAATACCTTAGAGTACACATATTTAGACTTAATGTAAAAAAAAAAAGAAAGAAAAAGAGCGAAGGAAAGATGCCTCCTAGTAGCAAATCGAGACTGTAATGTGTGTTTACATCATAGTTGTTCGCCTTATAAAGTTTCAGAAATCAAATTTATTATGGAAACACTGAAACAAAATATTAGATGGTTTTGTGATCAGTGCTGTAAACAGACAAATGGTATTGATGTTCATGGCCAAACAACGGCAAAGGTAACCGCACTCGAAAAGAAAATTGATGAGATAATGGAATCTGTTAAGTTATTATTAACAAAAATTAATCAACAAAATGATATTATTCATAAGCTTCAAATCAATAATGGAACAAATAAGACTACTACAGAGTCAACAAAGAAGTATCCAAGTGACCAAGTGAAAAGAAACCTGTAAATGAAAAGGATTCTCGTAAGATGTGTACTCGATCACAAGCGGCAGATGGAGTCTTAAACCTGATAGGCACAACGCTGTCGGTCACATATAAAGAAACTATTAAAGAGAGAAATAAACCTGAAGGAGAAAAAACTCTGTAAATACTGTAGAAAAAGGAAAGCAGGACATTGACTCTATGAAAAGTAAATACCCAAAAAATATACGTGGAATAAATCTCAATACAACACTAACAGCAGTTCAAAACCGTAAGTGGATTTTTGTATCTAATTTTGTCAATACTTAGTACGAAAGAGGAAGACATACAAAAGCATCTTGCAGGTTTTAATATTATATCACATGCATGCGAAAAACTTTTAATAAAAAATACAGAGATTGCTGCGTTTAAAGTGGCTGTTTCGGCGGAAGATATAGAAGCGATATTTGATTCAAACAAATGGCCAAGAAACGCAATTGTAAGACATTTTAAAAATTTTCGGAAGAGGGCCTCATCACCGGTGATGCTAACCCACAATTAATGACACCGCGGACATCACTAAATATAAATATAATGCACCAGAATATACAAAGCATAAATAATAAAATTGATGATTTGGAAATATTTTTGAATAACTACAAGAATGATGTACATGTACTAGCAATAACTGAACATTGGATTAAGAGCTGCAACTTACAAAGTATTAAGATTAAGCAACTATTTAATGGCGTCGTGCTTCTGTAGAACAGTTGGCACGCACGGCGGTTCATGCATATTTGTGAGAAATGATATTAAATTTAGTGAAATAAGTAATGTAAAACAAAAAAGTATTGAATCAATTATTGAATGTTCATGTGTTGAGCTGCTGGATTACAATGCAATAGTGATAAACATTTACAGACCACCAATGGCAGATATAGAACAGTTTTTTATACAAATGGATGAAATCTTAACATTTTTACTACAGGTAAGACGGAAATATAAATTGATTTTAACCGGTGATTTTAACATACATTTTGAAAAAGACAGTGACGCTCATTCTAAGAGAATGAGAGATTTTTTGAATACATTTAATTTGCATCTTACAATTCACGAACCTACAAGAATATACGGAAACTCAAAATCTACAATTGACAATATACTAATGCGGATGGGTATGATAGCAGGCAGGGTGGTATATACTGCGTTGGCAGATCATCTGGCGCAAGAGATTTCTATTGCTTTTAATCATACAGATACGAAAAATAATAAAATCACAAAGAAGAAGATTCTATTCAAGGAAGATGTAGCGATATTCAGGGAGTGGCTAAAGACACACAACTGGAATCCGATTTTGTCTAATACAAACATAGACATGTGTTACAACGAGTTCATTCAAATGATAAAGGCAAAGTATGATGAAGTATGCAGGGTTAAAACGGAGACAGAGAAAGTAAGACGGGTGAAATGGATCACGGAAGAAATCAAATACAGAACATCTATAAAACGTCAGATGTATGAGGATATGGTGTATGGACGAATTTCAAGGGATAGTTATCGGTCATATTGTAGAGAATTAAATCGAGATCTACGAAATGCAAAAAAACAAGCTAATGCCGAGTTCATCAATACTTCCCATACTAAAGTTAAAGCAACATGGCATCTGGTTAGAACAATAACATCAGATGTGAAATCACAAAACTCATTTCTGAATGAAATACAAGCGAATGGTAACACTGATGAAGAACGATTAACATTTATTAACGACCAATTAAGAGGAATGTGTGATAATTTGCGAAGGATGTTGTAAGGGGTATGAGCAGAATTGAGTATAATCACACACTTTCATGATGTTCCCAACAAGTAGTGAGGAGTTGTGCAATATAATTATGGAATTGAAAGATACTAGTAGCGTAGGTGACGACGGAATACCAGTACAATTACTAAAGGGGTGTGCACCTGAATTTGCCGTGCTTCTGGAGCCTATATTTAACAAATGCTTAAAAAATGGAATATTTCCTAATGAATTAAAAAAATCTAATATCATTCTAATTCACAAGAAGGGAAATAAGGCTGATATCAAAAACTATAGACCGCTGTCTATTTTGTCGCACTTTGCCAAAGTTGTAGAGAGAGTTATCTTCAAGCGACTTACAGTTTTCTTAAACAAATGCAACATCTTGCCATCGCAGCAAAATGGGTATATATCTGGTAGATCTACTTCAAGAGCAATTTATCAGGTGCTAGCGGATATAATCGAAGGAATTAACAATAACGAGTGCACAGTTGGCATATTTTTGGATCTACAAAAGGCTTTTGATTGTGTGAATTACGACGTAATGTACCAAAAATTAGAACGAATAGGTATTAGAGGACCGGCTCTGGAATTAATTCGATCTTACTTGTGCGGTAGGCAGCAGTGTGTAATTGATCGTGGCACTGGCATGAAGTCTGCATGGGTGTCTGTGGAGAGGGGAGTACCACAAGGATCGGTGTTGGGTCCTCTTCTTTTTTTGATTTATGTGAATGATTTACCATCGGTGACGACGTATACAACTGCACTTTTTGCTGATGACACCTCAGTTGTAATACGAAGTAAAAATAATGATATCAATAGAGAAACAACTGAAACATTGTGTTTGTTTGAGAATTAGTTTCAACAAAATCACCTAAAGCTGAATATGGAAAAAACAAATATATTACATTTCACATATTTCAAGGAGGATCCTTTAGTTATGGAGTACCGACATCATGAAATAAGAACAGGGGAAGATGTGAGATTTCTGGGGCTGCAGGTGGACTCGCGGTTGGACTGGAGGAGACATATTGAGTACCTGGCGGGTAAGATATCGTCTTTTAATTACGCTTTAAGAGTGATAACAACATCAGTAAATGAGAAGGCGGGTCTTTCTGCGTACTATGCGTATGTTGAGTCCAGACTGCGCTATGGTATTGTTTATTGGGGGGCATCTTCGGATGTATCCAGAGTTTTCATTCTCCAGAAGTTATGTATTAGAAACATTTTTAAAATGGGAAGAACTGATTCTTGCAGGGAAGTTTTTAAAGAAAAAAAGATTCTCACGCTACCGTGCCTATACGTGATAGAATGTGCCCTATTTGTTAAGAAAAATTACGAATTATTTAAAGAGCAGGAACTTCACTGTTATGGGACCAGGGGAGCAAAGCAGGTTTCGATTCTACCACCTCGGACTTCCAAAACTGTTGTGCAGAAGAATGCAACTACACAACTAGTAAAAATATACAATCACTTACCACTTGATTTAAAAAAGTTACCAGTGAATATTTTTAAGAAAAAACTTAACACAATTCTAATTAATTGTGCTTTTTACACATTACAAGATTTTTTCACGTACAAATTCACGCTTGTGTCACCATGACTTTACTACTTTTAATACTGTGATATTGTTTATACTATTCTGACGTGTTCAAACATTAGATATGTAAAATGAACTGAATAAAGTTATTATTATTAATGTTAATATTAATGACCAAATAACGTCTAGCTTCACTTCAGGCCGGCAATTTTTCCATTAGAATTTTATACATCTACAAATATTAATATATAAATTTAGCCTAAAGTGCAAAAAAATTATAGCTATTTAGCAAAAATTTTCCTTGTACTACATTTCAAATAATAAATGCTCATTTTCCAAAGTACCTTGCGAATTACTTGTCTTTTATCGCAGCCTATTTTGGTAAGAACTAAATGACCCAGAAGAGCCACGTCTTTTTCCCTGAGAAAACTGGATATATAGTTTTCTATTGGTACTCGACGTAACTTCCAAAATATATTATAGTAAATATGTAGCACACATTAAATGAATCGACTGAATATGTGTAGTATTAGAATAATTTAAGTAGAAAAGAATATGGAATAGACAAAATAAATGTCAAATCAGTAAAATGCCAGTAACGTTAGATTTGATATAATCCAATCATATTGCATATCTTTATCACGTGATTTTAAAAATGATCAGCGGTTACCAAGTAGCTTGTTGTATTTTGGATAGATGGCGCCACATAAGGATCAATATTTTGAGGTTATAAGAATCAGAAAAATCTCGTTATGTGACGGCCTTATATCGCGCAGCAATATTGATACAGTTGGCTTTGTCGACATGAACTAATAGCGCCATCTCTTGGTACGTTCTAGAAGCATCCGGATCTGTTCTCATACGAGCATTCACTAGAGTTGTTTCTCTAGCATTGTTATATATTCCGTTTATCTTTCAACCTACGTAAGCAGACACTAAAGCATTTTATTGTCTTGTACCTTAAATACTTTTAAATAATGGAATGCCGCGTTTACCTAGTTCTTCACAGAAATACGTTTGTACTGCATAATGAGCAAAAAACAAGTTAATCGTAAATTGTGTCACACTATTGCTTATATACCCACCTCCGATCCAATGATCTGTTACTAAATAATTGCGATTATATCGCCTGAACTACTTCGTCTAAGTCAATTAGCTACCGGAGCATGTTTATATACGGCCACGACTCAGCGGGTGTGAAATTAATGTCCGCTACGAACGCGACCAGAATTTAGAACCGGACGAAGAAAAAACATATCAGAAAGAAAATAAGTTATTGAAACGCATGTCCACTGCACATTCGAATAACAATTACGACTAGGACGTATGTGTGTTCGTTAGTTTTACGGTTCCGAATGAATTTATTTGGCTTTCCGAAGCGGGACGCCGAAAAAAGGAAAAAGAATAATTAGTGAAATAACGACGTCCGTAAAAGTTTTCTAATGTATGGTAATTGAATCTCCACATTTTGCTCGGAATATTATTACATTACGAATGTGAATTTTCATGAGAGTGAGAACGAATTCAAACTGTCAAAAAGTTACTTTATATGACGGAGAGAGCCAAAATTAAAAGAGATATGATTTCTGGTTCATCCAAAACGTTTCTAATTTAATATGTTCAAAGTGTAAGTTATACGGAAAGTTACACATGTATACTGTCGTCATAAAATTTTATGCAAAATATGAATGTTTTACAAACGATAGGAATTGGTAATAGCTGTTTGTAGCTACAAACATAAATATCGTCTTTAAAATAATTAAAAACGTGTTTCTATACTTTGGTGCTAGAGTGATAGTGTATATAATATATGTGAATAATTAATAATAAAATACTTGATAAACATTACGACAATGTATATAAAGATAAATAAGTAAATGTTATAGCTATACAATTCCGAAAAATATTGACATTTTGTTAGCATTATATATACATCAACATTAATAGTATGACGATTTAAGTGAAAACTAATAAGCAAACATAAGTAAAGATATAAAACCCCAAACCTGTAAACATCATATAAATTTCTTGAATATGTCAGATTCCTTAATACAAGAACCTATATCCCCTCTAATTAGTGGCTATTAGTACAAAAATACTTTTGAAGACTATAAAAAAGTGACCTAAACAATTCAAATAGAGTGCGCGTACATTATCTAATTTCTTATGTCTGAAAGGTCTTTTCATTCGCTCGTGTTTTCAAAATGCGCTCATGCGGAAACATAGTCTTCCCGCACTTGGTTCGTAAATAACTATAATCTCTATTTGGACAAGGTATGTACTTAACCTGATATACCCACCTTAGAAATTGCTATAAGGAGATTTTAATATTAATTACTTAGCCGTGTAGAAAGCTAGTGACGATCGAAAACTTTTGCTCTTTAGTTTCTTTGATATCTTGAAATTACTGACCAAATCTGGTTCACGACCAAAGAGTTTTGTTGTTTATCTTATCTAACAAACATGATCAGAATTAAGTAAGACATCATGGAAGCATGCGAAAATTCTTCGGAGAAGCAAATGGATCCAATATTGATCAGATGATGATTAATGTGTATGAGGAAGATGCCCAGTCAAATTTACGATATTTTGGTCTTAAGAATTTTGATTAGGTATGAAATCAATTGAAGACGACCCAAGATGCGCAAGACCTTTGAATCACGATCTAACGAAACCATCAAATACTTGAAGTTTTAGCTTTAGCAGATCGGAAAATAAGATCTTCAATGATTGACGATAAAGTAGGAATATCGAAACTACAGTAAAACATCTGTACGAAGATTTAGGAATGCATAATGTTTTAGCACACTGGATTCTAAAACCACTGACTTCTGAACAAAAAGTTGTGTGGTTTTGGTTGACGGCGAAAAGTTTTTTGCGAAAATTATGACGGGTGGTGAAACGTAGATATGTCACTGGGATCCACCGACAAAACCAGAATCAATGAAGTGAGTTCACAAAGGTGCGCCAAAAAAGGCAAGAACGCAGAATTTATCAGGAAAGCTGATGGTGACGAAGTTTTGATATGTGAGAGAAAAACGGATCTGCAAGAACAGAAGAATTTTATAAGGAAACAATCATAAAGCGAAAAACTGTAACATACAGTAGTGTGTGTAACGACAGATTATGCTGCCTCATGACTGTTGCGGAGTTTACAAAGTTCGCGTTAAGAAAGTTTTGTAGAGATGGAATATTCACTCTACAGAACAGATTTGGAACTCACTGACCATTGTCTCTTTCCTGAATTAAAAAGCACTTGAGGGGATACCGTTCTTTTCGAATGAGTACCTGAAGAGCACAGTGGAGCAATTTACTGAAGACTTATTAAAAGAAGTTTTTTGAAAGCATATTGTTTTATTGGAAAAACGTTGTAATACATTACCTCTAATAGAACGTGCATGGAAAAATAAAAAATGCTTTTTTCTGATTATTTTCCTTCATGGGTAATTAGATAATATAAATATTTTCTCTACAATACTCCTATAACAGGGGCGTTTTATGACCCAGGTCGATTTTTTTTAATAACCTTTAAATCAAATACATATATTTATATTTTTTAGATTAGTTGTATGGTCTTTAACATTATGAATTCAAGTGGCCGTCTCTGGCCGTGGCGCAAAGGCACATTTTCCATAAAAATTTTGCAGACTTCTGGTGTTATTGAAGCAATTTTGTTTCGAATGCTGTTTTTTACCATCGCAACTGTGATTGATTGTTGGTGTACACCTATTTCGTCAAGTACCCCCATGGGAAGAAATCGAGAGATGTCAAATCAGGAGATCGAGGGGGCTTGTCGATATCCCCATTTTTTGACGTTAATCGGCCGGGAAAAGTTGAAACCACATGTTCTATATGCGTAACTGATCCAATTTGGGCATAAGAAATTTTTCCAACATGTCCCAATAGCGGTCACTAGTAACTGTTACAGCATTGCCTCTAGCATCCTCAAAGAAATATTGCCCAATGTACTGGTCTTTGGTGTATCAATTGAGAGTTTTTACTGACCCAATAGCGACTATATTGTTTATTAACAAAACCAGATTAGTTGATATGTTTTTCGTCGCACATAATGATTTTTTTGCCAAAAATGGTGATGGTCTTTAGCGAGCTGTAACACTCGAGTACTCCAATCTCGCCTCTAGTCAGGGTTATTTTCTTGCAGCTGTTGTGTTATTTGAATTTAACACGAGTAAAAGTTCAAATCTTTTTTGAGAATGTTTAACAAACATGATAGGAACATTCCCAATTCTTGCGGAAGGCTTCAACGAGAGGTAGCCGGATCAATCTCTTCTAATGTACGTTGGTTAATTTCCAGTCTTTACTTTATCTCTCAGTGTATACAAATTTTCAAAATTATTCATTATACGATAAATGGTTCACTTGCTCGGCACATGATTAACACCAATAAGTCACGTAACTTTCTCCGCGTATTCACAATTGATCAATCATTTAAATTTTTTTTTTAATAATATCAACACGTTTCGATGCTCCACAATAAATTGCTACCGATAAGTCTCTACGTCTGACAAATGTCATCCAAATCAAAATGCTGCCAAACAGAATCGACCTGTTATATAAAACGCACCCGGTATAATATTTAATCGGTTAATAAAAACCAAAAATTAATGATATAATAAAGAGTTAAACATAATTTTCTACTGTTTATATGGATAAAATTTTGATTAATAAATAAATTGCGTAGTCCTGCCGATATATTGAGAAATAAAAGCAGTTAAGATGGGAATCTTAATATCATAAAAGGATAACGGAAAGAATTATACAATTATCGACTTTTCTCAAACGTTAAAAGCGTTTATCGTCATTAGCGCTTATTGCTCATGCTTATTTTATGAGCATATTAATTATATGACGCTGTTTGACATGTTTATTAGTAACCCCACCGTAAAATTTGCAACTAATGGAGATTTTCAAAGATTAATTTCAGCTTGTAAATTAGATTTCGCGAATACCAGATATATCCGGATGCAAGCTCCATATATTACAAAAGTTAATTTATTACGTTAGTTTTTAACATGTATCGTTTATATTGATGATAAAATAAATTACAACACATTTCTCAATGTTCTTGTTTCTCTTGTACCATTCAATACGAAATCATCTGTTCAAATAATAAATGTCTTGTGTCGTTAGTTAATGTCTTAAACATAAATTTTTATCGACAATGATCATTTTCCTTTCAATTCATGATATATATAGACAGATAGATACATGCATAGGTCTGTATATAACGTATACATTAACTTACTCAACGTTGACTGTCGTAAACGTCGTATCATTACTTATAATTTCCTGGTAATAACTTAAATTGTTTACAGTTGCTCACGTTTGAAGTTCAAGCTTATTTATAAATAGATCAGGGTTCATGCTAAATAAACACGTTAATGTGGTCACTAAATGCAGAATTGATTAAATTACATTAGGCCAACCCAGGCACATAATGTTGTCATCATTATACATGAAGGTTAAATACAAATAGCTTTGGTGTAAACCCCCTGTGATTCAATCGGATAAATATAGAGAACGGACCCGTGTTACGTATGAAGCTTATTAATACTATTGAATGTCAACATGAAAGGTCTAGGGATTAGACGTCGTTGCTATTGATTGATTGGTTGAATAAATTATCCCTCTATAATATTATTAAACATGTATGTAAGTTGGAATGGGAAGAAGTATGTGTTTGTCCATAACCAAACGTTTCTTCACATGATTTCTCAATGGATAGCATACAATTTGTGAAATGTTAATTGTACGTGATTATTGTTGTATAAATCTTAAATTGCACCTCATTTAGGATTTTGCTCTTTCTTTTCAATTTGAATCAAAATAAAAAGTAGATCAAGTTCAAGAAACCCGAAATCATATGACAACAGCAAAATTTAAGTGTAATATCTACTCTCTCGTATGAAAATTAAACGAGATACCTTAAACTAAAGGAGTATTAAACTAATAGTTGTTTTCCATCTTACTTGAACTAAGGTATGGTTGTTTATAAACGTACTTGGGAAACGTGCATATAAAAGTGTGTGTTACATACCGTAGTCGACAAATTTTAATTCCTGTTTACAGCTCTATACTAGCTATCTATCCCATGCAGAAAATGACCTTATAATATGCAGCGATGCCGCGCTTTCCAACAGTGGTGGGAGAAGCATCGCAGTAGGGGGCTTTTACATTTGATAGCAAACGTTTGCCGGGTGTACTTGACAGCCTCGCTATATGGTTGTCTTTACTTTATTTCGTCGTGCTCTTTTCCTCTTCTACTTTCGTACCAGAAATTAAAATTTGTCGACTACGGTATATGTTTAAAGTGTATGAATATATGTAGCCTTAATGTATTGGGAGCACAGCTGGGCGTTAAGGATTATAATTACCACATGATTAGAATTGCAGTAATCCTTATATAAAAAAAATGTGATTACAATTAATGTAAGGATCTTAGATTACGATTGAAGCAATCGCAGTTTTGAAAAAGTTTAAATTATGATTACTGTAAGAGTAATCTAAGTTCGTTCGATAAACGATAACATTAATTGTAATCCCGCTTCTTTTATATAAGGATTACTGTAATCGTTGGCAAGGATTACTTTTATTATATATTAGAAAAATCGTTGTTATTTATTTTAGAACGTGTATATTGTTGTCTATTACATAAGTATGGTGGAAACGATTTACATTTAATTGTACGTCAAACTAGATCCATGACGTCTCGTCTTGTTTATGTTGCCGGATATATTTTTATTTCTGTCGGTGACATTTGGTATAACCAAAGAAAAAAATTATTCACAATACAATAAATATAACGTAATATGTTTAGTAACTGAAATACTCTAAGACTTCAACCTTTCTCAACTTATTTATTATATTAATTTAGATTGTCGAACCAGCTTAAATGTTTCATAACGTATCCATAATAAAATTTAAAATAAACAATACTTACGCTATTCTCGTTAATCAGATGATTATAGAAAAGTTTGTAAAAAACTTCGACTGTTTGCAGAAAGCTTTCGGCATTATATTCAAAGGACGCAAATAGATAATAAGCAGGATGTATATTTCTAAGAAGAACTGTTTTTATACAATTTATATAAAAGCAAAAATAAACAAGCAAATTTGACAGGCAAAATATACACAATACACCCCTTTTTGACAGATATGATTTATCTGACAACACCGAATTGAACTATTAGTCTATTAAAAATATGTAAAAGAGAAATTTAATATTGAAACACGAAATTATGTGTTTATTTGCCATGAATGTATATATTACGATCAATGTATACATTTTCTATCTAAACTAATGAAATAAAAGCCCTCAAATATAATTTCACAAAATAACTTTACTTTCTTATACGTCGTAGAAGGAATTATTGTGATGGTGAAAATTTTCGACCTCGAGATTTTTGCAGGTGTCCACGTTTTGAGGTCCCCTGATACCAAAAAAGTGTAATTTTGTATTTACGTGTACAATCTCCCTCTTGAGACCTGATTAGTTTTTCAGTAAAATCGGTAGACCGGAAATGATTGTTTACATCAGTGAAAAAATTGAATTTTGCCAATATTTTGTCAACTACTAAGTTTAAACAAATTTATAAAGAATTCATATGTACTTAAAATTAAAATTGAGAACAATTTTATTTAGAAGGTTTTTCGAAATCTTACCGGAAGTACCACTTTTACTCTTACCGAATGGCGATTTTTTGCAAATATGTCGTAAATTATGCATTTAATATATATTTGTCAAGAGTACAAGAGTATTTAGAGCTTGATTTGCAATATTTTTTGTATACATGAAATTTCAAAATTCAGACCGGAAGTAACACTTTACTCTTAGGGAGAAGCACTTTTTTCGAATATCTTGCAAAATATGCATTCTATAGCGATTTAAGAGAATGGAAATACTTAGAATAGGGTTTTGAATAATTTTAGTATAAAAAAAGTTTTATAATTGTATAGCTTGAAACGCTCATACGTATAAGAAAGTCGTGTGGTGGCCACACCTAATTTTTTTTATTAAAATTACTGATTAAAAAATTGATGAACATACTACATGAACTACATCTTTCTATCTCTTTTATAAACACGAAATATAAAAATTAATTTTGGACATCACACGAATTTATGTATAACATGCGGTATGAATTTTTTATACGAAATTTGTTTCAAATCAAAGTTTTAATATAATCATTAAAAAATGCAAGTTTTTCAGAACAGCATATTCGGTTTGAATTGTGAAATTTTTGCTATACGTACATTGTTCCAAATTTAACTCTAAATACTTTTGTGCTTTTAATCTAATCTACATAGAATGTTTAATTTGCGAGATATTTGTAAAAGAACTAGTTTTTGATAAGAGGGTTAGTTTCGGTGTAAATTTTTATTTTTTATATATTGAAATTGTTCCAAATTAAGCTCTAAATACGTTTATATTGTCAGTGCACATGTGTAGAAAGCATACGAAATATTTGCAAAAAAACAGTTTTTCGAAAAGTGTGAAAGGTAGGAATTTTGTAGGCCTCTTTTATAAAATACAGTGATCAAAATAACATAAAGGGGGGGGGGAGAATGAGAGAGTGAGAGAGAGAGAAAGAGAGAGTGAGAAAGATAGAGAGAGCGGGGGGGAGAGAGAGGTTTAGTACACACACATTTTCTCTATCAAGGAATAGTTTTTAACATTGACGTTTCCAGTCGTGTTTTTTTAAGAGAATTGAATTAAAGTGATTATTTTGTTTTATGGAGAAGAAATTTATTAATCGGTTTGTAATATTCACGACATTTTTACTATCGTGAAGAGTGCTTAGGAATTCTTAAGCTTTTATACTTGTAAAAAAGTGAGGTTTAAGCACCACACGACTTTCTTATACGTATATGCCGTTTATATTTGTTATACAAAGGTTGTTCTAAATTAAGTTCTAAATACTTCTATCCTCTTAATAACCCTGGAAGAGGAGGTATTACTTCCGCTTCCAATTTAGAATTTTTTTTCATTCAAAATTTGTTCCAAATTAATGTCTTAATACTTTTGCACTTGAAATAAATGAATAAGAAATGCCTAATTTGAAATATGTTTTTGCAAAAAACTGCTTTTATAGACGAGTACACGTGCTGTGATCCAAATTTTGAACATTTTGTCATACAAGAAATATTCACAGTCAAAATAAATACTTTTATTCTCTCAGTGTGCGTGTTGGTATCGATCTTACTGTAAAACTAATCAGATCTCCTGACAAGGATTATATTCTTAAATATAAAATTTGTTATTAATATCTTATACCGTTTGGTCGCCATTGTGGTCACAGGCACACACAAGGAACATATGTTTTGATTTCAGTATATTTGCTTCCATATTTATTTTATCCTTCTCATATGTTTTCAATATTTTAGATAGGCTTCCTGATTTTTGCTGTGTTAAGGTCCATCTAACATCGGCATTGGAAAATAGCATTTTATATTTTTTCTCTACTGATAGAAGTACTTAATGCATTTATTACTTGCTTAAGTTCTAAAAGGAGCTATGTAATATAAAATCGGTTTACCATCAACAAGGACTATATAGCAGAGTTGAAAGACTAGAATTTGAAAATCGTTATATGTATCTGAGATGTTCAAGTTATTTGAAGTTCATTCATAGCAGCGTATGATACTTGTCTTAAAATTTTACGCGTTTTGTAAGTTCTGCCAAGAATATACGGAATATTTTAATTACAAATTCTTGCTAATTTTGTTCGATAACTTTATTAGTTATTTCTACTTTACCTTTATAATAAAATTACATCAAACGCTCTGGCAACAACCATCTCATACTTCGTAATTTTTAATTCAGTTATTGCGTTTTCCCATCTGCTCGTACGCAAGCCACATTGTTGTTTTCATTAGAGGAGTGCAATAAGAATGAAAGCTTTCCAGAATCATCGATATCCGTGATTAAAAAAGTTTATTGTTCTGAGGAATTGAAAAATATGCCCGTACAAGCCCATATATTTTCAAGTGTATTCGTTAAAGGAAACTTTTGAGAAAGATCGTTTTCACTTTCGTCCGTATTCAAAACTCTTCCACATTCGTGAGCTTGTACTTTAAGTGCTCCATAAACGAGAAGGTATGGCAGTACGAATAAAATTTTAGAACAGCAGTAAGCGTAATGTCTTGTCGTTAAATAGGGGGAAGCCTGTCACTTTTTACAAGAAGCTTTTACAATGCTGACAAACATTTAGCAATAAAATAACAAAACATAAATATAAATAAATCAACAAACACAAAACTACTGCGTCTGCGATTATATCTATTATTTTGATCTACACGTTTAATTCTTCTAAAGTGCAATGCGTCTTCGGCATTAAATATGTGTCCTATTTTCAAAGAAATGCAGTGCGCATTGAAGCATTCAAGAGCAAAGTCTAAGTAAATATTATGAAAAAATTATTAATGGACTTTTTACGAGAGAAGATAATCGATTATTGAAAAAACATAACAAAACAAGAAACTATAGTAAATAGCAACAAAAGATACACAATCTTAACAACAGCTTTTACTTTTTCAAATATTGTGATTTCACGTTTGGAAGTGCCCTGCCATGACAGCTTCGGCCAAAAGAATAAAGTTATCAGTACCAAACTTTACATTTACAAGTATAACTTTCCCCTTAAGTTCTGATTAGAATTTGAACATCCACGATATTCAATTATCTTGAGAAAGAAAGTATGTAAAAGAGTAATAAAAATTAATTATGTAATAAGTTTTAAGTAAATTAAATAAATGTATTTAAAACAAATAAGAATGTAAAAGAATTATTATAATTATTATTACTTTAATAGGAGTTAAATTGAATGTATGTAACTACACATGTTTACGAGTATAATAAGTTGCATATACATCATAACCAATCAGCTACATATATATACGTTTTTAGTTAAGTAGATGGTGCTTATCATTCTAGAGACTTCCGCTTTTTTTAAACTATTGTACAACAGCCTGGTCTCTATAAACTTCTTTGTAATTAGCTAGGTTCTTAACTTCCGCAATTCTTTACCCATCCTTCCTCTACTTTTTAATATCATTTTTCATAACATACTTTATGATTTGATTTCCGCTTTAAAGTTCTCTAATACAATAAAAACAAATCCAGTACAGATATCAAATTTGATGCTTTAACATGCTTCCAAAATTTAATTCGTGTTTGCTCCAATGAATTTGTATTAAAATAATGAAATAATTATCTGTTCTTAAAATAATTTATTATATTATTATTAGTTTTATGTTATATAAGTCGTTATTTACGTATTTTTTTTTTATTTTTTTGGCTTCGTAACTCACGACATATTTGTTTTGTTTCTATTGTATGATAGTGGAACTGTAAGATTCTGTTAAGTAATTTAAATTTATTTGTTGATTTGTCTATTAATAATGTATTACGAGATTATTGTTGGAAGTATCTAACATTTTTAAGAACTTTATTCATGATTATTCTAAACATCTAAATATTAAATTAGTTGCAATCATGTACCACCACTAATGTTTTTTTGAAAATACTTAAAGTTCTTCATCACTTATAAGTATTATCTCTACGGTTTGCTATATCTGCTGATATTTGAAATATATAAGAGGTTTTCGGTACTAAACGAATAGTGATCGAGAAGCTTGAGAAACAGAAATATTTATTCTCGTTGTCTTTTGTGTACGGAATTTCACGTTTGAAGAGATGCCCTCAGTACAAATAATCATCAATTGACATTTCACTGCGAGGGGTTGATTTTATCTATCTAGTCTCTTGACACACTGCCGACGCTGCAGTAAAGATTAGGTCGTCTATATTTTATTTTTCTTAATACTTGTGAAGGTTTCTTGACTCGTGTCTGTTTTCCACGTAAGCCCTTATCTCTTTATTCCTTCTAGCAATTCTCAACAAAAAATAAAAACGCTTTTCAGCATTATGAAATCAAATTGTAGTTATAATTTCCGCCAACTTTAAAGTTAGATTACCGCTAAATTTTATACTTAGTCAGAATGATCTATTTATTATTATTCTTTCACCAAATCTGACTCGAACTTACTGCAATTGAATAAAATAAAAGTATTTGATGAATTTTGAGCTGAAAGTCGCTTCCATTAGAATATAATTTTAAAATATAAATAAATAAATGATGTGCTGTATATCACTTTTCATGTCCTGAGTTTACATTCAACATACATTTTCATCAGTACTTGATTTGAATTTGTTTATTGAATAGATAAATATTTCTTTAAATAAATAAAATGTTACTGTAAATACATTTTCATATACAGGATGTCCCAGAATTAAAAAGATGGAGTAGCAGGTATGTAAAGTCCGAATAGAAACACACCCAAATATACCGCAATAACGAAGAAATTAAAAATTTAATTTTCTATGTTGTTTTTACTTTCTTATACGTAGTATAAGGAAGTATTGTGATGATGAAAATTTTCGACCTCGAGATTTTTGCAGATGTCCACGTTTTGAAGTCCCCTGATACCGAAAAAGTGGTTTTTAAAAAATGTCTGTGTGTCTGTGTGTGTGTGTGTGTGTCTGTCTCTGTCTCTGTGTGTGTGTGTGACCACGATAGCGGTCAAGCCGCTGTAGGTATCAATTCCAAATTTTGGATTTACGTGTATAATCTCCCTCTTGAGATCTGATTAGTTTTTCAGTAAAATCGGTAGACCGAAAGTAGCAGTTTACTTCAGCGAAAAATTCGAATTTTGCCAATATTTCGTCAACTACTAAGTTTTAACAAATTTATAAAGAATTCATATATATTTAAAATTAAAATTGAGTATAATTTTATCTAAAAAGTTTTCCGAAATTCCTACCGGAAGTAGGTCTTCTACTCTTATCGAAAATCAGTTTTTTGCGAATATTTCGCAAGTCATGCCATTTTGGCTAATACGTTACGAATATAAAAGTATTTAAAACATAATTTTCAATATCTTTTGTAGAAAAAAAATTTCAAAATTCAGACCGGAAGTACCACTTTTACTCTTATCGAATAGCGATTTTTTGCAAATATGTCGTAAGTTATGCATTCTTATAAATTTATCAAGAGTACAAAAGTATTTAAAACTAGATTTGCAATATTTTTTGTATATATGACATTTCAAAATTCGGACCGGAAGCGAATTTTGAAATGTGCGAGGAGCACTTTTTTGATAATATCTTGCAAAGTATGCATTCTATAGAAATTTATTAAGGAAATAGAAGTACTTAGAATAGGATTTTCAATAATTTCTGTAAAAAAAATTCTTAAAATTCTGTAATTTGAAACACTCGTACGTATAAGAAAGTCGTGTGGTGGCCACACCTCATTTTTTACTTTGTTATACGTAGTATAAGGAAGTATTGTGATGATGAAAATTTTCGACTTCGAGATTTTTGCAGATGTCCACGTTTTGAAGCCCCCTGATACTGAAAAAGTGGTTTTTAAAAAATGTCTGTGTCTCTCTCTCTCTCTCTCTCTCGGTCTGTGTGTGTCTGTGTGTCTCTTTCTGTGTGTGTGACCACGATAGCGGTCAAACCGCTGTAGATATCAATTCCAAATTTTGTATTTACGTGTATAATCTTCCTCTTGAGATCTGATTAGTTTTTCAGTAAAATCGGTAGACCGGAAGTAGCAGTTTACTTCAGCGAAAAAATCGAATTTTGCCAATATTTCGTCAACTACTAAGTTTAAACAAATTTATAAAGAATTCATACATACTCAAAATTAAATTTGAGACAAAATATCTTAAAAAAGTTTTTCGAAGTTCTAACCGGAAGTAGGTCTTTTACTCTTATCGAAAGTCAGTTTTTTGCGAATATTTCGCAAGTCATGCTTTTTAGACAAGTACGTTATGAGTATAAAAGTATTTAAAACATAATTTTCAATATCTTTTGTATAAAAAAAATTTCAAAATTCGGACCGGAAGTACCACTTTTACTCTTATCGAATAGCGATTTTTTGCAAATATGTCGTAAGTTATGCATTCTATATAAATTAATGAAGAGTATTTAAAACTGGATCTGCAATATTTTTTGTATATATGAAATTTCAAAATTCGGACCGGAAGTAGCACTTTTACTGTTAGCGAGGAGCACTTTTTTGATAATATCTTACAAAGTATACATTCTATAAAGATTTATTAAGAGAATAGAGGTACTTAGAACAGGATTTTGAATAATTTTTGTATAAAAAATTCTTAAAATTCTATAATTTGAAACGCTCACACGTATAAGAAAGTCGTGTGGTGGCCACACCTCATTTTTAGATAATAAAATTACATTACGGACCTGGCACAGAATGTATATTTATAAATACACGTAAGAATGCTCATTTGTAAATAGAAACGAACACGCATTCATAGAAAAATACGCTTTTATTTGTATAAAACAAGAATAAACGTTAAATCGTACTCATTCATATAAAACATATTTTTTGCCAGATGGGCGACCCACTTTATTGCAGACATTAAAAGATTGTTTTTATTTTCAATATAGGACGGTTGTTGCTCTTTAATGTGTTTGTAGTCGGAAACAGCAGATTATTATTATTTTAGAATATTCAATAAATCGTAGTTTTTTTAGATTACAGTAAATATCGGGAATGTAATTATTTTTTTCTAGCACGTGTAAAATTAAAGTAATTAATGGTTTGATATTTATTATGAAGTATCTGTTCCTCCTCCTTTTTTTTAACACAAGTAATATGATGGTCCTGAAAAGGACCGTTTGTGAAAGTGAAGCAGGTGGGATATTTAGTCCAGGGTTGGCGTAAGGCCAATTGAATTCTTTATTATTTCTTTTCTGCCGTCTGCGCACGAATAAAGACTTGATATTTTGAGGATAAACATTGTCGCGGCGCGTATTTCTCTTACTCCGAACGTAATTGAGGTAATTAATCTGAACATGCTAAAAAGTAAATGTGTGTAATAGTAAGATTCACTAACCATATATTTTAGGCTAGCTCGTGGTCCTTTTAAAGTAGTCGGAACGTCTCTGTAGCTTCTTGGCCAGACTGATGGTATAATTCTCGTGGTTCACTTTTTATAACTTAGTAGAGAGCATTTAAACAAAAGGTGTGAAAACATAAAAAAGCGCCACATGTTTTTAAAGCAACCCGGTATGGTTTAAACTACATATTTATAATAAAAAAAGCATATTTATTTGCACACATTATACATTTCCCAGTGACATCCTTTTTACAAACGACACATAAATTAACACAATTTTATTTGTGTGCTAAGTAAATAAATGGTAATAATTAAAAATAATTATAATTTGAAAGTAAACAATAAATATAATATAACGTTTTACTTCTAAGAAAGAAATTTATTTGATGTACGTAAAAATAACGGACCTTACAGAAAATAAAATATATATGGGGGGGCGGGTACGGGAATTATCCATACAATGGCGAGTGCGTCTTCATAGATAATTGCGGAGAGTGGGAGCGGAATTAATTACTTATAACTCTGACTGCACGTTACAAATAATTACGGAAATCGGTGCACCACGAGTAGGTTGACCATTTATTCCTTGAAGTGTCAGGGATAAATGACGGATGACCATCTATCCACGTGATGACTGGAAAATTAAAAGTTTTCCTTTAATAGGCTTTTGTGTGCACAAATAATACTTGAAAATAGTATTTTTAAGCTCAAAAACAGCGTTATTACTAAATATATATATATATATATATATATATATATATATATATATATATATATATATATATAATCAAATGTGGAAATAGTGCGGATTAATAAATTAGTCTTGGAAAATAGTGGGTAATTCCGCTGTAGAGCAACCGTAGACACGTGCTTCTGACTCATTGGTCGTCATCAGTACGGTGTAGCCAAGGAATAAGGTGGGATAACCTTGGAGATGTAAGCATAAACGGTGGACCATCAGGCGACAGACCGCCATTTGCAGCTTCAGTTGGAAGATCCTCGGTTTTGAGGACAACAACCAACATCGCCACGAGGAAGACATTGTCAACCTGCGTGCCAACCGACCCTGGAACGTTAATCAAATGTGGAACGCACTATTTCCACATTTGATTAACGTTCCAGGGTCGGTTGGCACGCAGGTTGACAATGTCTTCCTCGTGGCGATGTTGGTTGTTGTCCTCAAAACCGAGGATCTTCCAACTGAAGCTGCAAATGGCGGTCTGTCGCCTGATGGTCCACCGTTTATGCTTACATCTCCAAGGTTATCCCACCTTATTCCTTGGCTACACCGTACTGATGACGACCAATGAGTCAGAAGCACGTGTCTACGGTTGCTCTACAGCGGAATTACCCACTATTTTCCAAGACTATATATATATATATATATATTGTTACGCTATTTTTGTACAGTGACGGACAAAAGTTTGTTGGAAATTAACTATGCAGCGACGACACTAGTGGTGGAACAAATAAAGGAAGACGTTTGCTAATTTAATAACATGAGAATAAATCGCAATGCGTGAGTCTAATAGACACACTCATTACTTTCATATATGTACAATGACAAATCTTTCCGTGCTTATTTAATTTGCTGATATAAGGTATGTATGCACATATTTTCGAATATTCCTTCAAACTGTACATATAAAACAGAATTGCAGATCTAAGAAAATGTACAAAAATCGGTAAAGTTTCTATTCGGTCGCTTCAATAAAGAAATAATATTTGAATATCAATGTACTCGAGCAAACAAATTTTCTGCTTCTTGGCTGCCCAAAGATCTCATTCGAGTTCCATTTTCGATTCAAACAAACTTGCATCGATGCGTTTGCCCCTGCTATGCACTGCAGTCGCATCTCCTTTTGTTGTATACAACTTACATCACATGTTCCTATGCCTGAGACTGGAATATTCCCCGTTAACTCGTTCAATCTTTTCTTTTTGTTGTTCCATTCTCTACCGTGTTTTCCATCGCTGTCGGTTTTTTGTTTGATACGTGCCACTCGAATGTAAAAGTACTATTCGTCTCTGAACTCCCAATTCGAACTGAAACTATAAATCTCGTTCTGTGTAGTAACGTTTTTACTTTTAGTGAAATTTTGTCTCTCGCTGTCGTAAAATCGCGTCTGGAACGGAATCCGAAGAAAATTAACATCGGAGGCTATCAAACCCATCTCAATCCGATGCAGATATTTCCGTAGGGTGAACTTAAAACACTTTAAGTGGGATCTAAAGTCGGAATTTGTTGAACATTTAATCGAAAGTTTATTGCGATATGTATACGAAGTAAAATTAAATGAAGACGCGTGACCTCTGAAATAAAGTGTTCGCTATATTTATATTCATTATATGAATATATATTGTGGTGTTGTTTTTATATCGCAAAACGAACGCGAACTTAAATAAATATGAAATAAAATTGCTCTCTAGATATTAGAATATTGTATTATAATGTAATATTCACACCATAATTATATACGTAAACCTCGAGCTGAAATGCTACTGAAACGGATGATCGTTTGCTACGGTCAAATTAAATGCCTTATATTAAGAGTTCAGACCCAGTTCCTATTATTCCTTTAATATTCTATTTAAACAAATCGCTCTTCTAAATTACCAAATATTGAGCTACATATAAATGACATTACACTTTACATGTTATTGGACATATTTTCAACATTATGTGGTGTAAATTGATTTATAATTACTTTTGTTATTAATATGCCATACTTTTCCTTTATTATAGAAGCTAGTGCTTAATTGTTTTTATATATTTTAATGGAAAATGCTACGTTTAAAATGCAAGGACCACTAGTAGCTGCTTATAATGGCGTCCCTTGGGCGTTAATTAACTAAAGAACTTATATGTTACTAGAGGGTGAAGAATTCCCAAAACTCTTGCTAACATACCTGTGACTTCGCCTATCACCCAGACTGCCGCCGACTCAGTTGAAGATGTTCCGGGTTTCGAAACAGTGGAAAATTGGCGCCACGTATATGTTAAGAGATTAATTAGAATGTTAATTACACAAAAAAGAAACTTACCTTGCACTCTTGCCGCAGCAGGTTTGTATCAGTTTGTGTTACATAGTTACATAGGCAGGGCCTATTAAAACATAAAGGCTAAGCCTTGACATTACGTAGCTCGAGAAGAGGTAACCTTCATGGTGTACAGCCTATATTACAGGATTGAACAGATAGGAATATAATACAGGGTGTCCCACCGGGAACCAAATCGATCTATATATGGAAAACCACACATAGGAAAATTTTTAAAATTTGGGGGCATGCGAAAGTCGATGGGGGCAACTCGGCTAAAATATTTTCAAGATGGCGGCACTTCCGGTTATACAGGAAGTAGATGTCAACTTTCTTATTTCAAATGGAACACCCTGTGTATTATTGCATTTTTGGAATCTACACAAGATTCTAGGCTAATTTTATGTATCACGTCCTATACCTAAGTCTAACTGTTTTTGACTTATTTAATTTTTTACGTGAAAAATGACGTTTGCAGCATCTAAAATAATTAATATTTTTTCCCATAAGGAAGCCCTTATTATTCAATTTGGACTAGAGTCCTTGTTGAGAAAGACCTACTGAAATAGTTTTTTTATAATATTTTGAAAACTTTTAGTACAGGGTGTTTAAAAAATATGATTAAAAATGAAATTGAAAAAAATGCCAAAAATCAATTTTTTCAAATGGAAACCCCCAATTTTTATAATTTTATTTAATTTAGCATTAAAAAATAGTGTAAGTTTGTGTAAGGTTATCTATGCAAAAAATTTTTAGTTTTCGAAATATTGCCAATTTAATATTTCTATTCGGAAATTTTGCTGCGTGAATTTTAAATTCAGTTTCTCTTAGTTGGCTTTGGCGGCATTGACAATCAAATGCTAAAGAAATGTATGACGCTGTCATTATTTGAGAAGTATTATTAATTATTATACCAGGGCGCTTAAATTACACAAACGAAGATTATTTAAACCTAATTATTATTTATGGAGAATGTAACAAAGTTATATCAAGAACATGTGACACATTTTCTATTCGATATCCGCAAAAACAGAAGCCATCACAATGTACCGTTAAACAAATTATAGAAAATTTCAAGAACTTTGGATCCGTCAAAGCAATGGTGCAAAGAAATAAACCTCTCGTTAATAATGAAAATATCGAAATTGCTATTTTGGGATATTTCGTCGCTAATCCAACAATGTCTGTAAGACAAGCTGCATTGGAGTCAGGATTATCAAAATCAACAGTTCACAGAATATTATTATTGTTTAATTTAAAGAGAACAGCATAATTATTTTTTCAATAAATGTTCAAACTGACGTCCTTGAACTTCCAGACACTTTTGGCATCTAAGCAACAGTTGTTCATGAGTCGCTTTCCTTATTGACTCGGGTGTTAAACTTGCAAATTCATGCCTCACGCGCTGCATACAATCTTCCATGGTTGTTATGGGAGTGTTATACACTCGATTTTTGATTGTACCCCAAATAAAAAAATCGAGCACTGCAAGATCTGGGGAGCGGGCTGGCCAAAGGAAAGGACCGTTGTTGGCTATCCATCGATCAACAAAAGCATTTTGCAAAAAATTGTCAATGAGGTAGCTGCCATGTGGAGGTGCGCCATCATGTTGGTAAAAGAGGTTTCTACGAACGGCGAGCGGCAAATTGTCCAAATAGTCGGTTTCTAAATTCTATAAAATGTTCAAGTAGCCCTCACCTGTAAGTTAATAAGCACATTTTTACCTAGAAATATTCTAAAATTTCTAACTTACCATTTAAATTTTCTTGATAAAAGTGTAGTGCCACGACGCCATCGTTTCTTATCGCACAATAAACATTAAATTGCCAGGAATCTTGAAAATTCTGCTCTCTAAACACGTGTATATTCGAATCACTCCAATAATGGGAATTATGTCGATTAAATGCACCGTTTTTTGTAAATTTCGCTTCGTCTGTCCAAATGATATTGTCCAAAAAAAAATTGTTTCCTTGCGCCCAAGTTGTAATAAACTCACAGAACGCCACTCGTCTTGGAAAATCAGTTTCTTTTAGATGGTGGACTATGGAAAATGCATATGGACGAAATTTATGTTTGCGTAATATTCTGTGAACTGTTGATTTTGATAATCCTGACTCCAATGCAGCTTGTCTTACAGACATTGTTGGATTAGCGACGAAATATCCCAAAATAGCAATTTCGATATTTTCATTATTAACGAGAGGTTTATTTCTTTGCACCATTGCTTTGACGGATCCAAAGTTCTTGAAATTTTCTATAATTTGTTTAACGGTACATTGTGATGGCTTCTGTTTTTGCGGATATCGAATAGAAAATGTGTCACATGTTCTTGATATAACTTTGTTACATTCTCCATAAATAATAATTAGGTTTAAATAATCTTCGTTTGTGTAATTTAAGCGCCCTGGCATAATAATTAATAATACTTCTCAAATAATGACAGCGTCATACATTTCTTTAGCATTTGATTGTCAATGCCGCCAAAGCCAACTAAGAGAAACTGAATTTAAAATTCACGCAGCAAAATTTCCGAATAGAAATATTAAATTGGCAATATTTCGAAAACTAAAAATTTTTTGCATAGATAACCTTACACAAACTTACACTATTTTTTAATGCTAAATTAAATAAAATTATAAAAATTGGGGGTTTCCATTTGAAAAAATTGATTTTTGGCATTTTTTTCAATTTCATTTTTAATCATATTTTTTAAACACCCTGTACTAAAAGTTTTCAAAATATTATAAAAAAACTATTTCAGTAGGTCTTTCTCAACAAGGACTCTAGTCCAAATTGAATAATAAGGGCTTCCTTATGGGAAAAAATATTAATTATTTTAGATGCTGCAAACGTCATTTTTCACGTAAAAAATTAAATAAGTCAAAAACAGTTAGACTTAGGTATAGGACGTGATACATAAAATTAGCCTAGAATCTTGTGTAGATTCCAAAAATGCAATAATACACAGGGTGTTCCATTTGAAATAAGAAAGTTGACATCTACTTCCTGTATAACCGGAAGTGCCGCCATCTTGAAAATATTTTAGCCGAGTTGCCCCCATCGACTTTCGCACGCCCCCAAATTTTAAAAATTTTCCTATGTGTGGTTTTCCATATATAGATCGATTTGGTTCCCGGTGGGACACCCTGTATAAGAAATATTATCTACCAAAGGTTAATTAATATATAATTACAATTAAAAATTAGAATTATACCATAAAATATGACGGAAAGTACATAGAAATTTTCTAGTAAAATAATACAATTTCTAACAAGGAAAAATTCAATGAAATGTCCGCTAATAGTTTTTGGTTAGTTCAGCTCAAAAATGTAGAGAGACCTAAACGAGTTTTCGAAAGATGGCACAATACGAACATAATGCAAATAAAATTACGATTCATTGAAAAGGTATTGTAAATAATATATACAAATAATCCATCCGAAAAGTTTAACTTATTTAATATTCTATTTAATATTTTAATAATAAGAGACCTAAAACATTGAATATTCAATAAGGAGAAAAATCTTAAATGATATCGCAAATTCAGCAACCAATTATACACGCCATATATAGTGTAGGTTTCAAAGAAACGAACATAATTTATAGTAAAACTAAATCGGTTGAGAAAATGTACTGGAAATGTTCAACAGCGTTATAGCGGCAACTAAATGTTAAGAAAAATTTACATATTTACGAACTTTTAGGCTGTAACAAAAACTGACATTTTCAGTAGTTGACCCTTTATAATTATGCCCCCTTCTTAAATGTTGTTCATTAATATACATTCATATTACGAAGCGTTTTCTCGTATTTGGTATCTACTTACTTTATTTGCATAATTTGATCAGAGATCAGTATGTCTCGTTAACGTATTTTCTCAGTAATTTAACAAATGGTTACAAAGATTATTTTCTTCTGTATATAATAGTAAACTAGGACGAACTTAAAAACTATTATAAGGAGTGACAAATATAGTAGTATAGTACCGCGAGATCAAAAATTATATTGATAAAGGTTTGGCATGGAATGTAAAATGTCTGTTTTAAGTTATATCATTAAGTGTCATACTGTCATTAATATATGTCATTTTATTTTCTCTCTGACATCTTGTAGTTTTGCAATTATGGTTTACACCACAGCACACAAAACCTACATGACTGAAGCGTATTTTAGAACAGGTGTGCTAGTTAATGTTATTGGGGAATACGGTAAGCGTTCATGTTTGGATAATTTTCATGTTATGTTATTCAAATATGTAAATCATTTTAAATAAACATATGTCTACAAATTTTATGTCAGTCAAATGTCAGTATGACAGTTAACCTGATAATTTAATCAGAATCACTTCAAAAGAATGATATCTAAGATGGACGTTTTACATTCCATTGCAAACCTTTATCAATATAATAATAGTTGTAGTTGACATCTTGTCAGTGTCAATTTTAAGTTTCTATTTTACTAGTTATTTTTATGTTTTAATCTATATTTCTTTAATTTTATTTGATTTTGGTCGATGGTAACCATCTTTACGATGGTCCAAAATAGAGAATATAATGTTGTCCATAATAACCATCACTTGGAAAACCGTACAAGTTCCCAAGATCCTCACGGTCATATGACAGGTATCATTTTTCAAGTTTAAATTTATATTGTATTTCTTTTAGGAATATTGGTCCAGTTGTTAAGATTTGGCAACTTAATATCGAAGACAAATAAAATTCATTTATCATCAGTGGATTGATTGGTTTCAAGAGGAGAATAGTATGTTATTCGAGTGGAATATGATCGCGACTCCAGCTTGTGATTGCGGAGCTGAGAGTGAAGCATTTAAACATATTGTTGAAAAAATTTCCTCTAGCTAAGTTTGAATTTGGATACACGGACTTACATAATAAAAAAGACCTTTAGTTTTGTGGCACTGTTATGTAGGTTTTTTTATTCTGTAGGTTTTTTCCTACATCCTAGACCAAATGGTGCAGTGTTTTAGAGGGCTCCCCTGCAGTTATGGCCCTTCTAAATATACATCTACTTTTGTAATATTATAGATTTATATATGTTTCTTTTTTTGTACCTGTCATGTAGTTTCATACGAATATACAGCATGTGTCAATTTTCATTAGCCATAGGCGATTAATTCATGCAATACGTGCCAACATGGCAGTCCTACTTTCCTCTCCAATGCGAGCGCGGCCGATACAAGCTCAAGTTATAGCAGTAACTGTTGTACCATTGACTTGGGTGTTTGTAATGCGTTCAGAAATAATATTTACACGTTGCAAGGATTTGTTTTTCTTTTTCGTTTCAGTAAATGCAGAGAATTATTAAGCTGCGTTCACGCTGCATGACACAAACAAAAGCGTAATTCTAATAAAATTAAAAATAAGGTAAATAAAAAAGGATTCTGAAAATAATAATAAACTAGTAGATCAGGAGATCGCGGCGGCCATTTGATGTTCCCCGTTCCAGTAATAAGACGGCTTTTATGGGAGACTAGATCGCAACGTGTTCGCAGCTAAAGATTGAATGTAAAATCTGGTGGGGGATCGGAGAAAATCGTTGTAATGTCGATTGTTGCCGGGATTGGTGACGGAGAGTAGGGGTGACACACGTTGCCACATATTATTTGTATACGTATAAATCGCACGTAAACATTGAATCCCTATACCTAATGAAAATTGACACATACGGTATATATATATATCAATATAATTTTTGATCTCATGGTAGTATAGTTAAGTGCTACTACAACAATCGTTATAGGAATGAAATTTTTTCAAATTTATTGATTCTAATATAACCAATTAAAACTACAAATATATGCAAAAAGAGACTACATAAATGTGAATTTTTCTTGTGCACAAAGTTCAATTTATAATCTTCGTAACTAACATCCGCATAAGTATGTTAATATAAATCCAAGTTGATATTTGCAAGGAATAACATCAATTATACATCTTTTACTATTGGAGAAATAATATCAGAAAGGACACCTCCACATTTGTGTCAATACGAACGATTCTGTCAGGTATAAATCTAGAAAGAGTCAGTAAGTAATAATATTTAATTAAGTTAATAATATTAAACAAAGAATAAACATTGTTAATTTTATTACTGATTAAGCATTCTATGTACATCAATTATTTTACACATGTTACCGTAAATTTATCAGCGTCACGAACGTTGTAAATCTAAACATAAAGGAAAGAGCAATTATAAACTCATAATTTAAATACCTGTCAAACAGTTCCAGCGATCGCTAGCAGCTTATACGAAAAACTAAAGGGGCAGACAGTAAATATTTTCGTCTGTCTCAGTTCGAAATACAAAAACTTTCGAAATCGAACGTCTTTCAATTACAGGATAAGTAATTTTTCACAACTCGAATTCAATAATTTTTCAAACAGTTTAAGAGAAGAAACTCTATCCTTCTGAATCGCATCCTTTAGAAAGTCGTCTCAACTTTCCAGACAAGATAAATCCTCTAAAAGTTTTTTATCTTCGATTTATGTCCTCTATGTCTAGTGAAGTAAACAAATAATACCACTTGATACTCTGAAGTATGTTTGATGGGTATACGTAAATGATCGAAACATTAAATGCATTTAACTTAAAATAAACCCTAATAGCATTTACTGAGAGGAGCTCTTTAGTACAGTAAAAGTCAATTCTAGATCAACGACATAGTTTACGTTCCATCAATACAGTTACTACTACCGAACTACCGTTAAATGCATTGCTATTGTTACTGCATGTAATGTGTTTGTTCAAAAACATCCACTTAGTCCTAATATATAAAACACGACCGGATAAAAGCATCGTAAATAATTGATGTCGGCTGCATCTCGTTCAAAAAATGCTGGGCTAGAAATGTGTGGTACATAGGTACCTACTCTTCTTTATTGACAAATATTATTTCTGTTCAAAATATAAAATGTTTAAATTAACTTACTATATCACCATTTCGATATAACGAAATAGTATATTAAAATACAAGTTTCATAAGACACGATTTTTGCGCACGCGTTCAAGTTTAGAAAACGAGCCGCTAGGCGAGTTTTCTAAAGAACAAGTGCGCAAAATGTCTTATGAAACGTGTATTTTATACTATTTTTTCTATTTCGGTTATTAAAAGTTCAAAAAAGCTTAAAATAAGAGACATGTTTTGTTCGAATATTTTAGAAATTTTGCTTTTTTGAAGTTGGTTACTCTGATTTTTAAGTAGAACGTTTTAAATATTTGAATATCTGTGGTGCTATATGTAATTGTGTTTAAAATTCAGACTGATTTATACAATAAATTGTTTCAAATTATCAACAAAAAGGACGAAATAAATAACTGTACGCCCCCAGAGATTCGCAAAATAGCAGAAGACAATTTACAAAATCTTTCGTCCACAAACTCTACATATTTATCAAAACAAACTTTAATAACAGTTGTACTATTCAACATGGTAAGTAAATGTCAATAGTAGCATCCGAAAACTTATCATCCAACTCTGCTTAACAATTTATATTGCTAATTAGTAAGTGAAATGTTAGCATGTGTGCTTTTTATTCTTTGTACAATTTTATTGCAAATGTTTGTTACTTTAAAGGCTTATATTTTGACATTTAAATACGATTTGGTTCCATTTTTTTTTGTAACCAACTTCAAAAAAATAAAATTAGCGTGCGATAAAGTAATACTTTATGCAACCAAAACGGGTGTCGTAAAGTGAACTTTATAGCACCGGAATAGAAAAAGTTTTTTTTGATCTTCGGAAAATTTAATGTTAAAGTTGTAAACCAAAATGTATAAAACTCATGTTGTATCAAAAGTCACACGGACCTGGTTAACTGCTGGAGACTTTAACTACCTATTCCCTTTTCTAGTTTATTAATCTGTTCACATAACCTGTACATGATATAATATATATATATAATGCCCCCTCAGTATATACAGGGCAATCCAAATTAAGTGTTCACCATTGGTAACTTTGTTATTATTAAAGATACAAGATTGTTTAAATTAGCAAACTTGTAGTACTTTTAACGCTCTTTAAGATGGAAGAATAAAAAAAAACAAATGAGCAACGCCTTTTCGAGTTTTGCAGAGAAATATTTTTTTAAAATGGAAACCCATGTATATTATATCATTTTCTGCTATAACTTTAATTTTTAAACAAAAAATCTTATAAGAAATTTTTTACTGGGATTAAAAATACTTGAGTTATAATGAATAAACGAAAACAGCTAAATTAGTTTTATAAACTTTATTTTATACATAAACTTATCATTAAAAGAAAATAAAAATCACTGATTTTTTCATAGAAGATGTTCAAAAATACCACCTTGTAGTTGAATACATTTTTGTACACGCTTCCGAACTTCTCGAACTGCCTTCAGTATGGTCCTACCATCTATTTGGTTTATATTTTCACTATCTGCAATCTTTAGGGCGTTTACGTTTTCGTACCTTTGCTTATAAATCTGGTTCTTTAAATAACCCCATAAAATAAAATCAAGCGGCGTTAAATCTGGCGATCGGGGAGGCCACTGAATAGGACCATGAAGTGTTAAAAATAGTATTTAGAAGTTGATGAGTACCTCTGTAGTTGTGCGCAGGTGCGCCATCCTGCTGAAAATGCAGATTTTGTCTACTTATGAGATCCAGATCGTCTAAGAAATTATTCAAAATTTCAGTCAAAAATTCTATGTACCTTTCACCAGTTAGAATGCCCTCATAAAAGAAAGGACCAACAATCCATGAACCGATTAAACCGCACCAAACATTAAAACTGAAACGGACTTGTGGACGTCTTGGATTTACTAAAAGAAGATTTTCCTTTGACCAGTAATGATGATTTCTTGTATTGTACATTCCAGAATTTGAGAAATTCGATTCATCGGTCCATAAAATATAACAAAAGTTGTTTACATTTTGGCGACAAAAGTTAAGATACCAGTGGCAAAAAAACATTCTTCTCTCTGGATCCCCTGGCAAAAAAACCTGAACTGGTTTGTACTTATAAGGAATGAATTTGTGTTTCTTCAGAATCCTATGCACAGTACCGTGACTCAAATCAGATTCATTGAAAATATCTAGTATGGAATTCTCACGGTTGGCCTCAAAATATGCGATAACTGCAATTTCCGTGGCCTCGCTTTTTATAAAAGTCCTTTTTGCCCTTGTTTTGGCAAAAACACTCTCATTGCCTCTAAATTTTCGGTAAAGTCTCAGAAAATATTGCTCATGTGGTTGTGTTCGGAGTGGATATAATTCAGCGTAGTGTTCTTTTGCCCTCTTAGAGGATTTTCTGCACACTAAATAAGATTCTAACATATCACACTTTTCTAAATGGGTAAAAATCATTTTTTTGTCAAATTAATAACTAGCACAATGAAACTTATGAGTGAAAAACTAATAAAACTGTAGGTACTAATATTTGACGTTTGGTAGAAAGACTTATCGTCGTTTTCATAGATACATAGAAATGCACTTGACTTAGCTGTTTTTGTGTATTCATTATAACTCAAGTATTTTTAATCGCAGCAAAAAATTTCTTATAAGATTTTTTGTTTAAAAATTAAGTTCTAGCAGAAAATGATATAATATACAGGGGTTTCCATTTGAAAAAAAAATATTTTTCGGCAAAACTCGAAAACGTGTTGCTCATTTGTTGTTTTTTTTTTTGCTAATTTAAACAATCTTGTATCTTTATTTGTATTGCCCTGTATATAATATTTTACAGGGAAGAACAATTACATATACAGTATGCCCGCGGATTGAGTTTACAAGAGGAAAAATATTCTTATTTTTGATTTTATAATAAAATGCTAAAGGAATTTAATTTTATGCTTCATTTCAAATAACTTAATATGTAATTAGAATTACGAAACTGTCAAACCCCTATTTAGAATAACTATTTTTTATTTTCTTTTTTTTTTCAATTACAACATTAAAAAACGAAGTAGGCTAGAAACAATAATGTTTAAACTACCCTTTTGAGCACACAATTCGACTCTAAACCGCAGTTCCTTATAACTGTTGCAAATTTCTTCAAGTGTCAAGGAAGCAGCAGCATCTATTATACGATTTTTTAATACTTCCACATTGTTAGGCAAATTTTCCATGTAGACTACTTGCTTTAACCGGCCCCACAAAGAAAATAAGGGCCTATTATTCCATGGTAAGAAACAGCACATCACACATTTACCTTAACAAAATATTGACGTTTTGATGCAATTCTTTCTCAACTTCCGTTTTTCATAACGTAATCAAAGCATAAATAAACACAAAAATTTGACAGGAAAAATATACACAACACACGCCATTTTGTCAGATATGATTTATCCGCCAACACCGAATTGAACTATAAAATATGTAAAAGAGAAATTTAATATTGAAACGGAAATTATGTGCTTATTTGCCACGAATGCGTAAATTACTTCCAATTTATACATTTTCTATTTAAACTATGAAATAAAAGCCCTCACATATAATTTAACAAAGTAGCTTTTTTAGTTTCTCTAATACAGTTATGACAACATGTAAACGTAATCAGTGATGTACAATTGAATATAAAGCGTCTTCTCTATAGTTATATGGGGAATATAGTTCTTGCAAATTTATATTGCAACTGTTCATTCCCTTAAGAATAAATATCCCGAAAACTGCCTGCCCTGCCCGCCTGGTACTTTCATAATAATATTAATAATTATTATAATAATATTAAGAAAAAGAAATTAAGTAATAGTAATATGCTCCCTGTGTGAGTGGATAATAATTTATTAATATTACTAAAATATCAATACTTCCACATGTGGAAAACACATTACAGAATACCTCATGATTTTAGATTCATATGATGTTAACTCTATTTTCCCATATCTTAGGCTAGAGGAAATTTTCTTTATAAGATTTTGAAAATTTGTAATTTAATACTTTAATAACTTCTTATTAGTACATGTGTGCAGTACGGACCTGCACCGAAGACAGACCTGTCTAGCCCTCCTACCTACCCTCCGGTTGGGGTGCAACGTGGGGGATGAGAGGTACCGGCCGAAAAGAAAAAAGAAAACAGTACAGTAACGACACTAATAACAACAACGTCTTAGAGTAACGTTTACTCGTCATTTACTCAAAACCTAAATAATTGTATGTAAAGTGAAAGTTAAAATATATCACAATTATACAGTCCACTTCTGTCTTATTTACATCATATCAAAGTTATACAGTCCACTTCTGTTTCATTTACATCACGGCACAACGCCGTACAACATGTTTTTTTAAATATGTAATATATTGAAAAACAAAACATGGACTTGAAAAAATATTGATGTATACTTAAAATTCTGGACCTAGTAAGGAATTACATTTTGGAAAATTTTTAAAAAATAAAGTATATTGCTTTTTGTGATATTTATTAAAAGTAAGAAGAAAAAAATATTATATTGTATTAAGAATACAATATATACACCCTCAGTAATTAATTATTTCTTGCTGAGGCATCCGTTTAGATGTAAATTCAATGTGTTAAAGGTTATCATTTGGAATAACTATTTATGTTGAGATCGTTGTTGATTTCATTTGAGACATCTTTCCTGGAGCTTGAAAAATTTACTTTTATGCTTTTAGTTCTTAGAAAGTAGTAAATTTACAATGTTGTTCAAACGTTTCAAAATGCTTTACTTTTGTTACGGACTTTAATTCAAAAGCCTCATAATAGAAGAAAATATTTTTGTATTATATATATATATATATATATATATATATATATATATATATGTGTAAATATATATTAATTTTATTGGACGATTTTTAGGTCGTTATACTAGTTTTAAATAATTTTAAAACTCGCTAATTTGCAGTGTTTGAAAATTACAATTTTCTGATTTTACCACTGACTATTAATTAATTAGGTAATTTTTTTAAAAATTACCGACACGGCTGAGATTCGAACTCAGACATACCGATTACTAGTCGGTTGCTCTACCACCTGAGCTACCGTCGGTGTCTGACTTCGAATTTCTAAATCGTACTGATATATGTATATCAAGTAACAGATGGAAATGAGAATGTATATATTAAGCACTGAACGTCCATGTGCTTTATATATGTGATATTAAATTTTTATTGACCTTTAATTCATATATGTAAATATATATTAATTTTATTGGACGATTTTTAGGTCGTTATACTAGTTTTAAATAATTTTAAAACTCGCTAATTTGCAGTGGTTGAAAATTACAATTTTCTGATTTTACCACTGACTATTAATTAATTAGGTAATTTTTTTAAAAATTACCGACACGGCTGAGATTCGAACTCAGACATACCGATTACTAGTCGGTTGCTCTTCCACCTGAGCTACCGTCGGTGTCTGACTTTAAAAAAATTACCTAATTAATTAATAGTCAGTGGTAAAATCAGAAAATTGTAATTTTCAAACACTGCAAATTAGCGAGTTTTAAAATTATTTAAAACTAGTATAACGACCTAAAAATCGTCCAATAAAATTAATATATATTTACATATATGAATTAAAGGTCAATAAAAATTTAATATCATATATATATATATATATATATTTATATATATATATATATATATATATATATATATATATATCATTGTTATTTATATATTTCATAATAATAATAATAATTTTATTTTATGTACACATATCTCTTTTAGTTTCGTATTTGTATATTTTCGTTTATCATGCCTTTTTAACTATCTGGAAAAATTAATATTTGCACCACTTGGAATAGGATATTAGGAGCCAAGTGACTGTCCCTCAGACAGGCGGGCGAGCGACTATTGTCGAGGCACGCATAAATAAAAATGGATGTATGCTTCTAGTATCCATGAGCGAGTAGATACGAGGGTTGTACGAAATGTTGTGAGGCTGACATAGAAACAAGTATTTTTAGCTTAGAAAACAGGAAAAGGCCGCTGGGGTCCATATCTGGTGAATACTGTGGGTGTTCAACAAATTTGAAGTGCAATTTGTGAATTTTGGCTAGGGCGACCGCCGAATTGTTAGCAGGCGTCTTGTTTTGGGGGCACAGAACTGGCTTCTTCTTCAAATGCGGCCTTGTCTTTTGCAATTTCTGCTGTCAGCTTATCAAGTAATAAAACGCGTAACATTCCCAATACTGTTTCACCTTTTCTGAAATAGTCGACGAACACAATTTCGTGACTATCCCAAAATTGAGTCGCCATCACCTTCGAGGCTGATGAACCGTTTGTGCCTTTTTCGGGGCAAGTTCACCCTTTGGAATCTGCAAGTGTGGATCAATAAAATCCTGTAGTAGTGAGCAAGATCCATCTACAGTTATGAATCAACGCAAAAAATCTGACTCCTTTCGCTTAAACCACTCCAACAGGGTCTTGAAAATATTCATTCAAATGCGTTTTTGAATTGGATAACTTACCCATGTCCAATTTTTCATTCGATATATGATAAACGCGCCCTCTCGATATGTACATAGCCTCTGCTGTCTCTCTATCTAGCCTTGATTGGACGATCGTTCAGTGCCACTTTATGACTTTTTCGATGTTATCGGTGGTGGTTGCAGTTTTTGGCATCCCAAACGCTCATCATCAGTCAAATTGATACGAGCACAATTAAACTCATCTGCCCATCTTTTCACGATGGCAAATGATGGGACTGAGTCCCCCTAAACAGCATTCAACCCAGTTTTAATTTGTGTAGGCGTATTTATTGCCTTTCAAATCCAGAATTAAATTTTTTTCATTTCCACAAAAACACTGACATCGACTGACACAAACTACTGCCAAACAAGATGCCTGTGAAGATTTCAGCCGTTTTGGTGATCGTCTAAAATGACTGAAATCTTCACAGACATCTTTCAACGCATGCGCAATTACATTTCCAGAATGGTTTTGACGAGTAACGCCATCTTCATGTTGAGGCTTAAAACATTTCAGACTACCCTCGTATATAAGTTCTTGTTCCCCATATATGATTCCTACAATCTCAATTATTCAAGAAAAGATTGACCACCATGTATCCCAAAAAACATGCTCCGAAATGTATTCAAATCGATAGTAGGATAAATGCATATACACGAAAGTCATGCATTAACAAATTTAATGAACTTTAAATATAATCGTATTTATATATAACTATGTACCTACTACCTAATTGACACAAACATGCTCGTCAAGAAATTATATTTTACTGTATAATACATAGTTATTTTTACTTAAAAAGTGGTCGTTTTTATTGCCGCGGATTATAATGGTGCAGGTTAAATCTACATTTACGGGTACAGAAATTTCGAAAGTTTGTAATGCCATTCCGCTTTTTAAGACTTGCAAGAGATATAGCTATCTAAAAACAGCTCTTTTGATTTTCATGGTGCCTCCTTGACAGATGACTACTCGATTCGAAACCGTGAAAATTTCATTAATTTTACATTAAACATTATTTTTAGCTTATTACTGGCACGTCCATTACTTTCGATTACAAAGCAGATTATTACATAAATACATATACAGAAAAGCGAAGCACAAAGTAAAATATCAGATTACACACTATATTAATTAAAACAGCGGCGTACATATGTGTACGTATGTAGTAATATGTAATTCCGTAAAAAAACGAAATTAATATCGTGCTATACAATACGAAACATCCTAAAGCTGAATAGTAGTTCATACATCATCCTTTGTTCTGCGTCCTTTTCAATAGAAAGAACATGTTCTGTTATTATGTACGATGACATAGCTTTGTTAAAGGTCCTGGCTTCTTTCCAGTCCCGAAGAATCTAATATTTTCCAACGCTATTATTCTGCGAATCGACTTTCGATATCAAAATATTAAATTTGATTCACTGGCAAGGGAGCACATCAAAAAAATTCATCAGTATTAGGTGGCACCTACATACATGTACCTCTACCTACTACTCCCATAAATACTTTTACAATTTTGATCGCACATCATCTTTTTTAAAGTGTTAAGCCTGTTTTACATTTGTCAATTAATTCATGAATTAATTCGTGAACTATAATTGATGAATGTAAAGAGTCGACATTAATTCGAATTCATGAACTAATTGGCGAACAAATTCATGAATTAGAACATGCTCTAAAATATTGTCAAATTTCTAGTGAGTTTTAATGATTTTTACTTTTTTATGTTAGATACCAACCAGCACTCACTATTTATTTACGTCCGAAGTGACTTACTATTTACTGTTACGGGTGGTTACGGTTGGTCATCATGATAATCATGAATTTAATGTTAAGTGTGAAATGATTCTAGATCATCAATTTCCTTGTATATAAATTCATGAATTAATTGACAGATATAAAATTGGCTTAAGACTAACCGTTTAGTGTCATTAAGTATTGCATTATTTATGTAGCATTACATCACCTGTATTGCAAGCCTTATATTTTGTTAGTAGAAACACTAGATAGTTGGCCTAGAAACCATAACTTTTTTTATATTGTTCCTTTGTTCGCTCACACCTTTAATATACTTCTTTCATTTATTTTCAAATGCGCTTCTAAAAATATATACATTTCAAGAAAACTGGTTTATACCCCATTCAGACAACAAGCTATAATGTCGTTCATAGGGAATTTAGTATAACTCTTTGGAGGTGGGCAGGCATAAAAGAGATATTAAATTCATTTGTGATTTACTACACGATAAAATTGATGTTTCTTGTTTATTAGAAAATATTATGTTTATTGTGCCTCAATACACTTCTCGCTCACAAAATGTGATTTATCAACTGCGAGAATTTATATTTTATTGCAATCCCTGCTTTACAGAAGCTGTAATTATTTTAATGCTCTTTACGGAGTTGAATTGGGTGTTAGATTTTTCTGGGCTTTCGCTACTAATTCGTAAATGTCTTCGTTTATAGTTATTATATAATGGTGAATTGTTTTAAGTTGTTTTTTAACGTTATGTATTGTACCAGCACTACTTTTGTTGTTGTTGCCTTATAAATAGATGTAATGTGTTGGTTAATATGTATGCCGTTTGTTGTACTATAGTTATTTAGTAATGAATTATGAAAATCTTAGTGCAAATAATGTATGAAAAATATGATTATTACTAAATAACATATTAGAAAAGGCACGAAGTGGATATAAATTTCGAAGAAGTACATAACCCAAACTTACCATGAAACCGATAATAGAAAAATCAAAGGAGAAGAAAATAAAAATGTAACTAGGCTTCATCGAAGATTATTGGAAAGGATGAAAAAACTATGAAATAATTAAAAAAATCTGTATCATATCTAATAGAATATCAGAAGAACTGAGCCCATCATTTACGTGTGTTTGGCAGTATGTACTATATTTCTGATTGCTATTTAACTCTTATACCTTATGAGTTGGGTTTGTATGTTTAAACTGTCAGATTTCCATGTATGTTTGGAACTGTAAGTGCTTGATTAACATACAGTTTTAAATGGTATAACATGTAATATATTATAAGAGTAAGGAAAATTCTATTACAGAGTACTGTAAACACCGAATTAGATGGTGAGCGGTGGGGATGCGCTGTAGTCGTTTTGAAAAACATGTACGCCCACTTACTGAAGTAGTAGTCAGACTATTGGACTATATTTGTCCCACTATTTCAAATGCTGCGCGGACATACTCCCACCGCTTGCCATCTAATTTGACGTTTACTTAAGTAATTGAACATTTATATAGGGTTTTCTTAAACTTTGAAGATTTTGTTACACTGAATGACATAATTTCGAAATGTAGTTGAGAAAGCTGTTCCAAACATTCATATATACTAGCACCTTGGGTGAGTTCATGATTATTCCGTATGCATAAAAGATTAAAATAAACGAGATTGGTGTGTTTGCTTTTGAACTACTTATAGATTTTGTTAATCTGAACATGTTGAGCGACCCTTGGAGCTTCTGGAGAGGTTCAATACCAACGGCGTCTTCGTCGGTTCACTTGATAGATAGGTAAAAATTTACGAGATAAATACCCAACACAACGCACTCTGTTGCATCTTATTGTGAACTTGCCCATTTGTTTTTCTGAAAGGACCTGGAAAATCCAACGTAAAAAGCTGAAAGTAAATGTCAGAGGCTTATCGACAAGAAAACTACACTGTAATCAACTTTTAACAATAACAATGTTTATGCATGTTTTAAAATTGTTGTCAATACAGCTAGAGCATTGCAAGTCATCAACTAAACGAGAAATAGGCCTCTCGTATACACATCAGCTGATTTATAAACAATTGAAGTAATACATGAAGATTACAAGAATTCGAAATCGGACAGTTTTAATAATAAGTAATCAGCTCGTGTTTTTCCTTGGCGCCTAGGGCGAAGGCTTTCTTGATGGCATCGAGTGGTGGAGGGGTCTATCTATCTTAATCCGTCGAATGTAAAGATGGCGGAAAGTGAAAAGTTGTGTTTAAAGTGCAGCAAATTAGTGCAAGAAATCGATAAATTCATTACGTGTAATAATTGTAATGGGTGTTTACACAGTGCCTGCAGCCCGTACAAACCCACAGAACTGAAATTTATGGAATGTAATTCAGTAAACATTAAATGGTTCTGTGAAAACTGTGGAAGTGCAGCGCGCAAGAGCGAATTGAATGACATACTGGTAGTAGTGAAGTCCCTCGAAATCAAAATTGTAAGTTGTTTAGAACATATGTCAGCTCAGGATTTAAGAATAAAGGAACAAGCTATAAAAATTGATGAACAAACAAAAACATTAAAAATATTAACCTCAAGAGATAAACAAATAAATGAAAAACAAACTCATACATATAGGACTAGATCAACAGCAAATTCAAAAACAACAAAGGAAGGGGACACGAGTCTAAAACCTACACAAATAGAACAGCAAATAGAAATAAATAGAGAGGTCAATATACTTCAGACACATCAGTCACAAAAAAACACCGACAATATAAATACTCATGAAAAAAAAGACGTAAAAGTTGAAAACGAAAATAAACAAGAAGAGTTCACTGAAGTTAAATCTAGAAGAAAGATTATTAGGGGAAAAAGGGAAAATACACAACTAATAGCGGCAGAGAAAATGAAGTGGATATTTATATCCAATTTGAAAAGTAATACAGATGAAGGGGACGTCAAAAATTATTTAAAGGAAAACGACATATCTGTCATGGACTGTAAAAAGTTGGATATATTAAACAAAAACATTGCAGCATTTAAAATAGCGGTTATTGAAAACAATGAACAGTTGATATTTGATGAAAACTTGTAGCCAAACAACACTATTATTAAACCATATAGATTTTTTCGGAAATATCCCGACAGAAAACAACAGATATAGTAGAAAGTAAATTGTCTAATTTTAACGTCCTACATCATAATATGAGGATATTGAATTTGAATGTACAATGTATATCAAATAAAATGAGTCAACTCGAAATCGAGTTGGAAAGTAATTCAATTGACGTAGCCTGTATAACGGAACATTGGCTAAGAAAGAAGGTAATAACTAAACACGCTATTCAGGGGTACGAGGTAGCTAGTATCTTCTATAGGGAAAATCATATACACGGTGGTGTAGCTATACTGGTTAGGCAAGGCATTGAACACAGGGAGCTTACCGCTATTAAAGAACTATCTATAGAAATAGATATTGAAGTAGCTGCAGTATTCCTGCCAAAATTAAATACTATTATGGTATCTTTGTATAGAGCACCCAGTGGGGATGTTGATGTATTCATGGCTGCATTGAATGGGGTTTTGGCGAAGGTGATGCAGGAGTGTGGTGGAACTGTATTCATAGCAGGTGGTTACAATATGGATTTTTTAAAGAAATCAAACAATAGAGACAATCTATTAGATTTATTCCGTTCATACGGTTTAAATCAAACTAATTCGCAACCTACTAGGATTACAGATACTAGTAGCACCTGCCTTGATAATATTTTTACAAATATGAGTCAGGGTGAGTACAATACATTAGTAGTAGACCTGCATATTGCAGACCACTTGGCACAGCGTTTTGAATATTCAGTCTATAATGTGGATAAAAGAGACAGAGAGATAAAGTATATAAGAGATTTTAGTGATAGTAATATAAAAGAATTCGCATACAAAATGCAGACTCACAATTGGCAAACGATTTTCCAAAATCAATCTTCGATGCGGATGAATACCATGTTTTTCGATGCTATGATGCAGTTTTATGACCAATGCTTCCCTGAAAGGAAAATAATAGCGCATAAAAATAAAAACAAATACACAATGTCAGATTATGTAAAAGGATTAAAAAATAACCTTGATGCCTTGGCGACTGTGGCAGTAGTAACCAAGGAGCCTGCTATATATGAAGAATATTCTAAATGCAAGAATATGTACAGGACAGTGTTAGAAAATGATATTAGAGAGTACTATATGAGTGAAATTAAGAAATCCGAAAACAAACAGAAGACAATTTGGAAAATAATTACGAATGTTTCAGGAAAGGGAAACAAACAAATGGATATACATATAGATCCAGACGATATGAATGAATGTTTCCTAAAATGTGGGAGCGCCGAAGGACCCACACGACCTTCTAAGGAAAGCCGGTAATATAAATGAAAAATCATGCTACTTTCTTCCAGTAACTGAAAGCGAGCTTCTGGAAGTAATTAATGACATAAAAGGTAAAGATACAAGGGACTATTATGGCTACTCCACCAGGTTCTTGAAAACTATTGGACCTAGTGTATTGGAGCCTTTGGCTTTAGTCATAAATAGAAGCATATTGGAAGGATACTTTCCACAAGAACTAAAATACTCAAAGGTAATACCAGTATACAAGAGTGGAGATAGAAATGATTCAACCAATTACCGACCAATTTCTATTTTACCCGCGTTCTCAAAGGTGTTCGAGAAGATAATTGCCAAGAGATTGGTGGGATACCTTGACAAAAACAACTATCTCTCCAGTTACCAGCACGGATTTCGGAAAAATAAATCCACTACAACTGCCTTATCGAGCATAATGGATGTTGTGCAGGCGCCTTTGGACCAGCAAGAATTTGTACAACTAACTTGCTGCGATCTGAGCAGAGCCTTTGACACAGTTGATCACAGGCTGCTAATGGAGAAACTGTATCATTATGGTATCAGGAGTAACGTTTACAGTTTAATAGCATCGTTCATAACTAATAGACAACAGTATGTTGATATAAATAACAAAAGATCTAGTATGAAGACTGTAGAAAAGGGTGTTCCACAAGGATCTATATTGGGACCCCTCTTGTTTGTAATTTATATGAATGATCTGGTGTATAATTTGTCCGCGGATGGGATTTGCCTATACGCTGATGACACGTCATTTGTGGTAGCAGACAAAACTAGAGATGGAAAATCAAGGAAAGCCGAAGCTGCAATGACGGATGCAGGAGACTGGTTCTCGGCGAATAAACTAAAACTAAACGGTGATAAGACCCAATACCTGGATTTTTGCTTAGACAAAAAAGAAAATAATAATTCCGTCAGGGTGCTGGGTGTTCACGTCGATGGCAGATTGAGCTGGTATGTACATCTGGATGAACTGGCAAACAAACTGTCAGTCGCGGTATTTAGCATCAGAAGAATCAAGAATATTTCGACTCACCAGGCTGCAAGGCTGACATATTTTGCTAACTTCCACAGCGTGGCTTGTTATGGTTTGCAGTTCTGGGGAATGGCTTCAGGCGCTGATCGAGTTTTTCTCCTTCAAAAGCGGGCAGTGAGAGTCTTGTGCAAGTTGAAACAAGAACAGACTTGTAAGCGAGCATTCATCAAAGAAAAAATACTTACCATTCCATGTGCTTACATACTCACAGTCGCTAAACATGTGCACAGGGGTGGCACTCATATGCAGAAGAATGGTGACACACACAATTATAGCACTAGAATGAGAAATGCCGTGAAAATTCCTTACCATAGATTGAGGACGACGCAGAGGTTTCCGGATACTGGGGAGCCAATATTTACAATAAACTTCCTGAAACCATGTGGGGCCTTTCGTCCAATCGATTTTCTACTGTCTTAAGGAAGTACCTCTTAGATAAAGCGTTTTATTCTCTGCAGGACTTTTTAAACTGTGATATTTTAAATATATATGAAGAATCGAATTTTAATGACTAATTGTGTTTTGTTTGAATTGTACTTTGTTATGTATATGTGCAAACTTTCATCATGTATTATACATCTAATCTATGACGATTATTGTAATAGTTATTATGATAAAATATATATTATTATTATTATTAATCTGTGACCTTTTCAACAAATTACAACCAATCGGCCGCGAAAACGTTGTTTGGTGAGGCTTCGGTTTATATTCTCTTCAACACAGGTGGAGTTCAATAATGGATTCACTTTAAATCAACCTCCGCAAACCTTTCCCTACTGTAACTATTAATCTGGATCTGATCAGCTTCGTTTCATTAGTTTTCTCGACAGAAAAGTCGATGTTACACTAGATCGATTCGTAGGGCTCCGGCCTAATTCTTGGACCCGTGAAGCCTACTATGGAAAGTTCTGGAATGTTGACATGGCTTGGGTTGTGATGTTGACTGCAAATCTCCTTGTTATTGCAACTTCCACTTGGGATTTTTTAATGTGAAGCATGCATTTCTTGGCGTCTGTCTACGAACAGCTTTCAAAAGTGTTTCAAATGGACCAAATAATCTAATTTTACAGAATGAAATGTCGGAAAAAAAGTAGTTACTGATAGTGCATTTTGCATTATACAACATAAAGTTATCTTGTAGTAGTTGATTATTTTATTTGAGGAATTAGTTTCAATATATATGTATATCATGAATGACGGGTAACAAAACATGTGATGCACAATTCCAAATTATAGATATTACAATAATCGATTTTATCAAATTCAAATATAAGTAACAATATTTGAGAGCTTATTAGTACCAGTTGCAATAATTGGTTCATACAAGTGTGTAAATAATTAAACTGGTCTAACCCTCAATGGTTAGTAACTTCCATTTCAAAAGGTCAAAATTTTATAGTTTTATCATAATATGTACAGCATTTCACAGATTATATTCAACTAACCTTTTGTTTTTTTACCTAATTATTCGTATTGTGTGTACTTATAGGTAGATATTATCAATTAATTTGCTATCTCAAACTTATATAGTTACTTTTTAATTAAGTTTATATAATAAATACGTATCTTCAAACACAGAATTTATAAAATATCGCAAAGAATTTGTTTATGAGTTTTTATGTGTTAAAAGTTTTAAATATTCCAATTTAACGTTATTAGTTTTATTAATTATAAACTCAATTTTATCAAACAATTTTTCATTTTTACATTTTCATGTAATATTGAAATATCAATATAATACATGGACTAAAACAGCAAAAGTTTATAAAACAACAGTTATGATAATAGGAAATAAAACAGAAGATTTTTTTTAATATACAAGAATAAGCTTAGACAAGAAGAAGCACATAAAATTGAGTAGAAATATATGAATAGAGTAGGAAATGCAATGAAACTGTGTTTTCTCATAAACAACAGCCTTATGAACTGAGACAGTTACTCCAAAGACGATATTATGGAAGTATTTAAATCCCTCTGCCGACCAGACCGATAATTAAGCAAAAGACAAAAAAGCCCAATATAAGCAACTGAAATGCATTTTTAGAATCAGAAATACGGAAATAAGAAAAAGTTTAGACATGCAGGCTTGAATTTACAAAGTAATGACAACTCATATGATGGGAGCATTTATATGGAATGAAGGGAACAAAAACAATAGGAACAATCTGCAAAGAAATAATACAACGTAATAAGGAACAAGGTAGATCTGGATAAACTTGTAAACAGTATCAGAATAACAAATTAAAAGCGAACAACGTATATGGAAGCCAGGAAGGTACATTGATATAATCACCCGACAGATACATTAACGCATAGTTCATCTGAAATAAGATGTGTAAGGTGACCAAATTAATCTTAGTGTCTAACGGTGTGAAACATATCTAACGATTGAGTAGATGAGGTATTCTTTGAATATGTCTTGCGATAAATATGCCAATTGCCGAAATTTTTCTCAAACCAGAAATTTACATTAAAGATCGTTTAAAGATAAATGCCCAAATGAAGAAAAACAAAAAAATAAATTTAATACACTTGTGGTAGACATATTATCTATCTATTTAAGTACGAAAGTATTTATATGGATGTTTTAGAAGCATTTCCATGGTTTAGAACCATTGCCAAGGGTTCAATACAATCACTTCTCGCATATGTTGTAGTAGGAAGTCAGCTACGATTGCGGCACATTTCTTCATTTCAGTGGAAAACTATTTACATAAATCTCAGCTATACCATTTACCCGAGGGCCTTGTAAATAATCTCCACAAATGTCTATTCAATAACCAACCTTGAACATTTCAACAGGATTCTACACATAATTTATAAATCACAGTCCACTCGAGATTTATTCAGAAGCATTTTAACTTAATAGCAAATAACATGATAATTGAACTTTTCACACGAAGAAACTAATACGTTCAATGAACAAAGCTTTTATTAATAACAAAATTACTACTTACTTACTTATATAACAAAATTTGTTTTTAACCTCACCAGGTTTAGTATTGACAGAACTACATACATATTTTCAAATTAAATGAAAAATTTTGTTTGATTATATTTAACGCTGTTGTCAATTTTCTGTAATATCATATACTTATATTTCATTGGTTGACTTCGCAGATATTTCTTGGTGAAACATTTTGTAATAACTTAATTAATTATTCGAATAATTAATTAAGATATACTTATATTTCGTAATAAGTTTCTATAAAATAGCTAACGTGAAAACAATGAAACATACGATTCTACAACTCGTATAATTTTCACTGCCTCAAGATACCTCACCAAAGTTATTTAGTAAAATTCACTCAAAATTGATTGAGTATTAACTCAAATATTTTAACTGACAGCTGAATTACTAAAATTGTATTTGTGTCATTTAGAAATATATAGATTGCTAATGTATTTTCTACTTTGTTTCAGGTAAACTATTGGCCGTACTATCATCATACTAAATCTACAAGTAGTAAGTTTTACTGTAAGTTTACGACCTTTAATGAGAATAACACTTACATCTACCTGTAGTTATAAAGATAAATCTTTTTCGTTCTATCCTATTACGCGCACCAAACTTTTATCTCTCGCGCAAAACTAGTAAAACTTTATGGGACCGTCCGCATTTATAGGACACTAAATTACAGTTTCTACCATCCACGTGGGCGACATCCTCTGACCGCACATTTTTAATTATAATTGTCTTTTCACGGTGTACCCCAGATATCAGTTTTACTGGCAGTAAATTCAAATCAAGACGATCCCGTAGAAAAACACCACATGAAACTATAAAAAGCCGAATCCGTTTTGTGAACTGATCTTAATTCAATGCCCTGCGAGCCGATATTGAACGATTAGGCTCTCATTATGAGATCATCTTCCGATGGATTTACGAGCAGGCAAGGATTCGTATGTTGAAATGGGGAAATGTGTAAATTCATGTAATTTTTCGTGTTTTTACGAGGAACGAAGAGTGTTTTTTGTGCGCTCGTCAGTTTCAATTTTTATTTGGAAATTTTAATATCGTAATAAATAGTGTCATAAAATGAAATTGAAAATAAAATTTAAGTATTAATTTTTTAGTGATAATAATGAAATATTAACCATTTTAAATGACAATAATTACTATAAGAAATAAATTTAAAAATTTGAGTTAATGCGACTGTAAAATTAAATGTCCGTTAACATAAATATATCCTTACATAAATTTACCATTAAGATTAGCAATAAATTGCATTGATGACACATGAAGTTTTATAAATTCTTAATATGTTAATTTCATGAACATGGTAACTCATTCATCTGTGGATTCAGTCGTAAAATTTAAATAGTCAATAGCGATTAATGTCCATACAGCTCAAGATTGGTACGAAAACAATTATTTTTCGATGTATAGGTTAACGTAAATTAGATATTATGTAATATAATACTTACTTGTGGTGCACCTACGTGACTGTGGCTTTGGTAGCGTACCATTGTTTGTTATGAAGCTTATTATACTGAGTCAGTACACTGCGCCACCGTTTCATCACTATACTTGCTTTGACTCTTGGCTTTGCTCAAATAGCGTTCTTGTAGTTTGTGGAGGGTTTTCTGATATCTTCTTCTATGTTTTCTAAAGGTTCATCAAACTATCATTTTGACATGCATGCAGTACCTAAAAAACTTGTCATCTCTTAAATCGCCATATAGAGTATGCAGAACGTCTTTTGAGGGCCTTCCTAATGGAGATGTCTAAGTCCTATTCAAGATGTCTTCATGACTGATGAATTGTGCTTGTTTCTGGTACTGCGTTTTGATTCTTTCAGCAGGAGAAACAAGCACAATGCATCTGTCGTCTTGACAATACGAAAATGTAGTCAAAGGATATTATGTTTTTTCTAATTAACTTTTAATTTAACGTTCTCAATTATCTGTGAACATTTTTTAACATTTTTGGTTATTATTATAATATTTCCCTTTTTTAATTTGTAGACCGAATAAACATTATAGTGATACATGGCTGTCTTCAGATATGACTAAAATGAATAGCACAAATATTTTTAAGAGATATCCGTTGTTTAAATCTGAATACAACAATTTTGATAGGATTTACAAAAATTTTTACACAACAAAAGATTGCAAAATAACGGTTTAATTATCAATTCAGCTAGTACTTAACCCAAAGCGTCAATAATTCGGAAAAGTAAAGCTATCAAGTCTCCTAAACCAAATCTAATTTATGTGACAAGTTTAATCAACATTTTCTTTCATTCTCTTATACATAATTTTAATGATAATTTTAACAATAAACCTTCTGCAATAAATTCGAAAGATATAAGCATATTCATAAGAACACAATCTTTTTTAGCTTATTTTTTATATCGCCTGTCACACGGATGATTTTGAGAGTGCCATAACCGATACGAGTTCGTCATTTTTAAATTGTACACGATACATATCAAACTTTGTTTTTAAACACTCATTTAATGTATTACGTTAATATTAGCATATTTGTTTAAGCCTGCATTTAATAAAGATGATGTTTATCTGATATCGAGCTGCCGTCCATTAGCGTATTATATGTTTGTTGGTTTTTCTATAAAATGTACGAAAAAGTTATGAACAAAAAGTTACTTAACTCTTTTAATATATTTAACTTAGATTAAAATTGCTACGATCTGTGTAAATGTATTGATTTAACCAAGGTTTTCGATGTTGTCAACAAGATATCATTACATAAATAAGGGCGATACGGCATTACCGGTGTTTTCCTCAACCAAAAAATTGGATAGATAATACAATGTACAACATTTTACAATTTTCTAGTGTAAGTTTATTGCATGAAATTACGACCTGTCCTATTTTCGTACAAATAAATCGGATTTGCGCAGGCGCAGCAGGGCTCCTCTATCTAACCTCACTATTATTTGTTTATAATGTCGCGCCAACAAATACATTTAGTAACTTTTATTTATAAAATTGTTTCTGTTATTTGAACATGTATAGTGCAGAATCAAAGAGTAAATGATTGTTCAGGTTTACAGAATACTATGTGATAGCCATAATAAAGAACCGTGGTCAAATTCATACAATAATATTGTTCGAAACAATGATAAAATGTTTTAAATTGTTTTATAAAATAGTATCAAATTTTTGGTACAATTTTATATCATAGTCTAAAACGGGCTTAAGATTTCCACCAGATGTTAATGGGAAACTTGAATTACTGCTAATGTCAAACAACAAATTAGTTATTCACGAGGGCAAAACCAACTTTGTGTATTTCAGTAATAAATTGAAGATCTTCCCAATGCTTTCTAGCTTTGGTGATACTCAATGTTCTATGAAAGTTCTAGATCGTACTTAAGAAAGCAATTTAATTTGGAGTTCACACTTTAATACATTGTACATAACTCTGTCGTAATGTAATGTAGTGGAGTTGTCATAACTCCAATGTTCTATTGTCTACGGGATCCATTTGGGACGCATTCCCTGGAGCTCATATGATGTTAATACAAAAGCGATTAGGATCATCTACAGTATTGTTCACAGAAATTATTATAAAGACGTTGCCAATTTTAACATTTTGCGATCTTTATATTCTGGAGTTATTTGTTTGTAGACAAGCACAAATTTGAATTTTCCATGTATTACTAGATTATTTACAAAAAAAAAGTATCTTCAAGAATGTTCCAAGTATCATAGATTGAAAATTTTAGGATAAATTGCTCAGTATACATACAGGGTGTCATTTTGAAAACGTACCACCCTCTATATTTCGGCCCCTATAGAAATTCCAAAAATATGCAAAAACACGTCAAACTTATTTTTAAGGGGGACATTTTGTAGGCTGGGTTTCAATTAAATTACATCAACCCTCTAGCGGGGGTGGACATAACCTCTAAAAATTTAAATGGAAATGGGGGTTGAGTGATACCTCATTTTAAAGGTCGTTTAACCCGCTTTTCAAAAATGCTAATTTCTTGTCCTTTATTTTTAATACTTTTGAAGAAATCAAGTCAAACCATGAACATACAAGTATCAAGTGTTTTGCAATAAAACATTAAAAAACTAATAAAAAGTAACTTATTTTATAAAATTTTCTCGCGAACTGCTAAAAAGAAAAGGCAAGAATTTAGCATTTAAAATTTTATAAAATAAGTTACTTTTTATTAGTTTTTTAATGTTTTATTGCAAAACACTTGATACTTGTATGTTCATGGTTTGACTTGATTTCTTCAAAAGTATTAAAAATAAAGGACAAGAAATTAGCATTTTTGAAAAGTGGGTTAAACGACCTTTAAAGTGAGGTATCACTCAACCCCCATTTCCATTTAAATTTTTAGAGGTTATGTCCACCCCCGCTAGAGGGTTGATGTAATTTAATTGAAAACCAGCCTACAAAATTCCCTTAAAAATAAGTTTGACGTGTTTTTGCATATTTTTGGAATTTCTATAGGGGCCGAAATATAGAGGGTGGTACGTTTTCAAAATGACACCCTGTATATGTATAAAGAACATTGCATTTTTTTTTATATAAACTTGAATTACAGCAATAAGCGCTTATTTCTTGTTATGGTCTTGATGATTATTGAAGTGTAAACTTCTTTGGGCGCGTTGCGTTGATTGTGAGCACTGAACAAGACTGATCCGTCACGCTGGGCTATGTAACGCTCGTTCGGGTAAAGTCGGCTCGAGTCGACTAAGGGAACGAGAGAAATATATCATATTCAATTAAATTGAAATTTAAATGAATTCATGTCCCCGAGCAGATTCCATCCCGAACCGCGCGGGTGAAAAGCCAGCACGTTAGCATCAGACCAGCGCGGGTCTCGCAAGCGAGTATTCATATTGTCATATTGACTGTGTTGCGATCGCTAATTGGTAACTTCGCGGACGGTTAACCAAAAAACTTGTGTGTGTATGAGACATTATCTCTATAATAATATAATATAATATTTCGCGCTCAGGTAAGTTTTAGCATGTTTATTAAAATGATATGGATGACTCGGAAAATGATCAGTATATTCCGGGTGTTAAATAGCGTCCACACGCATTTACTATAATTTGTATACCAATGCAAAAGAGAAACGTTGAGAATAGATCATTGCTTTAATTGCTCATTATATACGAATTTATAAGCATTTAATTCTTTTCTGTTATACAGGATGGATGAAGAAAATCAAATCGATGACAAATTAAAACGAAAAAGGGAATTGTCTAATGCGCGCGTGAAGAAATATCGTCAAAAGAAGCACACTAAATCTCAGCAACTGAATATGTCGATGCAGGATGACCCTAATGTAATATAGAACGAAAAAAAAAAGTTGGATTTCGTATTATTAACCTCGCTTTGATGAAGTTTTCACTTCTGCCGTGTGGTTTTAAGCACACCCATTTTCTTGTTTTATATATTTAATATTTTGTTATGATATATTTCAAGCTCGTACTTGTTATTTCTTTGTACTAATTGTTTCACATAAATAATAAAATTTATTATTTACCATACGGCAACCGGATCTGAGTCTCTTGGGAAATAATGATTTTATCATAATAACAGCCATCTCTGTTTATTAATATTTAATATGAAGTGATAGGTACATAATAATTTATAATTTTCATAAATCTTAAAATAACATCAAAAATTAAATCAACGTATTATTTTTGTGCACATATTACAGGTTATATTAAAACGTTGTTTTAAACATAATTAATTTAGAATGCAAATTATATGATTTAACACGAATCTCCCATAAAGTAAAAGTATCCATTTTATTTACATTTTAGCCTAAATCCTCGGTCCAATCTCGTGTATCATTACATAATTTTCTCGGTTCGACTTTACAATCAATTTCGTAAACGCATCAGCTTTCCTTCCCGTTGCTTCGCATCAAACAGTTCGGAAAACGACTTCATTCGCACAGGAGATGCACGAGGGATTCCCCGTATTCCGAGGTTTCGGATGATGAGATACGCAGGAGATGAGGAATAACTACGACGTCGTATTTGGCATATCGATACCGAAGAACCAATCCGTCTTTTTAATCCGGAGATTCAACAACATCCGTCTTTTCGTGAAACATCCAGACGCGGAGGAAATGCCGAAAAGGGATACAGAATTTGGGGTCGCAGGACAAGGAAGCGACGTCGTTTCTTACCCCTCCCATAAAATATCCACCCTATTTTGTGCGAGCTCCGATATATAGGAACTACTCGCGTGCGTCCCTGGCTAACGCCGAAGGGAAATTGACAGTAAAAGTTTATGGTCATATTTTCTTCGGCTCTTTTTGTATTACTACACCTAAAAACGTGATCACTTCCAATTTTTCCCCGCGCACTCTACCCGAAACGAACTTATAGATCGCTTCTCTTCCGATGAAAAAGTGGAGGTTTCGTGTTTTTTCAATGTTATAATTTAATATTCCCTTTTTTTCTGCTGAGATTTTATTATTTGATACGTTCGCACATCAAAGCCAAATGTAAGTTCATAAAATGAAAATAATTTGTTCTTTCTTTATTGACTGGAAAGTATCTGAGCAAATGGTTTTCCTGTTGCTTTGTGAATTTCTGATTTGCCCCCAACATACACAATAGATATTATTTATAAGCTGGACAATAATGCTGTCGTAATAAATCTTTCATCAAAAGGAATTTTTGATATAGTGTTGATAAGTTTTCGTTTGTTTTTATTTTTCTCTTTCTTGTGAGTCTAATGGCGCCATCTAATGCAATTATTATGTATGAATAAGGTATTTTATCCCTTGTTTGCTTCACCTCGACGTTATTATAGGAGAGAAACTAAAATTATTATTTTAAGAGAATTACCTATTATTAATTTCACAAAACATTGTTCTTTAATTACACTTAGTGCATTATAGATTTTTACTTATTTGGTAACAAGGGTTTTTCTGTCTGTGCATATTCTTCAAGCCTCTTCATGATGTGTTAAGAGAAGCAAAACAATTTGCAATCTCACAAGAAGAATTACGGTAACACTAATATTTCATAAAGTTTACGACGCAGCATCCAAAATATAACATACATAACATAAATTTAGACGTGTAAATTCGCCAGGGACTAGCTTATGACTAAATTCGAAACTTTTCAAAAATGGCCCACGTAGGGCGAGCGTCGTTAAATTTACGACATATTAGTAGGTATTCCCGGGTTAAAATAGGAGAATACTCATCAAGTATTACAAATCCTTCTTGCAGATCCTCGAGAACAATACTGCTACTTCAAACTTCAAACAATAGCCTCGAATAATTGTGGCCATCTTTTTAATCCTTCAATTAATTTCATTTAATCTTCAGAAACCTGTATAACTAGCTCGTCACAGTGGATAATCTTGCAATATTTTCTTTAACTTATAGTTCTCCTAGCTCGTCACAAAGTATAAACTTGCAATATTTTCTTTCTTGCACTTCAGCTTTGATAACCAATTTAAAAACGTCTGGATCTAGATCTTGTATTACTCTGGTGGTATTAGTTGTTTACCAAAAACTTTGAGTAAACCTGGTATTGTTGATTCCTTCAAATCTTTAAATACACTACTACCCTAGTAGCCAAGTTCGTTGGCCTCAAAGCGGCCCAATGTCAGTCGAATATGCTAAGACCGGTAGAACATCAGTGACCTCCACCCAATGTCGTACGAATATAAAATTCCTATATCAAGTAAGTGTCAATTTATGTCGTTGGGTTGATATCAGACCAACGTTGTCTATATTGGTAATATAATGGTTAAATATCTGATACTGATATTTTATTGACAACAAAGATCTACATACTATTAACATTGAAAAAAAATGTCTACATAATATCAAGTTCACAAAGTCACTGTGATGTTGGTTGTAGATCAGTGTTCGATATAAATTTAGATTAAAGGGGATGACGTCACAATTTGTTATTCTGCGATTAAACGCCAACATCGTATTAACTTTGCAAGACAATATTGATATAGTATAGTATATTACACACTGTACCATGAATAATTGTTGGTGTATGAAATGAAAATATCGATCCTCAAAGTTAATTAAGCATTTGCAATAATGATTCTCACCAAATTAAAATTAAAAGTACTACGCACACTTTTATAAATAATTTTCGAGACCGGACACGAGAGGCCCATGACTCATCGCCCACGGGCGCATTATTGAAATTGTGTATTTTTAAAGAGTTTTTTATTTTATTAACATAGTTGGCTAACAAGTGGGTTGTGATCTATCAAATACAAAACACATTTTTGTTTGTTCATTTTGTAGTTCAAATCAAGTAAATTCTCTGTATTTTATTTGTCTTACGAAATATAAGGTAAATGCTCAAATCGGAAAATTGTCTATGCAAAATATTGGGCCAATATCATGCAGAGATATTTATCCAACGTTGGAAAATGTTAAGACTTGTACATCGGATTGATATCAAACGCCGATGTCGGGCCAATAAATGAACGACCGACAGCCAACGTTGGCCCGATATTGTGTGCTACTAGGGTAATTATACTTTATAAAATACAAACATTTCTATTATTTCTCAGGATTAATTATTAAATCTGTCTTATCTTGTCCAGTCTTAACATATCTGTATAACAATTACTGATAATACAATTTTCTATCCTTTATTTTGGAAACATCTCATTTGAATATTTAATTTTGCTATTTACAAAAACCATTCACATTACAAAATTCAAAATGTGACATCAAGCAACTATTATGCGCCACTGTCATTACATAAACTTCATGTATAACATTAATTATTATACAAAGAGATCATTTTGAACTGTCCTGGGTTGGCAACAAAAAAGTCCCAGTATCATCAAAAACTAGGAAATATTTACTTCCGTGAATTGCCCATATGAAATTTACATGTCAAATGTCAAAACCAAAATGTATTGAAGTGTCTTGTGCTTTCGTATTTTCTTTGTTTTATTGTCGCTTTTCTGTCTATTTCAAGACAATATACCTCGTATACCATGCCTTTTACGATACAACAGGATACGTTTATTGTAATGTCGCGCTTACGCAGTGGAACATTACCAGAGGATGATGGATTATGGAAATATTCATTTGGATCGTGTTTTCAGCAATTTGTAACGGAAAATAGAAATCTGGAAATAAACTCGGATACATTCACTTGTCATCCCAATAGGGTGATTGAAAGGTTTAAGGAAACCTTTTCCTTTGGTTGTAAATGTAAACCTGAAAAAGTACCAACAGTTTTAACTGAAGATGTTGTCGCAGACATTATGCAGCGAATGGAAGTTAGTCCCACAAAATCTGTACGAAAGCTGTCTGCTCAAACTGTTAAAGAGATTTAATTAATTTAAACGTAATTTGTTATTCACCATTATGTATCTAAATTGTAGGTATTTCCTACGGAAGTACTCATAATGCACTGAAAACACATTTGCATATGCACCCATATAAAGTTTCTGTACTACAACATTGACGGGGCAACCACTTTGAGCAGAGATTGAATTATTTCAACTGGTTTAATGACATATTACATAGAGAAGATTTGAATCGCACTTTCTTTTCGGATGAAGCTTGGATCCATTTGTCGGGATATATCAACTCTCAAAATTACCGTACCTGGTTAACAGTGAATCCATCATATTTTTGTTGAAAATAGTCTCTATCCTATCAAAGATGGTGTTTGGGTTGCAATGTCGAAAAAACGGATTATTGGAGGAATTTTTTTTTATGGTACCGAGAACAAATATTGGAACCCTTCATTAACAGCCTTCACGAAGATAAATTAATCCTTGGGTACTTCCAACAAGATGGGACAACTGCACATACTGCGCAACAAACTATTAATTATTTGCAAGAATACTGTGGTGACCGATTGATTAGTCGAAATCGATGGCCAGACAATTCTCCTGATTTAAACACTAAGCTTTTTTCTCTATGAATAAATAAAAATATAAAAATAAAGTGTTTCAGAACAGACTGCATAATCTCGATGAACTTGAAGAGGAAATTACAATAGAATTGCAAAATATCACACCGGAAACACTCCACAATTTGTTCAATGATATGAGAAAACGTGTCAATCTATGCACTGGGAATAACGGTGGACATTTCGAACAACTTTTATAAAATGTATTCATTTGGTGACATAATTATGGGATTATGTTTTAGAATAATAAAGTTGTAACGTATTTATTATTCTTTATGATAAAAAATCAAGTGCAATTATAATATTTCTAAAAAATTCTTTCATATAATTCAACTCAAAACTAACCCTATTTCATTGACATTTATTACAGGAAATTTTTAAATAGTAAACCTAACCACAAAAATAAATAAAAAAGGCTTGCTAATTACACTGTGTTCTCATATTAAAATCAGTATAGCCAACTCAGGACAGTTCAAAATGATCAAGTGGTATAAAAAGTATATGTTTTTCAATTTAGTATCTATAAATTCTTTTACTTCATAAATAACACAACAATATCTCTTACAACTACTTATTTGTCTTATTGGCGAATTTGTAATAAAGCATTAACAAAACTCAAAATAGAAGATTACTCGTATTTCAGTACTATTGAGCGTCTGTTGCTAATTTATGTAGCAGCAACCCTGTGTTGCATTTACAGATCATTTGCCGTGAAGCATTGCCGACTGTCGGGCCTCTAATCGAGTGGATGGATAGTACCTTAAGTCTTCTCTCTGCTAGTAGTAAACATCCGCAGGCGTTATGCAGTTTTCGCTTCGATCGTAGCGTGATACGAACACGCTTCACGCTCCGCTATATCGTAAATGGCGGTCGATTATTAAAATAATCCGACGATCCGCTCGTTGATGCACGAATTGTTTCTGAAGGACTGCGAAACGGGGGAACGTGGGGTTGGTCGAGGGCGATCGAATCCTTCCCTACCAGCCAGCGGGAGGAAGTACACACGTCCGAACACGGAAGGTGGAGTCTGGAATCATGTCCGGAACATTAGCGGTGTGACGCTGTCATCTAAACATTGCTTCTAAACAGTTGATTAAGCATAATCTGAGTAGTCGTCACCATCTCTACCGTTAATGTGCCCCACGCTCGACTGGAGTTGTGACATTTTACACATATAAGATGATACATGACCGATTATTGTTACGTCTTGGTGTGTTACAAAATCCTATATAAAACAACGTATTTCTATAAAGTTAACATCAAGTAATTAATTTTGCTTAGTTATTTATTTGATTTGATGTATGATACTTAACGAAAACATTAGAATACCTGTATTACACTAAAGCACAAAAAACTATATACCTACTTACTTCGACAACTATGTTGTCATCTTCAGTAGCACTGAATAAAAACAACACTGTTGTTCTGCGTACGCTACGGTGTATAGACACCTCGGATTTTAATCAGTGATACTGAAAATGACAACATAGTTGTCGAAATAAGTATTTAGTTTTTTGTGCATCTGTGTGGTAAAAATGTTTCAGTGTTTTTGTTTAATATCAAGCCACTGACTCCAAGTTAAGTTTCTTATGATACTTAACAAAAAAATATACTAATACTCTTCACAATCATAACTTTGTTGTTATTATTATAATATTACTGCATCTTGGAATTTATTGCACTCGCTTAATTTCTTTTATAATTGTAAACATTTTATTCCAAAAAAAAACACGTACATACATACACATAAGTACATATATACATATACACAGTTTCCCGCATGAGCGGTATTGAGGGCTCCTGTGTGTTGTTCTTCTTCTTTTTTATTTCTGGATGTCTCTCAGATTTCTTCTAGATTTCATTTATTTTTTCAATATCCTGCTCTTGATTTCCTTATGAAAGTTATGGTGGTCAATGTTTTTTATTTTTGTTGTTAATTTGTTGTAGTCCTTTATCGCATCTGCATCTCTTATGTGTGTGTGTCCTCTCGTTCGGTAGTTGTGTATTTCATTGTTAGTTTGTAGCTTTATTTTTGTTTTGATTAGTCCCTTGTCTATTTTATCAGTAATATATTTTTAATTCTTATAAGTTTCTCAATATTTGGTATTTTAGTGATATTATATAGTTGTGCTGGGGTTCTTTTATTTAGTTGATATATTAGCTTTATGAATCTATTTTGTTGTCACTGTAATTTGTTTATATTTTTTGACGTTGTTTGGCCCCATATATTAACGAGGTAATTCGTATGGGATGCAAACATGGCGTGGTATATTGCCGGCCTCATGCTTGGTGGTATTATATTTTTAATTTTTTATATTCCAGCTATTGCTTTTGAGTTCTTCTTGACAAGGTTTTGGATATGACCGTCCCACTTTAAGTTTTCTTGGATTTCTAACCCTAGGTAAGTTATTTGTTTTCTTTGATGAATTTTCTTGCCTTTAAGTTGTATGTCCAGTTTTGGTTTTTGTGCTTTATTTGACAAGATCACAAAGCTTGTCTTATCTTCATTTATTGTTATGAGATTATTAAAGCACCATCCTTCTATTTGCTTCATATCATTATTAATGTGGTTTTCTATTATGTGGGGGTTTTTGTTACTGTATATAATACAGGTGTCGTCTGCGTATCCGTATATTTTGCCATGGAGTGGTAATTCAAATATATCATTGGTATACAGTATATTGTGTTCTTTGACGTTTGTTCTTCTGCCAAGGTTTGACCTATATTTTCGAAGTATTTGTTGATTTCTTCTGCTATTTCTTAGGGCACAGTTGTTATCATTCCATTTTCTTTTTGTATTTCGCTTATATTTTTGTTATTACTTTGATTTTGGCTGACTTCTTTGCTGATTAAGTTCCATGTCTTCTTCGGTTCTGATTTAAATTTCTTGAATTGCTTTATGTAATATTCTTTCCTAGTGTTTTCTATTACATATTTTGTGTGTTTTTTCTGATCTTTGTATCTGTTACAGATTTCTTCGTTTCAGGTGTGTTTAATATGATTTTTATATAAATTATTTCCCTTCCTGATTTCACTATGTTCTTATTTATCCATGAGCAGTCTTTTCTTCTTTTAATTTTCTGGATTTTCTGGTGCGATTCTATTATATTCTGGAGTGTAGTTGATAATTTCTGAAAAGTGTCAATTTCGTTTTCTTTAATTTCCTTAATGTTTTTTTCTATGTTGAAATAATCTGATGTGGTATATTCGTAATATTGTATTCCGGTGGTTTTTTTTGTATTCTGTAGTGCAATTCTCATGCCGTGATGATCTGATATATTATTTGGCACTATTTCGAATTTTATTTGAGTTTTCACGTTTGTGATTACATGGTCTAAGATGCTGTCATTTTCATTGTTATTTCTCGTAGTATGGTATTCTTTTGTTCTTCTGTTTAATATTTTGTAGTTGTTTTCCTTAACATTTGCTATTAGTGTAACAGATTATCTTTTCTTGAAACGCTTGGTAACCTGCTAAGCCTTTTCAGTGTGAAATTTCCTGTCAAACTTCTGATCTAATTCATGTTTAACTAAAATCCGTCAGTAGTCAAATAAGACAGTTAGTTACTTATCGTGTCTTTGCTGCCCCTGATTCGTGAATCATTGGTACTCCCAAGATTGTACCATATCTACTGATTCCATCAGCAGATTCTGTATTAAATAGCTTGTCTGTCAATTGATTCTTTATTATTCTTCCATGACCATGTCCTCACATCAACTTTATTGTATTTTCCCAAACATTGCAGATTATACTGGAATTTCTGAACAATCTTCTACTTTACTTTGTGATAATAAAACCAGCAGTATACTTAAAGAAAATGCAAAAGGCAAAATCCCTTACCACAAAAATTAAAAAGATATAAAAAAATCTATAAACGTATTTCGGCAACTAAGTTGCGATCTTCAGTAGAAATATGTAGAGAACAGAAAAGAGCGGTAAACGTAGTGTTTTTGGTTAAGGTGTAACCTTAGAAGATATGCTCTTCACCAAATAACATTTGATAAGTGTAATTCTCATATTTTTAAATTTATAAGTTTACTCATATATAAAATTCTACTTTTGCAATATTACCTACAGTCGCAAGAAAGAACGTATTTTTAAATAGGAAATTTTTAGACTTTTTATTGGCTACAAATGGTATGTAATTCTAACGGAATATTTGAAATCAGGTAATATAAATTGATGTTATTTTAATGGGGTGTTAAAGGTCTGTCATAAAATCTATAGCCTTTTCAAACACTCAGTATACATGTAAATATTTTTAAATTATACAGCTCATGATAATCTAAAATTTTGGTATTAAAAGTTCTTCGCTACATCATTGGATTACTTCGTCGTTTCGCTGGGTCACGCTATAAATTTTGTTGCCATATGGGCATAAACCAATTTAATAAAGTTCATTAGATGTTAAAATACATATATTTTATTTTATTTTCGTTATTAAATATCAAAACAGTATGTGGTTAACTGATTTATTTAATTTACCACGTTGAACGAACTCAAAAGTGCAAACATGAATTATGTAAAATTTATCCAATAAACAGAACTGGTGTTCAATATTAACATGAAAGTGTCGACGATTGATCCTGTCCATACCGAATAATTCTGTTTATTAATCACATGCAAGTCTGTTTATTTATAATCATGTGAGTTTTGAATTTTTATTGTCTCGTCGGGATATGCAAATATGAACATAAAAGGCTGAAACATAAATTTTGGTCCGCGTCGTGGTTGATTTCAATTTGGAACAAAAAAGCACGACTTGAATATTCCCAGTAATCAAGTTTATTATGAAATATACTAATTCGATTTGTATAGGTGCAATGAACTGTATATTCATGTGTGGCATAGGTACATACATTTATAAATGTATGTGTATGTATTTACAAATACGTACGTAAATATACATTTAGGTGCATATATAACACATACATATACAGGCACATACGCCTATATGGGTTTGTATAATTAGTAATGCATATAAACCGAGTAAAGTCAATATTTGGCGGTGACTGAAACTGAATCTGCTGTAATAGATTAACAGTTTATCTAATAAAAAGTCTTGCGGAAGATTAATATACAGTGTGATTAATGTTAGATATTACCCAATGTTTCCGGGTTCATAAAACTATTTAACTACCTTGTCACATAAACGCATCTCTTTATAGACATTGTAATTTTAGAATTTTTTTCTGTCATTGGTTTTTTATTATCTATCTTATATGTTGAACACTTCCTCATAGCTTTGTATAACAAAATATTAGACAAATAATATTTCTAACTTGCATATTCCGAAATTTAATGGCACTTACAATTTATTAGAATCAAAAACAAATCATGATTTTCCATGAGGGGGGGGGGGCAGCTGGTCTTATGTTTCGTCCAAACATAATTATTTTGTTATTTAAATTAATTTAAATATTTTGAAAATATTAATGATTCAAGTTCAAATTATATTTACAAGATATTCTTTTTTTTTACCACGCTATTTATATTTTTTCTTTCTTGGGTATGTGGTAAATATGTTTGAAATTAAAAATAATATATTTTACATCTTAATGTTTGGATGTTTTTAACATCTTTTTTAAAAGCCACTGTAATATACAATACAAAAGCAACTGTAAAACTACAATACACAATAACAGAACTATTTGACATAAAATGATTCATATAAAAACAATATAATTTAAAAATTTTAATGTGTGGCAATGTCACTTTAAAATTCATTTTGTCAAAACTTTAAAAATTATTTTAAAATATGTAAAATTGTTTGCAATGTACGTTTTAAACGCATTGGTTCTTTTGGTACATCTTATAATGTTATTAAGTGTTTTTTGTTTATTTATTACAAACATTACGATTCTAAGGAATGTTTATTATAAGAATTATTTTACCCTAACGTTAACTTGTACATACTTATTCAGTAAATATCCTGTATACATACATACATCCCATCAACTTATTTTCAATCTGACTCTTTTGTTATTATTTATTATTTGTTTAATATCGCAGAGACAGGACACGAGCGGCCGATGACTCATCGGCCATGGGCGCACTATTGGAATTTCGTATTTTTAATTTTATTTATATCAATGGATAACAAGTGGGTGGTGATCTATAAAATACAAAATACATTATTATTTGTTAATTTTGTAGTTCAAATCGAGTAAACTCTCCGTACTTTATTTATCTTACGAAATAAAAGGTAAATAGAATAAATTTTAAAAACTCCTTAGGCTTCTAGCAACGCCGATGAAAAAATGAGGTGTGGCCACCACACGACCTTCTTATACGTATGAAAGTGTTACTTCCGGTCCGAATTTTGATATTTCATTTATACAAAAAATATTCCATATCCAACTCTAAATACTCTTGTACTCTTGATAAATATATATAGAAATCATAACTTACGACATATTTGCAAAAAATCGCTATTCGATAGGAGTAAAAGTGGTACTTCCGGTCTGAATTTTGAAATTTTTTTTACATAAAAGATATTGAAAATTATGTTCTAAATACTTTTATACTCGCGAGATATTCGCAAAAAACTGATTTTCGATAAGAGTAAAAGACCTACTTCCGGTAGGAATTTCGAAAAACTTTTTTAAGACAATTTGTTTCAAACTTAATTCTAAGTACATATGAATTCTTTATAAATTTGTTTAAACTTAGTAATTGACGAAATATTTGCAAATTTCGATTTTTTCACTGAAGTAAACTACTACTTCCGGTCTGCCGATTTTGCTGAAAATCTAAACAGTTCTCAAGAGGCAGATTACACACGTAAATACAAAATTTGGAATTGATATCTACAGCGGTTTGACCGCTATCGTGGTCACACACAGACAGACAGACACAGACACACAGACACGCAGACACACAGACATTTTTTAAAAACCACTTTTTTGGTATCAGGGGACCTCAAAACGTGGACATCTGCAAAAATCTCGAGGTCGTAAATTTTCATCATCACAATACTTCCTTATACTACATATAAGAAAGTAAAAAATGAGGTGTGGCCACCACACGACTTTCTTATACGTATGAAAGTGTTACTTCCGGTCCGAATTTTGAAATTTCATTTATACAAAAAATATTCCAAATCTAACTCTAAATACTTTTGTACTCTTCATAAATATATATAGAATGCATAATTTACGACATATTTGCAAAAAATCGCTATTCGATAAGAGTAAAAGTGGTGCTTCCGGTCTGAATTTTGAAATTTTTTTTATACAAAAGATATTTAAAAGTACATTCTAAATACTTTTATACTCGTAATGTACCTGCCTAGAAAGCATGACTTGCGAGATATTCGCAAAAAACTGATTTTCGATAAGAGTAAAAGACCTACTTCCGGTAGGAATTTCGAAAAACTTTATTATTACAATTTTTCTAAAATTTATTTTTGAGTACATTTGAATCCTTTATAAATTTGTTTAAACTTAGTAATTGACGAAATATTTGCAAAATTAGATTTTTTCACTGAAGTAAACTACTACTTCCGGTCTGGCGATTTTGCTCAAAATCTAATCAGTTCTCAAGAGGGAGATTATATTCGTAAATACAAAAGTTGGAATTGATATCTACAGCGGTTTGACCGCTATCGTGGTCACACACACACACACACACACAGCCACACACACAGAGAGACACACAGACACACAGACATTTTTTAAAAACCACTTTTTTGGTATCAGGGGACCTCAAAACGTGGACATCTGCAAAAATCTCGAGGTCGAACATTTTCATCATCACAATACTTCCTTATACTACGTATAAGAAAGTAAAAAGTAAAAGGAAGTTATCAGTAAAATCGGCTTTTTTTGTTGTCCGTTTTCTTGACGAAAACAGATGTGCAGTTCACCATATGAATACTGCTATTCAGTAACTGCGTGATGTTATACACTATTTCTTTTGTCCGTCGTAATTTCGGCCTGGTACGTCCAATCTATATTAATATGCTATAACAGGTCCCAAATATAAATTTTAATCAGTATAGAGATTACTTTGACATATATGTATAGAGTTAAACTTGTATAACCGATTGGTATACATTTCACAGATTGGCTGTCAGCTTGGTTGTTTGTGGAATGTTTCTGTTTTTTTATGTTACCATTTCTAGTACGTCTCTCGCTTTTTAGTTATGTTCTTTATCAAGAATTTTCACACGTTTGAAATTAAATGCATGACCCGTATTAATTTTTTAATGCGGTGTTATTTTTGCAATGTTTGTGTCCGTTCATTTTACTTTTTAGATGTTAGTCTCTCCGATATACACACTTGTTAATTTTTGGGTATATTGGCTTTTAATAAAGACCAAAAATTTTGGAAATTATTATTGTTTTTATTTACGACTACAATATTATATGGTTTAGGAATGTTTTGTATATTTTCCAATAACTTTTACACATGTAATGATCATTGTTGTTATTATTATTGTGTCGTTTGTGTTGATTATGTAATAAGTACCTATGTCCTGCTTTTATTAGTTTTGTTTATTAAATCTGCGTACATTGCAATAATTTTACATATTTTAAAATAATTTTTAATGTCTCGACAAATTGAATTTTAAAGTGAGGTTACCGTTGCCACACATTATAATTTTTAAATTATATTGTTTTTATATGAATTATTTTATATCAAATAGCTATGTTATTGTATATTCTAGTTATACAGTTGTTTTTGTATTGTATTTTACAGTGGTTTTTGAAAAAAAAGTCTCAACACAAAACTCAAAACTAATACATATTTTAGATTTCAAAACAAACAACTAAAAAGTCAACATTCCAAGCGTTCAGTTTTCTTACTTTGAATTGATCAGCTATGCTGGTTCTCGTTATGGTATAGGTACCGATAGGTCCAGCCCGCGACGGGCCATACATAGGCAACAATATACGTATGGAACGTAATGCTATGTGGCAACGTGTGTACGATACCACTCCGCGTGCGCAACCTAATTCCGATAGTCGAGCGCAACAGATGTCCCGTCATTCGTATTTAGCTGTGCATACGTAAAGGTAGTTATCATGTCAGTGTATACAACCGCAGAGAAGGTACAAATATTTTCGTGGTATCTTGCACGCAATTCCTGTCGAACAACCGCTGATTTATTATTTCTTAAAATTTGAATTTATTTTGCAGAATTATTGATTTTTTTACTTTTATCTTTTAGAAAACGTTATTGTTTTTTTATTACTTAAAATTACTTTTCCGTAGCAGCTAAGAATACAATAATAATAAATTGGACCTTATTATGTCTGAAACAAATGGGCAAATTACGTATACAGAACGAATATGCAAACGACTATATCCTTGCGCGGTTTAAGTCTTACTAAATTCTTAACTGCAATGTGCTGCAATTGAAGCTGCTGCGGGTAGAGGGGTTTCGGTGGAGGTTTCGGTGTTGCCACTCATTGCTGACTATGGCCCGTTCCGAGCTGGACCTATCGGTATACACAAATACATATATTCAACGACATATTTGACAAAAACCAATAAAAACGTTAGTATTTTAAAAATACTTTTGAGGGCAACAGTATATTTGAATTTATGTTTGACATCCGCGTTTCCCTTTAATTAACATTTAATTAACAGTAAATGACAGGACCCACAAATATTTTTTTTAGTATGGGTGTATGTAGAACAAAGTCATGGAAACTACAGAAGGAAGAGGAACACACTTTTGATGTTAAATATTTAGAGATGAATTCTGTTTTCTTATCATCTGCTTTCCAGCTACAAAAAAAATGACCACCATGTGAGTTTCGAAATGTGTATACAGAAGTTGCTCCGGTTCGCATTTTTTAAACTGATTTATACAGAAATTAGATCGAATCCAGTTCAAAGTACTTTGATTCTCTTAATAAATTCATATCGAAACATAATTTGAGAAATATTTGCAAAAAGTCGTCTTCAATAAGAGTAAATGTGTTACTTCCGTTGGTCAATTGGTTACCTCTGGCCGTGACGCAAAGACGAGCTCTTTTAAGCACATTTTCCATATCAGTTTTACACACTCCTGGTGTTATTTCAGCCATTTCGTATCGAATGTTGTTCTTTGGCATCGCGGTTGTGGTTGGTTTGTTTGTGTACACCTTTTCCATCAAGTACCCGCATAGGAAGAAATCGGGAGGTGTCAAATCAGGGGCCAGTCGATATCCTTACTTTCTGACGTTATTTGGCCAGCAAAATTTTCTCACAAAATTCGCATCGCAGCATGTGTATGATGTGGCACCATCTTGTAGGAATGTAGGCTCTGCAGGTCTAATGGATCCAATTCGGGCACAAGAAAGTCGTCCAACATGTTCCGATAACGGTCACAAATCTTTTTTGAGAATTTTTAACAAAATTGATGGAGACATTCCCAATTCTCGTGCACGGCGTCCGGGTGGACTCCATTACTCTTTACTGGTGTACGTTGGCTTAATTTTTGGGCAGTCTTTATCTCCCAGTGTATACACATTTTCAGAATTATTCAGAAAGTCAAGTAATTTTCTCTTTATTTTAACAATTGAACAACTATTTAAAAACATTTTTTTAATAAATTCCACACGTTGCTGCTGCTTTAGATGCTCCATAATAAATTGCTATCGACCACTCTCTACGACTGTTAAAAGCCACCTGGCAAATTTTATCCAAACCAAAATGGCGGCACAGATCAATAAAAAAGAGTTAGTGATATTTGAGAGACTAGTTGTTTGGCCCGTAGTACATTTTGATTCTTTTTTCATTATTAATGCGTGGGCCCAGCATTAATAATGAAAAAGAATAAAGAAACCATAGGGACTAATGTTAATATTAAGCTGTAATCTACATTGATTACAGCATTATTAACCATTTTATTTAAAATACCTTAGAGGAGCCTTCTCAACAGATTTATAATATAATTATATAAGGAAATAAGCAGACTGTCTACTAAATAAAACAAAATATTAACAGCGTCTCGTAGAAAATAAAGTACTTTACCACGGCTTGTACCACTAACTGGAAAAAGCTCAAGTGCACATAACAAAATTAAATTTTGAATGACGTAAGTTGTAATATCGCGATTAAGTACACTAAAAAATAAAGTGTGGTTCATTCTTTGAACATATCGTGTTATATGTATATTTAAAAGTGTTACTATATATGTATATTAAAGATCTTGATAAATATCCGTCTGGTAATATCTTTCGTACGCAATCAGCAAGTAATGAAACATAAAGATTTACAAGATTGTTATCTACAAAACACAGGGGCAAAGTCGCGCTATATAATGTTGAACAGGATATTTCAAAAAACGAAAGAAAAAGAATAATAATAAGTAACTTCAACGTTTATTATTAACGTACTGTAAAAACCAGACAATTTATCCTCAATATTCCCTAAAATATAGTTTGTGGATAACTTCCATTTCGTTTCTTATATTAACATCCTCTAATGCGACTACTATATAATTATTAGCGGTCTAACTACATATTTCAGGTATAATTCGCGGAGCGTATTTAATCGTCTCGGTTTATGTTTTACGGCTTAATTACGTTCATCACGACTGAAGGCAGAAATTAAACAAATTGCATCGTATCCCGCCAAAATGTTTTGAGTCGTTTGTAGACGCAATGATGATGACCGTAATCAATGTTTCGCATGTCAAATTTAAAAGGTACGTTACGTGTTTACGCGCATTCCTGTTCGGAACACGAGATGTCATTTCCTAATCATTCTTCATTAGCAGGTTTTAAATACGAAAATTGCATGTTGTTTGTTTTGGTGTTGGTCTTGCAAAGACATCTTAAATTAATTTCGGGCACAGTGGTAGAGCTTCGAATCGTAGGCCTCCCGCGAATATCAAATTGGGCCTCCCACCGCCAAAGAAAAGTGGTATATTAATGTTGCAATTTTGGCTTCCCAAAGCATAAAGTCGTCCCCCTCCCCCAACGCTGCTGATACCTGCATACTATATCGCAGGTACTCGCCATGCATTGGATATAATTTATGGAAGATTTTAAGTAATGTGTTTCTTCATTATATTGGGCGTAGAGAAGTAAATATTCATATCTACCTATTGAAAACGAAATACAAAAATATATATTTCGCAAGCACCGAAATATGTTAATTGCTTTTTGAGGAGGACATCTATACATATTTCTGTCATATATCTATACACGAGCTTAAGCGCGCTTAGGAAATCCTACTGCCAAAACATTTTTTTGTAATTCTTTGTTCCACTGCTATAGCGTGTTTCTTGGTTTTTCTCGACTATCTGTAATTATACCGTCTTCATATTAGACTGTGTCTTTTCGGACTTATAATTTTGCATAGTTTGAGTCCATTATTTAGTAGGTACAAGGAGAGATTTCTAGACGATTGCAAAAGATTCGATTCATGTTGCTTTGATATTTTGATGGTGTCTGATTAAATTTGTTTCACAAGAGTTATGTTGTTTTTGTGTAGCCTTAACTATTTTTAGTCAGTATATCTCATAGCTAGAATATAAATTATTGACGAGGAGTAGAAATAAACGCAAGACTATCCAACTATAAAATGTATGCCGAACTACGTCATATTTTACAACAAAATTTTGCTCCAAATAATTTCCATACGGCAGGGAATAAATTGAAGATGACCATAGCTGCTGAACGCCTGTTGGGACAAGAGCCAACGAAATTATAAACTAAGCTAAAGTTTTAGTCATAGCAGATCCAAGAATATGATTTTCAATGTAGTAAATGTCTATTTTGTAAAGGATTAGAATGGAAAAACACAGTAATATTACTATCCTCTTTTATTCTTTACAAAGGGTATCAGTTTACTCCGAGTACTAGTTTCAGCACATGGCCATCATCAGCTCAGAATCTAGGTAAATCATTATAAAATATTAGAATAGACATCCTCAATTATAGTATTACCAGTAAATTTAAATTGTGATTTTTACTGGTAATACTTTAATTGAGGATGTCTATTCTAATATTTTATAATGATTTACCTAGATTCTGAGCTGATGATGGCCATGTGCTGAAACTAGTACTCGGAGTAAACTGATACCCTTTGTAAAGAATAAAAGAGGATAGTAATATTACTGTGTTTTTCCATGATTTTCAATGATTGCCACTGAAGTAGTGAAGCATGGATGCCCCATGACACATTTGCAAAGAAAACTTGGCCGCTTTGGCTTACGACAAAGACCTGCTTTTGGAAAACTATAACGATGATGAAACGTGATCCACCGAAAAAACAGACATCTATATAGTACGTTCACTAGTAATCTGCACTGTTAGAAAAGGCAAGAACGCAAAATTTTATCAAAAACCTGATTGCGACGGTGTTTCGGTTATAGAAATAGAAGGAATTTTTGTGATTCAAAATATCAAAAAAGTTGGAAACTGCCATACAGCAGAAATGGTTCGGAACTGTGATCATTCTTCATGACAATTGCAGAATTCACAGAACTCGACAAATGAGTTAAGTAATCGACGAGTGAGGGTCTGAAGAGAACACCACCTTGTAACTCAGAAAGCATTTGAAGATGCGGTATTTTTCTTCGTGTCGATGCCAGAATGGAGGAAAGGTATACTTTTTAAGAAATACTTGACGGGTAATGGATTATATGATTGGAAGCGTGACGCACACATATAATTTAGCAACATAGAAGTCGGATATAGTGGTAAGTTATCCCGTGATACTGATATCCGATATATCCTATCAATAATCCATGAGAAAATGATGATAAGTGTAGAGAATAACTGAAAAGTCAAAAGTTTACGATAAATATACCTTCAGTTAAATAGTAATGATAATGTTTTAGTAATATTTAGTAAAATTAATTACTTACCTCCAACTTTTTTTCTCATAGTTCCTATCGTATATAATAAAATTTGAAGATCTTGGTTCACTCTCTCTTTGATTCACATATTCTCTGAAATAATCTGCCTTTTGTCCGTACTTGTTACTTGACTGTACTACAAATATTCTCCATCACTGAACTCTTGTTACTTTCAGTTGTGCCAACCAGGCACACTCAAGTAGTATTAATATAATTTTATGATATTTGGTAAGCAATGGAAAGCATTGAACTGTCATATCTATGTATTGGAACACAATACATATAATACACTAGGGTAATTCACCAATTAATATAAATGCTACTCATCGAATTGTATGGACATGTGTACCTCATTAGTCGATTTAAAGTACTCTTTTTCACTATTTTAACTTAATTATTTACAAGTAAAATTACACATAGTACCACCGACCATTTACACTAATACATGCTTGACTGCACTCAGACTGTACCAGAGTTTGCGATTTGGGTGTTTTGTTCCTTCAAACAATATATGGAGACGTTAACTTTTGTTATACCTTGTAGATAAACAAGCATATGATCATTTTATCAACTGGAAAGCACGCGGTAACTTGGGGTTTTACATTTTACATTTCTTTTAGTTCATGGTTTTTTAAAATCAACGTAACGTAAGATGATTAGCAAATGAATCTAATTATTCTTACTGTCATATACTACCAAATTAGTGTACAATTAAATAAAATATCGTATTTGTATTCGTATTATTACAGATAGTGCCTTTTACTCCCAAATTTGCATAAATTACTTAAGATATGATAGTTGTGACTAATAAGTCACAAGTAAGTATTTCTTGTCGTTCTCTTGATACGACAGTGCTTCATCATCGATTCCTAAATCTCAAGAAATATTTGACTTGGTACATGGATTGAACAAAGATAATAATAATAATAATAATAATTATAAACTTTATTGTCCAACAGACAGAATCCATTTACAGGACAAAACAATAATTAAAGTATAGTACAGTGCAAACAAAAATATCAGCATATTTCCAATAAAAAAACAAAGTATTATATTAGCACATAAACGAATACAAGCTGAATAATTAGTTAACTGAATGCACATACGTCAGTTATCTATGGAGTTAGTGACTTGTTCATGTATTCTGATGGCACTTAAGTTATATAATTACATCAAAAAGCATAATTAAAACCGAAAACAAAGGTAAACAAGTTATAATAGTTTTAACAAATAATCTTACCATCAATATTGAACAACAAACTTAATTTTTTTTTGGAAGTAAAAATGTAATGATTTTCGAAGTTGTTGAGTACAACTACAAGTTACTGGACTTTACAATAATTAATTAAATTTCAAAATTAATGGATTATTATATATTTTAAAGAAAATTAAAACACATACAGTCTATTTCAAGATATAATGCGAATGCAAGCTCCGACAGGTTGCTTGAACACGGCTGGTGGTATGCAATAAAAGTAATCGATGTGAGAAACACGCTCCAGGTCCGTATTGTCAATATTTGATTAGAAATGATAAAAGTGTACGTACGTGTATTATAATGTATGTTTATACGAATTGAATGTTAAAATTATAAATTAATATTAATTCATTTATTTTCTTAATATTCTTAGGCCGGCACAGATAGTTTCCAGGTACTTAAAATTTGTGTTTGCCAGCGCCAGATTATGGAGGGATTAGCACAATAGATCTTTAATGCTTTTATTTATGACGTCGCACTATATCTTGAAACAGACTATACTTCCAGAATTATTTATTTTTGTCTGTTTTCAATATGTGAGAAAGCAAGAGCAGAAAAACTTGCCAGCCTGGTTGTAACATTTTTAAATGCACTCTGTATATTATAAATTTATTACATGTGCTGAAAGTAATAATTTCACAGCTTTACACGAAAAGGAACTCATTCTTTGAATGAAATTTAATCGATATCTACGCAGCAATGCGAAAGAACACCTCTTTCAGAACTATCTGGTTACCCATACACATATTGTGCCGTGCGGTTGAAGGCACTGGTAGTATTATATTGCACGTTGGATGATTTACGTCGGCCACAGTGGTACGCTGCAAATATGTAGTAGTATAACGCCCTATAAATTATGCATTTCGGAGAATGTAGAGTTAAGTAATATCCCCTACAATTTATATCCGGCACCATAGTATGTATATTCACGCATCGTGGACATGCTATATTAATAGATTTAGGACTTCACGATGTGGAAGCCATGCGAAGGAGAAATACTACAATACAAACTTCATCTATCCGATTACGTTTAATGCGCAGGAAATTCAACTTTAAGACTTCGTGATAAAACTGTAGCTTCTCTTTATTGAATTTATGTATTTATTGTTTGTAGTAAATGAAAAATATTCGGGTTTAATCATGAATAGAACAAAGCATTTTGTCAGTGCAAATTTAAAGTATAACTGAAAATAATGCTTTTAGTTTATGGCATTTGATATACAGGCTGAGTCATCTAAGCGGGTAAGGCCGATTATGCCTTTATGAGTAAAGATATTTCGAAGCGGTTTCTTCCTTGTGATAGCTGTTCATTAGTAGCACATTTTAAAAATATTTTGTTTTATACAGTGTTCCATAACTTGGTGGCTAACCATAGTTATAGTTTTTTAAATGGAACACCCATTGCATTTTTGTATTCCCGTATAATTTTTAGTCAAAAAGTAATAAGATAGTATAGACCTAAAGTGTAAAGTTTTTGACTTACTTCCATTTTTCTGAAAAATTCAATGTTTGTATAAAATTATATTTCTCGAAAACGACGTTTTAGATGGACAAAATTTTTTGCAGTATTGTTTACAATAAGAGGTCCTAATAGAGCATGTTTTATTTTTTTACAGTTACTAACTGCATGTGCAGGAAACTGGATTAAAATTAGATGACACGTTTTTGTATAAAAGTCAATTTTTTTAAATGGAACACCTTGTATATCAGTTCATTTTTGAATTGTTTATTAAATTTCATATCAAAAACATGTAAGACGTTAATACTTTAAATGTGACTATTACTGACCTACTGTCGTTTTACTTTCTTATACGTAGTATAAGGAAGTATTGTGATGATGAAAATTTTCGACCTCGAGATTTTTGCAGATGTCCACGTTTTGAGGTCCCCTGATACCAAAAAAATGTCTCTCTCTCTGTGTGTGTGTGTGTCTGTCTGTCTCTCTCTGTGTGTGTGTGACCACGATAGCGGTCAAACCGCTATAGGTATCAATTTCAAATTTTATATTTACGAATATAATGTCCCTCTTGAGAACTGATTAGATTTTGAGCAAAATCGGCATACCGGAAGTAGTAGTTTACTTCAGTGAAAAAATCGAATTTTGCAAATATTTCGTCAATTACTAAATTTAAACAAATTTATAAAGAATTCAAATGTACTTAAAATTAAATTTGAGAAAAATTGTATTAATAAAGTTTTTCGAAATTCCTACCGGAAGTAGGTCTTTTACTCTTACCGAAAATCAGTTTTTTGCGAATATCTCGCAAGTCATGCTTTCTAGGCAGGTACATTACCAGTATAAAAGTATTTAGAACGTACTTTTAAATATCTCTTGTATAAAAAAAATTTCAAAATTCGGACCGGAAGTAACACTTTTACTCTTACCGAATAACAATTTTTTGCAAATATGTCGTAAATTATGCATTCTATATATATTTATGAAGAGTACAAAAGTATTTAGAGTTGGATTTGGAATATTTTTTGTATAAATGAAATTTCAAAATTCGGACCGGAAGTAAAACTTTCATACGTATAAGAAAGTCGTGTGGTGGCCACACCTCATTTTTTTGATATGCTTTTGTTAGTTTTTGCAAAAAAGTCAATTTTTTCCAATGGAACACCCTGTATATTATTTCATTTTTGAATTTCTTATTAAATTTCACATCAAAAACATGTAAGACATTAATATTTTAAAAGTGACTATTACTGAGCTATTGTCTCTTTTTAATATAATTTTGTCAGTTTTGTGGTTTAATTAATATAGTACCTATAGTACTGACAAAATTATATCAAAAAGAGACAATAGCGCAGTAATAGTCACTTTTAAAGTATTAACGTCTTACATGTTTTTGATGTGAAATTTAATAAGAAATTCAAAAATGAAATAATATACAGCGTGTTCCATTTGAGAATATTTACTTTTTTGCAAAAACTAACAAAAGCATATCAAACTACTTCTCCCAATTATCTTGACGTAAGTGTGCGATTTTTTGCCAATATGGCGTAAATTATGCATTCTATATATATTTGTCAAGAGTACAAAAGTATTTAGAGTTGGATGTAAAATATTTTTGTATAAATGAAATTTCAAAGTTCGGACCGGAAGTAATACTTTTACTCTTAGCGAGTAGCATTTTTTTTGCAAATATCTCACAAAGTATGTATCCTGTAGAGATTTATTAAGAGACTGGAAGTACTTGAATAGGATTTTGAATACTTTTTGTATAAAATAATTTTTAAAATTGTATGATTTGAAACGCTCATACGTATAAGAAAGTCGTGTGGTGGCCACACCTCATTTTTTTCTCTCGTTGAATTGTTGGTTTATGTTTGTTTCCAACACATTCGTATTCATTTGTCTTCTTCAAAACAGATATTTAGGAGATGTATAAACAAAATATTACATATAGTAATTTTTAAGACTTTAAATTTTCTATTGATTTATATATTATTCTATTGTTTTCTTGTTCACTAATACTTTCATTATTTAATTTTATTTATTTATAGAATGAATTGCTTTGCGAAAAATTAATAAACGTATTGTATATACGTGTTCAAAATTAAATTACTTCAGTAAGTTAAGATACAGACATTTCTAGAAAAAGCAGTTTTAACTCCATAATACATTGTTGCTTAGTATTATAAAATTTATTTATTCTTTAACTTAGTTATGTGTATGATATTTGCAAATAAATGCCTTTCATTCCTTTTAATGGAAACCAAACGATTTTGTAATACAAAAAATGTTTTATAGAAATAAAATCGATGAAATAGCCACATAATTCTATTATTATTATTATTTCCTCTATATTTTTGTATGTACACTTACTTTCAAAAAAAAGTTTCCACTAACCACATTGGAACGATGATATTCGAAATTTTGGTGATTTTTTTTTTACAACTGTGTGTACATATGTACCGGGTGGCCAACTAAGAATGGTCGCCGGCTATATCTCAGAAACCAGTAGTCATAATAATTTCGGGTAAAAAAATTTCAAGTGAAGGTGCCCAAGAAAAATTGTTGGAAATTATTTTGTAGTTTGTAAAATGTCCGCAACGGGGCGTAACAGTCACAATCAATGTTAAAATTTAGAATTTCTTCATATTTTAAAATTTATGTCCCTTCTGGTGAAAAATGACAACTAATTCAAATAAGTCAATTTTTTCTCAAACTATTGTGTATTGAAATTGACCACTGCTGGTGAAATTTCAAACAAAATTTTGAACAGTGTAGTTAATGCTTCTCCGGTTATCTTCTCCATTGCCTCTTCGACTATAGCTTTCTTCAGAAAATAATTTTGTTAAAAGTATAACGGTATCATGACCACGCCCTAGCTTGCATTGTGTGTTCCTTTCGCTGTCATATAATAATAATTCCTTGCAATATACATAATATTTCGTATCTACAACTGTAGGTTTGATTATAGATGATTTAAATACTGAGACTAGAGAATTACTTCTTTTATTATTGTATTTCAAAATGATTTACATTCTCATTTGAAATACTGCTGATAACTTTTTCTTTTACGAATTTATTTCTGTTGAAATATTTTGTTCAATAGCTGAATAAATTTCGATTATATCATCTCAAACTAATCTATCACAGCACCCTTAAATATTAAATATTCATTCGATTCAGACGCTGCCTTCTTGCAGGCATGTGATTATAGAATAAATCAATATTCTTTTAATTATCATAAAGTAATGAGTTTATCAATTATGCGTGATTTCGTCCATGAATACAGATGGAGAAATTAATGTTAAATTGGAAGAGTAATTGTATTTTGATCAAACAATACAAAGAAAAAAGAATCAGTAACCGAAGAAGAATGGAAGCGTTACGATACTGGGTTGTCACGTTCGATACCAAAAGGAAAAAGAAATATGAGCTATCCTGTAAATCAAGATATCAAATTAGAACATCGTAGTTCGTTGTTGTTCTGCATTTTTAATTATGCAGCTTAATTGTGGTGAAAGTAGGTGTCCCGCGGTGCAATCTGCCTTACAAATGAATTACTGTTGATCGAATAATCGACAACTTAATAAGTTGAATGATTACCCAGCGGGTTGGGGATTTCATCATTATTGATGGGTAGGAAATTTATTCGAAGTCGAATAATCTATGTAAAAAAGAACGTACATATTTACTTTCAGTAATTTCTATCTTGATAATTTGTTTCTTCTATATTAATTTCTTACCAAGTGTTGTCAAAAACATCTCCTTGTTAGAATCTTTATATATATATATTTCCATTATCTCAAAATCATCTAAAATTTAATATTTAAGTAATCACAGTAGAACAACTAATATACATTTTATCATGAATACTTCGCATCTTAACTTTAGGGCTATATCATAATTCTCTTAAGGCATAAGTCTTAATTTGTAAACTAACACAACAATTCTAAAGTTGCGTTTAATGACGATAAATTCACGAACTCCGTTATCTTATTAACAATGAGAAGTTAGTCCCATACAACGGACTGGTCTCCAGAGTATCCGAAAATTTACAGCTAATCCCTTGCTCTGCATATGTTTCATTTTCGCAAGTGAATATCGACCTATACTATTCAATTAATTTGTTACTCTGTGCTTATTAATTGCTTAGAGCTTTTTTTGAGTTTCTTAATTAGTGGTATATAAAAACGTTTACTAATTTTCGTTAAATAATGCTTTTCATTTTCTAGTATTGGAAAAAATATTTAGTATTAGGCTCACTCTGAACTTACTAGCTTGCTTTTTTGTCGAATAGTATGTACGGGGTAGTGTAACAATAAAATGCAGAAAACTTCAAGAAAATGGTGCGTTTGACCAGCTAATATAATCTATATCTATATATGTGGATATTCCGAAACCGCTGAACCATCCCATCATTTTTCAAAATTCCTTTTATAAACCAGAATTGGCTGCACAACTCTTTAGAAAATTATGAAAGACGAATTCATTATTGTAAAAAAATAAATGAGAACCAATGAATATATTTGTTCTTAATTGGCTTTTATAATTATGTGTTATTATAAAATATCTATTTTTTTTCTGTTTCATTACAGTATATATGGCCATTGTAGGTATGTTTCTTTGCTGATATTTTCTTAAGGCACACAAAAGATGTACCAAATTAAGTTTTGATTACTTACATCTTTTTAATGAATCATAATTGCCAGATATTGGCAAAAAGTTTTTAGATAAAATAGTAAAATAATTTAGGTAAAACTGTTACTTGAATTTCGAATTTTGATATTTTTCTATAAAAAACTTTCAAATTAAGTTCAAAATACTTGTTTGTATAGGTACTACTAATATGTATATCTTTATAGTGCGAGATTTCAAAAACTGTAAAACTAGAAAATATCAATTTTTGGTATAAATTTCCAAACATTTTTTATATATCACATTGAGTACTTTCACATTTAGAAATTTGTCTGAATTTGCTTGTTGCCGTTGTTGGCAAAACTTAATCTATTCACGGAAAGAAATTTCAACTTATAGTCTACTGATTTTATTATAAGCCTAAATAGTATACGACTGCTTATCTTTTTCTTGATTCTAAATAATGCGAAATAATTTCCAGTGTAAATATACAAATTTTCAAAAAAAATTTTGCCATCTTTCTATTCCAATAATTTACGAAGTAGGGACCAGATCCTTAATAACAACCGTTTATGAATATTCCATATATGTCAGCAATGTAAATGTACAAAAAAAAGCTATTTTATTCTCAGGTAAGTGATGATTCTTTTTGTAAAATTCAAAATTTATACTTGTCGGTCTCGATGAGATTCTAACCTATAACTTCCGTTTGTATTACCTGTCAGTTCGATTCTCTATTCACGCTTGAATTATATCAAAGAGCAGATAACATTAATTTTTACCTCATAGGTGCAACTAATTTTTCCAGTAATGGTAATATTTGTAAAATCCAAATTTTCTTCTTAAATACGCTTACTTAAAACAAAATTTTAATATTGAAAAGCTTTAATATTGGAAATTCTATAAGTAAAAAAATAATTAACGAGTAAAATCTTAATATAAATAAGATATTATAGGTAGGTATATAGGAAGAAGTTGAAACTCGCAAGCAATAACAGACCTCGTCAGAGAATTTACAGTAATGTCAACTTAAATATTCTTATAGACAAAGTACATAAAATATCTCAAAATATCAGATCTATACAATTTGAATTTTTCTCGTCATCTTTGCATTGATGATATGGTTCTGTATGATCAAGTATAAATTTATGGGTTATGGGTAAATTTGAAATATATATATTCTTGCTACTAAATACGCAGCATTAAAATTGTTTGAAATATCTTCAATTTTTGTTAAATTTATATCACTCTCTTAGAACATTGCGAAATTTCAATACGAGTTTTTTAACACTCGGTATAATTTCATGATTATTTTTTAGTACCTTAGTTGTTTTGTTGAATTTTAAATACCTTTTTGTGTGTTCATTGTTAACTCGTAATATCTTAATTTTATACATTAGCCTATAATGTTTTTAAATTGAAAATATCTAAAAAAAAAAGAATATCTTGAAATTGCTAGAACTTCATCTGTATTGAAGTTTGTCATTTAATTCAGGCTATTCCATTTCAAATCTTCTTTTCTGCATCGCCCTCTATAGTTCCACATAATTTTATATCATACACTGCTCAAAAAAATTAGGGGATCACTTTTTTCAAAACCCGTAACCTTTTAAATAAGAGGTCAAGGAAAATCAAATTTGGTATACTCCAACGGCATATATTTAACTAAAGAAAATTACGAAACGCAAAACAAAATGGAAACATCTGTCATAGTATCTATGTGAGTAGGGTTTTCTGTGGATTGGTGAACTTTAATACCATGTATGCCCTCCACGAGCACGAATCACTTCCTCACACCTCTGTGGTATGTTTCGCACTAGTCTGCGTGTTTCATTTAAAAAATATCAAGATTTTAAGTGATACGTTTGTGATAAACCAACACTCATAATAGGGATTGGATATGCAATTAAAATCAATAACATTCCGTTCTGGAACTTAATTAAATCGTTTCTTGTTTGAAAAATAATAATTTTTTTTTTACAAAATTTACCTCGACATATTTTGCAATAGAACAAATAGAAGAGGTAATGTAAATTGAAAATACGGTCTCATTTAAATAACTTTCAATCAACCCTTATAATCTACGAATTCCAAATATTTATTTTCTTTATTTATATACTACTAATAAATTTGAAGGGAAAACAACGCATTACTGATGCTATACAAAAGATATCCATAAAGAATATGCCGGAGATATTTATCAGGACGCACATAATCTCCCTTTTCATAGGGATTTATTCCCGTCCTCCATCGATTTTCCAGAAAATTAACTTATTTATTGCAATCGTATAACCGGTTATGGCACGCAAAAGATGATCATAAACAGTGTATGCCGACGAGATGATGGCTTAATATCTCGGGCCGAAATCCAAATTATGGTCTCTCTGTGTAACCAGTAGAGTTTGCCTGCCATTTATGGTAGATAATTTTGTCGTTACCTTAGTCAAGATTTGTGTACTGACGCACACAGCTTTTCCCTTTGATGTACAGCCGACCGGCAATATGTAGGATTATGAAGAAAATGAATTTTATAATGCTCCATCGAAATTATATTTATTTGGTGTATACAGTGGTTTATGATATAATTCTAACACTAATATAATCCTGTCCGAAATATATTTAGAATAAAATCACAAATGTTCAACTAAGAAAATAATATTTCCTAAAACACCTTGACATTCAAACTGTCAAAATTAAGTTTTTGAGGTTTTGGTATGAGCTACTATTGATAGTTTTTTTTTAGCAATGCGAGCGATAGAATACATAATGTTTGCTTAAATTTGTAGTAAATATTAGTTACTATAAGCCTTTTGTATTTTCTTCTGAATTAGTATCTTTAATGAAACCATGTCCAAAAAATAAAGAAGGTACTTACAACTTACAACTACAGTGCCTTTGTTTCGTCTGAGAATTGTATCTCATCAATTTTGGTACCTTTAGGGACCTAATCTGGAGTCGTTATACTTTCACATTGTATGGATGACTTACTTAGATGATTCCTCTAACTGAATTTGTGAACACATTAGCATTACTATATCACAATCTGAACATGATTGTTGAATGGAAAGTCATGAACAAACTCTAGCTAAATATCACTAACTACTTCAAGGTGACTTATATCCAAAAGTCACAGACTCTTGGATATACGTACAATGTTGCGATAAACTTTTTTCAATTTGTGAAAAGTTTGCAAATATTATTGTGATAAATCTACTACGATTATATCAAACTCTGCTCATTGGTAAACTTGAATATGCTTGTATGACATAGTATCCAGTTTATACAACTCATTATCATACGTTGGAACAAATCCAGAGAAGACTTTTAAAATACGTCACGTTAAAATAACTGGGAACTATCAAACGCGTGGTGCTGATCTGAATAAGAAGAGATTATGTTTGGTGGGCATATTCTGTTAAACAATATTGTTTGCACTGTCTTTTTTCTTTGAGTTGGATCATTTAATTGCATTGCCTTGTCATCAATATATGAAAATTGAATGAAATGTAAGTTAGTAACTATTTATGCAATGTTGACTCTCGCTCTTGGCTAGTCGTATAAACATTTCAAAGATGCCCCTGAAGTCCGTACTAAACGCGCCAGCACATTAACAGCCAGCGTTAACAAATGAAGAAAATTATTGTGGGCAATTGTCAAATCTTGGTCAGAGAGGGTACTGATGACGGCATATAATTTGGTTCTATCCAACCAATTTTTACAGATGTTTTGAACATGAAATGTGTGGCAGCAAAGTTTATTCTGAAATTCCTGAATTTGGATCGAAAACAACGGCGACTGGGCATCGCTCAGGAGTTGTTTAATGAAATCACCAAAGATTCAGAACTTCTCTAACGGGTAAAATCTATCGAATGTGAAAGGCCTTCTCCTTGTTTTCTTCAATTTCAATATCATACAACACCACGAGTTTTTGTCATATGGTCGTTCGTTTAATAAGGAATACCTATCCTGAAATTTTAATGGAACCAGACGAAAACTGCCCAAATTGAAGCAAAACAAATCGTGTAAATTGCACCTCGATGATACGCACTCGCTCACACTGTACCGTTATGATATCACATCCACGGTATTCGGTGGATGTGAATCCCTGTAACCTTTTCTTTTCCCGAAGATTTCAGAAAAGAAGATAAAGACACCTTACATCACATTTTTATGAAAATTTAACTTCCTGTCATACAGAAAATACAAATTTGATTCGCAATTTTGCTGCAGAATTATTTGTATTTTGTTCTAATTTTTTCGAAAAGTGTCAATGTCATGAATATTTTCTGTCAGAAAGTACGTGCTGAATTTTTTATGTGAAAACTAGCTATTAAATTATTTATATATTGTTCTATACGGCCATCTTCTGGTCCACAGTCTTGCTTTTTCCACTGTTTTTCATTTTAAACTGATCGGAGTGTCCAGGTCTATTAATGCAGCAACAGGAAATAAAGGTCACTGCCACTGTCAGTCATTACTTGACATTTAATAAAATCGTAAATGACATACGTACATTTATACGCATGCGCGTCAGCTAAATTTTATGTCAAAAAATGCGTACACCAATATTACAATTTTTGTTGAAAATTTTCTGAGAAAATCGGAAATTTTTGTTACTTTTGGATCAAGGCTCAAAAAATCGCCCTGCAATTAAAAACACAGTAAAAGTTATTTTCATTAAAATATATAAATGTTTGTTAATTCGAGTTCAGAATATAGAAACATGATAGCCATCGAGATAGCTATATGAATAAGAAAGATTGAATTGCTTAATTATAATGCTTCTAATCTCTCCAATCATATATTTGTGCGTATCCATTTAAAATTAGACGTTGTTTATAATTACTTGTATCTCGCTTGTATATATAATTTAAAACTTGAAATGTACGAAAGAAATAAAGGGACTTTAAATGAGCGGGAATAATCACATAAAAAAAATGAATATTCAAGTTTTGGTCCAATGCCAGAAGCCACTAATATTTTGTTTAAAATTCCAAATGTTGATAGAGGCCACCTTGCTCCAAGAAATATATTGGCCGTTATTGAAGAAATAAATGGCGAGTTGTACAGATAAAAAATGGGACATTAAACCGGTTACTTCGAGAAATGAGCTCCTGCAAGCTAATTCGCAGTTTATTTTGGAATCTCCCTATAGTACCGAGAAAATACGTCTGAGAACTGCTGCAAATCAGCAAAGGGCTGATATCAAGGTTTTCCAAGGTACACAAGATGCAAATGCAAGAGATTTTTTAATGACAATGTGTTCCTAAAAAGAGCGAAATTCAAATGTGATTCTAAATGCAATGGATCACTAGAATGCAAAAACAAATAATTCATAGCCAGAATAGCATATTATGTAATCGTTGATAATAAGTAATACATAGTTCTTATGTTATGTAATCATATATATATAACTTATCAATAAACAAGTTAAAGCCAGCACGGTTTCATTCTCAAATGTGAATTTTATTAGATTGTCTTACAAAATATGGTGAATTTGGTTAAATTGTGTAGTCGATTTTGTTAGTTTGCTCAAAACTCGTTGTGAGTAATACTCTTCGCCCAGCGACCGCAACAATGCCAATATTTTGCCCACAATGCGATATGGGCATATTGTATAATTCACAACACGTTCTAGGTACAAATTTCGGTCATTGCCCAAATCCTCCAATTTAGTGCAAGAGAAACTTTATGAGAACTGCTGCATGCTAATTTTTTGAATGTTCTCTTCCTCTGCAAGGAATTGTTTCATTGGTATTGTTTGAACGATTCCATTTCGTTTGGATGATAACAGGCTTTCTGCAATCTGTACTAGTATAATAACCTCTGATACAACAAGATCGCTTTATTTTGGCTCTATATTCTATATAGCAAAAAAAATAATTAATTACTCTTAATTCACGTAGAGGTTACTTCAGGGTACGTACTAAATATCGGTTATTGTAGAATAACATTAACTTTAAATAATCACATTACTTCGTTCATATTACGTGTTAGCTCTATAAAAAAGCAATTTCGGAGCGCTCCTTTATTAGTAAAAGACATTATGTGATTATACAATGGGTTCCATAAATCACTAAAAAAGAACGGATGAATTAAGAGAGAAGGGCTGACTGCAAGAAGTTGTTCCCTTTAAGACTACAGTAAAATGTCTTTAGAAAACAAGTACCGCGTTAAAAGAAGAAAACGAGAAGACATTATAGTCGAATCAATTTGATTGATCGTCACGCCCCGTAATAAATTATTTCTAAAACGTTTCTTTTAAAAAAGGAAACGTACGTCGAAGAAGAACATCCCACTGGGTCGGAGCTTTCGGTAAGGAGGGCGTCTTTTAATCCCAATGACAGACACCCACGTATGCATGCGTGCCCTTTAAATACTTTTATAAATCGGCGGGGTGTGGACGAGTGAAACGGATAAAAACGAAATTATAACTTTTTTAAAAGGGTCTGGTGTTACTACGAATTCATATTTTCGGCGAACTTTTATGGAGACCGAGGCTTTCCGCTTTATCACCTTTTTTTTGAAGTTTATTGTTCCACGAAGTAAGTGAAATATGGTGACGGCCAAACATATGCGGGCACAGGAACATCTGCGTCGGCCCTTTTTTCTGATACATATTTTATTTTGTTTATACAATAAAAACGGTAAATGGTCCGTGATGAATAAATATTTTGAAATGCGGGGTCACTCATATTGAAAATTTTATCTTTCTGTGTCATACGTTTGTTCAGAAATGTGAATCATAAAAAAACATATAAAAACGGACAATATTATTGATTTGTAATACCATCATAAGTAACAATACACGGAATCTTCTATACTGTAATAATTCTGCTAAAATATCTGATCATTTTTGAGAGAAATAATAGGTATTTCAAAGCAATTATATGCCTTTTTGTCGCTCTATAATTACAAATATGCTGTTTTTGTTGGTAACAAGTTAACATATGATAACATCCCTGAGTTAAATTCATGTTAATGCGCGTGTGATTCATTTTTAATGTTACTATTTTTATTACTGTCGTCTTACTCCCTCCATGTCTTTTCATTACATATTCGTGTTTTACATATTTCCATTTTCTGAACAAATATTGCTATGATTTACTTAGATTGTGAGCAATACACTAGTACTGTCGCTGCCTTGTACCTACATATTCAGCCGTATGCACAGAAAAAGCTAGCTTTCACTTTTTCTGTATGCATATAAACAAGAGTTGCCTAACAGAAAGAAGATTTTGCTTGAGAAAATATGCATCCAGTCCAAACCAGCTCGTTGTATAGAAGTGAAGTGTATTTGAGGGTGCAAGAAAATGTGGTTTGTCTTGAGTCTGGCAGAGATGGTTGTATTAGGTATACTAGCAAATCAGCGAGAGACTACAAGAAGTTGTATAGATTATGGAACCAAATGTCCAGTGGTTGGCAACCCACTTCCTTGGAGAATAGATTGAGACACGTGGTGGAACGCTATTACCAGTCCAAAAAATGAGCGTCTTCCTTCGCTTCCTTGCCGACCCAGGATTCCAGTCTGGAATTGGAGAAGAATTGGGTAGTATATTGGTCGCATATACATACATGAGAGCAATGTATCTCACACTACGTATGTTCTGAACTGTGTTTTGAAGAAAGTGAACCCTGATACCCAAGAGAGTATAATACAAGCCAAAAAAGAGTGGCGCTTGAAATTTTATGTTCATAAATCAGTTCTTTCGTAGCATTCATTTTAATCAATATTAACTCGCATAATCAACAATTTCCATTTATATATTTATTTTTTGATATGCAGCAACAAGATAGAAAGATGTAGGTAGATATTTTAAATGGCCCAAAAAATATCTCTCCGACCTTCTCTCTAAACATGTCTTATTGCTTTCTAACTCTTGTTTTATAAGAACGATAAATTGAACGTTGTCAAAGCCATTAATTTTACTGAAACAAATAATACGATGCAGAAATCCTAACCAGTCTTGAAATGAAATTCATTTTGTAGTTCTTAATGTTTTACATTTTTAGGCAGTGCCCAAAGTATCAAAATCTTAAATTATTCCTGAATTTTTCCCTAATTATTTCTGTTGCCATTCTTCCAGTCTATGGTTCTCCAACTACATTGAATCTTATTTATATTTTACTGCTTCTTCATTTTTTATGAAATATTACATTGTTTTCCTTAAATAATAACCAATTCAGTTACAATTTTTCTGCTTTGTCCGTATGTACCTATAGCTATTTTCTTCACAAGTATCTGAGGCTTGTATTTAGATTGAGTGAGACTATAGAAGAAGTATTTTTACATACATAATTATTTTGGATGTTAACTAAAATTGCGTTAAACATACATAACTACAGTGTATTCATTTCATGTTCTAACAATCTATATATAAGACTGAATGCTGTCAACGATAATGGCATAATAAGCTATACGCAAGAGATTTTTTGTGAGTCAAGGCTTTCTGTATTGATTGTCTTTCTGATATAATAACATCCTGTTCTGTTTGTTTAGTAAATCTGTGCATTTATTGAATCATAAGTTACAGACAACAGCATTATTTCAGTGAAAATATATCATTTCACGTGGCACATGTTTCTTTTTCCTTAGTGTTGTCTTCTTTATCGATGGATCGACACAATTGGTTAAATCCAGCACAGACGATTGTACAAGTACATTTTGCGTGAATTCGTGAGAACTCATCCGCAAACTCTTGATGACCAAGCGCTTTTTCCCTTAACATTCCTCTATCTCCCTCGTTCTTTTTCTGTCTCACGTTCTCTGTCCGTATCGCTCTGCCTTCCCTTTTTACTTTCTTATACGTAGTATAAGGAAGTATTGTGATGATGAAAATTTTCGACCTCGAGATTTTTGCAGATGTCCACGTTTTGAGGCCCCCTGATTCCAAAAAAGTGGTTTTTAAAAAATGTCTGTGTGTCTGTGTGTGTGTCTGTGTGTCTGTCTGTGTGTGTGTGACCACGATAGCGGTCAAACCGCTGTAGATATCAATTCCAAATTTTGTATTTACGAATATAATCTCCCTCTTGAGAACTGATTAGATTTTGAGCAAAATCGGCAGACCGGAAGTAGTAGTTTACTTCAGTGAAAAAATCGAATTTTGCAAATATTTCGTCAATTACTAAGTTTAAACAAATTTATAAAGAATTCAAATATACTCAAAATTAAATTTGAGAAAAATTGTTTTAATAAAGTTTTTCGAAATTCCTACCGGAAGTAGGTCTTTTACTCTTATCGAAAATCAGTTTTTTGCGAATATCTCGCAAGTCATGCTTTCTAGGCAGGTACATTACGAGTATAAAAGTATTTAGAGCATACTTTTAAATATCTTTTGTATAAAAAAAATTTCAAAATTCAGACCGGAAGTACCACTTTTACTCTTATCGAATAGCGATTTTTTACAAATATGTCGTAAATTATGCATTCTATATATATTTATGAAGAGTACAAAAGTATTTAGAGTTGGATTTGGAATATTTTTTGTATAAATGAAATTTCAAAATTCGGACCGGAAGTAACACTTTCATACGTATAAGAAAGTCGTGTGGTGGCCACACCTCATTTTTTGTGTTGCTCGCGTATTCTAAAATGATTCTCGAGAAAGGTTGTCGTCGTAGTAAGCGTCAAATGTGCGAGATTCCGTTTCTACCGTTCCAACATTGATGACCACGTCAAAGAATCACGTCTCTGTGCTACCTTTCAGAACTTTATCGCCGTTATTTACATGAATCTGGAAGAGCTTTCCCGACGAGGACGACATGAAAAATGAGTTTTCTCTCCGACGCATCTCCTTTATTTCCATTCTACAAGAAGGGAAGCAACTCGCAGTGTGAACATTTACAGAAGTTTTAATTCGTTATAATTTATTTCGCACCCTATTGAACGAAACGCGCAAAAGTTAAATTTATTCAAGGTATAAAGACTGGCACGCTAATAAGGTAAAGTTTACATTTATTTTTTCATTTCATTAATTTTTTTGACAAATCTGTACTGTTTACTTCAATTTGGAAAGTTCCGAATACCTGCATACCCTTGAAAAAAATCTTTATCTTATACTATTTCTTCTGGAAGGCAGCTCCATGAATAAAATATTCTATTGCTATAATTCTCAATCTGCCATATTGATTTACTCAAAAAATATATATTGGCAGTTGTATATGACGAAACTAATTTGTGTTAGCAAAATTAATTTTGATTATTATGAACAGTTATTATTGCGTAGATATCTTTGTATTTAGTTTAAGCAATACTTACCTACTACTTCCACATTTTCCTATGCAGCGTGGCGTTTATAACCACCTTAATGCACAGAAAATTTGGTCAATTCTTTGTATCGAAGATCATCCGCATGTGGATTGTTCAGACACATTTATTGTCTTTTATTCATAGCTGCACGGGTACTTTTAAACAGGCATCTTCGAATGTCTTTACTTGCTTCCTTATGCTGGATTCAAATTTCACTAGTTCATGCTCAAAATCAGTGCCATATGAACACATGTTTTCTTTAAAGTTCAAGAGCAATTTGGGAATTTACTCAGAATAAAATAACTAATACTGTAGGAACTAGAAAAAAAAATCTTTACAAATTCTTATAGTCTATAGACCAACATCCATTGCATCAGTAATATAATTAGTAGATTTCTGGCTGTTGACTTGGATAAGTTCGTGTTGAGATAAGCAGAAAAAACCTACAACTTTAAGTAGCTCTTATTAGAAACAAGAAAATACGAGAAACAGTACATAAATATTAATTTAAAATCGGAATGAACAGTTAGGTATTCAGATTATTAGAAAAACTAGCCATTAAAACAAACGTTAACAATAAAAATGATTGTAATAGTTTCAGTACCTAATATTTACTCTGCTTTAATTCCTCGCATAGAAAGAAAATAACTCAAACCAGCCAAGATGATACCAAAAATTGCTTGATTCAAATTAAAGGTACCTGCAACAACTTTAGACGAGTAGCTTGCCGACGAAAGACTGAACGTACTTAAGCGAACCAATAGATGACGCTACCATACCCAAAATATACAAATAATATTGTAAAATAACAAAAATGGGTTATTAATATAAAGTAATTAAGCCTGGGATTTTGAACCGTTAACGTATTTTAAAGGCCGAAACACGTGTCTGTGCGTTCGCTGTTGATAATGACACCTAGGTATTTGCTGTGTATCCTAATTCGTACATATGTGCTTATACGTGTACGTATAAATGTATATATGTATACTTGTGATAATAAATAAATCTTTCGAAACGTTAACAATAAGCTGTCCCAACAGTCTAGAAAGAATTCCTTATTATTATTTTTTTAATAAAATACGACAAAGAAAGAAATTAATTAATCTAGTAATGTGAACATACGAGGAAGCGTTTACAAGTTCACGGAATAGGGGAAAATGAGAGCAAATAAAAATTCAACACTATTTTTCTTTTTCAATATATTCAGCTGCAATCCCAGTATATTTTCAGATCTTTCAATTAGCTTGTATATGCCTTCATAAATCTGTGTTTTATCTTTATCTGAAAAATATGCCGAAATTCTGTCTTTTCTTAATCGCACGTATTTTTTTTCCACGTAGCTCTTTTTTCATTCTAGGGAACAGGTAAAAATTTATAGGAGCCAAGTGGGTGATTCAAATATTGAAGCCCCATTGCAGGATAGGCCTCATTTCTGTTTATTAATATAAAATTTATTAGTAAGTCGACCATAGCGGCGTGTCCAGAATTTGTGATCTTTTTTGTCACTAAACTAACATATATTGTGAATATGAGTCATATTTATTCATAAATATAGAATTTGTTGATAATGTGACTTCAGCGCCACCTATCGAACGTTTTGAAAGCCTATTTTACGCGCATTGACGATATAAATATGATCTGTAATTAATAATTGCATGTAAGGAAAACTGGATTATAATTACATGACACATTTTATCTAAAACTAAAGGAAATAGATTTAATTCTTTGAAACTTAAAATTGCATTTCAGAAATTACATTTTATTAATGACGGTGTTCAAATTCATCACTGAAATTTCATGAAGAAAACCCATCTTAGTGTTGATTAAAAGTATACCATGTAGTTTCAATAGCATTTAACTATTTTGGGAAATGTGTTCTTTAAATTCATAAATATAAAATAAATAATACTATTTAAATTCCCTTTTTAAATAAGTAAAAAATTCTAACTACATATATGTAACTAAACTTATGTGGAAATACTTCATAATAATAAAAAATATTTCATGTACAATTCAAAGAACTTATTTCAATAACAAAAAAGGGAAACACCCACCTGCTTATTGTTTTGCAATTCTTGCCAGGTGCTTTGATAATATGACAACTGACAACACTGTACGGACACTATTTAATATACCGTAGTCGACAAATTTTAATTTCGGTTTACACTTCTATCCCATGCAGAAGATGACCTTATAATAAGCAGCGATGCTTGCTTGCTAACAGTAGTGGGAGAGCAAGGCAGTGTCGGGGGACCCTCACGCCTTACATTTCATAGGAAACGTTTGTCGAGTGTACTGTTTAGTTTATTTCGTCGCGCTCTTTTCCTCTTTCTGCTTTCGTATCAGAAATTAAAATATGTCGACTACGGTATACGTCTATAGATAAAGGTCTCCTAAGCATAAGGATAATAGTAGTAGTAGTAGTATATTATTTCTTGGTTTATTAACTAATATAATAAGGGTAATTGTGTAATTATAGGATTAGCAATATTGTAAAAGTGATAACAGATTTATTTTAGAGTTACGTTATACTTGTTCACATGTGAGAAGGCATTCTGCTATTACCTATTACCTCAGTATTATTATCTTTCAAATTAAAATAATATTTCGCACCCGTGTAATATCGTAACAATTATACTCTATAAATTCAGGAAATTCTGAAAACTTTTTAACTTCTTGTTCAGGGTTGTCGTAATCTCATACATATAGATTTGAAATATGGAATTATAAATGTCTATCTTACAACGTTCATTTCATAACTTGTCTTTTATTAATGTTAAACAATATGCTACTACAAATACAGCACTGAACACTATATATAAATATACGAAATGTTTATTAAGATTATATTACGAACTTGTTGTTGTAGAACTTACATAAACAAACGTAAACTCCACGCGCAAAATTAAAATAAATACTCAGCGAATTTTACCCCCCTTAGTCGAGTTAAATCCTAAAATAATATTTTTCAAACACGCATTCCCCAGTGAATAAATATATCGTATATCTTTTGCCTATCCTATTTATTCATTCTAAAATCTAACTTTACATTGTGTACTGTTATTGGATCCGAAAGAGAGAGATTAACTCGAAACCCCCATTACATTGTTTCGGATTTACATTACAAAGGGCACGGTATCACACGCTACGTAACAAACAAAGCGTGGTTATTTAATTAATGATTTGTTGTGTTCCGACCCCTTAACAGTTGAAAACTTTTTCTCTCTGGTTTGAATTTCGGAAGACGTACCTTTTGGAAGCATTGAGTATCACTTGAGCTAAGGATATATATTTATATTTTATATGAAGCTGTTTTTTATTATATGTATTAGTCAAATGTTATTTGTAGATTTTTATTTTTCGGTAAGTACAAAAAACATATTAGACAGAAGTCAGTTTTGATATGCTGTCTTTTGTGTAGAAATTGTTACATATTTACTTAAATGCGTTGTCCTGAATTTACACTAGTGTTTGTGCTAATTTTCGAGTTTTTCTGTCTTGTGTTGATGTTTCTTTTTTTTTAATTATGTATAAATGTTTTCAAACGACGAATATGCAGACGTGAGTTTGGTGCTGGGGGAATGCGTAAACAATGCTGCTGCTGCTGCTAGAGTCTATCGCAAAAGGTATCCTTTGAGAAGACATCCTAATAGTAATCTTTAGACGAAGAATAAGAGAAACAGGAAGCATTCCACCAGCAGGTGCCTTTTATCAGGATAAAGGTCGTCCAAAAATTACAGGACCCCTGAAGTAGAGAATGCTGTTTAAAATTTATTAGCAGACAATCCAACAATATCAACACTTGAACTCGCAAGTTCAAGCTTTCTTACCTGAAGATTTTCCACGCCGCACAGTGGGGCAGAAAGCCCTGAAAGTTGGCATCAGTTCAACGGCTTAAGCAAGAACGCTGAATGTTGGTATATTGATTCTTAACGACAACAGTATCATCTACATAAAATATCATAAGTATATTAATCATACGCCCGAAGTTATTGCACCTCGTCTGATTTCCTTACACACATACAAATTTTCGCGTGCGGGAGCTTTTATTGGCATCTAATCACAGACCTCATATTTTTTATTTCAAAATAATATATATAGATTTTTATAAATATTAATAAAAGTAACTAAAACAAGTGTATGTTATCTATATATTATTTATTAAATAAAACAAATATTAAGTTAAACATATTTTTTTCTTCCACATGTTTGTTGTGTTTCTGACTTGAAATTAAAAATTAACAAATGTCATTGTAGCGTCTTCCTGTTTTGAAAGACTTTCGTTGTTTATCTTTCACTTGTGTCTTCTTGTTTTAGAAGTAGTAAAAGATAATCGTCACTTAATTTACGTTTTACGTTGTTATTCACTAATAAAATAACACTGCACTGTTATATACAACTTTATTTTTAATTAAATAAAATAACAATGCTGATACATGTAGGTTACTTGCATCGTGCAAGGTAAACCATACAAGATAGCTAGCTGTTGACAGGTTGAGTCTCGATGTTAAACTAACTTTGATATTCTATTACAAAATGAATTCAGGCTTTTGGTGGGGTAGCAAGTGTTCAAACTGTACCTCATCTATTATTGCCTGGAAAAACCAAATATTCATTAATAGGCCTGTAAGTATCATTAAAGTTCTCAGACGGAGCAAATGGAAAGCAATTAGCTAATATAAATATATAAGCCCTGCTGTGGCGTTTATGGATTTCGTCCATTATGGAACATTTATAATTATAAAATCCGACTAATGTTTATGATCTTTTTACTACTACAACCGTAGGGTGTTAATAAAAGAAAGAAAATAAATGGTACCTTTAACAAAGCATTTACCGAATTGCTAGACCGGACAATAGAAAGGTTTCTAAGAGATTACAGATTACATTAGGAGGCTGCTATCCCTTTTGGTTTTTCCAGATTTAACTTTAAATATGCATTATTTGACGATTGCCAAGTAATAAAATGAGTATAAGAAATTATACAGAAAAATCTACATGTTATAATTCATTGTTCCTTTGTAAAATAAGGCAAAATTAAGATTAAAACGAAACATATAGGAAGTTTACATAGAACATAACATTTTACTTTATAAATACGAATAAGAAAAAATAATAATAATAAACGTCCTTAACATATACCGCCCGCCTTGAAAGCACGAGCTTTCAATAAACAATACGTATATGTTAGCCATTATTCACTGATTGCTAGGAAACGCACACAATTTTGAAACGGGTCTTTTTAATTCACCACGTGCTGTCCATAGCTTAGCCACGCGAGCCATGCCATCGTCTCCTTGGAACAGCTGTACGATGCGTCCCATCGGCCAACGACAGGGAGGGGCGTTGTCCTCCTTTATTAAAACCAGCTGGTTTGGAACTAATGGATCACCGTTGTTAGATTTCCACTTTGTCCTTATTTGAAGCTGGTTCAAATATTCGTTCCGCCACCTTTTCCAAAAATGATCCCTTAGCTGTTGAATATATTGCCATCTCGATAGAGAATTCATCTTAAGATGCGTCAAACCCGGCTCCGGCAAGGCAGTAATCGAGTCTCCAATTAGAAAATGTGACGGGGTGAGACAGGAAATATCATTGGGGTCGTTGGATAAAGGACTTAAAGGTCTAGAATTCAAAATACCTTCAATTTGCACCAAAAGCGTATTCATCTCCTCATAACTTACTGAATTTTTCCCTAACACGCGCGTTATGTGACCTTTCACGGATTTTACCGCCGATTCCCACAAACCACCAAAATGTGGTGCTCGCGGAGGAATAAAATGCCAAGTTATATTCTCGCGAGCCAGTGTTTTGTATAGAACCTCTTGGTTCTGTTGGGTTAATAATTGACTCAATAGTTTTTTTTAATTCTCTTTGAGCCCCTACAAATTGTGTGCCATTATCTGAGTAAAGATTTGTAACCTTTCCCCGTCTGGACATAAAACGCCTTAACGCGGCCAAGAATCCGTCGGTTGTTAATTGAGACACGAGTTCCAAATGAACTGCTTTAGTAGCGAAACATACGAACACCGCCCCGTAAGCCTTAGATGACGTGCTACCCTTGCGGCGTTTGCCATTACGTATGAACAGTGGACCAAAATAATCCACTCCAACATTTTGAAATGCCCGCGTAAAAGTTACGCGGTCTTTTGGAAGGTTTCCCATTATGTAATCGGAGCCTTTTGGTTTTGCTTTAAAACATGTTACGCATTTTTGTATTACCCCCTTTACAGCATTTTTAGCGGACACGGGCCAATATTTAGATCGTACAGCGGCTAATGTTAATTGCGTTCCCGCATGCAAATGATTGATATGTTCATTCCTGATAATTAATTCAGTGAATGCATGTTTTGCTGGCAACAAGATTTGGTGTTTTTGCGAATATGTAATATCAGCGTGTTTTAGACGTCCGCCTACTCTTATGACCCCTTCAGAATCAAGAAAAGGATTGAGACATAGTATATTACTCTTGTTATGTATTTTATTATTTTTCACCAATTGCTCATATTCCCTCACAAACGCTCGCCTTTGTACTATTTTGACTAACACTGTTGTTGCGCCTGCTAATTCCGAAATTTTAAGCCAACCTGTGTTAATTTCATCAAAGCGTTTTGAAAGCCGCGCGGCCACGTTGTTTTTAATACGCATGGCATAAGCAATAACGCGTGTGAGTTTATGTACATTTGAATATCTTTTAAATATTTCGTCATCACCTTGATCGACTGTGATAGTAGCAACAACACTTCTAGTTTCCGGAAGATCATCATTAACAGATATTTTGGTAGTAGGCCAATAACTTATTTCATGCCTTAAAAAACTAGGACCGTTCCACCACAACGAAGCATTTATAAGTGCGACTGGACAACTACCTCTTGAAATTATATCGGCCGGGTTATCATGTGTGCTTACATGGCGCCAGTTTGAAATTTTGGATATTTCTTGAATTTCACTAACACGATTCGCGACGAACGTTTTCCACTTTTTAGAAGTAGAGTACAGCCAAGATAAAACTATAGTGGAGTCAGTCCAATAGTAGATATCATTAATATGCATATCTAAAGTGTTTGCTAATCTATGTATTAATTGAGCTAATAGTAGTGCCCCGCATAATTCAAGTCTAGGCAGAGTTGTTGCTTTTAAAGGGGACACCTTAGATTTTGCGCATAATAAATTACACGAAATCTCTGAATCGCTAATTGTTCTTGCATATACACAAGCACCGTACGCCTTCTCAGAGGCGTCACAAAATCCGTGAATTTCAAATAACTTTGTATCTTGTTTATTTGCAACATGTCTGGGAATTTTAAACAAATTAAGCTGTTCTATTTGTTCGAGATAGAGAAGCCACTCGTTCTGTATATTTTGCGGAAGCGACTCATCCCAATTTAGTTTTAATTTCCATATTGATTGCATCAACATTTTCGCTTTAATTATAACAGGACCTATTAAACCTAAAGGGTCAAATATTTTGGCAATATGTGATAGAACAGATCGTTTTGTTGTAGCGCTTTTACGTTCCGGCGATATTATTGAATATTGTAATACGTCAAGGTTTGGATCCCATTGTAAGCCTAACGCGTTAATTCCCTCATCTTTATCTAAATCAAGCACTTTGTTTTCGCAAAATTTGTCAGGTATGTTTTCTAACAGTTCAGTAGAGTTAGAACCCCATTTACGCAATTCAAATTTACCCTTATCTAAGATTTTAATTACTTCATCCCTAATTTTTTCGATTTCTTGTATTGTATTGGCCCCTGTTAGTAAATCGTCTACGTAAAAGTCCCTAATAATAACCTTTGCACCTAACATATAATTTTCTTCTTCGCGAGCAAGTTGTTGCAATGACCTAATTGCTAGATATGCCGCAGGGCATGTACCATAACTGACAGTTGTTAGCTCGAATTCATCAATGTTAGCATGCATGTCATCTCTCCAAAGAATGCGTTGAAAAGGTGTGCAATCCTTGTTTACAAGAATTTGCCTATACATTTTCGTGACATCCGCGGTTAAAACATATTTATGTAATCGAAACCTACAAACAATATCAAATATGTCTTGCTGTATTTTAGGGCCGACTAATAACGTGTCATTTAGAGAAACTCCCGTAGTGGATTTAGCGGAACCATCAAATACTACTCTAACCTTCGTAGTTAAGCTGTTTTCCTTTATAACAGCATGGTGAGGAAGGTAAAAATGAGAACCTAACAAACCCGTGTCCTCGTTATTTAGGCGTTTCATATGACCTAATGTGAGATATTCTTTCATAAATGATGTATATTCATGTTTAAGTTTTGGATTTTTGTTCAGTTTGCGTTCTAGTGAATAAAAACGTTTTAGCGCTTGCTCGCGGGAGTCACCTAAGGCGGGTGCGTTCTCTTTGAACGGAAGAGACACTACAAAACGCCCGTCAGTATCACGTTTAAATGTATTTGAAAAATGTATTTCGCAAGATTTTTCGTCTGGAGTTAATTCACTTTTGTTACAAATATTTTCTAATTCCCAAAACTTAGTCAGATTATTATTTAACTCTTCAAACGTGACTAAATTACAGTTTCTTTGAGTTGATAGAGTTTTTGATGCTATTTTACCTGAAATTACCCAGCCTAATAATGTTTTTTGTAGACACGGATCATTTGTGCCCAGATTAATTTGGCCTACACACAACAGTTTATAAAATAATTCTACTCCTAATAATATATCAATATCTTGGGCTATATTGAAATCTGGATCAGCTAATTTAATATTTTTTGGCACATTAATGTATTCCCTTGATATTGATATCAGGGGAATTTGTTCGGATATTTTATTAAGCACTAAGCAGTTTATATTTTCCTGGAAGGCCGACTGTTTAGACATAATTGTTACGTCTACACAATGATTGACAGAGGATTTAGATTGATTAATTCCCATTATTGTGATCTGTGAAGGATTACGTTTTAGATTAAGTATATCTGTTAGCCTTTTCGTTATTAAATTCGATTGTGATCCTGAATCTAGAAGAGCGCGACATGTGTGAGTACGCCCGTTTGAATCTAGAACATTTATTATAGCTGTTGATAACAATACATGCAGAGGGAGGCTTGAACTAGAACTATGGTTTGACATAGACGATTCTGTTTCGTTATTTTTAGAAGGATCGGCTATTTGAGCTAAATCCTTTTGCGTGGGCAAATGTAGTAAAGTATTATGTTTCTTTCTACATATTTTACACGATTTTGCGTTACACTTGGCCGCGGTATGATTTTCCCTGAGACAATTCAAGCATAAGTTCCTTGTTTTAACTTCATTTATTCTTTGTTGTACTGATAGATCCAGAAAGGATTTACATTGATACATAAAATGATTACGTTGACAATATAAACATGCGATATTGTTCGTAACAATATTGGTCGCGTACTTGTGATGCGTTTTGTTAGTAGTTGATTTGCTTATAGATTCTAATGTTTGACATTTTCGAGATAGAAAATCTGTAAGTTCTTTCAAAGTGGGAATGTCAGTAGCCGAAGTGCTAGCTTCCCATTCTTTGAATGTGACGGCGTCTAATTTACTGCTGATAATAAATATTAGCAAATCATCCCACTGTTCAACCGGGCGTTTTAATGCCTTGAGTGCTCTGGTGTGTTTTAATATGTCGTCTACTATTTGACGAAGGATATTAAAACTTTCCTTATGAATTGATGGCAAATTGCATATGGCTTTAATATGCTTTTGAATTATGATTTTTTTATTGTTGTATCTCTCTTGGAGCATTTCCCAAGCATCTACATAATTGTCGGCTGATATTTCTAAAGATTGTATGACGCTTGCTGCGTCACCTTCAAGTGATGATTTAAGGTAATGAAATTTGTGTACATTAGATATTGATTCGTTGGAGTGAATTAATTGATTAAAAGTATCGAAAAATGGAAACCATTCGTCATAATTACCTGAAAACGAAGGTAATTTAATTGTAGGTAGCTTAAATAACTTTTCTGAAGAGTTAGGCTCATTTATGATTACATTTTGCCCCACAATTCCAGGTTTGACGTCTGTTAATAATGCACGCAGCCTATTATCGATAGCATAATATGTGTTTTCAAAATTTTCGCGTTCGTCTGAGTGAATTTCCGCTTCGTCTATGAGTTCTATTTGTGACTGAATTTCGTCGAATTCGTCTAAAGAAACTTGAAATTTAGCTTGCCATTTTTTAATTTCTTCGACTACAACTTTATCTTTGGCGAGGTTATCAAGAAAATTAGTTAACCTAGTGAGCGATGATTTTAATTGTGCGCGTTTGTTTTTTAACGTTTTTGACTGTTGTTCAGACATGGCAAAGTTTACTTTTAGTGCAAATATAGGTATGAAACGTTTGAGGAATTTACGATGTTTTTAGGATAAGACAACGTGATTGAAATACTAATTGGAGACTAACCTGATAATTCTCGTTGTAGAATGTGGCTGCTCCGCTGCAATCCTCGGTAATGCGATGGATGCTGACCTCCTTGACTATATAATGTAGTTGCGTTTTTTGATTCTTTTTAGAATCCGTATCCAAGAAAGACCGTATGTGGTCTTCTTGACGATGTATGTGGTTACGTTTTTTGATTCTTGGTAGAATCCGGCTTCGAAAGGACCATATGTAGCGTCTTCCTGTTTTGAAAGACTTTCGTTGTTTATCTTTCACTTGTGTCTTCTTGTTTTAGAAGTAGTAAAAGATAATCGTCACTTAATTTACGTTTTACGTTGTTATTCACTAATAAAATAACACTGCACTGTTATATACAACTTTATTTTTAATTAAATAAAATAACAATGCTGATACATGTAGGTTACTTGCATCGTGCAAGGTAAACCATACAAGATAGCTAGCTGTTGACAGGTTGAGTCTCGATGTTAAACTAACTTTGATATTCTATTACAAAATGAATTCAGGCTTTTGGTGGGGTAGCAAGTGTTCAAACTGTACCTCATCTATTATTGCCTGGAAAAACCAAATATTCATTAATAGGCCTGTAAGTATCATTAAAGTTCTCAGACGGAGCAAATGGAAAGCAATTAGCTAATATAAATATATAAGCCCTGCTGTGGCGTTTATGGATTTCGTCCATTATGGAACATTTATAATTATAAAATCCGACTAATGTTTATGATCTTTTTACTACTACAACCGTAGGGTGTTAATAAAAGAAAGAAAATAAATGGTACCTTTAACAAAGCATTTACCGAATTGCTAGACCGGACAATAGAAAGGTTTCTAAGAGATTACAGATTACATTAGGAGGCTGCTATCCCTTTTGGTTTTTCCAGATTTAACTTTAAATATGCATTATTTGACGATTGCCAAGTAATAAAATGAGTATAAGAAATTATACAGAAAAATCTACATGTTATAATTCATTGTTCCTTTGTAAAATAAGGCAAAATTAAGATTAAAACGAAACATATAGGAAGTTTACATAGAACATAACATTTTACTTTATAAATACGAATAAGAAAAAATAATAATAATAAACGTCCTTAACAGTCATTTTCAGAATATAGTGAAGTGGGATAAGTGTGTATTCGGGGTAAGTGTGTAGTTGGCCATTTTTCTATGTTTAATGATAGAACGTCCAAGCGTCCTTCCAGCAGGACTATTTGTCCTGCTGGAAGTACGCAAATCATGAAGTGCATTTTTCCATATGTTGTGGTACTTCCAGAAGTACTAAACTCCCACCACTAGAAAGAGTGAAAAAAATTGCCTATTTGTTGTGCAAGTCTCAACTTGCTATCTTCAGTCGTACTCGAGATACGAAAGAATATGTGTAAATTGCATCAACTTACGAAAAATCAGGGGCGTACGATTAAAAATGAATGTTAGGAGTATTAATGAAGGGGACAGGGTAGCCACAAAGGCTACGAATTTTGATGAAAATGGCCAAGAAAGATGGAGTGTTTCCGTCTATGGTAAAGACAAATACAAAACTGCCATGTGTTACGGGAAAGTCGTCAAAATACACAAAAGTGTAGCTGATATGCTATGGGATCTCGATAATGAAGTTGTTCCGATCCCCATAAATTTATTGAAAAGAATAGGTAAGCAGCGTGACTACCTTTTATTTCTGTATTGTTAATAAATAATATCTCTTTCATGAACAGCGAATAATAAAAGAAAACGGGAATGTGAAAAAACGAGAGATGCTCACGCAACACCACAACCATCTACTTCATCTGGGTGTAATAATAAATATTCCCTCAGTAGTGGTAGTAGTAGTTCATCTTCCAGTGACTCTGATAATGTTAGTGGCGACAGTGATAATGAAAATGATAATATTGGGAATATTTTGGATGAGGGAAACAACCGTAGCCGAATAAATGAAGAAATTTTGGTTCATGAAACAATATGGAAACTTGACGAAGAAACTAGAATCGACAGCTATTCAGGAGCAAGATACAAGCCAAAATTAAATGCAGCTAATATTCATACCATGACGGAGTTAGATATGTGGCTACTTTTTTTTCCAACAGAAAACATAGAACAGATTCTTGAAGCGTTCAATTCTAATGTGGAGCCAGGCACCAAACATATAACCAAAAAAGAATTTATCAAAGTTTTAGGGCTTTTCTATGCAATGAGTACAAATATTCTGCATAGTCGTCGTGAATATTGGTCGAATAGAGAAGATAATGCTGTTTTTCCACCTCCCTCATTTGGCAAGAGATTTGGGTTAGGTTACCATCGGTTTGAGTATATATTACAAAATTTATCATTTGGTATTAATAATAATGACAGAGATGACCCAAATGAAACTAATCAGAAATGGAAACATATTCAAAGTTTTATAGATATGCTACACACTAAATGGAACGATGTCCTTTTACCAGGTTATAAATTATGTGTCGACGAATCGATGTTCGCCTGGTATGGCCGAGGAGATAAAGCAGTAGATGGAATGCCTGCAGTAATTAAAATTAAACGAAAGCCGAAAGGGATTGGTTGCGAATGCAAAACTCTTTCAGATGCACTGTCCAATATCATGCTCCGAATAGAAATAAATGAAGGCAAAGGTGGAATGGCCACAAAAAAGTGGCAACAAGAGCTTGGAGCTGGATCTGCGACCATACTCCGTCTCACAGAACCTTGGCATGGTTCGGGAAGAATTGTTGTAGCCGATTCATGGTTTTCTTCAGTGAAAACTTCGGTGGAACTTCATAAAAGGGGGTTGTATCATATTGGTATTGTTAAAACTGCCACAAAGCAATTTCCTATCAAACAATTAAAAGAGAAGTGTCCGGAAAATCGTGGAGGAATAATTTGTGCCAAAGCTTCCGTTCAAGGTATTGAGGTAATGAGTTGTGCTTGGCGAGATAAAAAAGTGCATACTTTTGTGGCAACCTGTGGAACTACCTTGGAAGGGAAACCAGCGAAAAAACTCGTTATGATGCTGACGGAAAGAGGTATTCCTACGAAGTTCCTAGAAATAAGATGATTGAAGAATATTTGCAAGGAGCGCCTAGCATTGACGTTCACAACCATATTAGACAATCCGGATTAGCCCTTGAGCAGGTATGGAATACGCAAAACTGGAAGCATAGAGTCTACTCTTCTTTGCTCGGAATCATAGAAACAAACGCTTTTCTGGCATTCAAGTATTTTAAAGATGACAACAAAATCAGCCATGTTGATTTTACAAAAAATCTAGCTTTTCAAATGATAACAAAAGATTGGGAAAGAGATAATCCAGCCGCAAAAGCCCCAGTACCACAAAATCATATTTTGCCAGCGGCTCATAGCGAAAATCAACGTACTGATCATAAATTGGTACCACTGAGCAGCCTTTCCGACAAGAAAAGACATCAACGTAAGCGTGTAGTTTGTTCCAGGGTCCATAAAATACAAACCAAAGCAAGTTACTTCTGCGAATCATGTGGGCAAAAAGTAGTATTGTGTTCACCTCAAACAGGGCGAGAATGTTTTGCTTATCATATTGTGAAAGGAGTTCCACTTTAGTATTATACTGTATTTGTTATTTTATTTTTCAGTTTAACGGATCAAAATTTATTTTTAAGAAATATTTTTTATTTTCATTTGTATTTTTTTAATAAGCGATATATTTTAAATATTATTGTACCCCTTATTAAAAATCGTTACCTCCGCCGATGAAAAACTAATGAGTACTGCCAGAAGGAATTTGTGTCCTGCCAGCAGGACAAACTAATGTTATTTTAAGGTACTTCTGGCAGGACAAGTCTCGCATGTCCAGCGGTCCTGCCGGAAGGTACTTCCAGCAGGACAATTTGCTGGACGTTCTATCATTAAAGGTGCATATGTGCCTCCACCTTTCGAAACAAGTGCATAACTCTTTTATCTTTGCGTCCATAAAGAAGGAAACTATATTGCGCGTGTTTCATGATTTCGGTTGGTACGATAGAAAAAGTTCATGCTGTTATTCGTGATCAGGGAGTGTGTAATAAAAAGTTTATACTGTTTATATTTATTTATGGATTTTTTTTCTACCAAAAAGCAATCAAAAGAAGAACGACTGTAGTTTTACATACTTACCCCATTCTATGTAGTATAGTATTATACCTAATATAAAATATCATGTCCTTACACACATGCCCTCTATTTGGGTAAGTGTGTAGTAGACTGTTTCTAAAATAAATAAAAAAGCCAAAAAAGAAAAAATATTTGAAATTAGTTATTTGTTCTTTTGCAGACTTGTTAGTAACTTTACAAGCTTGATTCTGTCAAAACAGGAGATTAAACAATTTAATATATTCTAGATTAGAACATAGTCTATCTTAACTAACAAATTTTTACTACACCCTTACCCCACTTCACCTTAGAAGGTTGCTTCGTCTTCAGTACTGTCTTCGTCGTCGTCATCATCTTCGACGTCAACTTAAACAGATGGTGATTTTAAGGGCTCTAATACCTCTTTGGGTAGAGCTTGCAGATTTTTATTTGGGCTTTTTCTTTTGTCCACCACCACATGATCTGGGCTTAGCAGAAGCATATTAAAAGTGTCATACTTTTTTCTCTGCCGCACTTTATTGAGTTGTGTTCCCTCAAGCTTTTGAAGTCCTTGTTCCGTGCTTCTTAGAAGTTTGCGATTGTCCTGCTGCTTTAAGATTCATTTGTGTAGCATAACTTAAAACAGCAATAGAAGTGGATTCCTTAAGTAACTTTCTGTTTAGCCGCTTAGTTCGTTCGGCACCAGTTTCGAAAGGAACTTGGAGGCGACCTCTACGTTTCCGTTGCCGTTTTTCTGAAGGAAAAGATATTGATTTATTTAGCCAATCTTTATTTTGTAAAAGAAACCTTTCATTCACTCTAGAGACCTTCGTCCAACGTGCTCTAAACTGTAAGAAGGAGTGAACTAAAGTTTTATTTAACACTTTTACATCCTCTTCCCGACAATTAGTTAGAATTTTCATTTCTTTTCGCAAAAACTTGAATCTTTCTTCATTTACAGTATTGGTGCAATTTGTCATGATGTCGAATAGTTCTTATCGACTTAAAAAAAGTTTAGTTGAGGCCATTCCTGTAAATAAAAATTAATAAATAGTTACATATCTAAAATTGTGTTAACATTCGCAAAATACAATATCTGCAAAAAATTTAAATATTCTCGAAATGTGCAAAAATGTGCAAGATATGTTAACGTATGAATAATATATAAAGTCCAATTATCAATATAAAACTAAAACAAACACGTGATCTAACTTGATACATAACTATTTTCATGCATACTTAATGCAAGTATGTACAACTCAGTATACATTTACATAAACCATTATTTATAACATTTTATATAATCTAAATGATTTTTATGGCAATAAATGTTTGTGATCTATAAATACATACTTGATATTAAAGGCTCCATAGCAAAAAAAAAACTCAAATATTATAAAAAGTTTTACTACAATAAATTCACAAACATAGGGCAGATATAACACAATTACGTAGACTTCTACGTTCTTAAGCAGTTAGCGAGAACTAGACCTATATCGTTGAGTACAGGTACATTTAAAATACCTGCTTTCTAATAATGCACAAGATAGTGCTAATTAAGAAAATAATTGTATGGAGGGTAAAGATGACATTTCATGTTTTGATTTTTTGCCAGGTAGAAGCCCTGTTTGCCCCACTGTGCGCCGTGAGAATTTTTGTAACTGGTTTTTAGAACAAATGCAAAGAAATCCTCAATTTCGCAAAAATTTCTTGTGGACGGACTAAGCTAATTTTTCACGAGATGGATTTTACAGTCATAGAAATTCACATTTTTATGCTATGGAATATCATCAGGTATTTAGACCAGCTAACCACCAGCATAGGTTTAGCATAAATGCCTGGGTACTATCGGGAATCGGTTAATCGGGACAGTCATTATTTCTAACAGGCTGGCCGGGGACAACTTTTTAGAATTTTTGGTAAAGGGTTTTCAAAATTTGGTAGTTGAACGTTCCAACTAGATCTTCCGATTTCGCCTCTTTGCGCTTTTTCTTTCGGGGTCACGTTAAGCAATTGGTGTACAGAACAACAGTCTTAAATGATGCAGATTTAATTAACCGGATATTTGAGCAGCTCGTCCAATAGATGGAGAAATGCTAGAACGAGTGCGGGGAAATAAATTATGTTGCTACATCAAACCGTAGTGTGGAGCTGTTCCGCAAATTTTGGGACACGTTGTATATATAATAGTTATGAATTATTGTAAACTGAGAAAATAGTCTACGAGAATATATTCTTCCTCCTTGTTACTGACATATTTAATTAGTGATTCTTTTTATAAATTCAGATGTTGCTCATATAATACTTAAGCACACAATTTGGAGTTTAGTAAACACATGCTCTGCCATCTGAACTACCAAGCGATGTTTGTTGAGGTGCTTTTTATACTGGGTTAGTATAAAGTTTTCAAACGGTCGAATATCTTTGTTATTGAGAAGTAATTTGGTAGAGTTGGGTTGGCTTGGGTAATTTGGTAGGGTTTTGCAGTTCGAAACAACGAATATATTACGATATTGTTTTCACACCCTGTTTAATAGGAAAAGCAAATACCTTAATTCTTTTAAATGGGAAAGCTTCTATACACGGTGGACAACCCAGGTTCTCGGCATGATCTAAATATGGTATAGGAAATAGTCGTGCGGTGTTGCCATCGCAGTTTTTATATTCATCCGTCCCGTGTTTAATATTTCTAATATTTCAGTACGGATCGAGACGCTGTGGAGTTGTGGAGTATGTTGCCGATTAAGTAAATATTACGTAAATGCTAATCAATAATAATGTATGAAGCGATATTTCTCATATTAATAAAATATTGGTGTAGATATTTACAATATATAATACTGACAAAGTGTTGTCATATTTTAAAAATTTAAAGAGCGCTTTGTCATATAATAAAATGAATTCTAAAGAAAATAAATACAAGCTAAATTCTAAACAGTAAACAAAAGAAATGGATTCTAAATAATGTGAAAAATCAATAAAAAATTTAAAATAAGAAATTCCAATACTATTCTGGCGTTATGGGCCGGACACCCATCTTGTTGGAACCAAATTTTGCATTATTATTGATTAGCATTTACGTAATATTTACTTAATCGGCAACAACATACTCCACAGCGTCTCGATCCGTACTGAAATATTAGAAATATTAAACACGGGATGGGTGAATTAAGAACTGCGACGGCAACACCGCACGACTATTTCCTATACCATTTCATATACGATATTTTGATCATGCCGAGAACCTGGGTTGTCCAACGTGTATATATATAGTACACCCTTTTTTGCTTCAAAAAGAAATAATAGAAAGAGAGAGAGAGAATACTGTTAACTCAAAATCAAGATATAGAAGTTTTACTGTCAACCGTGAGATTATTGTCAAATTAGTTGTCATTATCTGTTATTATTATTGGTTATATTCAAAAATTGAAAATATGGCAATACACACAACACATTCCAAAATCTGAGCATATTGACATTTGGATGATGCATTAATGCAGTGACCGTCAACGTTCTTTTGAAGAAATTCACATTTTAATACTGCCTGATTATCAAATCAGTTGAAGTGCGAAGTGTCTGACAAAATAGGGGTTTAGAAGCATTTCGCCAAGTAAGAGATTTACCGAGGAGTGGACGGCAGCCGATGAAAATACCAGTCTGAATCTTTTACTAACAGTTTTGATATCTCCCAAAAATCAATACGCAAAATCCTAAACATAGCTAAATTAAAACCGTTCAAATTCATATTTTTAATGAGTCGACGGAAGATGATCCAGATCGGAGACTACTTTTGTGAAGTATTAACTAAATTAATCAGAGACCGTCTTCAGTTTGTTAATTATTAAATAGTGTTTTCAGTCAGTGATAGGATAACAAACACAATTGTTGTATCTGGTTGCCCGAAAACCCTCATTGAATGGAAAATACTTACGTAGCATCTTCAAAAAGTGAATGTGTGGGCTGATATCATTAGAAGCAATATTACAGGACCATTTTAAAATTAAATTTTAACTGTAAAGATTATTTAAGAGAGATTTTTAAGAAACGAGATTTTGTCATTACTTAAAAAGTGCTGTTACCAAATTAAAATAGATGTAATCATTCAAGCGAGAGTATTTAATTCTATTAATACCTAATTCTTTGGACGATATGTATATTGAATTGGGTGCAGAGGATTAAAATATAGGCTACTCCAATCTTTAAATCTCTCTCTTTGTTAAGATATTTACATCACATTTATTGTAGAATCAACATAATTTCAAAGATGACGATTTTGACCTATTGCTTTTATTTTCATTTCAAATAAGACGGCATTCATTGAAATTGAAGCACACGAATTTGCCACGATGCGTCATCCTCATCCATTATGTCCCAACATGTTTTGAGGACATTGAATGAAAAACGATCAGGAAGGGCTACGCAGATGATTTTTCATCAGGACAATGTCCCTGCTCATCGGCCACTCCTAAGTCAACATTTTCTTCGTAATAAAAAGTTTCAGATAGTTTCTAATGTACTATACTCACCAGACCTCACTTGGCGAGTTCCGGATTTTTTGAAGCATGAAAGACTTGTGTCCTCTCATTTTCCAATCACTTCGCCGTTGCTTCAGCGATTTTCCAGTGGGAAAAACATACTCCTAAAGTAGTAGTCTTCTAGGCAGCCATGGAATCATGGCGACGGCACTGCCAGTGTAAAGAAATCGCAATGATCACGCCAAGTACAGGAGTTTAGGCAAGTTTTTCAGAAAATAATTAGAGATTGGCGACGTCCTAATCTCATGTGCTGAAAAATATGCTAGTTAAAAATTACTCTATCTAGATGCAAGTAAAACTTGTAGAAACATCTTGATTATATCTTAGACTTTACAGATAGAAAGCGAAAGTTACCAGAGTCATTACTTATACAATATTCTTCTTTAAAAATACAAATACATGTAATAAATGCGGTAATGAATCATATCCATAAAACACGGTATTTAATCTAACTATGTGCATTTGCGCATATAGAAATGATGCAAGAAATAAATATCTGAGATGTATTCCCTAAGTACTAAGGATATAGAGGTGGATGGTCTTTTAACTACGGATTATTGGTTTATTTCTGTTGGAATATAATAACAGTTATCGATGCTGACTTCATCGAAGTGATTAATCAGTTTATAAATTGTATGTCGAAGACACTTTCTCAGATTAATCAAAGCACGGGAAGTTCCTTAGATGATTCCCTTACTGCAAGCGCTTTTGCATGCCTTGTAGATGTAATTTCTAGGCCGTATCATCTCCAAACGTGAGCATATCGATTGACCTCTATGACCGTTAGTGTAGATGTGATTTCACTCAGACCACCTGAAGGGTAAAGTTTATATTATATTAGCACCGCAAGGAATATGCATGTACTGAAGAGGAGAGTTCAGGTACAGATTCCATATTTGTTTATCCCTAACGTCACATATGAACTTCGAAGTTGGTGTGTTGGTAGGTCACAGATATCGTTATATCACCATCAACTATTCATAATACAACCAATCAAAACGTAGAAGCTTTACTAAATTAATTTTGAACTTTAATGTAATTACTAAGGCATGCAATGACATTTTATATTGCCCTACTTTTGAATGTAGGAGTAGATTAACCTGGTAATAGAGTATATGCGGGATTGTTCACACAATAATGCCCTAATATTTAATACAATATTATAATTAATCCAAAATTGTGTTCGGTTTTTCTCATTTAGTAACACGATATAATTTCAATGTGTGGGCTATATGACAAATATACAACTTCTTCCAAGTTACAATCAGCAACATCACAAGTCTTGACTTGTATATAGGCATATTTTCCGTGACGCTTTTCTTTAATAATATTAATACTAACCTAGATTGCAATTCAAATATTTCTTTCATGCATAGGTAGGTAGTGAAGATATGTAAAACCTTAAAATATAGCTCAGATTTATAAGACATTTATACTTCAATTTAGTCAAAGTTTTTGGTTTAAGTAACCCGGAATACCATTGTACAGTTGATAGATAGTTGTTCATAAAGTATCTATGCTAAATCAGGAATCTGATTTTATTATATTAATATATTATTATATTTCATTACTCCCTTTAATGTTTTGATATATGGCACCTATTGTAAACTAACATTACTGTGGTTCGTCAGCTTTTTCAATATCTCAGGACACACGAATACTAACGTGGAATTACCTTTTTCTTAAGCATTTAATATAGCCTAATAAAGAGACATCATTTCGGCTTATCAGAACTTGCCACAAAAGAGCATAGGTTAAAATTGCCATTAACCCTGTTTGAAATACTAATGTGTAAAATAGATACAGAGATAGAAGGATTAAAGGATGTAGTGCACTTAAACCTGAAAGAAAATGTTTTATATACAGACACATCAAAATTGGCGAAAATTCCTGGTATTAATCGTCGGGAAGCCTACTATCTTGAGAAGATTTCCCCCTATCAGTTGTATTTCGAGGGACTGGCCAAAGCTATAAGTTGTTTTGATTCGATTTATCGATTTATCGATTGCATATGCATTCAATCTAGTGCCGAGCTTACTATATGCCCAACAAATCAACACTATCCAAACAAGGGCCACAAGACTATAGACTAAATTGCACAAGCACTAGACTTTCGTATAACAAAGTTTACTTGTTACTGTGCAATTCTTTCTTTAGCTAATCAGTTTGCAAGATTCTCTGACAGTTCCAAGTTATTGTATTTTTTGCTACTGAGGAGTTAAGTTTAAACATCTTGGATGGGCTAGAGTCCTTGAGGCTTTGCGTTGTCTTATTTTGATTGAGAATCACTATGATGATCACTAGTGGGTTGTTTATTAAATCTTGTCTTTTTCAGCAAGTATTTTAAATTACCAAATAAGCTTTCAAAGTTTTGCTTGAAAAAAACTGTTTATCATCGAATTTTATCAATAGGTTTATAACGAACTGCGTCGTTAACCCAATAGAAAACGCCTTGATTAATGCTAATTTGTAACAAATACAAATATTTTTCCTTGTTTAGCAAGGCATTTTCTTTTTTGTGAACATGTTTGATTTTGCGAATTTGTAAATAATTTAAATTCATTATTGTCTGTACATAGTTCCGTAGATTTAATAATTTAACGTATTATTTGCATTTTGAATCAGTTTGTATTTTATGGAAAATTTCAGTAAATGATAAGTCATGCGTGTCTACGTGACAAACGGATGGTCCACGCTAGCAAGGTGGGGTTGTACGCATGGACTTTTGGTCTCTGACGCGTTGATCCGGCCTTATAAAAGGCGAAAATTTATGTATTAAAGTAGTCCTTTACCGGATTCGATTCTAGCTTCATGCTCTGTCGAATCAGTCCTTTACCAAGTTCAATTCTAGCTCTATGCTCTGTGGAACACAACTCCTTCCAGAATCCTTTAATTGCATCTAGCTGCAGGCTCTGGTGTAATTAAGAAAAACCGATTTGATCCGATTTTAACCACGCTAATCATGGATTCTATGTGATTAGGATCTTTTTCGCTGAACCGCCTTCAAACCGTACCTACCAGTTAATTATTCTAATTTCAGATTCTGAATAATTAATTGATCCTGTATTTCTAATTTGCTTAAAGTAAAATTGAATTTCTAGTTAACCGAAAATACCGGATTCATGTTTTAAATTTCAGTTTAAATGTACACCTCCGTTTGTACTACGTATCAATGTCATGAGTAAATGAATAGGTCACACAATCTACGACGATTATTTTAAATAAAATTGTTTATTTTAATGAGGAATAAAGGTCTAAGTCACGTTACCGCAATTTAAATGTTTATTGACAATCAAACGTCACATATAAAGCTTCTCTGTATTACCGACTAGAGATGTTTACGAATTTTGACAAGTTCTTTCATTTCCGCACCGAATAATTAGAATTAACATTTATACATAACTTAGGTTGTTTTTGAGACGATTGTATGGTTATAAACCACAACAGTAAATGTTCAAGCATATTTCATCCATCACAATGTAATAAATATTTAGTTTATTTAATTATAAAAGTCAGATTAATTCTTTTGTTAAGAATCATATGTTTATACTTACGCAGGTTGTACCACGATTTCAAATTGACAGGCGGAACGAGAAACTCGACCTTATTGACATAATTCTTTTCATGTAAATTTACCGCTATATCTTTATATTGTAATATATTTCGTTTTAATTCGATGTACATACTTTTATATGGGACAATAAAAATATATATGTATGCAAGTTTGTGAATAAACTTATACGAATTTTATCTGAAAGCAATTGTTTATTTTTTGTTCTCTCTTTCTTTTGACATCCTTGAAGAAAACACAGTAATTAAAGTAAAAGAAGGTACATACCGTTCGAAGGAGGACCCGCAGTCTGCGATTGTACTTGCCGTTGGTAACTTAAACTCACATTTTTTCCGCACTTTCACTATTTTTCAAGCCGGGAGAAGAGTTGATTAAGCAACGTGCATTTCGACATCGACAGAAGGGTTAGCGCAACCGCATTTGCTCCAAATAAGTCAAGCACGAGGTGCGTCCGCCGACCGGGAGCACTTTTGCAGCCGCATTTCGTCCAGCCGTCGACGATCGCTGCGGGTAACATTAAAATAGTTATTCAGTAGCGCTGATTTTATTATAGACGTCCAAAGCGTCGAGACGGAGAGCCCCGTTGCAGGTTTTTAGTGATAACATATAAATATTATCAAAATGTTTCAAAAGGTATTAAGTTCATTAAAATTCGATCAACATAGAAAAAGAATCAGGTATATTTATACATTTTTAATTAAAAAAGTAATAGTAACAAAGGTTGATTCTCACTTGGGTTCTTGGCAGTTAATATTTTGCTTTGGAGTACGGCCTTATGACCGGCCCAATTTGGTTAAGTCATAAGATAAAATAACAATAAAACGCCGATATAATGTTTTGACATTTTATTTAAATATTACTTACCTCAGAAATGGAAACAGTATTCGAAATAAAAATCCGCAATACAATTTTTTGGGAGTTATTTATGACTTCGTTTTGTTTGTTGATTAATAATAATAATAACTTTATTTAGCAATAAGCTATTTAGAGTTATAATTACAGTTATTGCTATAATATATGCATTTTCTTTTAAAGCTGTATATAACATATTACAATTTCTTATTTCACATTATATGCTGTTTAACATTTTAGATCATTTACAGAAATATTATATGTAAATTGCTGAGTTTCATATAACTTATTTCACCTATTCTAGTTAAATAACCTACTTTTTTAGACATTTTATTTAGAATATGCTTTGTATTGTCTTTAAAATTTAAATGTTGATCTATAATTATCTTTCTATATTTTATACTGTTTACTCTCTCTAAATAATCATTATCTATTTTTATATTATTACTGTTAAAATTAATGGTGTTTAATTTATACACCTTGTCTGTGATAATAAATTTAAATTTACTTATATTTATACTTAAATTATAGGTGCACAACCATTTATATAATAACGACAAGTTTTCATAGGAAACATATATAATTTACTATTTGTAGTTCTAAACATAATGTCATTCATAGATAAATTAAAAAGTAACGGTCCTAATATTGTTGTTTATGGTACAACATATTTAGTACCATACCTGATGTTGTCCCATTAAACTTCACATTCTGGTATGTGTCAGTCATGTATGACGGACACCATTTCAGAACGATGCCTTTGAAGCCAATGACTTCTGATTTATCTAATAGTAATTCTTGATCGATTGTCTCAAAAGTTCTTTGGAAGTTCAAAAACACAGCCAACACCATTTGCCCTTTTTTCCATTTCCCTAGACCAATTATCGCAAATGTTGACTAAGACTCATTTTTTGAAACCTGACTGTTTCGATGGTATTACACTATTTACACTTTTTCATATGATGGCATTGTATTTATACGTCTGTATTCTTCACAATACTTTGTCCCATTTACCTTCGGGACAGGTATTGTATATGATATTTTCCAGTATTTAGAGAATACTCCTTACTGCATTGACGTATTTATTATGTCCAGTATTCTATTTGCTGACACCAGAAGTATGTTCTTTAAAACCTTGCTTGTCGTATCATCATCAACAACATCTCCTCTACATTTTATACAGTAATTATATCTTTAATTTCTATCTAAATTACGTTTTCTAGTTTACTAAATTGTGAATGCTGTCGTATATCACGCAGAACTTCGTCATCACAGTCACTAATTTTCCGTTGCACTCCATCAACTAGCGTTACAAAGTACTTATTAAATTTTTCAAGAATTTCCCAATTATTCTCTATTTCTCTATTCCAAAAACAATGCATATACTACTTGTTTCCTCACTTGTTAGTAATAACATTTTAAGATTCTTCCACAGTTCTTTTGAATTGTTTTTTGTATTCATCAAGTGCTGTTTTCAAATACTCCTCTTTCCGTTCTCTAATCATTTGAACTACTTTATTTCTAATTAATTTGTATTCACTCCAGTCTTCCTCACATTTCGTAAATACTGTCACTTTATATTTATGGTCTCTAATATTTTTTTTTTAAGTATTGCATAATTCATCCACTCATTCCTTAAGTACTTTTCAGGTAAAACAAATTCTCATTAAGACATTACATTACGACGAAAAATGTTACACTTCCAGACGGAAATTCAAATAAATATTAAATTGAATGAATATTGTTAGAGAGACCGTCATGTGGAGTGTGTAACACGTTTGGGTCGCTCCGCTATATATTGTAGTTTTTGGTGACATTGTATTGTTATATTTATTTATTTCTTCACGAAAGTGTGTGTGTAGCTGTGAGCTCTACAATACAATGCCGTTAACCCGTGAACAAAAGGATGAATACAAGGCTTTGATTAAAGAATGTATATCCGAGTTACTAACAAGTGAAGATTTTATGATAAAAATGTGTGCGGAGATATCAAAGAACTTGGAGAAAAAGTTAACCGACAGCGTGGGGGTTATATCGGATAGATGCACTTGCTTGGAGAAGGAGAACCTAACGCTGCAGTGCAGGATAGATGAATTGGAGCAACACTCGCGTAGGAACAACATTAGAGTGTTTGGACTTCCCGAGTCAGATAATGAAAATGTGGCTGAGAGGACTCTTGCATTGATTAAGAACGATTTACACATCGACATAAAACCCGCCGATATCAATAGCTGCTATCGGGTCGGTAAATCTACTAACAATAATCGTCCCATTATTATGGGCTTTACAAATTATAAATTTAAAGAACTAGTAATGCGAAACAGGCGTAACTTGAAAAACAGTAAAGTGTTTATCGTTGAAGATCTTACTAGTAATAGACATCATTTATATACTAGTGCGCGAGAAAAATTTGGTCGCAAAAGTGTATGGACAGCTGACGGTGCTATCTGCGTTAGGATTGGTACAGCTAGGCATCGGATCAAGACTGTGAATGATCTACAGGATGTCGCAGAAACCTTGCGTTAATAATTTCCGGCTGCTGGAGGTTTACGCATTGTCTGATTATTATTACATCAAACTATTAGTAAGATGTACTATCCTATTTACTTTTCTTTTATTGCTAAAAATTCCTTTTGATTTTGTTCTTGTTTTGTTTATTTACATACATATAACTATAGCTTATTTTTTTTTCCTTTTATGTAATGGAGTGGCTCCTTTCTCTCATTGCACAACCGACTATTGTTATTATTGTCAACAGCTATTTATATTTAAGATATTAGTAATTTATTTTTATTTTTATTAATTACAGCTTTACTTATATAATTAAATTCTATTAGGTATAGGTTCTATTGATCGCGCTAGCTTAATTAATTTAATTTTTTTTTTTTGGTTTTTTTTTCCCTCTTTCTATTATATCTTAATACAGTTGCAATTGTATACATTTCTGTTAAACATATATTGTGTGAATCGTACAATAGCATAGATCTGATATAAATTTGTTTAACTTTGTTGCACATCATTACTTACGTTTTTTTATGCAATGTGCATGTATGGTGGCGGAGTATTTAGTCTTTTGTAATTTGTAGAAGATGGATCGCTTCTCCATGGCTCACGTTAATGTGCGGTCCTTGCTTCCGAGTTTTGATGATTTAACGAACTTTTTAGCTTCCACCGGCATAGACATACTGGGTATTAGTGAGACTTGGTTGAGCTCTGCGACTGGGTCTGAGGTGCTCTGTATTGACGACTACGATTTCGTGCGTAGGGACAGGGACGGTAGAGGAGGTGGTGTGGGGTGTTACATAAGGTCAGTGGTTAAATATAGGGTACTACAGCTGAATATACCGGAGCAACTGTGGCTTTCGGTTAGGGTAAAGCAACAGAATCTTATAGTTGGTATAATTTATAGACCCCCTTCATCTAGTGTTAGCGAGTTTGTACTTCAGTTGGAAACCACTTTTTACAATCTCTTACCTGAATGTGATGACATTTTCTGTTTGGGTGACTTTAATATTGATGTACTAAGGCAATGCTCTGACACACAATTACTTAAATCACTTTTGACATCTCTGGGACTAAATCAAATCATAGACTGCCCTACTAGAATCACTAAGAAGTCTTATTCTTTGATTGACCTTATTATTGTGACTAATGTGGAGTTGGTATTGGACAGTGGTACAAAGAATGTTAATATAGCGGATCATGAGCTTGTTTTCTGTACAATTAATATTCAAAAGATTGGATCGTCTCCTTGTACAGTACTTGCTAGAAATTTGAATACAGTCAGTTATAACACTTTTCATTCGGACTTGTGTAGAGTTCCATTGCATTGTGTGTTTCATATGAATAATATTACTGATAAGTTAGAATATTTAAACGCTGCAGTTATAGGTTTATTTGACTGTTATGCTCCATTGCGTACACGCCCAGTGTCGAACAAACAGCACAGCCCCTGGTTATCACAGAATACGAAATACTTGATGCAGCTTCGTGATGAAGCTTATAAGAAATTTAAAATTTCGAAACGCCCTCCACAGTGGGAATACTATAAGTCCTTACGAAATTTCTATACTTCTGTTATTAAGTCTGAAAAGACAGCCTATTTGAATCATAAATTCTCAACTTCCAGTCAAAAGATATGTTGGGAGGAATTGAAGAAACTAAATATCTGTAGGAAAAAATTGACACCTATCCCTGCAAACCTGGGAGATTCACATTGCATTAACGACTACTTTGTATCGTCAGTTTCTAATATTCCTTTGACATGTGATGCTGATACATTGCGGGGTTATCTGGATAATAAACACCCTAATCTTAAATCTTCTTTTGGTTTCAAGCCAGTACTTGAACATGAGGTTACTAAAATCATCATGACTATTTCATCTCGTGCAACGGGTTGTGATGGAATAAATATTACTATGCTGAGGATGTGTTGTCCGTATATAATCCCGTTCATCACTCACATTCTGAATTATTGTCTGGCTGAAGGAGTTTTTCCTGATCAATGGAAAACAGCGTTAATTACTCCTATACCTAAATATGCAAATCCTAAGGACTTTAAAGATCTTCGTCCAATCAGTATACTTCCTTGTCTTTCTAAAATTTTGAAAAGGGTTGTGGACGCACAGGTACGTGAACATTTATTAGTTAATGATCTGCTGCCAATGAATGAGTCTGGTTTCAGACCCATGCACAGTTGTGCGACGGCCCTGGCGAAGGTGACTGATGATATCATCTCTAATCTGGATATTGGTAATGTGTCGGTTTTGGTATTACTGGATTACAGTAAGGCCTTCGATACCATAAACCATGAGCTGCTTCTTGCAGTTTTGCGTTTCGTGGGCTTCGATGATGTTGCTATTGGGTTCTTCGCTAGCTATCTTCGGGATCGGCGTCAAAGAGTTTCCTTGAATGAAAAGTGCTCTAGTGATCCTCCGGAGGTTAGTGAAGTGCCTCAGGGCTCAGTATTGGGCCCTCTTCTATTTAATATATACACTTGCAGACTTCCGATATCTTTGCGTGTCTGTGAGTTTCATATGTATGCCGATGATACGCAGGTCTACCATTCATTCAGTGCCGTGGACGTATCGCGAGCTGTCAATAACATGAATGAGGACTTGAATGCTCTATGTGAGGTTTCGGCGAAGCATTCTCTGTTCTTGGATCCGGCCAAGTCTTCTGTGCTGGTTTTCGGTTGCAGGTCACAGGCATTATTGGATTCCATTACTGTATCGGCTAATGGCATAACATTGCCGATAGTAAATGAGGCTAAAAACCTAGGGGTGATATTAGACACGTCTCTACGATTTAAATCGCATATCTCTCAATGCATTAAGCGTTGTTATTCAGCTCTTAAGCTACTCTATCCGCATAGATCGTACTTAACTGTGGAGACTAAGAAGTTGCTGTGCGATTCCCTGGTGTTGTCACATTTTCAATTCTGCTCTCCTGTAATAGCACCTTGCCTTGATTGCTCTGATAGAAGACGGGTCCAGCTGGTGCAGAATTCGTGTCTTCGCTTCATGTATGGAATCCGTAAGTTTGACCATATTTCGCACAAGCTGCATGATGCTGGTTGGCTTAGTATGGGGAATAGGGCACGGTTGCAGTCTACTGTATTTTTTCTTAAAATCATAAAATCTGGTTGTCCGCCCTATTTGACAGCAAAAATTAGATTTCGGGCTGATGTGCATAATGTGAACATCCGTACGAGAGGCTTAATTTCCCCGCCATTTCACAAAACGACTCTATATGAGCGTGGCTTCTCGTACTGTGTTTACGTTTGCTATAACTCATTGCCCGATGATCTCAGAAGCATGAGCCTTCCTGTACTTAAATATAATTTGAAAACAATTTTGCTTCGGGAGCGGGCGCCGTTGGCGTGAGCAGGTGATGGCTATGGAAGTCTTTGGCACCATTTCTGAATGAACTTTGCCGAGTATGTGTGCATTGCGTATTTTGAGCCTTGGCCGCGTCTGTCATCTGTCATCTGTTAACTGCTATGCTTAGTTAAGTCACAGGGCTGAGAGGAAGACCAGTCTTCGACTGATTCTTAGTCCTTTTACCTTCAATTTAAATTTGCTGCAATACTGGTTACATGTATATTAATAAATCTTTATTATGTATATAACACAAACCTTGAAATGAGTTTTTCAATGTTTGTTGTTCTCTTTTTGCTCTTATTCAGTATTTCTTATGTGTTACTATATTTTGTAATTCAGTTCTTTACAATGTACTTATTTTTTTTCTTTGTTGTTGTTGGTAATAAACTATTATTATTATTATTATTATTAAAAATTGTATGCTCAAACAGCTATTTTTGCATGATACTGTTGTACAATTTCTTCTTTTTCTCTCACAAGATATGGTTTAATCTTGTTTCGTATTTTCCAGAATTGCGACCGAGCACGTCCAAATTTAGTTATCAGATATATGTCGACTAGAATCAAGAGACAAAAGTAAACTAGGGCGAATCAAAGTTCTGAAGCATTTCCCAATAATTTCGCTTAAGAAACTTTAACAGGAAAATAAATAAACACGAGTATGTATACTGGGCATGTATATATGTGTCTTTCGTGATCGCTTACACCAGTAGTAAATTGAATTTCCTAAAACTTTCTATTAGACTGCTTCCTAAGTTTTCGATAATCAATAATACCATTACGTATATCATGCACCAATGAAATAAATGTCTCAGTAATTGTAAGTATCGAGTTGCAAACAACAAATTTAAGTTGACCTTTAACAAGATATCTTACACTCGTTATTTCTCCAATGCTAGAATTAGTACTTGTCTTGAGTTGGAGAAAATCTTCAAGACTACAATAAATATAGTATACATATATAATAAATATTCAAATATTGCGTTCTTATAACGTTAAATACTTCCTGGCGTGTTTCTTAAATATATTCATAGTTGTGATTTATTTTATAATTTTTCGACAATATTTTTGAAATTCATTTTGTTTTAGCGGAAAACAGTGTGTTCTAAATATCTCACAAATTATGCATTCTAACAGGTTTATTTAAAACACAAAAGTATTTAGAGCTCAAATTGGAACAATTTTTGTAATATGTAAGAAATTTCAAAATTCGGACCGGAAGTGACACTTTCACTTATATCGAATAGCAATTTTTGCCAATATTTCACAATTTATTTATTTTATATAGAATTATTATAAGCGACAAAGTATTTAGGGCTAGATTTAGAACCATTTTTGTATAAAAGAAATTTTCTAATTCGGACCGAAAGTAATACCTTTATTCTTATCAAATAGCAATTCTTGGCTAATATCTCGCAAATTTTCCATTCTATACCGATTTATTTGAAAGATAAAAGCATTTAAAGGTGGATATGGTATAAATTCTGTATAAAAATAAATGTCAAAATTCGGACCGGAAATAACACTTTTACTCAGAGGTTAATTTTATTGAGAAGATTAATTTGGAACAACTTTTGTATACACAAACGTATAAGAAAGTCGTGTGGTGCCCAGAACCTTATTTTATCTCTTTAGAATGTCTGTGGTGAAAATATTTGGAAGTGTAATTTAGGTTACAGTTTAAAATATTCCAAGTGCAGCAGTGCTTGTGCTTTCTTTAAACTACGAAACCTGTAGTCCTTCGAACCATAAACATATCGAGAAAACTAACACGGAGTTTCCAACAGTCCATTTACCATAGATGAGCAGTATATTTCGAACCTGTTCTTTCTGTATTCTACAGCTCGAACTATTTTGTAAAACACATAAAATTACGCAGCAAAATAATTGAAATCAAGTATTTCCATATTCCAATATTAAAAAAAATAGCCAGAATAACAACCATTTTCAAATGCGTGTTCTTAAAGTCCAAGTAGTAGCGCGTATTGATTTTTTTACATCGCTTGACTCCGGCTCTAGAAGGAATAATTTTTCGAACGCTAAAGGCACGCACCGAGAATCCAATTAATCACTTTAACGATCAATTTTTTCGCATTCCAATAACAATTTCACTTTCACACACGCCACGATAAATCAGTAATTATTTCTGCTTAGATTGAAAATGTGTAATACTTGAGTGGCGGGGCAGGTCCCGCGAAATATACGGAACCCATAAAATTCCGGTGTAACATTAAAGTGGATTTTCCGAAGAAATATGAAACTGTGATAAGTGGATTACAAAGTCCTAAAGTGGTAGGTAGGTTCTCGAAGGTGAAACGTTATTTGGTTATTATCATTCCTCCCGCGTCCTTCACACTTTTCAACTCCTATATGTACATACGTACAGTACATAAGTAAAGATGCAAATACATAATATATATACGCGATCTTATATGTCGACAGATGAACGTACGTAGAACATTTCATTTGGATTCTGACGGATAATGTCATGGGAAAACTTTTAATGATCGTGGAGTATTCAGTATTAACTTGATCGTATCCTTTAACCATTTCTATGCGACCTGTGTTTTGGATTTATAGTAGCAATGGGAACATACTAGGAATGTAAGCCGCTCAACGCAATTTTTAAAGTCCTCTGTTAGGCATACATAGTGTTCACATTCGATCTTTTTGTAATGCATGTATAATGACTACAGTGGTCTCGTCGAAAATACTAAATTACCCTTGGGATATCATCTTTCGCTCCAAGGATGTTGAAGACAAATATATAGGTGTTTTGGAGATATATGTACAATACCGATAACATACCTATAACAACGCTGTGGATTCTTTTTTTGTGTGTCGGGTTTATATATAAACAAATACGAGTAATAATTAATTAATGTCGACATGTATTTTTGTATATATGCATATTGCACTGTTTTATTGTCTTTTCAAGAACAGGCAGGCATTTCTGTGAATATAAGTTAACAGCTTGTGTGGGTGGTTAAATTGACTCTTCTCTTAACAGAATGGTTTTAAAATATAAAAATTAAACTCATAATTTCTCCCAAAAGTATATTATATTAATTATATAGAAAAATCAATATAAAAATCCTGGTCATTATTTGAACATTTTAAGGTTATGTAAGATCATATGATGACACACAAGTTAACCAACTTTCAAAATATGAAATTCTTCACAAACTAAATAAATACATTTTAGTATAAAATTTAATTTGTTACTAAATGTTACTAAATATTTATTAAATGACTAAAATCAAGCATTTAAAAATACATTTTTATAAAATAGTAATTCTTTTTAAAAGAGCAAAAGAGCAAGAAACGTGGTTCTTGTATTTATTATGTGAATACTGGACTTGTTTAATGAGCCCCATTATTATTAAAACGGCATTAACATCTTATACTTATTTGCAAAAAACAAAATTGCGATTACAGAAGGAATTGTAATACTTGGTTTAGATAGTTAGCATTTTAATAACTGAATGAGAGTCTTTTTATTAATTTTATATGTGAGCCCAAAATGTGTTACTGTTTTAAAGTTCGCCCGGTATATATGAAAATTTTTCTTAACATTTAGTTTACAATGCCTTATTTGTATGCATAATTTAATTTAGCATTCACTTTGAATGAATTGTGATTTTATCTGCATTGATGTTCTTGTGGTGTCATCCGTCAAAAATTCGTTTAGTTATTTTGTCTATGTATGTTAAGGCGAATCGGGACGGCCAAGTGTGCGAGAGGGATGCAGATATCGGAAAAGTAATTAGCGATTTCTGAAGAAACGGTACAACCGATTTTCAAATTTTAAACAGCATACTTCTTAAAATATTGTTTGAAAATGCGCCAACGTTTTAGTTTTTTAATTTTTGGTTTGATAAAAAAAATAAAAAAAATATTTTTGTAATAAAAAAAATAATTAAAAATCGGCTCAACGGCGCATATGAAGACCAATTTTTTAATGACAAAACTTTTTTTTAATTTCGGCAAATAATAACGCCCGAAACGGAAAAATGCATTTTCCTTTGACAGTCATTATACGGACAGTCCGCTGGATCCTTTTACACAAAAAAAGTTTAGGTGGGACGTAACATTTTCTGTATTTTATTGATAGTAACGGAGTCAACGGAAGAGCGTGGAAATTTTGAAATCTCCATCCTCTAATTTGGTACTTATCCACACCATTTCTAATTGTAATTCAGAAAGCGTTAGTTGATATTCAGAAATCGTCAACTGTAATTTAAATTAATAGTTAGTCAGGTATCAAATGTAATTCAGAAATCATCAGTTTTAATTTGGAACGCATAATTTTGGCAATGAATAATATGCGAGTAGGAATATAAGTGTTGATTTTGTTAATAATAAAACTACCCTAGGTTGACCTTTTTGTATATTTTTATCGTTTGTACTGCGTGTTGAAATAAAACCCTGCATAATCTCTTTTAAATTACGTTTGTGATATTCTCTGAATAATTAATTGATGATTTCTGAAATACAGTTTACTCTATCTGAATTTCAATTAGCTATTCTAATTACAATTCTTTTGTTCTGAATTTCATTTAACTAATCGGAATTACAAGTATTAGTTTCACAGTAAAAATGTCGTTTACACGACACCAGTGTCAAATGTCCCTCACTTTTAACATTGGTGGCATAAAGTTACATTACAACAAACGCTAAAAGTCCCACTTTTTTTTTCTACAACGGCATTAATTCAGAAATTAAAAAATATTAATAAAGAAGATTTTCCAGTTGTGAAAAAAAACATTGCAAACAATCGATTGTTTTTTTCATAGAAATTTATTAATAATGAAGATCAAGGTGATCTACCCGCATAATTTATGTATTATGTTGTATCTTGAAAATGTTCGATAGGCTCTCTAATCTTCATACTCCTACATGTTCGTGGGTCTATGATTTCAGGTAAAACCGCTTTTTCGAAACAAAATTTCAACTTTGGAAACAATGTTTTGTTCCAAAATTCATAATCAGACAAAATCCGCTCGATGTAAATGTCTTTAGGGGTCCACACAATAAAATCATAATATTTCGTAAGGGTTACATGCAATTGTCCTGCACCTGATAATAATAATTATGTGATCTTTTTAATCGAGTACTTTTGTCCAAACAAAAACCTTTAATCGTTTCAGTTGTCTCAGCGATTGTCAAGTTTTCTGCTGCCTTTGAACATTTAACCTCGACAATACCTCCACTGTCGGTTAGTCCATCTGGAGAAGCGGCTAAGTAGCCATGGTCTAGATGAACAAATAAACCACAACTCGCAACTTTTTCTCCTGTTCGTTCAATATACGTTCTTATAGCGTTTTTCTCGTTAACATTGCCATACTGAACAGCGGCGTTTGTAAATGGTCTACCATACAAGAAGTTTTCAACCATCTTACACCATTTAGTATTTTTTCTCCGTTTCGCTATTTGCCCGAACACTGATGAAGTTAGACGATTTTTTCTTTCCATGAACCAAATTTCATTATCACTCAGTCCTCTAGTCATGTTTTCTATCAAATCTCTTTGTTCGATGGATACCTATAGACTTTTTTTAAATTCATTTGCTTCTTTTGCGAGTTCTTCCGGGTCCAAGTCAAGCTTTTGGCACATTTCGCCATAGTCTTTTCTTCCTTCTACCTCATTGGTTTTTCCTTTTCTTGGCCTGTCAACTACAAATAAAGATTTTCTTGTCCTTAGTAATTTGTTTGTAATTTTCTGTGGCCGACGTTTTATTGCTACAGATGGGCTTTTTCCTACTGATGTTTTCATAGTTTCGTAGTGCCACTTGGGGCCCATTTGATAATCAAGTCCAGCACCCTGTACACGGATAGTGTACGATTCTCTTTTGCAGCGATTAACTTGTTTCCCCCCAGAAAATTTAGCAACTAAAGACATAAAATTCTCAGCATAATTGCTCGTTCTGTTGGTAACAAGTTGATGAGCTTTTCGGATAACAGGCTTGAGGCATTCTTGAATATATTTAAATGCTTGGAGCCTATCACCCTCTAGTACACTTTTATCAGACGTCGATGAACAAAAATATTTTTTACAATTCTTGTGCATGCCGAATACATGGATTGGCCCGTCTCTTAATATCCTCTCTGAGATCGACAGGGTTTTTACCATTTTTCGAATTATATATAATGGCTGCCCTGACACCTTTGACTAGGCGTTTGATGATCGGACGCGTAAGAATATTTCTAACACTTCTAGAAACGCCTTGAACTTTCATCAAAGCTTTAGTGTAATTTTTCATCACATGGTTTGTACATTCAATTTTCTCAATTTTTCTACCGTACGAAACCATTTCTTGTAATTCTTTGTGCACACTAGAATCACCATCCCCCAATGAAGCATCGATATTCCAGTCCATGTAGAGTCTTACTCTGATTAAAAGCCTGAATGAGCATATCCGATTCCATTCCACAGGAAGTACCGGTCCAATTTTTAAAACAATGGTCGTGCACTTCATCTTTTCCGTTTGTTTTAAGATAAAGGCACATGGCACAATATTTATTTCTCACATCCAGATGCAGCAACTTTTTTGTTTTTACACCAATAACACAAGCTACACCAGAATTAGAAGAATATCTGTGACCATGGCTTCGATGTGACCAGCCTCCATCCACAACTACTGTGATAAATGGAGTCCCATCCTCCGTTATATGACCATTATTTACAGCTAAATCTTTTTCTTGCCTGCCAGCTTCAATCATGGATTCTTATAAAATTTCTTGCCAAACCTTTGTAAAACCACAAGTTACCAGTAAACTCTAGATGAAAATATTAACCTCTGCTTACCTTTCCTAGTTTCAGTTCTATCTTTTGAAATGACTTGCTGCCTATTGGTTTAACTCCCATGGTAGAGAACAATTCTTCCATGCTCGAATGTCCACCACCAATAGACATTACTTCCCATACAGCGCTATCAGCCACCGTAAGTTCTAATTTAGGAGTTGATATCCTTGGAGGTGTTCTCTCTCTATTTGTTTTAGGCTCCGGGTGGAATCTCTGTTTACACACATGAGGTTTTCTTGCAGAGTAATTGGTAACTATCAGAAACTGTACGACGCATGCGTATTTTATGATCAATGTTTGGAGAGTAGAATCACAAATTCGATTCGTTTCCAACTACTAGTTTAGTGTTCGGACTAATACAAATTTGCAATTGTAAACGATTTTCAAACTATCACAAGAGTTAGGTGTTTTATCTCTGACAAAAGTTCGCCCATGCGTGTGTACACATTTCAAGTAGAATTTTTTAAATTTCGTTGTGGTTGGTAGCAGTGGCGGCCCGTGATTTTTTGGGACGGGAGGGCACCGGGGGTCTGAGTGTTTAATATCAAAAATTAAGTACCTTACGATCAGCAAAATGATTAATAACTCATTCATTGAAGTTTGGTATTGATGTTAGTAATTGTTTTTCAATGGAACACATTGCTAAGGCACATAGTTTGCTTTCCCGCATGGTATTTCTAGAAAATGGTTTTATTCTCTTCAAAGTAGAAAAACACCGTTCACTTGATTTTTTCTATTTTGCACGCCCCCAGACATTCGCAAAATAGCAGAAGACAATTTACAAAATCTTTCGCCAACATAGTCTCGACATATTATCAAAAACAAACTTTTATAACAGTTGTACTATTCAACCTTGGAAGTAAATTACAATAGTAGCATCAGAAAACTTATCATCCAACTCTGCTTAACAATTTATATTGTTAATTAGTAAATAAAATGTTAGCATGTGTGCTTTTTATTTTTTGTACAACTTCTATTGCACATGTTTGTTACATTAAAGGCTTACATTTTGACATTTGAATATAATTTGGTTCATTTTTTTGTTTGTTACCAACGTCAAAACAACAAAATTAGCGTGCGATAAAGAAATGCTTTTGCAACCAAAACGGATGTCGTAAAGTGAGTTTTATAGCACCGAAATAGAAAAAAGCATTTTGCACATTTCACCCACACAACCAGTCTGATAAACTGTAAGAGCTTCTGTTGAATTTTCTCGTCACGGTTTTATTAGTTTTCAAATTGAGATCTTCTAGTTTAATCAATAAATCTGGTCTAGGGAGACCTAGATTTTTTAATTCTGTCTTAATGTTACTAACGCAATTCATAGTTGCATTTGCACCGATAGAAATTACAACATACACTCACCGCTGTATATTACATACTGGACCGCCACCCGGACCCGGCACCATAGAGTAGTGCCCCGCCGCCTACATATATACGCGCGCTACCCGCGCCAGTTTCATCGCTCGATTTCTAATACAAACGGGGCAGTCGCGCGAGATGCCCCGGAGCCTACGTTAGACTGCGATTTTTAAACGTGCTGAAAAGACGGACTGTTACTTCCGAAAACATATTATTTGTCATCAAACAAATCAGAAAAATTACATACAAATTAGGTATTTATAATTAATTTATCTGTTAAAAGAAATTTGTCACGGGGGGGGGCAGTGCCCCGTTGCCCCGTTGCCCTCCCTGCAGCAGCCGCCACTGGTTGGTAGGGTCAATTGCGTCGATGTGTTATCGATCACGATTCCTTTATTGTTGTACATAATGGAAATACATAACCTCCGTGTATATTCACATTTGTATATAAAAGGTAGCTAGGTATTGGAAGTATACAAACAAAGAGATTCTATAAAAGATCATCTTTAAAAACAGAAACGATTATTTACAATGAAGTGTATAAAAACAGACATAATTTCTATAAATATTAATAATTTTGTATTATCGTGGGTCCATAATGTACATTCATTTTCAACAGATTGCCTCTCTAAAAAGCGTTCGTACTGTCAAAATCTCAAACAAGTTTGATTTATATTAAATTTTGACCGGCGCATGCCCATTAGAAAAGTCGGAGATTGTCGAATAACTATCACAAAAACTCTCTACGAACAAGCCTATGATGTCATTGGAATTCCCGCAATTGCAAGTTCCACAGTGGCACTGTGTTTTAAATATTGTGTTTAGGAGATATAAGAATCAAATTTGTGGGTGAGTGGGGTGGCTTGTTTGATTTTTTATCGCCGTACGTGCAAAAAGTCAGTTTTCGGAAAACCAAACTCGGAAAAAATTAGGTACCCGTTCTACTTTTAAATGTATCAATAACTAGTATGAACATAATACATATTATATTTTTTCAATTTTATATTAATAGTTTTGTTCATAAAGTAAGTAAATAATAATATAATTTATTGAATTGTTGCAGAAAATACGTAGGTACCTAAGCTACTATGAACCCGTAGCCCGTAAACATTCTTAACAGGCTAGCCCTTTTATTTCCAGTATTATTAACATAATTATTTATTATCTTAAATCAGTAAATTCAATTGTTTTAACTATGCATGCTACTTGGCAGGACACTGGCAATGTCTTGAAAAGATCCTTCAGCTCGAATATAGGTATAATTTGTATGGCGCAGTCAATTAGACGCGTGGCAAAAAGATCGTCCGCATTTACGGTGCGGCGAGATCAAAGGGGAAAACGTATATTACTGTTTCGGACGCTATTTTCTGGCGAAAAAATAAAATAAAAATTGATTCAACATTAGTAGATATAGCTTGAACGTCGCTCTTGGCCACTTTTTCTATTTTCTTCTTTTTTCTTAAGTTATTACAAAAAAAAAATTTTAGAAAAAAAAAAATTGAAAAACTAAAACGTTAGCGCATTTTTGATTATTGCTTTCAAAACATTTATTCTTTCAAATTAAAAATATTTTGCTTGGTTTTTCTTAAAACAGCTAAATAATTTCAGCGCCATCTACCGCATCGGAAACACACTAAATGGTCGTCCTGATTCGCCTTAAAGCAGAACTGGTATCTGAGCCATTTCAATTTCATTTTTCGTTTTTTGAAAATTCTACTTATTTTACTAGAATTTACTTTCATAATATTTTATAGTCCATTTCTAATTTTTAATTAAGGTATTTTAATGTATAGACCTTGGTTGTCGCCATTCCCTTGATTATGATTCGGCAGTAATGACCTTTAAACAAGGATCACTACTTATGTTAGTTTACGTGCAAATGTCCGTGAGAATAACACAGCGGCATCTGCCACCCAAAAGCGACACCGAAAGGATAATTAGGGATCCATAAAGGCCGAAACGCGATGTCTCTGCGTTGATTGTCGGTTATGACACTAGATGTATGTGTGTATCCTAACACATGCATATATGCATATATGCTTTGCGTATAAATGTATTTATATAAATTGTGTTTGTTTTTCTTTACCACTAATTATTAATTAATAATATATTTTCTTGGGTATTGTGGTAAAATTATTATTATTATATAAATATGTACTATATTGTTACCTGGATAGAATTATCGATTCCACGCTATAAGATTAGATCATTTTATGGAGATCTACTTGTACTTTTATATTATTTTAGCACGAATTTTTTCCCTCAATTTTTCTCCTGTTTGCAATTTTTCTTATATCGAATATTAAATTGGTACGTGACTACCGAATTTGCACCAAAAGAGAGAATTCTAATTGTTACACATCACGTTGTTTTTATGTGAAGTCACCCTATGACACAGGGACCTATTATAAGCTATAAGTCTTTCTTGTCCTAGTACCGTCTAGCGACACTCCATATAACTCTAATTTGACAGAGCTATAACCCTTTATATTTTTCTTACCTAAACCTTTGGATTAACTTTAATCTCGGAACTGTGGCCTGTTTATTAGTCACGAATTAAGGAACGCCTTCAGTCAGTATATGTAAGTCCTTTCAGACATCTTTTCTGTGTAGATAAATGTTTACTAAACTCTACATACCTTTGTTGGGTGTTACGTAAATTTTAAGTTGTGTTTCTACGTAAGAAGATCAAATCATTTCATGAAGTTTGTGAATAGCTAATGTAAATTGTGAGCTTTTATTAAAGGATTTGACAGATCCTTTACTAATTTTTGTTTTTTTGTTCTCGACTTTCCAGCTATTTTCAGTAAATTTCATTTAGGCTTATTTTCTTCTACAATAAATATTTTATATACCTACAGGCTGTGTCACCTAGAAGGCTAAAAGTTCAGCTACGTAATCTCTGGACTCTGGAAATTTCTGTGTTTATCGAGACAATGCAAATAACTTTGGATGGCTCCTAAATCGTATGCCAATTAATGCCTTCTAAAAAATGTGTAAATATTCTTTTTCCCGAAATACATGTAGCCAATAATTTAATTAGGCTGGCGATTATTTATAAAAATGCTTTTCGTAAATCAGTCTTATAAAGAAGGGAGTTGCTAAACTTCAAATTTCTTACTATATTCTATATTAAATTTATTATTTTTATTAAATCTGGAGATTTTTTTAATGTAATCTTTAGTATACGTATAACAAATAATCAGAAACAAAATCAATTTCCATTAATAGTTATTTATTATACAAGGGGAAAAAGTATTAGATTTTAGCTCGAGGTTGGGTTTATCGCCCGACGCGAAGCGGAGGGAAACTACCGAGAGCTAAAATCTAATTTTTTTCCCGTGTATAATACACAATTTTTTTCTGTGACGGCAAAAACGACGATTTAATATTGAAAAAATCAATAGTTTTTTTCTGATTGAAACAATATTGACAAAATGGAAAAATATTGGACTGTAAATTTTTGTCCCTAGCAAAGTTCTTAGCCGTGTTTGTAAATATCATAGTTGATTGGGTTGATTTTCGCGTCCTGTCATAAATAAAATTAATGAAATGTCAAACTACGTGTTAGCGCAAGCGGCGAAAGCCCGTGAATGTTTGATTCCGACAAAATCCAAAGCTTCTTACAATAAAGTTTATGAAGACTTCCAAGAGTGGAGGAGAAAAAATATGGTGAACGGTGTCGACGAAAATATTTTGCTAGCGTTTTTTGAAGATTTGGTATGTTGCTATAATTTTTCTTATTTTTGACGTATGACTAATTTATTATTTCCGTAGTCGCAGAAATATTCACCAAACACGCTGTGGCCAAAACTATCGATGTTAAGGTCAATATTACATCTAAAAGAAGAAACTGATGTTAAAATGTTCGATGAAGTGGAAGCATTCGTGAAGAATAAAAATAAAGGATACGTTCCTAAAAAATCAGAGGTGTTGTCCCGAGCACAGCTCAAAAAATTCTTGCGGGAAGCTCCTAATAACATTTTTTTGATGTATAAGGTAAACATTTTATTATGATTTTCCTCTGTTGAATAACTTGGTACATCCGTAATTTTGAAGGTCGCTCTAATTATGGAAATCTTTGGCGCCTGCAGAACGAACGAATTGGTGAATATGCTCTCTTCCGATATCGAAGATCGTGGGTCAGTGATCGTGATCAACGTTTCAAAGACGAAGAATGATGTAAATAGGAAATTTACAATTATTGATGAAGAAGATCTGGGTGCTACTCGTTTGGTGAGAGAATATTCAACGTTGCGTCCGCAAGGCGTTCTTAGGTTCTTCGTGGCTTATCGAAATAATAAGTGTACTCTTCAGCCTGTCGGCAAAAATACCTTCGGAAAGATTCCGAGTAAGGTTGCTGAATGGTTGGGTTTAGATAATCCGAAAGCGTATACAGGCCATTGTGGAAGACGAACATCCGCGACTTTAGTGGCCGATGCGGGAGCCTCAATGACTACGCTAAAGAGGCATGGTGGTTGGAAGAGCTCGTCTGTTGTGGAAGGCTATCTGGCAGACAGTATGCTGCAGAAAAATAAGGTAGTGATGATGATAGCTGGTGCGGAAGTGGAGTCATCTGCAGCATCTGTTATGATTTCTGGTGTGTCGATGATGGCATCATCGCATGTAGCACAGTCATCACAATCTTTGGTTTCTGGAAAATTGTCCAAGACTGTAACTGAACTGAATGCTGAATCTTCATCTGCAGCTGAATCTTCATCGTTTGTATCTGGTTGCAATCACTTCAAGGGAAATTTTGAAAATTACAATTTTTATTTTGGTTCTGAAAAGTAGCGTTACAAATGCAAAAACTTTTTTAGTTCATAAAATGGGAGACCGTTATGTATTGTGTGGAGATGCAATTCGCCGGACCATAATACATTGATCGCCAGTGCACATGAGAATCTGATATTTATTTTAATTGTTAATTTTGTTGCTTTAATTAAAAAATAAAACATTTCTTATTATTTGTGTTGTTTTAATTAAAAAATGAAACATTTACGGTGAAACATGACGCTTCATATTTCTTTGGGACCATATGACGTTTTATATTTCCCTTGGGACAATATGAAGTTTTATATTTCCCTTGGGAAATATTAGTGTGTTATGACATGTCGTAACTAAGGCAATATTACTCAATATTGTTTCAATCAGAAAAAAAAAATATTAATTAATCATTTTAATTCTACAAAATCAAGAAAATCAATAATTTTAACCTCTTTACTGTCGATTTTTTAATTTTATATAATATGTAGAGTTTGGAAATAACATGCACCATAATCAATTAATCAATGTTAAACCGATAACGGTACGTGTTCTAAAACTTTCTTTTCTTGTTACAGGTAAATTAGAGCGAATGAGCAACGTCAACCCTTGTGGTCTACTGTCTATCGCAGGTGTCTTCGGCTAGCAGATCTGTGCAGATCAGAGCAACAGAGCCGTTTCGACCTGATCTTAGAGTTTTCCACAACGCAAGCGTTCAATAGTTCCAGCGAGAGCCTCCATTAGTTTTACCGTTTAACTAGCCCTCAAACTAATCCCCGACTTAATATAATCCATCCGACATCTATCAAATTATTTCCGGGCCCCTGATTTGCTCCCTGACCACTTTTAAATCTCCACCGATCGATTTGAAGAGCATCCCGGTCCGACGGCTGGGATCTTCTCGATTGAAACTAATGGGACCGGCATCGGTAACTATGATGAATGTTGGTAGTATGTATTAGCTAGGTGGACATTCCTTAATTTAGACGCTAAAGTTAAATCGATTTATATTCTACTTATTAGAAAGATGATTAGTTTTATGCATCTCCGACACCGAATTGCTTTAATAGTTTAATTAGTTTAATTTTAATTTGATACAGAATTTCAGTTTCATTCTTGTTTAATAAAAGACATTTTTTTTACTTATATGGCTCTTCTAAATTTGATTTATTCTTACTTACACTAAGATAGTGGGGTAAATAGGAATAAATAAAATTCCAATATATGTCTTTTATTAAAGCAAATGTACATATATCCAAGTACTGAATAAAATTGAAAGATGCAGTGCAGTAGAAGTGTTTTCTCAAATATATGGAAATATAGATACGTAACACAGCTAACGTAGGAATCATGTTACAAATATATAACGTATGTTCTAGCGCAGCTTCCTTGTGACGTTAATTGGAAACCCCTACGTCATTACCACTGATATTAAGAAAAGAAAGATTACTTTTGAATAACCACAGCAGTAATAGTATATAGATTGCTATATAAAGAATAATAAAATAAACATAATAGCACAGTTGTTTACGAATGTGCAACTACAATAAAACTTCTTTACAAATTACTTATTTAAAGACTCATAAAGCAAAATAATAATACTGTATTAATGAAAAAGCTCCCACTGGATATTATGTGACACTTTGGTTTACGAAACTTGTTTTATGTCGTTTGATAATGCAATTTGTAATTACTTTACTGACAAAGTAATTTATCACAAAAATAAACTTATGACTTGAAAATGTGCATTTTTTCTAGTATATTGCTTTAAATTACTGATACCAATGAATAATGCAAAAGTTGAAAATATAATAGTAACTATTGGTTTAATATTGGCGTTTAGTACGTTACTTTCGATTCACCCTGTAGTAGCGTTTGTATTACGTAGTTTAATTTCCGAAGCATTTTCCATAATCATTCATTCATAGTCAATTTTAATGCCAATATTGGAGGTTATGTAAACAAAAAAATTGTACTGAATACTACGGTATTAATATACAATTCATTTTACAATACGCATATATACCTGCGAAACTAAAGCATTTGTTTACATTATAGCCTATAGAATTTCACCTTTTGTGAATGTATTCAATATTCTGAAAACTGTGGACACATTTTCCAAAAAACACCATACAGTAAGTTATGACTTTATTAAACCATTACGTCACTGCACATATCTCCAATTATTCATTTTTATAAAAAGCATAACATCTCCTTAATAACGAGCAGACGCCATTTGTTGCTGGTCGAGCTCTAATCAACAGTAATAATTTCATACCATGATATCGATTGTACCTTTGATGAATGGTAATGTTTGCAGTAAATGCCAATATCGATCACATTTGATTTGTTTTTAGTAGAGCTGTAATAAATGAGTTCATTCAATGTTATCGATTTATCTTTATTTGAATAATAATGTTCTGCAGGAACACATAAGTATTACGTGACGAGCAATTTGTTATGAGAGCATCTAGAGACACCTATTCAATATAGTGAATGTCGAGAAATGCGTACTTGAATGATCACATTTATTTCGTTACTGTAGCTAAATATAGACAAGACATTTCAAATATGTGTGCTTTTGGAGCTTCTATACTTTTTCAATAAGAATATATTTTTTCAATTTTATCCCACTACCATATTTGAAGGAGGATTGATATGTTTGGTGCCTCTAATTATGCTCGGACAGTTTCGCCCTAGGCGGTTTGCTCTAGCCGTTTTGCCCTTAAGATAACATGTAGTTTTCTTCAAATATATGTAATATGATTGTACACATTTTTATATTTTGCGAATATTGAGTTACTAAATAAAATACACAAATTAGCCTCCATAATGTACATAACATTTTAAAAATTTAGAATGCAAATAAATATATTCAGTATTTAATATTTCACATTCTATACAAAAATAGATATTTTCTGAAGTGCTTCTTAAAATTAGAAAAGTTTGAATTTTACATATTCTTTATATGCCTACCCCCATAAATTATGATTAAGAAAATAATCTTAATTATTTACAGAATTAGGTTATAAAAACGCAATGAAATAAAATTTGTAAAAGTGAGATTGCGAAAATTACATATATTGACACATGTCATCTATTAGTGCATAGGCAGGCAAACTGTATACATATTTTATGTACCGGGGCGAAAAACCCGGGGGCGAAACTGGAGTAAAACGGCGTGGCCGATAGAAACTAGAACTATTTGAAGGCCATACAGTTTGCCAACTTCCACTCTTTTAATATTTTTATTTCGTTTTGTGTTCTATTTTACAATGCACACAAAATGAGCATCATAAGCAAGCCGGCAAGCCTTATATTCATTCCATCACTATTCATATTAAGATGCATTTCTCTTGTTTTTAATATTTAAAAAACTCGAATGCAAAAAATAATATTATATTATATTTCTCCTTACATGTAAATGATAACAATAATTTACCTATTTTCCCAAAATATCAATGAAAGCCACTCCAGATTCTCTTTTCCAATTAAATCTACAATATTTCCAAAATGGCTAACTACAGAACAATGAAAAATAGGAACATTATGAAATAAAAGCAAAATTTAATTTTCTAAAAAATTAAATGTCATATCCTGAACATTGGTGTGGTATATACTAGCATCCCCTTCATTGTTTTTCAATTACTTCCAAGTCAATTTTCAATTTGTACATTTTTTGTTAAGCGTCAAAATATGCCTTAAGTAATTTCATTAAATTTAATAAATTGCTCCATTAATTTAGGGGATCTTACCTTTTTATCTCGACTGACATTAATCGGGCAAGAATTAAATACAAGGACAGAAAAGGCCTCGCCAAAAACCGTATCACGTTACAAAAGGGGGTTGGAGGGAGACCCGCAGTAGAATTCTGTCGATCTTATCTGTCCGTTTCAGTTCGTATTTTTTTCTTCTTCTTCATCGCTTTTCCCTAATTTTTTCCCACGCGTTAATGAGCTTTCCGGAGGAAGAAGGTATATAAAAAAATAATCTTATTACTCGGACATCGTAGTCCCCGAGACGAGATTACCCTTTCGGCAATCTTTCCAAATTCGTATTTATTTCTCGGATAGCGTCCTTCTATTAGATTTATTTCTATTTGCTCCGCTATTTCTTCTAATTCTAAATTAAAAAGGCTCTGCGCATGTTTATAGTTGTAGTTAGCTCTTCTTAAAAATATTTGCAGAAATATTAATAATATAATTCTCACAGCAGTTTATCACGAATAATATCAGAAAATGCTTTCAGTCGAGTATTTCTTTATGTTTCAAGAATAACATCATTTAATTATCACAAATTTCTAACTAACAGTTCAGCGGCAACATAAAACATTAGCTCTAATCCTGTTATATGTATGCAAAAGTTTGAACTCATTGAGTATGAGTTCATTTTGTTTTTAATTTGATTTCGTTTTGTATTTCATCAGAAGCCAGTCGTTTTTGTTCCAAATGAAGTTGGCTACACAAAGCCGTTTGTTATATCAAATACACGTCCACTCATATTTTCATTTCGCTAACGAATTGTATGGGCAATTCAGTAAACCTCATAAAAATTACCATAGATGGCACAAAACACCGGTATATATGTATGTGTACATACACACAGGTACGTTATATACATATCTTTACCTATGAAGTATATGTACATACATAGTATATAGTGACGTTATATAATGTACTTTTATCGTTGAAGTGGTCCTAAATGGGATAAAAATATGAGAGCGGGCAATTGTTTTAAATTGGACAATTAAAATGCTCGTTTATATCAATTCGCGGGGAGGAAAGTGTTCCTCAGGGGCATTAAATCCGCTTTGAAATGCGTTTATATTAGATTGGCAGAATTCATTAAAATGATTACAAAATACATCAACGAAATGAAGATTTATATTCTCCATGTTACTTACATAATGGATTTGGAAACGTTTTAAATAATATTTGGAGTTTTTGTGTGTATTGACAGATAAGACAAAATAGAGAATCATATTTTTGGCATTATATGAATTACTTATATACTTCTTCGGCCAAATTTAGTCGCTATGTCGAAAGTATAATTTGGTGTAGGATGTAGGAAAAAACCTGCAGAATAAAAAACCTACATCACAGCGCCATAAAACTGAAGTCTTTAGTTGTTAAGATCCAATCAACAGCTTCTGAATTTAAATTATGTATATCTGTGTATCCATATTCAAACATAGCTAGAAGACATTCTTCAACAATATGTTCAACTATTTCAATCTCAACTGTTTCAATCATAAGCTGGACTCGCAATCACATTCCATTTGAATAACATACTATTGCACCTTCCATGACCCGTCCTAAGACGATTTAACTTTCACCAAATTTTTCTTGGTTGTGTAAAACCATGCACTTTTATCAAAAGATCGTCTATTAATTGTTTATTAAACACTTCACATTCTAACTAAATTGATTTCCAGAGGTTACTAATTGAAAATTGTTGATTTGGGAAAATCTTCCTTCCAAATTGGACTACGTGATTTCAATCTATAAGGTGGTAATTTCTTAAGATCTTGAGTAATTATATATAAATTAGGAAAATTTTGATATTTATCCCAACAACGTTTTAAAGCCAATTTTCTTCTTAACTGATGAGGATAACTGTTAGCCAGGACCTTGAGCCAAGGAAGTGGAGTAGATTTTACTGTGCCCGTAATAATTCGAAGTGTACAATTTAACTGAATATCTACTTTACCAACATGGACGTTATTCATCCAAACTGCACTACGATATTCAGCAGCAGAATACACCAATGCAAGAGCGGACGTACGTAAAATGTCTGCATGAGGTCCCCAATTGAACCAGCCAACTACTGTAAATATGTTATTTCGTCTTTTAATCGTCATATGCAATTTATCAATATGTTGTTTATATGTTAATGATGTATCCAAAGTAATTACTAGGTATGTTGGATTAAAATTATGTCTTAGAACAATACAATTAAAAGATACTTAGAAATTTTTTATGTTTTTCGTTATTCTTAAGATGGAATCAAGAAGCTTCTGACTTAGATGGGTTAGGGCATAACCTCCATTTTCTAAAATAATCACTCAGAATCAATAAATCTTCAGTCAGTTTAAATTAACTTCAAGTTGATTGAAATATTATTGTGTTGATAAGCAATTGCCATGTCATCAGCATCGATGAATCTCCTAGAAGTCGTATCTGGCAAATCACTTGTCTTCGGCATAGAAGTGAAACACGCAGTTGGTGTGGTCAAACAGGAAAAGCTGCATGGTTAAATTGCAAATGGCAATGGATCTAAAATATATCGCTTACCAAAGCTATAATGTAAAACTGAGAGGAACAAGCAACGCCAAAACTGTAACCAATATAGTTTATGTATATGTAGCTATCGTCAGTAATTACACAAACAAAATTAAATTTTGAGATATCTGCAACTTTATCCTGTCCAAGATTTCAAGATAGAGATAAATGGAATGGCGAAGTTAAATTGATTATTTTATTTTTTTGTTCATTTAACTTGGTGAGTCAGAAAACTTGCGAGGTATAAATTGCAAATTGCAATGGACCTAAAATTGAGCCTTGAGGAATACCAGATTTGGAAATAGGTTTAGTCAATGAAGCGATTATTCATTACAATTCTTTGTACTCTGCCGAATCTTTATAATTTAAAACCATCATCAGTAATGTTAGTTAACGCGGTAAACAACCGATATCAGACTTAGACACAATTAACGAAAACATATTGTTAAATGTGAATGTATAAGGTGATTTTGATTTATTGGTTTATGTTTCGTTTCTTGGCTCATGTTTCGGTTCTTAAAATTTAACTTTTATTTAACATGTTGAATTATAATATATATAAATGATCCATCTGAAATAATCTTTTCCCGCAAACCATAACGCAACATTGTCCCCCAGAGATATGTTACAATTTGCTTATCCTTATTTAGAAAGCTTAGTTGTAGACGTGCTTATAACACGATGAATCAAATAATCCAAAGCTGTCAAACCAGTCAGCTATAAATTACAAATTCCATTATTTTGCCTCCACGGATATTTGAGGAAAGCGTAACAGAAATAAAGTCGACACAATGAAAATAAATTAATACATCAAAGCCGAAGCATCCTTTATTTACACTGATACAACACGTATATTGGAAAAAGGAAAATTTATCCATTCGTCGCCGCGGAGAAGACGTGCCAGGCTAAATCTTACGTCGCAGCTTTCTCCTCTTATTGATTTATATATATCTTGAATCCAATCCTAAAGGACCATATAAAGTAAATACGTCCGTCAAATGAAATGCTGTTCTACTGAAAGCGTGGAGCTAATTTTGCATTTGACGAACATTTTTTGTGTTCAGGTTTTCTGCTTGTTTTAACAAGAGTAAATAAAAATGAAATATATAAAAATTACTATTTACTTGTTAATTCTTTGAAAGTTTCTGGAATGGAATATCCAAGTGCGATTGTATATTATTACAGTCGTCTATAGGTGATCTGTCTCCTTTAAAATTAATACTCGTATTATGCTGGTTTCGACAGTATACAGGGTGAGTCCATAGACCTCTTATATGTATGGTCTGAACTTAGAAAGAGAGGCATTGATATAAACGAACAAGGAAGATAGATAGATCTCTGATCAGCTGTAGTATGGCAAAACGTAACTTTTAAAAAATAAAAATACTACCGAAACACATATTTTATACATTTAAACTAATGGTAAACTCCCTCGGTTTTTGCCATACGTCAGGTGACCATAATCTATCCCTCTGCGTTTCACGAGTTGTGCAGTCAGTAGTACCACTGCACTCTTTCGTTTATATCAATGCTGGATAGGCTTATTTGATGAAACTGTCGGTCCATATATATAAAACAGGTCTATGGGTGAGTCATCACCGCGGGGAAGGCAGATTGTGTTCTAAGCACTTTCTAAAATTATTTTGTATTATACAGTATCAAGTTATTACTTTGTTCGGTTTTAAAATTAGTTTATTGTACCATATTCTAGATATTCTTTGAATTTATTGCTGGTGTAGAATACAGGGTGTAGCACCTAAGATGCCTCGGACCGTAGCTCCTCTATCATACAATATATCGAAAAAATTCTAAGAGAAAAATTGTCCATAACTACAATCACCATTTCCCTAAAATATTTTTGGTCATCAGTGCCGTGGCGTATCAAACCTATGTTTTTTTAAATGGAACAATGTATATTTTGTGGCTGATTCGGAAAGCCCCCAAAGAGTACTTTTTTTTTCTTATATAACGTCATACTCCTTAACTTTAGCGGTTTCGCTGTTATAACGGTTTTTCTTCGCAGTTAGACCGTACTTCGACATTTTTTTTTGGCAGGAACTAAATTGTACCGGCACGGCGTTTCGGGTTCGAATTTAGGGATAGACTAAGACCTCTTCTAACTACTCCTAATTTTTTTTCAAGTGATTTAAGGAAAGAAGATAATTTTTGATTGGGCTTTGCAAATAGGCCTTTTTTTCTAAAATATCAAATGGGAACCATATAAAAAAAATAATTATATCGTTAGATAATCGAAATTCCAAGTTTTCCATTTATTAAAAAAAACACACATTTCATTACAAAATTAAAAAGAAAAAAAAGTTGTTAGGTCAATTCGTCGAAAAACGTCGTTTTTCAAAGTCAGCTGTCATGATAAAACAATAGAAGTGTCAATGCAAACGGAAGAAATAACAATAAACTGACAGAAGCATTATTGTTATCTGATAAACGTTGCGAAAATGCCTGGAACTCAACAAGAAATGGTTGACATGTGTTTATTCTTGGAGAATGTTTCAAAAATTGTTTGTTGGCGTCACGAGTGTACTCTGAGAGATATCCTCTCAGAACATATCCAAATCCACGTGAGTTTACAGAGGTGTTGGATAGATTTACGTCTACTGGTACTGTTCAACGAGCAAAGAGAGTTAGAACGAAGCCAGTTTTGACCGTAGAAAACGAGTTGAAAGTTCTGGAGGCTGCTGTGGAAAATCCTCATATCAGTGTCCGCGAAATTATTAGGAACACTGACAAGTTACATCTATTTAAAATTCAATTGCAATTGGAATTTCGATTATCCAATGATGTAATTATTTTGTATGGTTCCGATTTGATATTTTAGAATAAAAATGACTATTTGCAAGGACCAATTGCAGAAATTCTGCCTGGTTTCAAAATCTTGAGATTGCAATTCCTGGTGCAATTGAATTTTAAATGGATGGAACTTGTCAGTGTTCCTACTAATTTCGCGGACACTGATATGAGGATTTTCAACAGCAGCCTCCAGAACTTTCAACTCGTTTTCTACGGTCAAAACTGGCTTCGTTCTAACTCTCTTTGCTCGTTGAACAGTACCAGTAGACGTAAATCTATCCAATACCTTTGTAAACTCACGTGAATTTGGACACGTTCTGAGAGGATATCTCTCAGAGTACACTCGTGAGGCCAACAAACAATTTTTGAAACATTCTGCAAGAATAAACACATGTCACCCATTTCTTGTTGAGTTCCAGGCATTTTCGCAAGGTTTATCAGATAACAATAATGCTTCTGTCAGTTTATTGTTATTTTTTCCGTTTGCATTGACAGTTGCACTTCTATTGTTTTATCATAACAGCTGACTTTGAAAAAAGACGTTTTTCGACAAATTGACCTAACAACTTTTTTTCCTTTTTAATTTTGTAATGAAATGTGTTTTTTTTAATAAATGGAAAACTTGGAATTTCGATTATCCAACGATATAATTATTTTATATAAGTCCCATTTGATATTTTAGAAGAAAATGACTATTTGCAAAGCCTAATCAAAAATTATCTTCTTTCCTTAAATCACTTGAAAAAAAATTAGGAGTAGTTAGAAGACGTCTTAGTCTATCCCTAAATTCGAAACCGAAACGCCGGCACAATTTAGTTCCTGCCAAAAAAAAATGTCGAAGTACGGTCTAACTGCGAAGAAAAACCGTTATAACAGCGAAACCGCTGAAGTAGGAGTATGACATTATATACGAAAAAAAAGTACTCTTTGGGGGCTTTCCGAATCAGCCACAAAATATACATTGTTCCATTTAAAAAAACATAGGTTTGATACGCCACTGGAATACGACACGGCACTGATGACATGGAAATGGTGATTGTAGTTGTGGACAATTTTTCTCTTAGACTTTTTTCGATATATTGAATGATAGAGGAGCTACGGTCCGAGGCATCTTAGGTGCTACACCTTGTATATTGGAATTAAGATAAATATCGTGGCTCACTTTTAATATAATAACGTCTTACATGTTTTTGGTGAAAAATTTAGTAAGCAATTTAAAAATGAACCAATATCATTTGAAAAATTCACTTTTAGACAAAAATGTGTTATGTAACTTTATTCGGTTTTCTCCAAATCCAGTTAGTAATTGCAAAAAATATATATATTTGTATTAGGACCTTTTATTGTGAAGAACTCTACCAAAAATTGTGTCCATTTAATACGTCGTTTTCGAGAAATACAATTTTATACAAACATTGACTTTTTCAGAATAATCGTATATTCGTAATAAGTCGAAAACCTAAAATTTTAGGCGTATACTATCTTATAACTTTTTGACTAAGAATTATACGGAGAATACAAAAGAGTAATAATATACATGGTGTTCCATTTAAGAAACTATAACTATGGTCAGCCACCATGTTATGGAACACACCGTATAATACAAAATAATTTTAAAAAAAGTGCTCCTAATAAGTTAAAAAAGTCCACTTCAAAATATCTTTTCTCATAAAGTCACCATCTGCCTTTCTCACGGAGATAAGTCACCTGTATATGATAGTTTCAGATAACAACAAATAAATTTAACATTTGGGCGTTCCTCTATGAAGTAGGTTGGAATAATAACAGAGAAAAATGAAAAGATATGTGTTTGTTGGGGGATCGCTCTCTCCTGCCCTTCAGGACCTACCTAACAGTTTTTTTTTCTAGTGGGCCATAGTAAAGTAACACGGCCATGGAATACTTTACAGATACTATATCTGCATTAGTCGAATTAGCGCATAACATTAGGTAGACATACGATTAAGCTTTTGTCATTGAGTTCCGCATGGACACTTCCTTGGATCCCTTCCTTTTAATGTCACCGCAATTTACGATAGACAGACTTGTACAGTGTCTATGATGCTGCTAAGAGTCACGCATTAATTATTAATCTAATTAAAACAGCGATGCCTTGCTGGGGAGTAAAACAAACTGTTATACCTTGCAGTCTGTGTTGAAGTTAGGAAGCAGCAGTACTGTATTACTTCTTGTATATATTGTGAAGTATCTATCGTACAATTAAATGTATCCAAAATGCCTACCTTAAATTAAAAACTATTTATCTACACCGGCACTATTTATTTAAAATAACATAATCATCTTTATGTGATTCCTTAGGGTTGAGTCATTATTCGTTCTGTATGCCTGTATAATAAAGATTTTGCTTTTATAGCGATACTGCTGGTCGAATAAAAAGAGTGTAACATTTGGTACTTAAAATTATCACATTCCTAATCAAATACATGATATTGGGTTGGCGTAGCATGGAGGGAAGACGGTAATTCCAAACTTGCAGGCTATACTACAAAATACTCCAGGAGGGATGTCGTCCGTACTTATATACCTACAACCAGATCAGATTTCGTACGGCCACTACATTGAACCACCATTTCAAAATTCTACACTAGTTTGTCGTCGCAGATAAATAGGTTGGTGCTATCAGTCGGTTTGGTTGAAGCTTCAAGGAGCATCTTGTTCATGCTAGTTCTTTCGAATACATTATCATTGATACTTTATCATTTTTATTTTACATACCTTCTTACTTTACATTCTGTTTCATTTCATTTCCAAAGTTTCCACCATCTAGTGACATTTGCTTAATTGTTTGCGATGAACCATTGCTTAATTTTTCACGTTTTCAAGGTTTTTAATGGAAGACCCAAAGCTCAGGGTCTGCACGTTTTTGAACCACTTGTATGTCTCAATTTCTTTTTGTTATTTTTACTATTTAACTTTTGCCTTTTGAATTTCTTCTGGTGAATAAAGAGTATTAAGATTATTATTGTCATTATTATATCAAACTCTAAACTCATTCATTCTTCATACTATTAAACATATTTGATGTACTTATTTTTATTTCTGCACTGTCGCAATTTACAACAGCGTTTAATATTAATTGAATCATTTGTGTTACTTTGCTGAATTTGCTTCTGTAAAACTGTTTTATACACACATTTCAAGACTAAGTGATATTTGCTTCAAATTAGATGTGGTATCCAATGCAATATCAAACTGCTAAATATGATCGAATTCATAGCCTGTAAAACGTTTTCTACTATACAATTTGACAAGTAGAAGATATAAGTAAACTGAATGTCGTTAATAAGTCACTCAACAATTTTCTCATAAGATATTGAAACTGTCCCATAATTATCATAACAGATTGAACATCTCTTGACCCAGTCAAATTACGATTTGTGCGTTGCAACTGTTTCCAAGCGAGCAGAGATTTTTTTAGATGATCTTATGCCAAGATGTTTCTGAACCTTTTTACCAATTTCTACGTATATAAGGTATTCTGTGAATTGTGATTATCAAGGTAAATAAAAGGTGTTGTAATATTATCGAATACCTTCTGTTTAGGTCAAGTGTTCTCAGATGGTGTAATATGGTCTAGCGACAACATTATCATTATTATTATTAGCACCATTAGAGGATGCATTGAAGAATAACGTAGAGAAAAAAAGTATGTGTTTGCTCATCCAGAATAATGCTCGGAAATACTTACTTTAACAGCAAAACAAATACTACTTTTCAGCCACGGCTTCATAGGCCTAAACGGCATATCTTCTTCTTTTCTTCAAGAAGACCTTGAAGTCTGTTAATGACGAAGGCTGTCTTAATTAGGTTGATTGTCCTGCGAAACGGAACTTTAGCTGTCCTGTATCTTTGGTAGCCTCTCCACTGGTTGTCTGCTTGCTGGTTTTCCGTCTTTGACAACGGGTGCCAGTCTGTTTTGGTCCATTTTATCTACATGGTCACCCCATTATCGTCTTCTTTTCCTTCCCTGCCTATGTCCTCCACCCTGCATGTCTTGCTTATGTCGCTGTTTCTTACTCTGTCCCTCAATTTCTTTCCTGCGATGGTTCTTAAGATATTCATTTCTAGTGTTCTCGGGATGCCCTTTGTCTTGTTTGTGTCAGCTTGATACCACAGTTTAGCACCGATTTAACACAGGATTTATATATTACATCATATTGTCAGTGCTCATAGGGTTCTTTTTTCAGATGATATCTCTTAAGCAGCCTGATATTGACCTGTGTTTTGATGTTATTTATTGGATTATCACTGCTTGATGTATTCGCTCCTAAATAATAGAAGCTGTTCGATTGGCTTATTGTCTATTACGAACGTCTTACTGATTAATCTTGAAAACGAACTACTATTCCAAATAAATATCCATTTTTCGCTACATTATTTATCTATAGAGGAATTAATCATATTATAGATCACCTGTGGAATCTTTCTATAAATATAAATATAACATGTAAAGTACGCATTTTAACAGTACTGTTTATTTAATTTAATTCTTCGTGTTCATATTATTGCAGTACATTTACCGGGATGAGAAAAATGTGAATATCCGTGATATATTTCGACATTGATCCACTTTATCCCACATATGGCGGCACTAAAAGGACGACAAATCGTTTTATCAAAGTTTTCTTTCTTTTATTGTCTTCCGCCTATCGCATATCTTCATATAAGTGCAGATTTACATTTTTACGGAGTTTCGAGTTATCAGAAAAACATCATGCGCCCGCGAGATATATTCAAAAGATTACCGTCCCGAAGAAAAACGACTACCATAAGGTCAGGACAAACGGCAACGAAAAACCTCATATAGCTCGTAATAAAATGCGATACACTGTTGTAACAAATTACAGATGTAGATCAAGATTTAGAGGAGAATATATATTTACGTGCATAATATTTATGAGCATGGGACAAATTTATTTGTAGGGCTAGTGTCGCTCCTGGCTGTTCTATTAGGCGCATCTCCCGTCTGAAAATATGTTTTTTTGTTTATACCCAATCATTAGCATCCAATAATTGAGAACGACACCCTAAAATGACACATGTGGCAGACTGAGTGCCCCAAATTCAAAAAGTTTCCTTGAAATTTGTCTCTCGAATTGCTGTGGGGCGACTGGAAGATTTACTAACCGTTTGCGCTTTGATTTGTTTACTTTACAGACATCCTTAAGAAGTTAAATCAGTCAGTATTTCACTGTATTTTATTTAATAATAAAAAAATCTATTTTTGATATTTATCTAACTTCACCATTAGAAATGTCAATATTAATAACCTTATAATTATTTTATAATATATTTTCTCCGTATACTTGTTTGTTACATCTCTAAAATTTCTTTGACAAGAAATTACCTAAAATAAATCCGATTTCTGTGTTTTCTAGAAAAATAAATTAAACTAATAAATTGAACTATAAATAAACTAGAGAACTAAATTGCACTTTTTATTAATTTTTACACAATTTACCTTTTACAGGTATTCACCTGAACCTAAAAGGCATATTAATTTATATTTAATTTGAAGAAGGCGATGATAAGGTGTCTGATGTTAAAATGTTTGGATTATCAAAATTATGTTGAAGATCGAAATGATGCCCAACACTAGTCCTATTTTCTAGCTTACTTGATGTTTCTCACAGCAGTGTTCTCTATGATTCTGTAATCTGTCAAGCCGATTACAAATAGCTATGAATGATCTGAAATTTTGACTTTATACTAAAGTCGATGGGGGCCATTTGCCTAAAATATTTTCAAGGTGGCGGCACTTCGGGCTATGCCAGAAGTAGGCACCAACTTCCTAATTTTAAATAGAATACCTTGTATATTGTCAGGTTTTTAGATTCTACGTCAAATTCTAAATATATTTCATGTATAATGTCATATATCTAAGTGTAACCCTTTTTGACTTATTGAAATTCTTATGTTAAATTTGACGTTTGCAGGCAGAAAATCAATAGCACTTTTTCCATATAAAGATTTATAATTATGTAAACAATGTCATAGCTAACTAATGAAAAAAGAACTAATGCAAACAGTATGTATTGTAGAAGATAAAAACAGTAACTTGCCAATATTTCGAAAACTACCAATTTTTATAATAGACATATTTATACAAAGTGATCCTTATTTTTAATGCAGAATAAGATAAAATTATAAAAGTTGCCGCTTCCCATTTAAAAAAATTGTCTTTTGGCAATTTTTCCAAATTCGTTTTCAGGCGTATAATTCGCACACTCTGTGCTATTGATTTTCTGCCTGCAAACGTCTACTTTAACATAAGAATTTCAATAAGTCAAAAAGGGTTACACTTAGATATATGACCATTATACATGAAATATGTTTAGAATTTCACCTAGAATCTAAACACCTGACAATATCCAAGGTATTCTATTTAAAATTAGGAAGTTGGTGCCTACTTCCGGAATAGGCCGAAGTGCCGTCATCTTGAAAATATTTTAGGCGAATGGCCCCCATCGACTTTAGAATAGTGTCAAAATTTCAGATCATTCCTAGCTACAGTTTTTCCGCAATCGATCGATTCAGTTCCCGGTGAACCAGCCTGTATAACATGCATAATTTACGACATATTTGCAAAAAAAATCGTTATTCGATAAGAATAAAAGTGTTACTTCTGGTCCGAATGTTGACATTTTTTTTTATACAAAAGGTATTGAAAATTAATTAATTACTTTTATACTCGTAACGTACCTGTCTAACAAGCATGGTTTGCGAAATATTCGCAAAAAACTGATTTTCGATAAGAGTAAAAGACCTACTTCCGGTAGGAATTTCGAAAAACTTTTTTAATAAAATTTTTCTCAAATTTAATTTTGAGTACATTCTCTATAAATTTGTTTAAACTTAGTAGTTGACGAATAATTATCAAAATTCGATTTTTTCACTGAAGTAAACCGATTTTACTGAAAATCTAATCAGATCTCAAGAGGGAAATTATGTTTATAAATACAAAATTTGGAATTGATATCTGTAGCGGTTTGACCGCTATCGTGGTCAGAGAGAGAGAGAGAGAGAGAGAGAGATTTTTTAAAAACCACTTTTTTGGAATCAGGAGACTTCAATACGTGGACATCTGCAAAAATCTCGAGGTCGAAAATGTTCATCTTCACAATACTTCCTTATACTACGTATAAGAAAGTAAAAATTGAATGACAGCAACTCAGAGAATTACTCTTTAAGATGTCATTCATTTCGTAATTACCTAGGTAATATCGGTGAAAGAGCGTTTCCAAAGCAGAACGAAAATTCTGTATTTAGAATTTACAAACGCTTATTTTTCAAGAAATAAATTGGTTTTGATTTCTCTTGATTATATTACGATTATTTTTATGTTGGCTTAGTTCATTTTAATAGGCTCGCAGATGTAACTACAATCAAATCTGTACATTCCAATTTATCAACTTGAAAATTCTTACATGCCTTACCGTCAAACCAATAAAATACATCCATTATGTTTCACATAGCAATCACCGTATTAATTTCCCGCTCTAGCTAATAGTAGAGTATGATTAAAGATTAATTGGTATCTTGTTATGCTCCAGTCTTTGATCATGTGCACTAATGAACTAAGTCATTTCTGCGCCCGTTCTACCGCATACGACTAATTAGTTTTTTCTGGCTTTTTTTGTGTTTAGCTACGCGTTTGCTTATTGTAATAAAAAAACATCAGTCTGAAACTTTTTATTTACAATATTTGCAAATGTCAAAGTTAACATCCGATTTTTAAGTTTAAACATTGAAAAATGTGCCACCTGGATACTAGTAGAATAAGATTAGAATTAATCGAGATATATATGCATTGGGGAAGAGAAGCGAAGAAAGTTGCTTTCATATAAGAAAGATGTCCCAAAAATATTTGATTATGGTGAACATTAAACATTACGAATTTTGTTGATAAAAGCTATTTTCTATTTTATCAACAGCGTGTGTGTACTTTGCAACCGATAACACCAAATGACTCGAGGCAAAGCTTAGAATCGTTATTTATTATTGTTTATTAATTGCTTTTGTTCTTTCCTGACTTATATTTTTTGTTTACGCATTCTAATATTTAGTTTGGATACTTTATTTTAAATGTAATAACAGTAATATTGATTGTCTTTGAACTAGAGCTAATTAACTAGAGCAAATTTCTTTAAAAGTCCAGATATTGTTTTTGATAACTAATTCTATAGTAAAAGGGTGAACGGTATAGGTATGTGAGAAATAAAAGGGTAATTACTAGTAAACTATTGATGTAAGATATATAGAAACCTAATAGATAATATCTCAAACACATGCATATATACATATACGTTTTACGTATAAAGGTATATATGTAAGTCACAGTAATTACTAATAGAATTATAGAGACAATTAAGTTTTGTATCCTGTAACTCGGTATGGTTTTATGATTGTAATTTTAGGTCTTTTCATAGTGCTATACTTTTGTTACATATTATAAAATATATTTGAATATTACCTGGTGATACATGCCTTAATTTCATATTTCACGCTATAATTTTGGTAAATTACAAATATTATTATAAGAAGTCTGGATTTTAGCAGTAGAGTACCCTGCATAAAATTGCTCTAATTTGATCTGTGGAATTACAATACGTCGTTAAATACATATTATACTTAAAACAAACATAATATTCTTATGTAACTTCCTTCTTGAACAACCTGTATAGTTGAAAATAATTTTAGGTTGTGCAAAAATGTAATAAAAATAATTCCTAAACTTTTGACGTTTTTCACAGGCTGTCTGTGACGAATAAAAAGAAAAACACAATTAAAAACTATTATACATTATGATGTCGTAAAATGGTGAGCAAATGAGCAATTAACGTCAAGCGTACGCAATAAAGATAAAGCGATCTATCTACCTATCGTATCAGCCACTTACATAATTGTCCAGATGATCCAAAACTTATTAGTCGGCTCCTGTAGCTCTCCATCGTAATGCGTCGTTTATTAGTTTACTCTGTCTTTTACTTTGCTTGTAAATTTAGATAGTTTCAACCTGGTAGCGTCATTGAAATAGGTCCGAGTAAACTAACTTACTCCCTTCTTGCAACAACACAAAAAATTCAAAAAAAGTTCCTGAGGCTTGTCGACAAGAAAACTACAGGTGTTGAGTTAACAATAATAATAAAGCAAATTTTAAATGAAAGAAGACCCAAAGAATGGAAGTTTGGACTAATAGTGCCAATACTGACAAAGTAATATCCAACGATATGCTATAACAACAGGCGTGCTGCTTGATGTTGCTTATAAAGTCGTGCCAACACTGATTCATAAACAAGTAAATATGTACACAGAAGATACAATTGTAGATTATCAGTACGGATTTTGACAAGATAGATCTACAATAGATGCTATTTATACCATGATTTACATTTATAGATTTCAGACAGGCATTTGATATGATAAAAGGTAATATGGTATTAAAAGAGGCTCAAAATATTGCTTTCGGGTAGATAATAGAATCAAAATATTGGAATAACAAGTAAATTGATTAGTTAAATCCAACTGACGATGGAAGGGTCAAAGTCAGCCGGTCTCGAACAGGAATTTCCGATGAGTTTGAATTTAATGCTGGCGTAAGCATTTATTTAATATCGTACAAGAAAGGCATAATGAGAGGTTGTAGTGCTAATGGAAGCATAATAGAACATGCAGTTTCAGGTGATTGCGTATATGCTGATGATAACTATAGCAAGATAAAAACAAAGACGGAATCAAGCCCTAGTACAAGAACAACTAATAGGAGATTTCAAGTTTAAGGTCGTGGAGAACTTATGTAACAAAACATAGAATTGGTGAAATATCGCAAAGAATTCAAGCGGGATACAGAGCATATTATAAATTTAAAACGTTCACGGAAAACAAGAGACTAGGTAAAAACACAAAATTAAGAGTCTATAGATCGTCAACAAGAACTGCGGTAACCTATGTGTGAGATATGTATCTAACGAAAGGAAACCAGAAAAAATTGGAAAATTTGTGAGAGAAAGATTATCAAGGGAGTATGTGGACCGAAAAAGTTAGGACAAGAATAGAGAAGTTTATTAAATTATGGGCTTAATGTTACGTTAGAAGGTGGTGATACAGTAAGAGTGATAAAAGGCCAAAGATTAAATGGTTTGGATACATAACTAGAATGGAAGATACAAAATCAGTAAGAAGATTTACGAAATGACAATCACATGGGCGTAGATTAAGAAGTAGGCCGAAGATAAAATGGCAAGGCCATGTTACAGAGCACATTAGAACATTAGAAGTTGAGAGGTGGGGAGAAAAACTGCAGGTCAGAAAAAGGTTCAGAGAGATATTGGAGAAAGCAAAAACACATACTGGGTTATAGGAGAAAAGTGGAAAGACATCAGTGGAGTGACCACCGACACTATACTGGTCAATAGAACTCAATCAAATGATTGGCTACTGCTTCATCTGAAGTATATAATCGTTTATGCCTATATTTTAACAGTAACTACAGGATTTGAACGTGAAAAAACACTGATAGACGGTAATAAACAAACTGATATTATGTTTGGACAGAGAAAAATTCTTTCTTTTGAAACGCACATTAACAAAATCCATTTGTATGTGTATCAGTCGGAGTGATCGTAGATCAAAGAGAAACGTTATGTTCAGTTAAAATTTCACATACACAGTGTATTATGAAATTAGAATTGATGCGGAACAATACCACAGTTGTAATATTAGCTATTTTTGGGCGACGATCCCAAGATATATAGGTTATTCTCTGAATGTAGCGGCTTTTTGGCCAACATTAGACATCAGCAGACAGAGGCCGGTGAACATCTTTATTTGAATTTTTCCGGCAGATCAGCATTACTTAGTTCCTTTGGAAATTACTAACGAAGCGAACAAACCCGCTTCAACTTCCCTTTTCCACCATGGGTTTTCGCACCTTTATCACACACCTATGTCTTATATTTGCAGTAACTGTTAATGAACTGCCGCTTGGTTCAAACAGTTCTGTTTTTACATTTTTCAGCATTGTATAAACCGGGTAACACTGGTTGAAATACACAAATATCCAGCACACTTTTGTTAGGTATGTTCACATGTAGTTGACATCTTGTCATATTTTTAACAAATTTTTGAGGAATTTGAAGACATCTGGAGTAAACACACACATCGGTGCTTACGGTACAGTTATTCCCTGAACCATCATAATGGAATTTATTTAAAAATAAGAACGGCCGAAAATGCAATTATTAAAATAAATTATTTGAATTTAATTATGGGCGAGATTTGCTCGCTATAATTAATTAAAAGTTTAAATGTAATAGCGGTTAGCTGAACGACACACGCGTAACTAAATTCGTCTTTTCTCTAATCTAATCCAATCCAATATTCGTTAAATTTATGTGTATACATTGATATACATAAATGCATGTATAATAAGTATTTAGATGTTCATTTGTTTGCGTTTCTAAATGGAATTAACTGCATTAATATGTCTGGCAAGGTATATACTAGCCATAATTTATGCACAGTAGTGACTACGTGTATCCTAAACTTAAGAAAATGTGTTGAAAATACGTTTCATCTGTTACAATTTATAACATTTCTGTAACATAGTGTAAATAAATATAACCGTAACAAAATATTGTTGAAAACGGCAGATATTCTCGCAATTTAGCATTCCCTTGACAATAACAAAGAATACGTGTCTATGCTTCCGTGATCTAAATATGAAAAAGGAAGCACACATCTGGTTACAATACCCTATCGCCTTACATATAATGTTCATGTCGTTTGCCACATTAAGTCGTCGCATGATTTACATCTAGCATTATAATTCATTGCATATGGGTATTATGACAACGCTCAAATTATAACGGCATAATGCAGTTTCCGACTACTATTAATCTGTATTTACCTGTAAACGGATGCGGGATACTAATTATGATAAATTTCGGACAGTTACCCCAAAAATTATAATATAAAATGTCTTCATAAATATAGTGATATCCTTAATAAATAATTAAAAAATTCTAAAAAATACACCCAACATCAAGATATTCATTTACAGCCTTAATACTTGATTCACGTCGTTATATACATAAGGAAAAGCAAGAATGGTTAAATTTGTTACGCAGTTATTTGAACTCTCCTAAAACTTCCGCTATGCCTTTAATACTTCATCGCAAAGACCATCTTTCATTACTCTAAAAGCTTGTGGGGTAACTGGAAACGAGATATTTCTTCCTTTTATTTCAAATCTAGAAAATTGCTGTCATACATAGGAAATTCAATAATAATCCACTTCAAGAAAATATTGACATTGAAGCAAGGAGTAGCTTCCTTCCGTTTAAGATCTACTTTTATATATAATACGTACAGTAAGTCACAGAATGAGTGGGTTATTATGATTAATATCTCTTATTATTAAATGTGGAAAATCAATTCAACGTTGATTGAAATTCGAATGCTAGAAATTTAAATTTCGAATAATTTACATATAACTCGAAAGAAAAACAAAAATTGACATTTTATTTAAAGTTAAATATCAAAGGAAATTATAAAACATAAGAATAATTCATACAAAACTTTTATTTAGTAATTCTATAATTGATATTCAGATAAAATTCAAAATGTCAGTATCGAAACAATATAATTTTAAATGACCGTCATATTGGAGTTTTACAGAACTAAATATCTCTTCTTTGTGACGTTTGGCTTGCCACCGCAATGCTAATTAGAGCACTTTTTCGTTTGTGCATATCATAGATTGATATCTCATTGATATGATTGCTGACAAAACAACTAGAAAGTAATCAAAATTGGTGGCTTTTATGGTGCAAAATCAGTAATGAAACATGAGAAACTGTATCTTCAACTCTCTTACATTTATAATAGGTGAACTTAAAATGTAAGCCATAAACAATCTATTATAACTGTAATTTTCCATTAGTAAATACAATCAGAAGGAAAGTGAAGACATTCTTCATACATATTTTAATAATGAATGAAGTAATATTATTATGTTTCTTGAAGCTTTCAGGGTTTTTTTTGTTCATCGAAACTATAATCATCTTTAAACAATATGTTTGAAATAGATTTTACGAGTCTGTAGTATTTTATCGCAATGCAATTTGTGCTTAATTAATTTCGAAATATTAGCTTGTGATTAAGATATTTGTTTTATACAACTCAAAAAAATACAAGGGACAATATAATTAATTAGATTAGTTATATATGCTTGGAGAAACGTTACGTGAGAGGAAACAGACAGCGTTGCCTAATAGTATCATTATATCCTACTATAAAAGACACATATTTGTGCCATATTGTGAACGCATAAAAAGTTTAAACAAATATAATAATAATAATAAATGTCTTTATTTTCGTATACATTTGCAACATCAGTATAATAACAATAATATATAATAACATGTAAGCCAACAAGAGAAAAGTAAAAGAATATTAGAAAAAGAAAAAACAGATAATAATGTTACGGAAACCAGAAGGTGAGGTTCATCTGAACAACCAGTGAGGCTGTCCGCTGATTTTCAACCTAAAACTTTCAAAGATACAGGAAAAAATAAATAAACAAAAGCAAATGCTTAAAAATAGGATATTAAGAACTGAACTAAACTTATAATTTATATGGAGTGGTAATACGATAGTAACTAAGTGTAAAGTAAAATATGTAACCAATGTAATCAATGAAAAAGCAAGAAAGGCACAACGTAAGGAACGGTAAAAGTACTATTTGCAAGCTGTTTATTCCACAGTATACCAAAAACCATGCATTTAAATCCGCACAAAGATCCTGTATGACATAATGCAAGAAATTTGTAAATATTGAAAGTAAAACACCTTTCGTAAAATGATGTTCTGTGACGAGGAGGAGTTATCTAATAAATATCTATTAAATTTTAATTAAAACATCTACAAACATCAACAATAAAAGAAAATCTTTCCAAAATCTTCCAATTTGCAGTTTTCAAACATAATCCGGAAACTGATGGAAATACACTTTCTGTTGTTTTGTTTTCTATTTTCAATCAGTATCTCTAAAAGCTACCAATTTTTCTAAACCTTAATCAAGCATTTTGAATCAGATGTTATTTATCAAGTGGTAGATTCTGATCAACAAATAGAGTGAAGCCTAGGTTTTCTTATCTTCAGTTTTGTGTTATCAACAAGTGAGTAGAATGTATTGCAAGTAAAAAATAATCGTAGACCAACAATTGGTATGTTTAAGTGTATAATTAAAAAAATAGATAATTTTAAAACTCGCCTATCGAACTATCAATCGATATGAGCCAGACCATGCTCAGTACATGCAGCAGCGGCAGTTGAAGCAGTGCGGCTGGCATTCTATACGAAAAAAGAAAACTATTGTGCCGAAAATGAAGATTTCTACGAAGATGCAGTAACGCATGTCATCAGATAGAACTGGTTCTCGTGGCTTTGACGACAGAATATTTTCTTACACTTCAACTTTATAGTCAGTAGACAAATTCTGTTTATGGGCGAGAAGGTTTTGCAATTACAAGCATTTTAATAAACTCAGTAACAATGCTTATGCTAGAAACGCCCGAGAAGCTTCTCATGTACCATACAAAATTCAATTTGGTCAACATTCGGCATCACTCATGGTTTAGTACGGAGTGTCGTACTTTGGTAGGATATTTCGCATCGAACCATCACTGAGATCCATCAGCTTCATTTTTATGATAAAGGAATAAAAATATTGGCGAACAATAAACGTTTCAGCAAGATTCTGCTCGAACTTATGGAGCCAAAGGACTGGTAAAAAAATAATGCATGCTGTTTTATAGGTGCGAAGATTCAGCTTAGTCCTGTTGAGACTTTTGGTTCATTCTGGAGATCAGAGTTTGTTCTTAGCACTCTTCTAATTTAAAATTGCTTAAGCGCTCCTAGAGAAGAAATAGTGGAAGTAATTAAGACTGTCAAAGAAAATAAGAGCCCAGGAAGCAACGCTACAATGGAGGAGATTCTAAAGTATGGAGGACAAGGATTAAGTAATAGATTGCATGATATAATACTGAGAATATGAAGAACGAATTCAAGAAAAATGAGGGTATTTATATTATACGTGGCCTATAAAGTGGAAGCCATACTTGGCAAAATTCGAGTTTATCGACTTCAAAATGACATACTATTCAATAAAAAGAGGTAAACCAATAGAAACTTTGTCAGAATTCGAAGTGCCCCGGAAAGTAGCAAGACTTCTGAATATGACACTGATCAAAACAATAAGTAATGTAAATAGAAAAGGCCAAACAACGGAAGACGTCAATGTCAGAACAGGCAAAGGAATTATCTCTCCAAGGTGATGTTTAATATGGCTCTAGAAAAGATAATTAGAGATGCCGACATGAACAGAGTAGGGGACATAATATATAAGAGCCCCCAGATCATGGCATGTCACCATAATAGCTAGAAATGTAAAAGAACTGTTAGACATAACAAAAATAGTGGAAGATGCGTTAAAATCGGACTGTAAATAAGCCAAGAGATAAGCAAAGTAATGAGAGAAGGAGAACATCGACTAAACTACTACAAAAGTAACCACTAGGCAAGGAGAAATGGAATTTGAAGAAGTTAACGAATTTGTATATTTTGTTGTCAGAATTACTTAACAGGAGGACAAAGAAATTGAGGCAAAATTAATAAATGCAAATAAAAGCGCGGGATCCCTGAACCACTTATTGAGATCAAAGCACCTGTCAAGAAATGCTAAATTTCGGCTTGCACCTGTCAAGAAATGCTAAATTTCGGCTTTGGGAGACAGTGCTGCGACCAACTGCAGCATATGGCTACGAACATGGACACTCAACAAAAGATCTCAAGAAAGCTTGAGGAGATGGGAGCGAAAAATGTTAAGAAGAATATTAGGACGAGGTAAAATACTGGATGGATACGAGAGAAGAGCAAACATAGAGGTTTATGATATGTATGGGAAACCAACAGTTGACATGCATATAAAAGCATGCACGAAGACTGCAGTGATTGGGTCACATTGAAAGAACGGCAGATGAGGGATGCCGAAAAAGGTGGCCTGGAAGGTACCTTCAGTATAAAGAGAGAAAGACCCAGGAAACGGTAACGAGAAGTAGTTTTAGCAGAAGTGAGAAAAATGTGCAAAATTGAAAATCCAGAGCTCAAAATAGGAAAGAGTGGAAGCAATTCACAAAGTTAACTTACGACAAGAGCATTTTGAATAAGATCCATTTACATTTTTGGATTGTATACTATCTTCATTGTGAGCAACAACAAAAAAACTATAAAATAAGACATTTTCTAGTGGTTATACGGCTTAGGGTCATACGAAATTTATTATGCTGGGGATGTTTGATTTTTACTTTTGTACGCACTGCAATATCCAAAATATATTGATCTTTAAATGTAATATGTTGGAGAGCTTTCATATGTTGATTTAGTAGTAATAGCGCTTAATACTGAAGTCAACTCAAGTAAGTTAAGACGAATGTGTATCATTGTATGAGTGTTAATTCTTGAACTAGTTATCAAAGTTACCTTAAAAGGGCGTGTCAGAACTTTCGGTCATTTATCTTGTCAATTAATTTTAACTATCGTTTGCACCGCCCTCCACCCCATGTCGTCCTTAATATTTATGACGTGTTTTCTAAGAGTACTCCGTTTATTGATTAATGACCGGTTAATCATTCACGAGGTTCGTCGACGACGGAATTCCTTTTCCGAGATGAATAAGAGGGACGTACTCGAACTCAGCGCACAGACGAGGCAAAAGATAACGACAACGACTCCTCACGTTGTCAAAACGACGGGGATTGTGGAAATTTTCTCGCGAAACGCCACGTGAAATATAACTTACATAATACGATATTAATGCTAATTTCGCGCACGAATATTACACGGGCACCTGTTTTGAAATTTAAATGCTCTTTTGTCGAATTTATGGATAATTTAGTTTCGGGATAGGCACGTTATACTCTGTGTGAAGACCTGGTTCGTCTCCTCTTTTGTTTAAAGTATAAGTTTATTTTGCGGATGTTGAATTACGCAGTTTGTTTGTGCATGTACTCCGAAAGTAGGTCAAAGGGATGCCAGTTTTAATCTTTCCACAATCACCGGAGAGTCCATTACGTCAGGCTGTGTGAGGAAATTAAGAAATGTTTTATACGCTGTTGCTGTTTGCGTAGCTGAGAGGTCTTGCTGCTAATGAAATCACTAACATCAGGTATCGTACTAAATAAGAATGTATGCGCTTTACTGTAAATGATTCCTAAATTTAGTTTGAAAGCTCTATCCAGGAAAAATAATATTATAATGTGACTATGTTTTTTTTATAGAAAACATGTGCGTTTTTTATTCAAAAGAAATTTATGAAAGTGCGTATCGCGAAGGTAGAATTTCTTGAAAATTATTTACGTCACAACTAGTTTGCGGTACGTATACGGAAAAAGAAATATCCAGATTTGTTAGATATTCATACTTAATTTCACTATTCAGCCTGTTTCAAATTAACTCGGCACTATTGCTAACTTTGTTATTATTGGATATAATTGATTGAGGTCTCCCTGGGCACTTGGTGAAACATATTAAATAATAAAGGTAAAAAAAGTTCACACTTGGTTATTTGTTTCACTAAAATTTTATTTACAAAATACGCTTTGACAATCGTTTCGAACTTCTCAGTTCATTCTCAACTGAACAAGACAAGTTTTACTTAAAATTAGAATAGATAATTTGAGTAAGGTGGGAGTAACATTGTGACTTAATATAAGGGAGTTATGTATTATGTGGGTTTTCCTAGTAATTAACGAGAGGCGGCCCTAATAACATTGGAAATTACGAACTCTGTTTGTTCATTTACTATATTTAATGATTTGTTTATTGCTTTCGATATTTCCATTATTTCCAAAAGGTCTAATCGTTTACTTTTATTTGCTGAGTGTAAAATTTCAAAATTATTTAATGATACCATGTGGTGTTCATTTATACAATGCTCCGATATACCTGAACATTTCTTGGAATATAAGATTGCTTTCCTATGTTCTTCTATACGTGTACGATAACATCTTCCAGTTTGACCTATGTAGAAAGCATCACAGTCTAAACAATTTAATTTATAAACGCCACATTTATCTGCTTTTTCAATTATATCCTTATTATTTGTCCAAAGTTTACCTAGATTTAATTTATTTACTATTATAGTTTTATGCCTAAATTAACTAACCTATTATTAATTTTATTCGTAGTTTTTCCTATGTAATTTATTAAACGATAATTACTTGGTTCTAATTGGGGGGCTGCATATAAGAATTTATTAATCTGTTTATGTCTTTTCTTTGTAAATCTATTAATAATATCTGGACTGTATCCGTTGTTCACGGCTAAACATTTTGAGAGGGATCTCTACTCCCAGCCGCTAAGGCCTCTGTAGACAGTTTGATTTCCCCATAAAATTAACAGTAAATATTAATCAATTTTTAATTTTTTTATACCAAATGAAAGAGAATTCGAATAACTATGTACGCCTAGTAATATTTTTTCTAAAAATATTTTAGAAATTGTCATAATTAGCAGCAGAAGTAGGTCAATATTATACATTTTGTCGAATTTATTTTGAAGTAAATAAAAAGAAATTCAAAATTTTACTACTAAGCGTACGTAAATTTGAGTTTTCTCTACAAATTGGTGTAATTATTTATAGCATTGGTTAAAATTTGATCTTAATTTTAAGGGGAAATCGTAACCACTCCAGTGATAAAATTCATGATTTTTGTACATTGTCAAATGGACTGGCCGTCCAGTAGAGATCCCTCTTAAGACTGCTACTTCTTTATCAACATTTGGTTTAGAAAGGGGAACGGTTAATAGTCTATGTATGAAACTGTTGAAAGAGGAAAACTTATTGCTATCGGGTTGTTTGCTATCTGCAGATATGAGGGTATCAGTGTATGTTTGTTTACAGAAAACACACTCGTGCGGGAAGTAAAAATTAAATGTCAACAAATAATAAGTACTGCCAACTCAAAATTTTTGAATTAATATGAACAAATTTGTAGTGTGTTATAAATGATAACGTATTTAAGGGTCCTAGCTAGTGGATCTGTCAACAATGGCAAAATAGCAGATTTTAGAATCCAGATATTTTTGTTGATTTTAAAGATGGAGAAAACCTTTCAACGTCAACTTATGAAGAATTTAGTAATCTACCCGGCTGAAGAATCAAATTTAGAAAAAAATTATCGGATTACAGAAAATTAATTAATATGTCAAAATATTAAAAACCAGTTTTCTCAAAAATCCTTCGGAGGAGATTTGTTTGCTTGGGTTCACGTTATAAATTGAATAGAAAGCTACCCGGCTGTGCACTTATTTTTCGTTCAACTATTCTTTACGTTGTTTAAAATGAATATAAAATAAATTAAAGTTAGGCAACCCACATTACAATGAATTGTTATTCTGCTATAAATCTTTCCCGCAGTTACAAATGTGTAAATAGGTGGTCATAAATGAATTTTTATTCGCTTAGATATTGATTTATTATTTCAAATATTTATTATATGTTCCCTATGTGTAAAAGTACTCGGACATCCTTGGCTTATTAAATTATGTACTATGCAACCAATATTACATTTCCCATTCACTAGCGAGGACCCTTAACAGTAGGTATTATTTAAGTATTCGTACAAAAAATATTGTACAAATTTCGTGCGTGAAACATTTCACGAATTCGTGTCCATATAGCGCTCGCCTTTCGGCTCGCGCTTTAAAAATGGCCACTCATTCGCGAAATATGTATTCCCGCACTTGGTTCGTAAATGACTATTCTTACTGTAATAATGATTTGTTTCTTTAATGCAATTTTTATTTCCCGCACTGAAATACAAGCGCGAAATGACATGTTTTGACAAGCGAGTACAAAACATCATTGAAGTCAGTTTGTGAATTACGGACACTGATTAAATCACAAAATGGTTAATATCTGTGTTATTTCAAATATTTTGATATAAGAGTGTATAATGACTTTTGTCTAGAATTAGTTTTTCTTTCATTTAAAGTATAAATATACAGGGGCTTCCATTTAAAAAAATAATGTTTTTTGAAATATCACTAAAAAGCGATGTTCAATTATTTTTTAAAGTTCAGCGTCGTAAACAGCAATAAAAACACTGCTACTTTGCTAATTTAACCAAAGTCATAACTTCAATAATAACAAAGTTAGCAATAGTGCCGAGTTAATTTGAAACAGGCTGTATATACGGGGTGAGGCATTTATCTCGAGACGACTGAATCTCGCCAGCAAGACGTTTTTGGAAAAATGTTTCAGACAAAAGTTATTTGATTCGACAATGCTTATTTTTCATTAGGTGGATGGGTTGAAGGTTATTTCAAGGTCAACTTCGTTTTCTCAAATAGAAATCTATAATTTTCTCATCAGTTTCGCAACCTACGGAAGAAAACAAACAAGTTACTTATGTTGGAAAAATTATTCTATTAGATCTTTATTTCTTGAGGTATTCAACTTAGAAATTTATTTGCACTACATATAATACGTTAATATCAATGTCACACCAAATTCAGAGCTGCACATAGGGGTGCAACGCTTTATAACAGATGCTCAAAATGATGACCTTCGACTTCCATACACTTATTAATTCGCTTTATAAAAGATTGATTCGCACTCAACAGAGTCTCTCTTTTAATATTGCTACAGGCATTTCGAATGCGTTCTTCATGTCCTCTCGAGTTCTGGTTTGCGTCTGATGTATATTTTCCTTAAGATAACCCCATTAGAAAAAAATCCACAGAAGTGAGATCTGGTTATCTCGCAGGCCAATTAATTCGACTGCCCCTTCCGATCCAACGAGCATTGTAATCGCGACCTAATAATTGTACTGCAACCCGTAAAAGAAGGGCCGGGCATCAATCATGCGGAAACCACATGTTTTGCCTGACTTCCAAGTTAACATCATCGAGCAGCAGTGATAAGTCTTGGTGTACAAAATTTATGTATTTCTGTCCATCCAATGTATATAATAAGGACCTATCAATTTGCCACCCAAGATTCCACACCAAACATTGACAGTCCAAGGACGTTGATGTTCAGTTCCGCGTAACCAGTGTGGATTTTCTACAGACCAATAATGCGTGTTATGCCGATTCAACTCTTCATAATTAGTGAAACCCGATTCATCGGAAAATAAAACGCGAAAAAATAAATTATTATCCATTTCGATTCTACCACGTGCCCATTGACAGAATATCACTCGATTTCTATAAACTCATCTCCATATAGATCTTGCTGTAGTGACACATGACGTGGGTGAAATTTATGCCGTTTCAGGATCCTCAGAACACTTCTCTGATAATCCAGAATCTCTAGAAATCGCGCAAGAACTAATATGAGGATCATGAGTGACTGCTGCTAACACGACGATTTCATTGTTTGCACCACTTACTGATCGTTGGCGTTCTCTTTTTTTTTGGTTGTACACTTTCCTCTTCTAAAAAATGTTTTACAATACGATAAAAAGAACTACGCGACGGAGTTTCTCTATTGAGGAGTCGTTTAGCGATAAACGGATTGTTCGAGCAACATCTCCTCCAGATTCACCATAAATTAAAATCATTTCAATGTTTACTGCGACTGGTAATTCATCCATATTAGCTTTCAATGGAATGAGGAACTAGAACTGTAAACGAGGATAAGTGAACTGAGAATGTACATTTTGATAAAATTCGTTACTTGCTCGTCTAACCTCATCATTTCGAGTATTCATTACAATACAAAAATAATAGGATAACAGACAGCAAGGACAGTCTTGTCTTGAGTTCTGGTTTGACCATTGGTTTACGATATCTATCTAGTGTAAACAAATGTCAAAGTTGAATATCTCAAGAAATAAAGGTCCAACAGAATATTTTTTTCGAACAAAAGTTGTTCGGTTTTTGCCGTCGATTGCGGAACTGTTGAGAAAAATATAAGTTTCCATTTGAAAGAACGAAGTTGAGCTTGGAATAACCTTGAACCCATCCACCTAATAAAAAATAAGCATTGCAGTTGCATTTCCTCATCTGAACCAACTAACTTTTGTCTGAAACATTTTTTTCAAAAACGTCTTGGCCTAGAGTAAACCGTGATAACATTAATATTTTAAAAATGGTCCGATTAACTGCGACAAGTGCGAGGTGTTCTAATCCATACAGCATTAATATTTGATTTTTTTTCAGTATCCTCAATACGTGTCGCTAAAAGCTTATACAAGACTGCGAATTCCTGTGATCTGCAGATATTACATCTCGTAGTACTTACTTTTCGTGCAAACCAATCGAAATTATTCCTTGCTACATTTATTCCACATAAGTAATCGCAAAAACCGAACAGTAAAAAATATGTTCAAATTCATATTATATTAATTCGGATTATTAACATTTAGAACTTTAAACAGTTTGCTTATTGTTGATGCACTAGCAACAGATGACAGTCCAATGTACATTTAGATTTTGTCACGTTTGGCACTGATGCGTTGCAGTTGTTTCATAGTTCTTTTTTTTATTTCTCCTAGCAGTTAGTAACCTTTATGACCTGATACTGATTACACATTTAGCGATGATTCTGTACTCCAGACACACCTCTTGCAATAAAAGAGAGTACTCACATTGCATCGTCATAAGAGCGTAACAACTCTCAAACATTTCCTGATACCCAGAAATATGACTCTCTGTGTTTAAAAAATGTTGACTGTTTTTATTGAATTTGACACTTTCAGAGAGAGACCATACTGATCACACATGTATTGATGACTTTGTACTCCAGACACATCTCCTGCACTAAAAGAGAGTATTCAATTAGCAGCATCATAAAAGCGTAACAAATCTGAAACAACTTCTGATACGAAGATGTATGACACACTGTGTGTTTAAAAAAGATGGTATTTTTTATTGAATTTTACACTTTCGGAGAGAGATAGCTGTGGAACAATAAATAAATTTCCAACCTAATCGATTTCTTATCTGCCAGTCGAGATATTCGAATTAATGAAGAGACTTTTATTATAATACCATACGAATCACACATGTAGGATGACTTTGTACTTCAGACACACCTCCTGCACTAAAAGAGAGCATGTACTCAAATAGCATCATCTAAAGAGCCTAACAACTCTCAAACATGTATTCACATAATTAGTATTTTTGTAATTAGTACAATAATTCAAATATCCATAGGTTACATCCATATGTCGACGTTTACTGAACTCATTGTGTTAGAGGTCAATGCACTGAAGGAATTATGTAAATCGAATTAATTTTCGCATAGTATAGAGGCAGCAGCACCTGTATGTACATAGAGCTGATACTGATCGTCGTTTTCAACAATCTCTTTGGCTTAGTGTCTGATTATTTAGCTGGAAATCGAAATTATGAATGCTGTATAACCATATTACAAATTCAGTTATCAGATTTTTGTTATTCACATAATCCATTCTAATAGGCATGCCAAACTACTGCTGTAAAATGTTTGGCAAGTTACCTAAACGAAAAAAATAATCCAATAAACAAGATATCACAGTCGCGCATATCCGAATTTTTATGATCATGGTTAATGGTGTTTATATTTTACGCTTTGTGTATGGTGTATGGGTATCTTACGTCTAATACGTGTCTTATGCCTTATGTTTCTTACGCCCGATTGAGAGAGAACCACTGATACAAAAAGCGCAGCAAATTATTTGCTGGCATAAGCTTATTTGTAAAATCTGAGAGTAGTGACGATAGCTTAGGTTAGTTATTATGTAGTTAATACTGGTGCCGGTGCTGCTTCTGATTGGGGAACGTAAAAAGAAGAGTGCCCTATGTCTTTGTCCTGGGTCCTTTATTGTTTTTAATATATCTGAATCATCTCCCTTGCAGGACTAAACATAAAACGATACCGTTCCCTGATAATAATTCGGTAATTGTAAGAACTAAAAAAGATGCAGCATAGAGTAAAATACTGACTACTGTTGAGGATTGTGGTTCATCGTTTGACAGAAACAGGCTGAGAGCTGAATATTGAAAAAAACAATGTATTGAACTTTGGCTATTTCAAGAAGGACTCAATAAAAATTGTTTATGGGGATCAACAGCTAAACATGGAACATATGGAAGTTAAGTTCTTGGGATTGGGATGGATCCTCAATTGAACTGGAAGAAGAATATTGACCACTTGGCGGCAAAGATATCATCATTTAGTGTTATGCATTACGAATCGTAGCAGGATCTGTGAATCATTCGGCAAGTCTATCTGCATATTATGCGTATGTACAGGGTGTTTCATCGGTTGGGGTATCGCGAATTAAAGTGCCTAAATATAAAAATGTCGACTTCAAATTTTAACCACTTATAGAACTTTTAAACCGCTACCAGTAGGTTAGGTTGTTTTTGATAATATTATTTTATTTAATGCGTAAATAAAAAAAAACCTTCGTTCAAAAAATCAAAAGTACTCAGATTTTATTGAAATTCAGGTGTTAAAAAGATATGTCTATAAAATCAACTATGCAATTGAAAAAAAAATTAAAACTTAATCAATTATTGAATATTTTACAATAATTTCAAAATTAAAGGCAAGACGTTGAAGAATTTATGGGTTTTTTATTACAGTGTTGTGTGTTGAGTTTATAATAAATTTTTATTTATTATCCGTCATAAATTTAAAAGGACTACCTGTTTGCGGACGTTGAAGAATTTATGGGTTTTTTATTACAGTGTTGTGTGTTGAGTTTATAATAAATTTTTATTTATTATCCGTCATAAATTTAAAAGGACTACCTGTTTGCGGACAGCACAATTAGAAAGTTAAGTACCATAAATCTGTCGTAAGAAAAACGACATTATTTAATATTGACTTTATTTGACAAACGGTTTCGTTTATAAAAATTCTGATTGTGAAGTTAATATGGGTGATATTTCCACGTATCACCATTCAAATTTGAACATTTTTTGAGCACTTTTAATTTTTGATAATACGTTTTTTTTTAAATTTACGCATTAATTAAAATAATATTATCAAAAACAACCTAACCTGCTGGTAGCGGTTTAAAAGCTCTATAAGTGGTTAAAATTTGAAGTCGATATTTTTATATTTAGGCACTTTAATTCGCGATACCCCAACCGATGAAACACCCTGTACATGTGTTCATCCTACAGAAGTCGTGCCTGCTTACTGTCTTTTGGTATGAGAAAGACTTATTCCTGCAAAGAAATTTTTAAGGGCAAAAAATGCTTACGTTGACTGGATTATATGTTCTTGAGTGTGTGGAGTTTGTGACGATCAACAGCTAAACATGGAACATATGGAAGTTATGTTCTTGGGATTGGAATGGATCCTCAATTGAACTGGTAGAAGAATATTGACCACTTGGCGGCAAAGATATCATCATTTAGTGTTATGCATTACGATTCGTAGCAGGATCTGTGAATCATTCGGCAAGTCTTATCTGCGTATTATGCTTATGTACATGTGTTCATCCTCCAGAAGTCGTGCCTGCTTAGTGTCTTTTGGTCTGAGAAAGACTTATTCCTGCAAAGAAATTTGTAATGAGCAAGAAATGTTTACATTGACGGGATTATATGTTCTTGAGTGTATGAAGTTTGTGACGGAGAACTATGAGTTTTTCAAAGAACATCATTACGAGACCAAAGGTATGGTATGTTCACATTTGGTGCCTCTACAAACAACAAAAATTATTGTGGAAAAGAGTCGTATCACCCAAATAATAAGAGTGTGTAATCATTTACCTCACACATAAAATATTTACCTCAAAATAGGCACTGTATTTTTTGAGATACTTATCAAAGAAGCTTTCTATAGCATAGATAAGTATTTTAATTATAGATTTTGACGCGAATGAATGTGAATCTGTTTTATTGCGCGGATGTACTTTTTGACAAATTCTACCCTATGTATGTATTACTGAATAAATAGCTTTTATTATTATTATTATATTATATAAGATTCATTTGCCAGTTTTTGTTTCGTTTTTCTTCTCTTTCTGAGTCTTTTTATTATATTGTGCTAATTCAGTTCATTGCAACAAATATAGTATATTTTCTTGGAAATAAACTATTAATATTATTATACATACACCAAGAGAACAATTTATTTGTCAATAAGTAGGCTACTTATTGTGAAATATATTCTATATTTGGATACGGCCTAACAAATATTTATTTCACATTACTATATGCAGGATTGCCGCAAACATCTCCTTTATAAAATGTAAACATATTCTTTATATACTAACAAGGAATTTCTTCACAACAAAGAAACATGTTATTCTCACCCACTAATATTCTAGGAAGGAAGAAACTATTTTATTAATACATAGGAAATATATTTGTGTTAAACTTGAACAGTTTGTCATAAAGAAGTTATATTTTTGACTTTATGGAATTTTTATAATCACAATTGACTGAATTAGGTGGTGCAAATGAAGTTACTGTAAAATAACAAGGTATATTATTATATGTTAATTGGTAGTATATTGATTTCTTTATTACTAATAAAATATATGCTTTTAAGGGCTCCAGGTTTGTCAGTTTTTGAAATGATCTTTTATATTAGCAAACTGTACCTCAAATAGAAGTTTAATGTTATCATTATATGATGTGTAACGAATTCAATAGCACGTACTTTTTCATGTTAAATACAAAGACACTGAGCTAAAATAAATGCATTTTTTACATGCAAATAAACTGTTCTCTCGGTGTATATCGTCAGCGTACATAGTTAATTACATCAAAGGTAAGAATAAACAATAGATTAAGATGAAGAAGACTCTTACCAAATTACTCAACGTACATAATTATACGTGTTAGAAATTGAAATTGGAAGTAGTGCTAGAATTGCATATCAATTTATATTAAGAAGGCATAGTTTTCTAAAACTATGAATTACACATAAATAATTATTGAATCCTGTTCATTGTATAATCTGGCAGCTGAGCTTAACACGGTGATACACAAAAATGACAATAAAAAACGACGATGTGATAAAGGCAATATAAAAATACAAGTACCGTAAGGAAGATAGCTTTGGGAGTGCATTAAAATTCAATGAGGAACAGAGACGGAGGCGACCTTATATCAATCAATAACGTGAAGCGAAAGGTATTAATTATCTTTTGGTTCCACAGTAACGCGCGCGCGATTCACAGAGGGCGCTAATGGTGCATATATACGTGCGTATCGGTGAATAAACCCATTCACGGGGCATTAGCTTAATTAAAATCTCCGTAAGCGACCCGGCACGGCGAAAGATAAAAATATGATAACATTTTTACTTCGGGCGTCCGTCAAACCGAAAATTTCCCGCAATGTTTCGGCGAAAGCGTTTAATATGGGTACGGGTGGAATGTTGCAACGGTTGCTCAGAATAAAACAATTATTGCAACAGCACGACCGGCAATTAATAGAATACCGTGCGTGTAACCCCCGGAAAGATTAATATCAACTATAAGTAGAGCAAATAGATTAATTAATGAAACTGACAGTGACAGATAACATAACCACTTTGGTATATAACAGCGCGTATACATTTATTATGAGTGAATATGTATGTACATGGTACAATGGACATATGAAGTGATGTATGCAAATGCATATTCAGTGCTGCAAGTCTAGTTGTATAATCCTTCAATAAATTCTACAATCCGTATAACACCCAAAAAGGAAAAAAAGAGGAAAACTAAATATACCACAACCCTCTGCATGAATAAGAAGCCATATAAACCTAAAACATATTATATTTCCTTTACAGGTTTAAACATATTGATGTGTGTTTTCGTTGTTAATCAATAGTAACAAACAGTTGAAAATAATGGTTTGTTAAACTGTGCAAATATTGTAAAGTTTGAAATAATAATTTGATACAAAGGAACGTCATCATTAACATGTAAATGTAAACATATTTATATAAGTTAAGCTATGAACAAAGTGGAGTATTTTACAAACAAATAATGAGATGTGGCCACCACACGACTTTCTTATACGTATGAGTGTTATAGTTATACAAAAGTTGTTCTGAATTGTTTTAAATACTTTTATTTTGTTAGAAAAATAAACTTGTGTGTAAGTGTGTTACTTCAAGTTCAAATTTTAGAATTTTTTGAGAATCCTATTATCAGTACTTTATTCACTTAATAAACCTCTATAGAATGCACACTTTCCGAGATATTCGAATAAAAGTGCTACTCCGTAAGAAGTGTTACTTCCGGTCCGAATTTTGAAATTTTATTAATAAAAAAAAATATATCATATCCAGCTCTAAGTACGTTTGTACTCTCGATAAATATATATAGAATGCATAAATTACGACATATTTGCAAAAAAATTGCTATTCTATAAGAGTAGAAGTCTTACTACTGGTCGGAATTTTGAATTTTTTTATACAAAAGGTATTGAAAATCAAGCTTTGACTACTTTTATACTCATATTGCATCTGCCTAGAAAGCAAAAAACTGATTTTCGTTAACAGTAAAACACTTACTTCCGGTAGAAATTTCGAAAAACTTTTTGATTAAAATTCTCCTCAAATTTAATTTTGATTACATTTGAATTTTTTATGAATTTGTTTAAACTTAGTAGTTGAAGAAATATTCGCAAAATTCACTGAAGTAAACTATTAACTACTTCATGTCTACCGATTTTGATAGCTATAGCCGCACACATAGAGACTTTGTTTATGTTGAACGACTGTTAACCCTGTCTCGTCAACGTTAAATACACGGTTAACTTTTTTCCCAAACTTATCAAATGCTTGTTCATACAAATCAAAGAATTTTTAAACATTTTCCGGAGTAAAACCTTTGACTCTTGCGTGATAAACTCCTTTAGGGGCTCGAATTGCTAAATTCTCATGGCGCTTTAAAAAGCTATTACCATTTTCTACCTGCTGCACTACTTGCTCCTGAAAAAGATGTGTATAATACAATTTCTTATTGCCAACTGGAAAGCCATTCTTCCTACATCTGAATGCCTTAATCCGTAGAATATTTTGTCTGGACTTCTGCCTAGTCTGACGTCAGCCAAAGTTTTCGGATTGTAATCGTTATTTTTTACGTATCTTTCCAATGTTCCTTTGGGTACGTGGTACTGTTTTGAAGCCTTCTTATATTCCATTTCACCCTTCCTCACAGCATTCACGGCTAGAATCATTTGCTCCTTATTCCGTCTTTACCGTTTAGGAGGCGCTGATATCTGCAAAAATAAGAAAATGATCTTTGGGAAGTCGGATCACTAACAGAAATAATATAAAATCAATAAATATTTGCGATATTTATGATATTATATGCTAGTGAAACATAAATAATGCACAGAAAATTAGTTAATAATAGAAATGTGTTCCTTGTTAACAAAAAGTTGAAAATAATGGTTTGTTAAACTGTGCAAATATTGTAAAGTTTGAAATAATAATTTGATACAAAGGAACGTCATCATTAACATGTAAATGTAAACATATTTATATAAGTTAAGCTATGAACAAAGTGAAGTATTTTACAAACAAATAATGAGATGTGGCCACCACACGACTTTCTTATACGTATGAGTGTTATAGTTATACAAAAGTTGTTCTGAATTGTTTTAAATACTTTTATTTTGTTAGAAAAATAAACTTGTGTGCAAGTGTGTTACTTCAAGTTCAAATTTTAGAATTTTTTGAGAATCCTATTATCAGTACTTTATTCACTTAATAAACCTCTATAGAATGCACACTTTCCGAGATATTCGAATAAAAGTGCTACTCCGTAAGAAGTGTTACTTCCGGTCCGAATTTTGAAATTTTATTAATAAAAAAAAATATATCAAATCCAGCTCTAAGTACTTTTGTACTCTCGATAAATATATATAGAATGTATAAATTACGACATATTTGCAAAAAAAATGCTATTCTATAAGAGTAGAAGTCTTACTACTGGTCGGAATTTTGAATTTTTTTATACAAAAGGTATTGAAAATCAAGCTTTGACTACTTTTATACTCATATTGCATCTGCCTAGAAAGCAAAAAACTGATTTTCGTTAACAGTAAAACACTTACTTCCGGTAGAAATTTCGAAAAACTTTTTGATTAAAATTCTCCTCAAATTTAATTTTGATTACATTTGAATTTTTTATGAATTTGTTTAAACTTAGTAGTTGAAGAAATATTCGCAAAATTCACTGAAGTAAACTATTAACTACTTCATGTCTACCGATTTTGATAGCTATAGCCGCACACATAGAGACTTTGTTTATGTTGAACGACTGTTAACCCTGTCTCGTCAACGTTAAATACACGGTTAACTTTTTTCCCAAACTTATCAAATGCTTGTTCATACAAATCAAAGAATTTTTAAACATTTTCCGGAGTAAAACCTTTGACTCTTGCGTGATAAACTCCTTGAGGGGTTCGAATTGCTAAATTCTCATGGCGCTTTAAAAAGCTATTACCATTTTCTACCTGCTGCACTACTTGCTCCTGAAAAAGATGTGTATAATACAATTTCTTATTGCCAACTGGAAAGCCATTCTTCCTACATCTGAATGCCTTAATCCGTAGAATATTTTGTCTGGACTTCTGCCTAGTCTGACGTCAGCCAAAGTTTTCGGATTGTAATCGTTATTTTTTACGTATCTTTCCAATGTTCCTTTGGGTACGTGGTACTGTTTTGAAGCCTTCTTATATTCCATTTCACCCTTCCTCACAGCATTCACGGCTAGAATCATTTGCTCCTTATTCCGTCTTTACCGTTTAGGAGGCGCTGATATCTGCAAAAATAAGAAAATGATCTTTGGGAAGTCGGATCACTAACAGAAATAATATAAAATCAATAAATATTTGCGATATTTATGATATTATATGCTAGTAAAACATAAATAATGCACAGAAAATTAGTTAATAATAGAAATGTGTTCCTCATGTGAGATACTTCTTCGAAAGTGTTCCTAATATGAAATATATCTCATATAAGGAACATTAACAGGTCTTATTTTAGGAACACCATTACATACAAAATGAAAGTGAGGTTAACAAAGAATCGGTGAATTTGTATTGATTATAATACCATAATGTAATTGGTGATTATAATGCAGATTCAAGGAAATAAAATTATTATTGGTAACTTACCTCGAAAGCAACTCTAATGATATTTTCCAATATTTGTACCGAAACTTTGAAATATATTTAATCCTGCACACAAACGCTGGTAGAGTAACATTAGCAAGGACGGTTATTCTGTTGCAGTTTAACAATGTGGTCTTTTAGTTCCGCTGTCTTCCGCTAGATTTCGCCACTTACCAATCGAAATAACATAGGGTCTCTTTTTAGGAACATGTATCATATTAGGAGCTTTTACCTTACCCGCAGATAAGGTATTTTTAAATAACAACTCTAATTTATTATTATACAAATCTTTTTCAGGGCTATAAGTGAATTATAGAGATACTAGATGTTATGAATTCAACCGATGTAAACATGTGAGTTATAGGAGCTTGGGATTCAAACATATCACTTTACCTCAAAACCGTCCATAAGTCAGTCACATGTTATCAGTTAACATCAGTCATTTTGAATGACCATATAGTAGTGTCATCATAACTCAAACTCTAAAGATTCTTGGAATAGTAAAGCAAAGTATTAGCCGTGTTACCATCTAAAAATATCTTGGTTCTATACCTATTAAAATTCCTATATCAATGTTAGCTTCAAACGATCACCGTACTTCTTTGCAGTAGCTTTAGTTAATAAATATTCTAGCAATTTAAATATTTTTTGGTTTAATGAACCTAGAGATAGGTATACTAGCAAATTAATGTAGACCAAATGGCTATTAAAAAAGAAAGATTTTTAAATTATTGCGTTTCAAATTATCTGCATGGCGTGTTTCTATTTTAACAATCTGTTTTGATACTATAAAATAGATGAGATGCATTAATAATTAATCACACATATGGTAATTTTGAGCTTCGGAAAACGGTGGCTTTTTCATGTAAATAGAACATGCAATTCTAACACTAACTCAAACTGATAGATATGTTCATTTATTGCTTCCGTCGTTAAAAGCAAAGATACACATTCTTGGTTGATAAGAAATTATTTAAATATACATTAATTTACATACGAAATGTATTTACTTACTAATTTAATTAGTATGCAATCGTTTAGCAAATATATTCACGCAGTAATTATACATTTGTTACGTAATTTTTCAACAACTTTTTCCGATTTTGATGCGTTTGTCTGATAATATCAAAACGTGTCTCAATTATTTAAAACTTCACCTACAATGTAACAAAAAAAAAATTATCAATGGTTTTCTTCATGGTTTATTTAAATATTCCACTTGATTTTATATATTTTCTTTATTATCGATTGAAAACTTTGTTTATCAAAAATGCTGACTATTTATAGAATGTTACGTGTTGGTTATCAGCGAAATACGTTAGGTCTATATATGGTAAAATAAATTAAACACTAAAATTCCCTGAACAAATCACACTTATTGCGCAGTGACAGATTTGGTGATTTTAAAGCGTGAAAACGCTTAATTTTTGCGAATAATGCAAAGGCACTTTGCGACAGAGTCTAATTTGAGGTCACTCACATTATTTCGACTTTGACACGAGTGTATGAGTACTAACACACAAATTTGTGGAATAGTCAATAATAATATAATGCTGGACTTGCTATAATAACTAATTACTTATTCAATGAAATAATTACAACATATCAGATATACTTATAGTTTATAGAACCTAATACAGGTAAAAGCATCCGGTCAACATTCCAGAACACTGTTTTGTTCTGGACCACATCCCGCTTGTTAGTCTCAAGTCTATGCTAACTCTCCAAAACAACTGGAGTTATTTACTGTAATTATTGTCTGACGAACATTTACTTTGAATTATGAACAACTAATAGAGCATTAAACGCACTGATGTACGAAAGAAATCTCTTTTTACTCAGTTTATCTACTATATCAGAGAACGATCGATCGTTTATTTTTGGAATGCAGTGGAACGATGAATTAATAATCTTAATTAATAAACTTCATTTGGTCTTGAATAAGGAAAGACACTAAATCACGTTATTTTCCAAATCTTCCAGCTTTCTCACCTATCTCGTGCTATACTGGGTTCATTACACCAGTTAATCCTTTGTATATCAGATTCTTTGCAATTATTACGCATTCTTCTACATTTTCGTTAATCTAATTTTCTTGCCTCATTGATTCTTCTCATCATTTTGACACTTTCAATCATTCGCCAATGTCCAAGCTATAATCTCGCCTGGATAGTTATTTCCATTCAAGTTATTTTCAGTTGTTTCTTAAAGGTTTAGATTTGTAACCTATGAGTTTACATCTGTATTAATCATTTATTGAAATGTTAGTTTTGGACTTTTAAATCTGCTCCGTTTTCTTGTCATTGTCTTTCAGTATCCATATGAAATATTAGTAGTAATTTGCTTCTTTCTTGAGAATGGAAATGAAATAATCTTTGCATTGGTCGTTCTCTTCCAGAATAAATCTACAGTTTTGTGAAGTCAGCTGCGAAATTTCATAAAAAAATACTGAATCACCTTCTCTTGACTATTTGAGGGCCTCACCTTAGAACCAGGATCTAAGAAATTGCTGCAGCCAAACACATAAGATTTTATGGAAACTTAAAATAATACGATAAAGGCAATATTTTCTAAAATCACAATATACCAAGGAAATCGAGCCTAAATGATTAATAAAACAAAAAAGAAGTTTTTTAGAAATCAGATAAAATCTAGAAACCTTCCAAGCGAACAGAGTGTGAAATTGCAATAAGCTACATCCAATATTACCAGTCAATAGATATGACTCTTCGCCAACCGGCGCACTATTGAAATTTTGTATTTTTAAAGAGCTTTTAATTTAATTTATAGAATTAGATAACAATTACACGAAATACAATGTACATTATTATTTGTTCATTTTGTAGTTCAAATCGAGTAAACTCTCCGTATATTATTTATTCAAAATACAAGGTAAATAGAATAAATTTTAAAAACTTCTCACGCTTCTAAATATGCCGATGAAGAAAGGAATTTAACAGTAAAATTGTTTTTTTTGCTGTCCGTTTTCTCGACAAAAACATTTGTTGGAGTTCGCCATATGAGTAGTGCTATTTAGTAATTGTGTGATACACTATTTCTTTTGTCCGTCGTAGTTTCGGACTGATACGTCCGATACTTAATTATAAAGCATAGCTGTTTATTTACTTATTTATTTATTTCGTTAAACATACTGTCCGTTCTGGTATTAATACGAATAACGCAACACCCACTGAATCAGATGTCATAAGGCATAATAAGAGATATTATTTGATATGTTATTTGTGCAATTTCCATACTTTGGATTCTGAACAACCGACGTTTTGTCGTTGGTCGTCTTCAGGGTAACCCTATAAAGGCCTGTTTCTTGCCGAAACTAAACTAAATTCGGTAAGAAACAGCCCTTTATAGGGTTACCCTGAAGACGACAGACGGAATGTCGGCCGAAACATCGGTTGTTCAGAATCCAAAGGATAGAAATAGCACAATAACATATCAAATTATACTCCATCGTTAACAATTACACGCCATGAGTTAGAGAGAATATTATATTAATATATTTTATTTATGATATTTTCTTTGAATAAATGTGGCAGTTTAGTCATATACCGTATGTGTCAATTTTCATTAGGTATAGGGATTCAATGTTTACGTGCGATTTATACGTATACAAATAATGCATGGCAACGTGTGTCACCTCTACCATCCGTCACCAATCCCGGCAACAATCGACATTACAACGATTTTCTCCGATCTCCCTACCAGATTTTACATTCAATATTTAGCTGCGAACACGTTGCGATCTAGTCTGCAATAAAAGCCGTCTTATTACTGGAACGGGAAACATCAAATGGCCGCCGCGATCTCCGGATCTAGTAGTTTATTATTATTTTCAGAATCCTTTTTATTTTCCTTATTTTTAATTTTATTGGAATTACGCTTTTGTTTGTGTCATGCAGCGTGAACGCAGCTTAATAATTCTCTGCATTTACTGAAAGGAAAAAGAAAAACAAATCCTTGCAACGCTTAAATATTATTTCTGAACGCATTACAAACACCCAAGTCAGTGGTCCAACAGTTACTGCTTTAACTTGAGCTTGTATCGGTCGCGCACGCATTGGAGGGGAAAGTAGGGGTGCCATGTTGTCACGTATTGCATGAATTAATCGCCTATGGCTAATGAAAATTGACACATGCTGTATATGTTCACCACAAATTTAATATCAGTTTGGTATTCGTAAATACACTAACTTAAAAAATACATACGGGCTCCACATAATCGGGACACTGATAATAAAATATAGGCTGGTATGAAATTATGCCACTTATAGGGTGTAGCGGAATGAAAAACACATTTTTTTAGATATTGATATGAACTTTATGTTAATGTTAAAAATCAATATACTTCAGCCAGATACTAGATTAAAGCTCCTTTCTAGAGACGTTGTATGTCTGGGCTCTTGTACGGACGCCACATATATAACGAAACATTTATATTTATTTAAAGGAATTATCGGGGACACATGAAATACAAAAAGAAGGATATTGAACAAATGCCGCTGCAGAGCTGCCGTAGACGCGGTTTAAGACCGTTGGTCATCATGAGTACAGTGTAGCCAAGTAATAAGGAGGGTTATCCTTGGAAACAGAAGCAATAAATTGAAGACCATCAAGATGACCGACCACTATTTGAAGCTACCAGTCAAAAGATACCCAGATCTAAGCATCCCCTACAAAAGAAGGATATTGGACAAATTCGACTCTAGTGCAACCATAGACACTTGTTTAAAACTCGTTTGTCATCGTCAGTACGGTGTTGCCAAGGAGGAAGGTGGGATTGACTTCCGTGTATTGCTTTTATCTCCAAGGATATTCCACCTTCCTTGGCTTCACCGTACTGACGATGACCAACTCTCAGAAGTAACAAACTTAAAAGTAATTCTAAAATTATAATTTACCTTAGATATAATTAAAGTACAAGAGTACTAACAAAAATAGGTATGTTATTTACTTAGTTTATTCACACACAATTCACAAATCAGTAAAGACAAACTGCAATATCTATAGTATTTATAATCATAAATAATTTTTTCCCTCAAACAAACAACAAAATCTAATCAATAATCGTTAGTGTTCTAATGTACCTAAACTGAATTCCGCCGCTTTTATTTATGAAACCCGATCACATACTTAGAGCTCGAGACTAATCTTTAATTGAAACGATTCATTTTACTTCTTTTGTCTCGGTCACGTACCGTAAAGCAAAATTCACACATATCATCGATATCAGTCAATCACACTTAAACTCACTTCAGATTCGAACAAACATCGTATAAGTCACGTTTCGCTAAATCCTTTTGACGACCAACAGACTCCAAAGTTCGCATTTAGCGTTTTTCCACCACAATCACCGCTAGCTTCGACCGGGAAACAAGCAAACAAACACTGCGGAATGAATTTTCAGAAAATAATTGTCAAATAGGTAGATAGATTACTGTCGTTCCGTCTAAAACCTCACACACGTTTTCTTTCTCACTTCGTCCTTCCTTCTCACTTCGTCAAACGAAGTGACACTGTATAAATTATATGGTGGTAGCGTGCGGTAATGTTGTTAATTGGTGAATGTTGCGCCAGAAATTTCCGAGGATGGCTCGTAATGGATGTTGCCGGTATACAGGCGATTTATTTGAAGACTAGGTATTCTCAAAGACAAAACACTATCGGAGATAAATGTCGGTTCTTGTATTAGCGGAAAATTAACAGTGGCCCACGCTAAAACCACAGTAAATTGAATACATGTATTATAATAATTAGAAACATCACGGTAATAGTGCGTAAATTGTAAAGTTGTCGTTCATTACAGTAAACAATTTACTTCGAGCTTTTACTGACAAGATAAACTACAAAAATTAGGAATATGAAATAAATAATTTTAGTACATTTTATATCATTATTTTTTTGATAATTTCTTTGTAAAATATTTCCTTATTAGTATAGCTGTGAAAATATGAACGAAGAAAGTAGGTATGTTTATAATTAAGAAAACCGTTGTTATATATCCCTAAACATACATGGCCATGATATAATAGGTAAATCGATAGAAAATAATAATAATAATAAGAAAACCTTTATTCTGTTAACATATACAAGTATGTGTAGAATATGTCAATTAAAGGTGTAGCGTAACTAATAATAAATAGACTGAGAATAGTATATAAACAAAACTAGCAAATAGGAAGTTCTATGGAATGGATAGAAAAAAACAAAAAGTAATAAAAAAGTGCCAACATATACAATGCGTTCGTGAATGATTAAGATGAGAACCATGGGCAACCAAGTATACAGATTGATAAATGCCAAAAAAAAAAAACTAAATATGATGATAAAATATTTGTTTGGATTAAAAAGTACGTAATCTGCTTGACTCTTTATTAAAAATGAAATAGTAACACCAGTATAATAATTAGAACATTCACAATAAATGTCGAAAGTGTCGTCCCATTTTTTTCCCTTTGTTAATTTTTCTTTTCATATTTTCGAACACTCTTTGTATTTCTTCTACCGTAATTTGTTAGACATCATGTCTGCTTCTTGAAGCTCTTCCAGATTATGAAGCCTGTTCTTAAGAACGTTATTTTTTAGTCGACCAAACAAATAAAAATCAAGTCGTGTAAGATCAGGGGATCTCGGAAGCCATAAGTCTTGATTAACAATCCTGTTATCGTAAAATTGAAGAAGTGTTATTGTTTCTCTTGCGATATACGCTGGTGCGTTATTTTGTTCGAAGTAACCATTATCTAATTCATCATCACAAAGTTGTGTTAAAAATTCTTGTAAAATAGTGCGCCTGTATCTTTCTGCTGTAACAGTTTCATGAAAAAATACAGGTCCTATTATTCGTCTTCGAGAAATAGCAACCCACACTTCAACCTTTTGAGGGTGTAAAGGGGTTTCAGTAAAATCATGGGGATTCTCAGCGGCGCAAATTCGTAAGTTTTGTGAATTGATGTAACCTGATAAGTGTAACCAGCTTCATCAATGTGAAATTTTAAATCAAGTAGGTTATTACTGTGTGCCAAATTTTCTTTAAACCGTCACAGTATCTTACGCGATTTACATAATCACGTGGCAATAATTGTTGCACAACCCTTATTTTATAACGGTGTAAGTGAGGATTCTTCTTACCAGCTTTATGGACAGTGGCAAGCGACAGCCCTAAAATTATTACAATTACAATAATTAAACATTTTATAGTAAATGCTTAATACCTGTCTGGCTGATAGTTTTCTCAATGATTTTTTTAGACTAATTGTCATACGGTTCCCAATATCATCCATTACTGGTTGTGTTAATTCTGTGGTCTTCCAGACCAACAGAATTAACAGCAACAACAACAAGATTGTTTTCTTGAGATCGCTTAATAATATTGTTTTTATGATAGAAATTGTGACGATCCAAATCTATATTGGGAAACTGCTGTCTAAATTGTTGATTACGAGACTGCAAGTTGTACCTATGGCCAAGATCCATCTGGATTTTGAGTTGCACTGCAATAATGGGCCATAATAAATGAAGGCATTCTCCTCAGAAGTGAACACCATTTTAAAACTGAAAAATAAACGTATAATGTTGGTGAAACTTGATGTATACATAACCTTATTTATTACCTTGTCGAATTATAATAAATTTATAGCTCTGCAGGTTCTCAAATTACCCAATACAACAACAACAAAAGGGAATAACGAATAAAAATTCAAAATATAAAGTTTAATACGAAATATACAAAATAGTAACATATAAGCAACATGTTATAAAGGTATGGCGATTTATTTTTAACCAACTTACATTTTAAACTTTTGGCGGTTAATTTGAATTTCATCTTAGTCATTTACGAACGCAGTGTATATCCGCTGCTATGTTTTCGATTATGTATTGCAGTCTCTTACTATGTAAAAACAGGCTTGGAAGAGAATTTGTGTTCCTTTGTCCTTAAACGCTTTTATGTTAGAATTTCGTATCTCTACACGTATATGATTATACTACTTGAATTGAGGCAAACGCAAAAATAGTCCTTATTTCTTATTACAATTATGAGTTGATTTTGAAGTTCTGTATCTATTTACTTTTTATGTACAAACACAGACACTCTCTAAAATAAATAAAATAAAATTCAGTACCGCTTGAAATATGGTGTACATGAATTCATGAGACGGATTCTAGCGATGACCGTAATCAGTCGCTTTTACGCAAGAAATACTCTATCTGCCGCTGGTGATAATCCCCAAACGGCAATCCTATACGGCAATTTCTGCATAATATACATAAAGAGAGACCTGATTATGCTATTGATCTCTTAGCCAGTTATTGGCAAGCCCAATACAGTGAAAGAACCACCGTGTAAGGTGTTATTTACCGGAACTTTATTGAGTCTTTATGGGTAACAATTCTTATTTGGGGAGGAATATTGGTAATTGCGCGCTTGTCTGCGATAAAATATGGTACCTACAATATATGTTACCAACGTTTAGACATAATATACTTGCAATTAAGGAGATATTAAAGTCGATTTAGTAAAATTGGAGTGAGAAGAGAATAAGTGAAATAAAATACCCCAGACTACCGCAAAAAGTTCGGACAGTCCCATAGACGGGGCCAAGAAGTAGGTAAGAGCTGAAGGCGCTGCTAAAATACAAATAATTCAGTACCTCACTATTCCGGAATTTCTTAATTTAATTACTCAAATTAAAGTTTTTTCCGCAATTCAAGGAGCTATATCTCACAAGAAAACATTGGTCTACACGGGAATTACATCCGTTTTGATCAATTTCATTTAATTATTTCAGATTTTGACCGAGAAACACGCTTACATTTTACTCTAATTTGGAATAAAAAAAATAGATGGTTGTGACAAAAAATTACATAATCTGACAGCCTTTCCATGTACTCATATCTATATTGGAGTTGTACAAAAAAATTCAGATTTCTATCTTGAACAATAGTAAAAAAAACTGATAAATTCGATATCTTACTTTCTCGACTGCTTTAATATCCCCTTAAACCAGTTAAGTAGTTTTTGAATAGTTGCCTCGGTGGCATCTATAGTGTCTATAAGTGAGTTAAGTGATGTTAAGGTGGTTGTTTCGTCCGTATACAAGAAAGGTATAGCTTCTGCAAGGAAATACCGCAGATCAATCTAAAGCTCGAAAAGTATTGGTCTCAGTATGTTTCCCTGGGGAACAGAAATATTGACAGGCAGCTCAGCAGAATGGTAAGTGTTTCTAACATTGCTAGAGTGTGTATGGTGTAACTTGACAGACCCAATGTCCTCCTAATATGAGGAGATCATTTTTCCGCTCTTCCTTGGATTCAATAACGCTTAAGTTTATCTAGGAGATTAGAGTGTTGTACACAGTCAAAAGCTTTAGTAAGATAACATGTCACATGTATAAAACAAGAGAATTAAGTTTGTTTTCAATATCCTGAAGTATAAACTTGATAAAGTTTACTCATAAGTGTGGCTGTTATAGTGGTTTTTATCTAACCAGGTAACTATGTTAGTTCTGTGCTAAGATGTTGAACTACTGGATGAAATAATTTATACTAGTCAGCAGTGTATAATCCGGAAATTTAGAAAAATAGGGAGGGTAGAGAAATAGGACGATAATAACTAATTATCCTTTGTCGCCTTTTTTAAATATTGAGGCAATAGTTCTTTTTTTAATTTTGACGGATATTTTCCAACATCAAGGGAAACATTGTTAAGATATGTTAACGGTATCACAGGAAAATGACGTACATTTTTAAGAACTTTTGTCACAATATCGTTAGAGCCAGAGGAATTTGTCTATAATTTATCAATAATAAATATTAATTAATAATAAATTGGTATATATAAAAAATTAGTCTGAAGCACCGAAACGCTGGAATAAATTTATTTGAATAATATTCCTTTTGTAATTTAAAATGACGGTAAAAACTTGATATTTTTAAATGGGATATCCTGTATATTTTTGCATTTTCGGATGACCAATATTGCAAAACATAATTTTACTATAGCCAAATTACACCTGCAAGATTGTTGCCGCAAATTATTTATGTCATTATCTTTTGCTCTTGGTCGTTATTTAAAAATTTAAAATATGGCAATACAATTTACAGAATCTGAGCTAATTAACATTTTGAAGAAATTCACACTTTGTTATATACCATCGATCCAGATCGCCAAATTAGTAACATTATCAGATAATGCATTACGTAGGGAGCATTTCGTTTAATATAAATTAAAAGTATAGGTATGTCTCTTCTTTGTAAATTCTCTTTACTACCAGGTGTCACAGTTAAATATTACGTTTATTTTTCAGGCAATTCAAATATTTATATGCTACATTAGGTCTTACAAAGTTGAACAGTTCTCATCATTTTAGTGTGGACTGTAGTATCACACATCGACGCCGGAAGTCTTGCCCTGAGAATAATAAAAATATTTCCATTATTTCCAAAAGGTGTAATCGTTTACTTTTATTTGCTGAGTGTAAAATTTCAAAATTATTTAATGATACCATCTGCTGTTCATTTATAAAATGCTCGGATATACCTGAACATTTCTTGGCAATATTATATTCCAAGAAATGTTCAGGTATATCCGAGCAATGTATAAATGAACAGCACATGGTATCATTAAATAATTTTGAAATTTTACACTCAGCAAATAAAAGTAAACGATTAGACCTTTTGGAAATAATGGAAATATCCAAAGCAATAAACATATCATTAAATATAGTAAATGAACAAACAGAGTTCGTAATTTCCCCTGTTATTAAGGATGCTTCTCGTTAATTACTAGGAAAACCCCCATAATACATAACTTCCTTATATTATTCACAATGCTACTCCCACCTTACTCAAATTATCTATTCTAATTTTAAGTAAAACTTTTCTTGTTCAGTTGAGAATGAACTGAGAAGTTCGAAACAATTGTCCAAGCGTATTTTGTAAATAAAATTTTAGTGAAACAAATAACCAAGTGCGAACTATCTTTTACCTTTATTAACAAATGAATAGTTAGTTAAGTTGTTCTTTTCTAATATTGTCATACTAGCTAACAAGTCTTCTCCTTAATTTCTTTCATTCAAAAAAGCAATTTTAAGAATTAACACAGTACCTACCGTATTACAACTAAAAAGGAGTAATTTACTTTAGGTTTGCTTGATTTCCAGAAACATTAACTTAAATAAGTCGTTTTAGATGAGAATCATAATTACTTGAAAGAAAACTCTTTACTAGGAATAGAATATGTATTAATTGAAGTGTATGATTTAAGTTTGCTTGACATCATATTTAGTAAATACTTAAACTTTTGACACGTAGGCACTATGTGAGATTTTATCTCTTGATAAACGGAGTATAAATAGTTATTAAATGTTCATATCGCATTCTTGAGGCGGGCGGTTAACATTTCATCACATTTTTTTCGCTACAGTGTTATAAGCCAGTAACTTCGTTTTAAGATACAATCCGAAACAAAAAAAAACTCTCCAGCTCATAAATTTCCCCTAAATTTCATTGAAATTTTGCGAAACCTTTAACACGATATTCCCCCGGGGTGTAAAAGAAATAAAGCAAAAAAGAAAGCATTATTTTTCCTCTCTTTTGTTAATAGATAAAAGAAGAATTCGCCCGATACGATATTAACGCCACCAGTGGAGGAGGGATGGCGCGAACGATGTGAAATATTATATTCTTATCTTCATGTTATCGCTCCTACATTATACCGAGCTTTGGCTTTTGAAGACAGACGCACACATACCATCCTGATTTATGCCTTGCTTGCGTTTTCAACGGGGACCGAGCCAGAGAAGACGACTTTCGTACAGAAACAATTTCCGTTCAAGCGCGTGAACACGGCCTACTTTGACCTTTCAGTATTTTTCCATCCTCTCGGTGAGAGGATATTTGAATTTTTGCAGTGAGAATTTTTGGCGTCGATGCCATCGACGTGAAAAAAAAAGAGGAGATTTCGGGCGATTGAACGATTTCGTGGAGAATTTCTTTGACCCTAGACACCGACATCACCCCGTATAGCGCGGCGGCGGTGGGTGAAATGGGTGGTGGCTACACATTCTCGCGCTGACATGACATCGTGATCGATATCTGAATTGAGGTAAGGGAAACTGTTTTCGGGGAAAACTGAAGCGATTACGGCCGGGAAGAACCCGATAAGAGGAAGTTTTAATTAAATAAAAACATTGGGCTGGGAATCGACTATTAATTGGAAAGTAAACGGTCGGATGTATACGACAATTTTATTTTTTATCGTGTGCTAGATTAATTAGGAATTAACTTAGAACTATTTGATTGACATCCAACGCTGAACAAAAATATCTGGGTGGTAGAGTGGAATTTCGAGGAAAGAAAAGTTACTTGTAATAAATACTTTTACTTTCTTATACGTAGTATAAGGAAGTATGTTTAAAGATGTTCACGTTTTTAAGGGATCATCACAGTGTGACGGGTCGAAAAATAACTGATTTTTGCGATTTTATTTTTGACGATTAAAATATGCTAATCAATCTGATTTTTTTGTGTCATATCAAAACACTCACGAAGAACAGGAAATAAATTTTTAAAACGTTTATTCACATTTTTGATAACATTTTTTCAACGGACGAAAATGTCTTCGAAAAAAAGGAGTCCTCACGGTGTACACGATTGTAGCCGCAAATCTCATCTGAAACGAAATCTGGAAAAAGGTTATTAATCAGTATGAAAACCATTATCTTGCTATGGAGGTTTTTTTTAACATCAAAAGTGACAAAATGGCGGCGATTTGAAAAAAAGAATCGAATTCAACCTATTTTTCTGACAGTTTTTTCGTTATGAAAAATAGAAAGATTTCGATAAATATAAAAAGCTTCCATAGCAAGATAAAGAGTAACGTAAAGAATGTTGAGTTAAAATTTGAAATCGATAGCTTGAGAACTCTTCCTTTGAGAGTGTACACCGTTTTGAAAAACTACATTTCGAGAAAAACGCGTTCAAAGTTTCGAGGGCAGAATTTAGCTGCTTGATAAGAAAGGCTGTAGTGACCAAAATAATTCGAATTTCACCCCAAAATTTGAACAGCATGTTTATAACCATCTATACTATCTGATAATACGGAAAAAAAATTCGAAAATTTGAAAATTTTACACTGTGATAATCCCTTAAGTCAATTGATATCAAAAAAGTTGTGTTTGTAATATGTGTGTGTATGTGTGTGTGTGTGTGTGTTTATTTGACCACGAAATCGACCAAACAACTAAAGATATTAATACTGAACTACTAGAGATCTGATTAGATTTTCGGTGAAATCAGTAGAACAGAAGTAGCCGTTGACTTCAGACAAAAATGAAATTTCTACATATTTTGTCAATTATATAACATATTAAACAAATTTTCAATTAATATAAAGGTAGTCAATTGAAAAAAGAATATATAAAAAAGTTTGTCGAAATTTCTAACCTGAAGTAAGTCTTTTACTATTATCGAAAATTAGCTTTTTGTAAATATCTGCTAGGGCTTACCTTCTAAACAATACAGGGTCCTGCAGTAGTGTGTCATGCTTCCATAGCTCCTTTACAAATTAAGTTTGGAATTACATTCATATGGCAACTCATACTGTATTTCAGGCTTTATCTCCGGAAAGTATTTATAGCAATGGCAAAGTTGCGGGAGTATCGGAAGTAGATACCAACTCTGTTATTTTAAATGAAACACGCTATATATTAAAGTACATTTCAATTCCTTATTAAATATAAATCGTATGTTGTTAGGCATACATTGGATATAAGTTTGTAGTTGGAAAGTTTCGAAATTACATGATGTTTTTTCGTAAACAATTACATTTGCAATTTCTCCGAAATTTGGAAATTACTGCGAAACGGTCAAAGTTTAAGCTTAAGCGTGAAAGAGCGTACGTTTCTTATTAGAAAATTCTTGTTTTAAATTACAGGGTTATTAAATAAGGATCTGTAATTTTCGAACTCTAAAATCATGGATAACTTGATTTTATTTTCTTATACTATGTATAAGGAAATATTCTGATGATGAAAATTTTCGACCTCGAGATTTTTGCAGATGTCCATGTTTTGAAGTCCCCCGATACCGAAAAAGTGGTTTTTAAGAAATGTCTCTCTCTCTCTCTCTCTCTCTCTCTCTCTCTCTCTGTGTGTGTGTGTGTGTGTCAATGTGTGTGTGACCACTATAGCAGTCGAACGGCTAGAGCTAACAATTCCAAATTTTGTATTTACGAGTAAAATCTCTTTCTTGAGATCTTATTAGATTTTCAGTAAAATCGGCAGACCGGAAGTTGTAGTTTCCTCCAGTGAAGTAATCCAATTTTGCCAATATGTCATCAACTAATAAGTTTAAATAAACTTATAGAGAATTCAAATGTACCCAAAATTAAATTTGAGAAGAATTTTATTATGAAAGTTTTTCGAAATTCCCACCGGAAGTAGGTCTTTCATTTTTATCGTAAATCATTTGTTTGCGAATATTTCGCAAGTCTAGCTTTCTAGGCAAGTACATTACGTGTATAAAAGTACAGTAATGTCCGGTTATAGCGAACTCCAAGGGACCGGCAAAAAAGGTTCGTTATAACCGAAGTTCATTATAAGTGATGATTTTGAAAAAACACCACTATTTTGAGGGAGTCAATTTTTATTCTTTTTTCATATAACAAAATACATTACAAACATTACATGTCTGAAACAACTTGAAAATATTAATTATGTACTAAAAAAACGTATTTATTTTAGTTTGTTTTTTTTTGGCAAGATTAATCTCTCTGATGTGCACTTCCACTTCGCTTAGCTTATTAAGAATATGTTGCGGAGTATTCCGCGTTTGAAGAAAATGACGAACGACTTCAATATTTTGGATTGCATTTGAAGTGGTTGGAACTAGTGGTACTTCGTTATTTTTGGTTTCCTCCTCTTCGTTCTCATCTTCTTCGTTCTCATCGTCAGTCTGATTAGCTGCAGAAGACACAGAAGCTACAATGGCATCATCATCCAAAAATTCCACATTACAAGGTTGTCATCAACGTGAACGTATTCATTAAAATCATATTCACCAAGAGTGAGTTCATCTTGAACATCGTTAACACTTTCTTCTTGATTTTTTGTGAACCATTCGACTAATGGTAGATTGTCATCTGAGTCAAATTCATCCTCACGCCTGATAAATCCGCCGTGTCGAAAACAATTAGCGATTGTCTGCTTTGACACTTTTTGCCATGCCATATGGATGAAGTTAATTGCATCCAAGAGACTCACAGTGAAGTTAGTTTGATCATTATCAATAGAATTTATAGTTTTCGAGAGTAGGAACCGTCGGTAATTGCTTTTTAAGCTATGGATAACACCCTGGTCCATGGGCTGCAATTTCGAACTTGTATTCGCAGGCATAAACACCAACTTAATGCACTCCAAATTTTTTACATACGGATGAGCCGGGCAATTGTCCACTAGTAATAAGATTTTTCGTTTCTTACGACGTAATTCATCATCCCATTCTCGTAGTTCGTTTGTAAAAATTTCGGAGGTCATCCAAGCTCTTCTGTTACATTTATAATTGACTGGTAATCGTACCACATTTTTGAAACATCGGGGGTTTTTGGCCTTTCCGATCACCAATAATTTTCTTTTCTCTGTCCCCAATAAATTTTCAACAACCAAGACGGTAATTCTTTCTCTAGATAACTTTCCGCCTGTACAGGTCTCCCCTTTGAATCTTAATGTCTTGTCTGGTGTGAGCTTATAAAACAACCCCGTTTCATCGCCGTTAAAAATGTCCTCATCTCCAAAGTTTTCTTTAATTATTGGCCACTTATTTTCCATCCAGTCATTCACAACATCCATATTAACTGAGGCTGCCTCTCCAACAATTTTTCCGCTGCTGATGTTGTGTCTTCGTTTAAACCTTTCGATCCAACTTCTACTAAATTTTAATTCAGGATCTTCCAACAATTTACTCCCAAGACCTTCAGCTTTAGATTGCAACACGGCACCGCTTATAGTTACATTTTTACTTCTTTGCTGAGAAAACCATTTCAAAAGTCCTTCATCAACTTCGTGCTTAGTAGGTTTTTTGATTTTTTTCACATTTGAGTTTCGTACTTGTTCGAAACTCTTCAATATGGTTTGCCTTTGCTTCCAAATTGTAGCAACCTACAATGAAGTTTTTGTTTAATACATACATGCATTATCCTGAATTTAGTTTTTTATTACCGTTGATTTACTTAGTTCTATTCCAGTACAAATTTCGCTTTGTTTGACACCTCGTTGCAATCGTTTCACAATATCATGTTTACTTTTCAATGTAAAAGATTTACGTTTTTTCTTCGCAACTGCGTCACTCATGGTCTTAAAATCACGTTTGAGAATCAGCGTAAGCACAGATTGATGACTCGACGTCGACTGCTTGCACAAACTGCTAGAATCGACTACTGCATTTTTGGCGAGATACTCGGGGAAGTCCCTTGTTTTCTAAATATAAGTTCGTTATAACCGAAAACTTTTTACATACAAAATGGAAAATAAGGTTCGTTATATCCGAAAGTTTGTTATAAGCGGGTTCGTTATATGCGAAAACAATTAACACGTTTCTTATGGAACCTTGGTTCGTACTTTTCAAACTGGTTCGTTATAACCGAAAGTTTGCTATAACCGGGTTCGTAATATCCGGACATTACTGTATTTAGAACATAATATTCAATACCTTTTCTCTAAAAAAATTCCGAATTCGGACCGGAAGTACCACTTTTATTCTTACCGCATAGCAATTGTTACCGGCGTAATAATTCACACTCCGATTCACAATTAAAGAGAGGAGATGGCTTTAATAATTTACTCTTTATTGAAACAAAATGAATCTTTTTAAACACCGTAGATAATGTGTGTCAATTTTGTCAAAATTGACACAACTCGACTAACCGTCTCTGTTTTTTTTTATGTCATGTCAAAAATGACAGAACTAGAAAAAATACATGACAGTAATTTTAACATGAACTTCAAACACCTGCAAACGCGTCGTAGTGATATGTATTGGTAACAAATGGCCACCCCTCGGATAGACGCCGTTTGCAGGGTGTTTGGAAAAAAAAATTATAATCAAAATTAACTTAACAATTTACTATGGGAAAATTGTCTGTCTTATAAGACTATAGAGGTTTAGGACGCACTCGTGAAAAAAAAAATGGTTTTCGCACTCGCGGCTTGTTCATTTGTTACGCATTAACAATGGTCGCTTCCAGATGCTCCGGATGGACATCAGGCTCTGGGTGGTGTTCTTGTTCCTGAGGAGCAGTAGGCTGGTGGGCTGGATTGGCTGGTCTCATGGGCCGTACCTGGTCAAGGTGGTATTTTGTTCGCTGAGCGCCTGGACGTTGGACCCATATTGCTGTTGGGCCAGCGTTCCCCACCACAGGGTACGGTCCCATCCACTTCTCGGCGAAGTGTTTGCCCGTCGGATGGTGTGCCTTCACCATCACAAACTCACCGGGTCGGAATATTACGGGCAACGGCGCGTCGAGTTGTGCGTACCGGTGCTCGCGATATCGTAACTCATTGGCGTGTACCTGTTGTATCCTCTGGTCGGCAGGTACTGGGCGCCCTTGTGACGGATCTCGCCATTCTCCGGGTCTGTGAATATCGAACCCGAATAGAGCTTTGGCCGGAGAATAACCCGTGGCAGCGTTTTTTCGGCATCGCAGGTTGAAGAGAACTTGATCCAACTTCTCATCCCATTGCTTGGGGTTTGCATCAACTAGTAAGATTCGGAGACCCTTCTTAAGTTCCTGATTCCTTCTCTCGACCGGGTTGGCTCTAGGATGGTAGATGGGTGTGGTCCAATGCATGCACTGCCACTTTCGAAGAGCCAAGTCCCATGCTACCGAGATGAACTGTCGACCATTGTCAGTCAATATGGCCTTTGGAAAACCAAACCTTTGAAACACTCGGGTTAAGTAATCAATGATTGTAGTACTGGGAGCGCTTCTCACCGCGCAAGCTTCCGTCCAACGAGAGTATAAATCGGTAACTACTATACCAAATCTGTTCTTCTTCCTAGACTGGATTAACGGACCGATGATATCGACAGAAACTACCTCAAACGGCTGTTTCGGTGAATGTGGTCGTAGTGGAGCTTGAAACTGTGGCGGTCCTCTTTTAAACGCATTACAGATCCGACAGGCCCTGACATGTTTCGCTACGTCGGTTTGAGCGGTGCTCCAGAAAAAACGTTCTCTAATCGCTCGGTAAGTCTCTTCCGCTCCAGGATGACCTGCGGTAAAATGATCATGATACTGGTTTAACACTCGCTCGCGGATCGTAGGCGGTATCCATATCAACCATTTATCATCCAGACGATATCTTACAAAACCATCCTTCAATGCCACATTCGGATGTTCAGATATTGCAGAATTTCGGGCCAAATTGCCCACCATCTCTAAGACCTGTGGGTCCTCCTGTTGCGCGTCTAAGATAGCATCAATCAAAGGCTCATCGACCTCAACAACAAACAAGTCATTTGTGATTTCAGTTTCGGAGTTGCTGGAGGCTTCGTTGGGAAGTAACCGCTCGATGTCACCCAACTCAGCGGGCACTCTGTCATTCCCAGGACTTCGAGAAAGCGCGTCTGGCAATTCATTTTCTCTACCAGGAATGTGTTCGATGCTGTAGGAAAATTCTTGTAACAATAATGACCATCGCATTAACTTGGACTTGGTCTCCTTAAATTGCTGAAGCCAAGTCAGTGCTTTGTTATCAGTCCTTAATATGAATGGCCTATCCTCCAAGTAGGGACGATAACGTTTAATAGCCCAGATAACCGCCAAGCATTCCTGCTCATTACAGTGGTATCTTTGTTCGGCTTTATTGAATCTTAGACTGGCATAACTTACTACATTTCTAAGGCCCTTGTTCTCCTGGTAGAGGACAGCGGACGCACCTATTGCGCTGGCATCAGTCTGCAGAAAAAATTGCTCCTTAAAGTTTGGTCGATGCAAATATAAAGGCTTGGTAGCCGCCTCCTTTATTGCTTGAAACGCACTCATCGCTTCTGTAGTCCATTTGTAAGACTGGTTCGTGGCTAGAAGATCCGTGAGGGGAGCCATTATCCTGGAACAATCCTGGATGTAATCCCGTAACCAGTTTATCAAACCAAGAAACCTTCGTAGACTCTTCCGAGTGCGAGGGGGTTCGGTAGCCTGGATTGCTTCAATATGTCCGGTCTGGGGATGGTTCCCATCCATGGTCACCACGTGTCCTAGATAGTCCAATGTTTGACTTGCGAAATGACACTTACTCTGGTTCAACCTCAGACCATGTTGAGCCAGTCTCTCAAAAACTAACCGTAGGTGCCGTTGATGCTGCTCCATGTTCTCTGAATACACGATTATGTCATCGAGATACGCTATGGCAAACTCACGAAGATACCCAACTAGAACATCCTGCACCATCAGCTTCTGGAAGGTCGTCGGAGCTCCCTTAAGACCAAACGGCATGACATTAAATTCATAAGATGCTCCATCCGGAGTAGTAAATGCCGTATACTGCTTGGACGCTTCCTCCAACTCAATTTGCCAATACCCATTCCGCAAATCAAGCGTGGAGAAAACCTTGGATGTTCCTAGGTCCTTGAGCGACTCTTGTACAGGAGGTAAAGAACTGACCTCGTCCTTCGTTCGACTATTCAGTCTTCGATAGTCAACGCAAAATCTCGGGTCGCCGTTCTTTTTATTTACAATTACAATTGGTGAATTGTAGTTACTATGACTAGGGCGAATAACATTCGCCGCGAGCATTTTCTCTATCTGTTCACCAATCACACGCTTCTTGTCCGGCGAATATCGGTAGGTAGACACCCTTACTGGTGTGTCATCGGAAAGTCGGATAACATGTTTTGTGGTGGCGGTTGTAGTAATGACCTCCCCTTCCTCGAACAATTCCCCAAAGTCATTTAGGGTTTTCTGGAAAATCTCCCTGTCCACTATTGTCCAAGGTGTATTGCCCATGTCGACCTGGATATTTCTGGTGGGGTGTTTCCTAGTACTGTTGGTGTTGAAATGTAATGTTTCTCTTCTTTCTTTGCCCACATGCATGCACCTACGTGCCATGTCGATTACCACCTTATTTTCTGTGAGCCATGGACATCCCAAGATAATGGCGGCACGCATGTTTGATATCAACGTTGCGTTGCATGTGAATGTATAACCACGAGCTGTGGCCTTCAATGTGCCTTCATGATGAGCTTGGAAGGCAATACCCTCTCGGATCCAGGTGAATGTTATTGGGCGAGTTTCTCTAGCTACTCCAGTCATATACTCAGATCTCATGAGGTTCCTGGTAGCAGCTGTGTCGATCAATGCTACCACCTCTTGTCCGTTCACCTGAAGCCGTATTGAAGGCAAAGCTACCTCGTCGTCGTTTGTTATTAGGGCCGTTCCTGTTACTGCTTCGGGACGGCCCCTTGCTCTTCCCCCTGTCTTTGTTGAGGTTGTGGATGACGTTCCTTGAACTCTCGCGGTTGTTTTGGGCAATCTCTATTCAGGTGCCTTTCCGGACAAAACCAACATCTTGGTAGAGAACGACCCTCGGCTAAAGATCGTGTCACTTGCCTGGTCTCTTGGTTTGGCGTCGTTGTGGGCCTTCTTCTAGACCGTTTTTCCCATATTTTATCTGCATCATTGAGTCTTGACCAACGTGAGCACTGTTGTTCCATCTCCTTCATTGTCTTTGGTATTACTTGGAATAACTGTAAATTGGACTCTTTGTTCATCCGATCAATGATGTGCAGAATCAGTTCCTCTTCAGGCCAGTTTGGCTTTAACCTGTGGCACAACTGCTTAAGGCGGTATACGAATTTGTCAGGTGACTCGCTTGTACTCTGCCTTGTGGCATACACTGCTACTTCTAATGCTGTCTTACGCTGATGGCTGAGAAATTCATCCTTAAATCTCCGTACAAAGTCTTCAGTAGATAAAAAACTTCCCATATAATAGGAAAACCAGTCCGCAGCTTCTCCCTCTAAATGTGGAAGTACGGCTTCGTCTATATCCTCTGGTACCTCCAACTCCAAATGCTGTAGGTAACCCTCCAGTCTTTCGATAAATAACACTGGGTCTTCCGTTATTCGTCCATGGTAAGGACGTGGTGGTGGTCGGTTCGTCGGCGCTAATGCTGGCGCGACAGTTAACTGTCTTAGTGCCTCAGCAAGTGTCGCCACGGCTTCACCATTAACCACTGTCTCTGCAACAGGCGGTGGCACTGTCGGCTTATCAACCTTCTCAGGTGTAGTCCCCTTCTTTGGTGAATAATTAGCCAACATTTCCCGTGTTACCCGTTCGGCGATTTGTTCCATGAGAGAAACATTATTTATGACAGGCGAGAATGAGCGTTCGGAAACGCTAGACTGTCTTTTCTTCGAGGATCTTTTCGGAGCCATCTTCACCTGGGTTCGTCAATGCTTTCTGCACTGAGAATTTCTGTACGTCTAATACAGAAAAATTCTGCCACACGATGGCGCGCCAAATTGTTACCGGCGTAATAATTCACACTCCGATTCACAATTAAAGAGAGGAGATGGCTTTAATAATTTACTCTTTATTGAAACAAAATGAATCTTTTTAAACACCGTAGATAATGTGTGTCAATTTTGTCAAAATTGACACAACTCGACTAACCGTCTCTGTTTTTTTTTATGTCATGTCAAAAATGACAGAACTAGAAAAAATACATGACAGTAATTTTAACATGAACTTCAAACACCTGCAAACGCGTCGTAGTGATATGTATTGGTAACACGAGTTTTTGCAAATATGCATTCTAGATATATTTATCGGTACAAAAGCATTTAGCGGTGGATTTGCAATATTTTTTGTGTACATGAAATTTCAAAATTCGGACCGGAAGTAACACTTTTACACTTAGCAAGTAGCACTTTTTTTCGAATGTATTGCAAAATATGCATTCTATAGAGGTTTATTAAGAGAATGGAAGTACTTTGAATAGAATTTTGAATAATTTTTGTATAAAAAAAATTCTTAAAATTTTATAATTTAAAACGCTCATACGTATAAGAAAGTCGTGTGGTGGCCACACCTCATTAAATAGAATGGTATAGCAATTTTTACATAACTGGAAGTAAAATTTAATTGTATTTCGATTTTATAGGGGCATCATTGTTTCTATCTTTCGCGATGTTGGAGTTTGGGTTTTTCAGTTTTTCTCAATAGATACCTATTGCGAAGCACCAACCACCTTCCCCAACAATACACAATAGGACCACTTGAAACAAATAAACCAAACCGTCTGGGAGATAGGTACTTAAGTTGTTTGATAAATAAACGGCATCTTTAAAGTAGGCTTGCAAAACTATTGTACAGATGAACCATTTCTTTTCGTAAGGTAGGTAGGTTAAAAATATACATGGTTAGGCATTTACTTTTTTTTGATTGAGAGTAAAATAAAGCAAGAGCAAAATAATAGAAAGTGTAATTAAATATAAATACGTATGAACTTGCAATTGCTACATAATAATATGCATATAATTTTACAAGCTAGAAAAAAGAACGATTATTTTCAAATATCGAATGAAATATTAAAATTTTTGAAGAACATTTGCTAATATAGTCAAGAGAAAAGTTTTCGATATAAAACGATGATATTCCTTTTATATGCGTCATAAAATTTTAATGCTGCTGTAAGTTTAATTCGACTTTTGGGAAATATAGTCTTAATTTCATTTTGTTTTAACTGTAATTCTTTAAACTTTTTATGGCTCTTTATTACTGACCTTTCCTAATAAATCTCCATTATCTTAGTCATAAAACAACGCCCCTCTACCTCGGAAAACATATTTTTCACTCGCTAATTTAATTATATTTACTGCTTTAAATTGTCCTCCTGCCAACTCTAAAAACTTCGTTCTCATTTTGGAGTAACAACAGCTTGTGCTAACGGCACTATGCAAAATTACGTATATCGCATTATACATCATACAAATATTAATATTTACTATACGCAAGTGTGGTGCGCTTATATTAACGAGACCATCTTTACTATGCATATCAATGAAAATATATAGAGTATGAAGTATTTCCATATGGATTCACATTTCGGACAAATATTAGTGTCATTTAGTGAGCAAAAATTCGATGCAGGAAGAATCGGAATGGAGATGTATCTTTTACTTACTTATACGTAGTATAAGGAACTATTATGATCATGAACATTTTCGACCGTTTTTAAAAAAGTACAAGTGTGTGTGTGAGCATCATAGCGGCCAAATGGTAAAAGATGGCTCTCTTCTACCATATTCTAGACTTTCTGTCGCTGACGTAGTACATGAGTGCAGTTGATTTACGACTCGTTTACCGGTACGTTTTTTGTCCTCGCCCGGAGGTCTGCTTCTTTTGTGGGCGTGTTTCGTTACAATAACAATAAAAAAAACTTTGCATTTAGGGATGTAATTTTGCTCGGGAGATATGATTAGATTTTTAGTGATAACGGTAGACCGGAAGTACTAGTTTACTTGACGCAAATTATGCGTTCTGTATGGCTTTATTATACGTACAAAAGCATTTAGATCTGGTTTGAAACAATTTTTGTACAAAAGAAATTTCAAAGTTCGAATCGGAAGTAACACTTTTACTTTTATCGACTAGCAGTTTTTTGCAAATATCTGGCTAATCATGCATACTATACAAATTTATTAGTATAATACCTACATGCAATAACATAGAATACAGTTAGAAAACATACACTGATTGGAACTTCATGTGTTTGAGGTGTGCATGTGGTATGGTTGAAAATAAAACAATACATTATAAACGAATCTTGGTTTCTAGAGCAATAATTCGAAGCTTCGTATAAATATGTACCTAAATAGAAACACATGAAGATGAAAGTAAATATATTTCTTCATGTGCCACTGGCATTGAATATATACATGCAGTTAAGAGACTTGATAGTAGTTACTAATATTAACAATAAACCAGTATTGCTATTGCGAAAATATATTACCACTGCCCAATGAGACAAGGGCGTGTTTCGTACACTTCGCAATGGTAAATTCTTATATTAATCGTATATAACAAGTAAGCATTGATATACTTGTGTGTATAAAATATTCCGTAATTCGTTTAATTGCTATAATTAGTGTTTATCGTTTTAATTGTATTGAATCCAGTTTTACAACAATATGTATAATACAGGTGTCCCACCGGAACAGAAACGCATACATAATGTTTGAAAATGCTTAATTATAACAAAAGCTCCGGTACATATATGAAGTTTGTTTCCTATGGGGAACATATCTGTTATAAATTTAAATGCCCCATATTAACCCCTCTGTACGAAATGGCTTTTCGTTTACTGCCATGGGGAATCGGGATCGAGTGATATTTCAATTTCAAAGTAATTAATTATCTATCTCAACGATATCCCATTTGTTTGATTTTACTACAAGCTGATATAACACGTTTATTTATGCATCAAAATATACGGATGTAAGGCAATTGTTAACAGATATCTGAATTAGATAGGTATTATCTTTAATTCTTGACCTCAGATCTTAGAAAATGATGTTTAATATTATATGAATATCTTTAAAACATATATATTCCTTGTGATAATAAACTTAGTGGCAGGCCTCTTTCTATCGTTGTCGAATTGTAGAAGTTAAATCGTATAACAGATATGTATCCTCTTTAAACACGAGTTTGGTCTACTTCGGTATTTTCATCGTAATTAATTGTTTTCTGGGACAACCCATCTACAGTTTCGTCTATTTCTGTTCTTCAAAGTACTAGTTTAATATTCTTCAGATTGAAACTTTTCTAGAATACTTAATTTCAGTGATTGGTATTTGCTATTTTCGAACAACTTTTTACTTTCTTATACACAGCATAAGGAAGTATTGTGGTGACACCATAAAAGTAGTTTTTGAAAAATGTCTCTCTCTCTGTGTGTATGTGTGCCTATCTCTCTCTGATGTGTGTGTCTGTTACCAGGATAGCGACCAACCGGCTATAGCTATTAATATCAAACTTTATATTTCCTAATATAATCTTCCTGTTGATGTGTGATTAGATTTTATCAATATCTCTTCAAATACTAAGTTTAGGCAAATTTTTAAGGAATACAAAGGTTGTCAAAATTGAATTTGAGAAAAGTGTTATAAAATTCCTGAAATAAGCTCGAGTTTTAAATATAGAAAAATTACGTGTCAAAATATATACCGTATGTGTCAATTTTCATTAGGTACAGGGATTCAATGTTTACGTGCGATTTATACGTATACAAGTAATGCGTGGCAACATGGCACCCCTACTGTCCGTCACCAATCCCGGCAACAATCGACATCACAACGATTTTCTCCGATCTTCCCAGTTCTACATTCAATGTTTAGCTGCGAACAGGTTGCGATCTATTCTGCAATAAAAGCCGTCTTATTACTGAAACGGGAAACATCAAATGGTCGCCGCGATCTCCTGATCTAGAATTACGCTTTTGTTTGTGTCATGCAGCGTGAACGCAGCTTAATAATTCTCTGCATTTACTGAAAGGAAAAAGTATAACAAATCCTTACAACTCGTCAATATTATTTCTGAACGCATTACAAACACCCAAGCCGGTGGTCGAATAGTTACTGCTAACCACGCTAACTTGTATTTACGAACGTGCATCGGTCGTGCTGGCATTGGAAAGGAAAGAAGGGATACTATGTTGCCACGTACTGTATGGATTAATCGCCTATGGCTAATGAAATTTGACACATGCTGTATACCAAATCTACTACATTGCCACATTTATAAATTTCATATTCTTGGTTTTTCTTCCTTCATTCAAGTTTTTCATATCACTTCACTGTTTCAACTTGTGGGTAGTGTTTTTTCTGGTGTGTTGAATAAATAAATAAATACTCTTACTAGCTTTCTAAGATGTGTAAGGCCAAACATTTTTCTTAATAATTACTATTTCAAATTTTAAGTCGCATGTGTACATACACATTTAGTGTTCATACTTCTCAAAATTAATAATGAGGTACTCTAATTCTAAACTCATTCATCTTTCTTCTTTACATACTGTGTCGTAGCTTACGCACAATGTTTCGTCTCTTGACGAAACATTGTGCGTAAGTAGAAAGTAGTAATAATTGTTCTATATGACAGTAGAACTCACTTGAGTATACAGAATGCTGTTTGGGTTTGATTACAATTAACTGTCAATGGGAATGTTACTTGAGAAATTGTCAATAGATGACGCCAACAAATTTGTTGGATGAATTTTTATCAATTTCTCCTATTTCCTAAAAAAAGCAGTTTTTTGGGAATATTTCGCAGACACATATATTAAGAGTGTGCAGTTACTTAGAGTATGATTTTGAATAATTTTTATATGTAAAGGAATTGCAAATTCGGACTGGAAGTTGCTTTTACTCTTATCTAATAATAGTCTTTTACAAATATGCGAGCGAGATATTTGAATATATATTTGAACTGCAAGAAACTGTTATTTGAGATCTTGGATGCAGATAGAATATGAACAAATAAGATGACAAGTTCCTATAAAAAAAATTCCTACAAGACCCTTCTACGGAGATATGCGTATCTGAAGGACGCCGCTAGGAATCGGTTTTTATTGAATTTCTTTTAAAGTAATTAATATAATTTAATAAAAATTTAATGTGATGGACACTAGTAAAGACCTCTTAAAATAATGTCCTTGAAGCATATTTAGCTTTTGTAGTTTATCAGGAGCGGGCTAATCCTTACAACTTAATGCCTAAATTTTTAACACCCTGCATGATAAAAACTTTATAAATATTAAACTGGATAGCTTGAACCATAGATTTTAAAAAAGGTACTCTTGCTTATTGTCGTTTAAATGAACCGTTTACGAGGAAAAGTTTGAAAAAAATGTGCGTTTTAGTTTTTATCATCACCAAGCACCAAAAAAACCTACTGCTGTTGCCACGTTACTATGGCACGAAATAAATAAAATATCCGGCATTTTAGAACTTGTCATCACATTGTTGACACATTGAATTTACTCGAAGTATAATACACGTTTATTAAGTATGCAGATATGCATCTGATGTATGGTCTTGCGTCTTGCAATGCTTTAGAAGTCAGAAGATTATATCAGAAAGATTTCCTAATCGTGCTCTACCAAACCATAAGACATTTCAACGTGTTGACCAACGTCTAAGGGAGAATGGTGGGCGATTCCATTTAATATATATTATTGATTATCTTCATAATTTTAGGACACTTTGGAAAAAGTAGTACTGATGCTGGTGTGAGAAGAACCGTACTTATGCCGCGATTAGAGGAACATATTTTAAATGCTGTGGATGACAATCCATCAACGAGCACTCGACAATTATCAGCACAGTTTAATATATCGAAAACAATAGTACATGAAGTTCTTCATGAACAGCTGTTATATCCAGATCATTTACAAAAAATGATAGGTAGAGGAGGACCAATTGCCTGGCCTCCTCGATCTCCTGACTTAACGCCGTTGAATTTTTACCTGTGGGGACACCTCAAAAAAATGGTGTATTCCACTCCGATCGACACTAGGGAGGAACTTCTACAGAGAATCACGTTTCATTGTGATGTGATAAGAAACACGGCTCGGTTATTGTTGCGGGTAGAACAGTCCTTAATTCATCGTGCCCATGTTGAATCCTCTTATGAAGTTTTTCAATAACTCCGTTAAGGTGCCTCCGGAGACTCCACTGCGTTTATATTTATATTAATTACTTTAAAAGAAATTCAATAAAAACCGATTTCCAGCGGCGTCCTTCAGCGACGCATATCTCCGTAAGAGGGGCATGTAGGAAAAATTTTTATAGGAACTTGTCATCTTCTTTGTTCATGTCTATCTGCATCCAAGAGATTTCCCACATTTTCCCGGACACGCTGTATACAGACTTACAGTGTACATAAGTATTTAGAACTCGCTTTGAAACACTTTTTTTAAAAAAAATCCAAAATTGAGATCGGAAATAACAGTTTTATTCCCATGTTTATTTTATTAATAAAATATACATATTTAAAACTTAATGTGAAGCAACTTTTGTATAATAAATTACGTATAAGAAAGTCGTGTGATGCCCACACCGCATTTGTTTGATTAGTCACCAAAAAAAGAAATTTTAGGAAGTTTGAAATTTGAATATAGAATTTGAAACTTATAATACACTTCCTGAACGAGATTTACGATCATATTTTATATTTAAATTAACTCAACCCTTCTTCGACAAAAAATTCCAACGTATACTCATCTTTCGTAGCATATAACAGCAACAAACAAAATTCTTTCTAAACTGTAAAAATGCTACACAAAAATACTAAATACCTAATCACAAAATATCTAAATATTACCTTTTGTGTAATTAAGAAAATCATATTTAGTATTGCTTACAATAGCGGCTATAAAAATGTTACAATTGACAATATCTTAGGTAAAAAATGTAAAGACAATACCATAGCATTAATTTACCCAAAGGTTAGAAGCACTTATTCCTAAATCATGTTCATGCCTCACTTATATCATATAACGATACTAATATTTAATGTCCTGAATATTATTAAATTTGTTCCAAATTCAATATAATTATGTATGTTGTCCACCATTTCTTTTCAAATGCGGTACATTAACCGTCATTAAATATAACAGAAAATTTTGGGCTATAAGAATTTACATTTCGCGCCGAATAACTCTTAATGACAAAATCCCTGTACGAAATCGTGACTTTCGCTCGACACTCGGAACACAAAAGAATAGAATGAAAAACTCACACGGCATTATAACTCACTACGTTCGCAGCGGAAAATTTCACAACTGTGAGCCAAATTGCTATTTTCATTACTAAATGCGCTCGTGAAATAGTAGACTGAATAGATATCGAGTTCCGGCATAACAGCGCGAAGAACATAAGAAATAAAAGAAGGATAATTTACACGTCTCTCGGAAATTCAACGTAAATAATATGATAATGAAATGATAGTTAATATAGAAAGAAGTATTTTCAGGATTGACTTCGTACATTTCATATTTATAAGCCAATAGATTCGTTGGTCATTATATAATTTCTGATTGTTGTATACCTAATGTTTGTACAACCCCATAGCTGTATGCTGTATGTTCATACAGGCTTTAAAGTTTGCTTATAAAGCAACAACTTGTTATGTAGAGACATAGTAGAATTTCTCCTAAGCATACTATACATCTTTCTATATTTATACCTAGTTCTTCCCTTTTTTCTTGACATGGGCTTTCCAACGCAGCTTTGCATCAAGTGTAATACCTATGTAATTTTTATTGAAACATGTCAAGATTAAATTCAAGTAAATATTTTCATTTTCAGTTAGTTAAAGAAAGTATATATTTGACCGTAATAACATTTGCATTCAAATAATGAAAGCATACTACTATTAAAAGCACATCTAGTTTTTTACATAGACAACTTTGCAGTTATTTGATTTAATCACATTTTAGAAGATGTACGAGGTAGGCGCCATAAATTCTCGGGCTGTTATACAAAAAAGAAACTTGGAACAATATAAGAATTTTTATTTTTCAATGTAATCTCCCCTAACTTCTATACATTTATTACAACGATTAATTAATAATTCGATACCTTTCTAAAAATAATCTGAAATTTTTCCGTCAAAATGTTCTATAACAGCTGAATTTGTTTATTTTACATATCATTACAAGGAATATATGGGGGTTATTATTCATTTTCGTATGTAACCTTTTTAAACAACAAAATAGAAATTTTTATTGATTTCATGCAAAATATTATTTATTATAGTAAGTATTATATTAATATCATTTTCTAAAACTATTTATCAGATAGTTTTATGATATTTTTACTAATCAAAGTGACTTTTTTCTAATAATAAATCATATATTTATTACAAAGATTACTACTGAGACGACGATTAAGTACCAATACAACACGACAATATATTTAAAACATATTATATTAAACACACAGTGGTCGCACCCCAATGCGGGGGTTATTCACTTTTGTGATTGTAAGTTGATCTGCTATAATTAGTTTTACTCGGTTGTTAACGGTTTTCATCTAACTTCATAATAATTCTCATCTATATATGTATATATTTATAGTAATAATAAAAATATCGACCGTACTTAATAACAATAATAATATCAATATATTTTTTTAAATGTCATTTCTGACAGAAAATTCTAAATTTTTACATCATTCCCATTTTAATGTTTCTTTAAAGTGTTTCCACTAATATTTTGAATATATTTATGTCTTTGCCAGTGCTAACTCATTGATGTAAGTAACATTTTAATATCTTATGCTTCCTTTTTAACAAATTCATTACGATTTTTGATAGCACTCTCCCGATGAAGATAATAAACATTATCGAAATATAGAGAAGAATGAACGAATTGAGTTTTATTTAACTAGAATACACGGACCGATAACCCTGATAATTTATTATTGTTATGTATATATTATTATATTATTCTTGTTTTCCTCTTTCTTTCTCATTATGATAGGATGGTTGTTTCTAGCTGATTTATACAGATATTGCGTCTAATAATTACTTTAAAATAAACTGCAATGAAGTAGTCATGTGATTCTCACGAGAGTCTTCACAACTTGTATAGATATGTATATTGCATCATAATTTAAATGTAATGAGGAATGTAAATTAATGAATGAGTAGTAGCTGGCAACGGAAGTCTCGTTTCTACTGAATTATGGAATCAATAATGTTAGATTTTAGATTTACATAGTTTAGTCTTTCTCCCTCCTGTAGCCTCTTTAAAAGCACTACATATATTAAGATTTTCCAATTGTTAAGAAACACACATGTCAAGATAACACAAAATGTAATATACACTTTTTACTTGTTGAATATTAGCACTTAACCTTTGCATATTCACTTAAAAATAAATGAGTTTCTTCAAGACTTTTAGGATGAATAGTTACAAGTTCATTTTGAAAGTAAATGCAGAAATAACATCGGTAAAACAACGACAGGCTCAATTAAACAACTTATTCTGTTCGCCTTCTTTTTACATGTCGCCACTTTAAAGCAACAGCAGCCATATCTGATCCGTCGGTGAATGCAATTTGAACCAAGTCCGCGGCACCTGAATTACAAAACCGCAATAAAAACTTCAACGGTTTCATGAAGAACAGGGTGCAGATAACGACCTCAGATATCTTTACTGCGCTGATTTCATTGCCTGTAGATTACAAATTCTGCCCATTCGTTAAAGTGTCGAGTTTAATGGTAGACGTAAAAACGTTATCTCGTAAAAATGATTTATTTCGTGTTGTTCCTTAAATACGTATTTTCGTAACGACTATTCGCTATGTTTCATATTTATTTTTCAAAAATTAAAACATGCAGGATCTAGTTCGCTCAACAAAGTCAAAATTTAAATACCTCGCGATCATTTAAATTCTAAATTAGAGCAGGCTGTGAAATTTAAATTAAGTTGGTATATAAGTACTAATTTACAATTTGAATTGTCAAAGTGACGTTTCAAAATGTTAATTAATCAATAATTGACATTCTGGGCAACCTAATAAAAAAAATCCCGCCTGCTATAATTTAGAATTTAAATGATCGCCTAGTAGTATTAAGAGGGGCGTTTACCTATCGAAAATTAAGGCATCGCCGTTTCGCGTTTTTTAAACTCATTTTGTAATTTTAGAATCTCAAATTTGGGTTAGTGAAGCAAAAGGCATCAATTTATAATGTCAAGGCCCGTTTTTGTACTAATTTATTTTCGTAAAAAAGTTATGTGTCTTAGAAATAACCACAAAAATGCATGAATTTGATTAATGTCTACTAACTAAGGCATGTACACAAAAGAAAAAAATGAGGTGTGGCCACCACACGACTTTCTTATACGTATGAGCGTTTCAAATTATAGAATTTTAAGAATTATTTTACAAAAATTATTCAAAATCCTATTCTAAGTACTTCTATTCTCTTAATAAATCTCTATAGAATGCATACTTTGCAAGATAACAAAAAAGTGCTCCTCGCTGAGACTAGAAGTGCTACTTCCGGTCAGAATTTTGATATTTCATATAGACAAAAAATATTGCAAATCCAGTTCTAAATACTTTTGATAAATTTATATAGAATGCATAATTTACGACATATTTGCAAAAAATCGCTATTCGATAAGAGTAAAAGTGGTACTTCCGGTCTAATTTTTTTTATACAAAAGATATTGAAAACTATGTTTTAAATACTTTTATATCCGTAACGTACTTGCCTAAAAAGCATAACTTGCGAAATATTCGCAAAAAACTGATTTTCGATAAGAGTAAAAGACCTACTTCCGGTAGGAATTTCTGAAAACTTTATAATAAAATTATTCTCAATTTTCATTTTAAGTATATATGAATTCTTTATAAATTTGTTTAAACTTAGTAGTTGACGAAATATTGGCAAAATTCGATTTTTTCGCTGAAGTAAACTGCTACTTCCGGTCTACCGATTTTACTGAAAAAGTAATCAGATCTCAAGAGGGAGATTATACACGTAAATACTAAATTTGGAATTGATATCTACAGCGCTTTGGCCGCTATCGTGCTCACACACACACACAGAGAGAGAGAGAGAGAGAGAGAGAGAGAGAGAGAGAGAGAGAGATTTTTTAAAAACCACTTTTTCGGTATCAGGGGACTTCAAAACGTGGACATCTGCAAAAATCTCGAGGTCGAAAATTTTCATCATCACAATACTTCCTTATACTACGTATAAGAAAGTAAAAACGACCTCTACGGGCTAGCTGCACATTTGATGTACGATATAAATAAAAAATCAAATTTATGTACTTATTTTTAAAGATAAGAAACATTAAACAGTAAACCTTGTTACACACATTTCACACAAGATTTTACGCGTCGTCTATCCCCACTTTACGGTATCTCTACCCGTCGTAGCGAAGACGAAAATCTATCGGAAGAAATGCGAGTGACAGTTTAATTACAAAGTGTCACTGGCATTTAAATGTCATATATACCTATAATATTCGAGTGTATAATAATATAACAGTTATGGGCAAGCGAAAATTGGCTTATTATAAAACATCAACAACATCAACAGTTCCGTAAGTACTCATTCTTTATACATATGTTTCCCATCTATAGTATTCCTTAATCTATGAATACAACCGAAGCGCTGTGAAGGAAACCAAATATCGTGTAGCTTCACTTACTCACACCCCTTGCGTCTACCCGTCCCGCGAGTAATTTAAGTTACATAAGTTTCTATTTGTTGGTAAACGCCCGTCTTAAGGGGATATTAAAGCGGCCGAGAAAGCAAGATATCGAATTTATCAGTTTTTTTTACTATTGTTCAAGATAGAAATGTGAAATTTTCTGTACAACTCCAATATAGATATGAGTACACGGAAAGGTTGTCAGATTATGTAATTTTTTGTCACAACCATCTATTTTTTTTATTCCAAATTAGAGTAAAATGTACATGTGTTTCTCGGTCAAAATCTGAAATAATTAAATGAAATTGATCAAAACCGATGTAATTCCCGTGCAGACCAATGTTTTCTTGTGAGATATAGCTTTTTGAATTGCGGAAAAAAGTTTAATTTGAGTAATTAAATTAAGAAATTTCCGGAATGGTGCGGTACTGAATTATTTGTATTTTAGCAGCGCCTTCAACCGTATTTTTTCTCTGTTTTCGGGTGACGGAAAACAACACATTCATTTCAAATATATGAGAATGAGATGGCTTTGATTTGGCTCCTCCTACGGGCCAACACCTCCAAAAGCAATTATAGTCAATTCCCAAATACAAATCGACTTTAATATCCCCTTAAGGCAAATTCTTATCGTATAAGTTGGCATTTATTAGCGCTGGTAGATTGTGCATTTACGTTTGATTATGTATTGGTTAGTAAACAGCAAGATTAAAGTCTCTTTGGCCATTCCTACATAAATACGATTCAGTTTTAATTTACAAAATAATGTCCTTTAAAATCGATAACATATTTATACAAATGATGCAAATGTAATTATTAGGGTCAGGTGTACATTGTATAACTGGACTTAAATGAATAGTAATAGCGATGATATCACTATTACTACGTCCAATTTCGAATTGCATTTTTCATTTATGTCTAGCAATGCTTATAAATATCTTTGCCATCAATAACTATCTTGTACTAATGAATTAATTAATCCTTATGTTTACATCTATGTTGTAATAGTTTAGAGGTTTCCTTATAAAGTAATTTCAAAAATAAAAATAAAAATATAAAATCTATAAATAAAAAAAAGTTGCATTTTAAAGTAACAGGGGTCTGTAATTGGTTCACTGATCGGCCATTTGCATTTTAGCGAATTTCACATTTTAAAATTTGTGCCCCTGTATGAATAATTGATATAATTGTCAAATTTGACACTTTAATCACATAAGCGCAGATTAAAGAGCTTTCTAGCAATGATTTTGAATATTGTCGATATAATCATCTTTGATGTTATATGAATTTTAATCTGTCGATATTAATGCTATTTATAAAATATACGCCATTTTATTTTTAATAATATAAAAATAAAATGGTGTATATTTTATAAATTAGGTATTTAGGTACGACTCTGTCAGTAGATTAAATTGAAGGAACATGTTCCCAAATTGCCGATTTAATAATATTCAAATTTCTATATCGGAATGTGTAAATAAATTAGAAGCAGCCTTTATTAAAGTACTAATCGAAGATGAAACTGGATGTAGAAGCATTTACGTCAAGAATTATAAATAAATTATGTAAGTGGAAAATAAAACAAAACCACATATATTTAATTAGTGATGAAAAGCTTATGAGAAATATTACATCTGTATCCAGCCAAGAATAAAAGTAATTTAGAGGATCCTGTCCAGAGTGTGAAACAGAATTCCTTTTTTCATTTCCATATCTAGATATTGAGTTCCTAATAAGGATACCACCACAGCAAAGCCTGCTTACATGACACTGTACCTATCGGTTTACATATCAAGTTAACATTTGTATTCAATTCAAGGTAAGATTGATTAATTACACTATTGCGTGGGAGGAGTTAGTATTCATTTTCATTCAAATTATAATTATATAAAAACAAAAATTCTATCACTTCAATATCTAAAGTATATTATTATTAATGATTGTATTACAAGTACATAAAAGAATTGAGAACATCTTGAATTATATTATATTTCTTGTTTAAAGAAAATTGAATATTTTTGAACTGTCATTATATTTTTCCATATTTGAATATCCACATGGAATTGAACATTTTTTTTTAATATTTCAAACATAACATTTTCCGTAGAAAAGTGAGGTTAGGGTTACATTAGTGAAAATCGATTGCCTGTTGTTATTGTTTATATTCTGTTTCTTGTGTTGAGATGATTTATTTATCTGTAACAAGCAGTACCCGCACTGCATTGCCTTTGACATGTTTATTACTATGTCTGTTCTCGGACTCATGCTTTAATATATTTTTCAAACTCAATCGAAAATCGTGCTGCTCTTGAGTGTTGATGGTGAGCACTGTGTCGTACCATTTAACCGATTTGATTTTGATAGATTGGTGCTAACCAGCAGTCGCACCCTTTAAATGTTTACTTTCATAACAGAGTTTATTAAATGAAATGGCGTAAATATTTATGGAAATTCTATTTTTTTCAGTTTTGAACACATCTAACCAATGTAAAAAAAACTCGCTTATTATACACATATTTATATGATAATACATTTCCATTTTACTGACAATTTATAATAAGATAGAAAAGAAGATGACAGTTATGTATTCATGTACAGACGGCATTGAAGATATACCTAAATAAATGGCCCGTAGTAGTAATAATTGATAATAACAATAATACATATCTAAATTGTATGAGATTTCAATCAAGAATCCACTTTTCATTTGAAAGCTCTTCAACATTTATTGGCTTTGATGTTCAAACTTGACAACTGGTTGATGAAACTGAATATTCTTTCTCGATAGTCTTTCGTACTCCCTAACATATCTCTCGATTATTATAAATGTCCCTCTTTGATATATTCATTATTTAATGCTGCCAATTCGGAGCATTTATCAGTTGAAGCAGCATGTTATATTGAGCGACCGACCCTATTCCGTCTGTAAATTCTGACATTTTCCAGCAACTGTCATTGACAACTGTAATAGACCGATAGTTTTGACAGTTCATAACCTGCAACTGATTTTTGTGCGACTGCCCATGTTAATCAAACATCATATAGATCTTTCATCCTTGAATTCTGATGTTCCTGTAATATTAACGTCAACCAGGCTCTGTCGAATGGCCCACATATTGAATGCTGGCATTTTGCGTAGACTTTAGACGCTGTCTCCTGTAACACTAACTTCAACCTAACGTATACTTTGAAGTGTCATTGTCAACTGTGCCAAACAACCTTCATATTAAATGCCGGTGTAAAGGAATATAATAATGAAATTAATAATAATAGGATATAATATAATAATATATAGAACAAAATAAATTGTTTTGTTTACCTGCTAAACACAATTCTTATCCCAGGGCGATTCGGATAAAAGAAATGTTTATGAATTAATAGTTTTGTAGGGCACTACGGTACTATTGTGTAAGTTTAGATAATTATATTAGAAATCAATGATTTTTATAGTTTATTACAAACCTAGCAAAATACTTATACAATAAAATGCTTCCGACAACAGCAAATACATTAACAAATAAGTTCAATACATTTTTATGACGGTAACATTTAGTAATATTTATTTACATTATTCATTCATTCAAGAATAGATCAAATTACAATATTGATAACACGCTGATGCTTTATTATATTTATACGATTTATTAAATACATATATTTGTCTCTCATAGATAAATATATTTATTTATTTCATTTCTACTTCTAAATAGCTTATTTTAATACTTCTTTCTTCTTTCTTGAATTGGACGGAAATCTTCTTATTTTTTGGCATGTCCAGGTTGAGTCTTCTCATTCAACGAACAAGACGCTGGAAGCTTTCAATTGGACTTTCTATCCTCGACGAGCAAGACGTCAGGAATTTGCATACACTGCCAATTGTAGAACAAAAGCTTTTGATTTCTAATATATATATAATTCATAAAATATCATTTTATGATTATTTAATATTACAATGTTTTTTAAAAATGATAAAATAGGCCGTACCATTACACCGACATTTTCAGTCATCTTCCCCAAGGCCATCGCACAACTATGATGCATTAGCCTAAAACCAGTCTGATTCATTAGCAGCAGTGTATCCACGTCCCTTTCCAATATTTTAGAAAGACAAGGAAGAATACTGATCGGACGAATATCTTTGAAACCTTTAAGGATTTGCACATTTAGGTATAGGAATAATTAACGCTGTTTTTCATTGATCAGCATAATAAAGGGATTATATATGGACAACACATCTTCAGCATTATAATATTTATTTCATTAGAACCAATTGCACGAGATAAAATAGTCGAGTTTGAATTTCTTTAATTTTAATGTTTTTATTATCTCAACACGAAACGGGTATTCTTTACGAGATAGATTTGTATGCACTTCCTACTTATTTCAACTTCACACCGCTGCACCAACTCTGACTCTCAAGACTCAAATTATTCATTAAATCTTCCACATCTCCTACAAGAGAGGAGTACTTCAATTAACTTTTGTGAATGAAAATCGACTTTATTTATTCTGAATAATCAAATTCGAATAAGCAAGTTTTCATTTTCGTTTCGCTCGCATTTAAAAAATTTACAACATCGCCTCTCAGATCTTCGCATCCAAGCCGCTATATACGTTTACAATTTCACGGCATTATTATTCTGGTCGTCCAGTATAATACCCCGTTTAATTTTCGTCGACTCGTCTTCACGACTTTCCTCTTCTCTCATCTCGCCAGGATTCTTAATAATGTTGTCTGAAACTTAGACCCGTAGCCCGCGTAAAAGTTCCGAATTCCCCGAGGAGCGGAATTAATATGTAATTTTTAACGCACGAACTCCGACAAAGAGAGTGGGCAGAACGAGGTCATCATCGGTAGTAACTTTTCTCGGCTCAGCGGCCATTTGTTAAATGAAAAAACATTGCGTAATTTTCGTGGCTCTGTGAAACACCCATTAAAAATCGGTGAATATTAGAAAATGTCTCGTTTTGTTTATTTCATAGATAAAGCTCTCCGCCGTCTTTGATAATGAATTTTTGTGGTGCCGTAAATGTATAATTAATTTTTTCACATATAGTGCTATACTTTTTATGCCATGATGAAAACTTTTGACCTTGCTCGTCGTTTAGATCATCAAAGTATAGGCTGTGCAAAAGATATAATTATGTTTACAGATTACAAATTTTAAAGCCCATCTAACAGCCAAGCCTGTTGCGAAAAAAAATATTCTCACCTAATGTGCGATCATTATTATTACCAAGAACGCTTTCCACAACATGTATAAAGACCACAACCAAATTTGATATCTTTATTTATGTTATGAAATGTGAATAATATATAAGTTGTCTGATTTGCAAACAAATCCTGCTTTGAATTTGCTATTGTAACTTAAAGGGGCTTACGCAGAGGTGCCGACTACTGCCGTGAGGTAGGACGTAAGGGGGTGGCGTCATACGTGCAATTGTAAATTCCGCCGATGTAAGGTATTCGTTAAAACAAAACAAACAGCAGACATTTTTGTTTTTCTTATTATGTTTTTGCATTAAATTGAATACAAAGGATGAATTAAGGCTTCGTTGGAAGTACTTTCTTGTAATTCAAATTATTTACTCCTACATTTCACTTTCAAGGTTGGCAAAACTTACAACATCATAACACAATTTCAGAAACTTTATTTTAAAAATTAATTCAAGTGAAGCATGCATTGAGCCTTTGTTTATTTGTGTTTTAAATTTCGTTTTGATATTTCGTAAATAAAAGCGGTACTATTGTTTTAACGAAACCTTGTAAAGTCCAGAATTTACATTAGCGCATATGGCGCTACCCCCGTACGTCCTACCTCACGGCAGTTACTCGGCACCTCTGCGTAAGCCCCCTTAAACGTATATATGTAATGAACAAACCTTAGCAGATCATTTTATTATATTTAAAAATAAATGAAAACGTCAATAATTGAACAGAGTTCAAAAATGTTAAAAATAGTCAACAAACTCTTGGCACTGCGTAAAATCAGCTTTACCAAAGATTGAACTTGGCATTCTGCTTGACTCACATGAATATAGTATACAACAGTTCTACTCTTAATTTTTAATTGCACAGTTTGCCTCGTTATTATTTGTGGAGTTTCATTAAATGCATGTTTATGGTAGACCTTTTGGTGGAACTGCATAAGTAGTACCGGCTGTCATATGCTTATTTATTTACATTTTCACTTATACATATTCGATTTTACATTGCCACAAAGCCCAGTTGTCATTTTGTTATTATTTACTACTCATATTGCCGCTACTGCCAGGAAAACTGATTCATTTTTCCAATATATTTCGGTATAGAATTTTAATATATTTAGTTTTCTTTCGCTTTTCCACAGCTTGGTCTTTGAAAAGACCGCTGCTGGTTTCGTGACGACGTTTCGGCAAAATTACACTTGCTATCTTCAGGACTGCGATACGTGTCTGCTTCTGCTTCTTGTTATTCGTAAACTGACGTTGCCGGGGTTCGGGTGGTGGTTATATACTCGTTTAGTGTTTTTATTGGTTACCCTTGCATGAGTATGTGCATGGTTCCGTGACGTTGGGCCCTCGTTGGAGTGTATCGGTTGGTCTGCGATGTAGATGTATTAGTTTGGTGTTTCTTGTTGACATCTTTTCTTATTAATGCTGGTTTCCATGCTGTTGGTAACGTCTGGGTATCATCTCGTGAATTCAGATTGTTCGGGTGTTTTTCAATTTCGATGGCTTTGTTTAATCGAAAATCAGTACTTCCTTCGCTTGGCTATTGTAGATATAATTCAACAAGTATTTGAAATTACGAAGTCAATAATTCACTATAACAAATATATATTATATAAAATATTTCCACTAGTCTTGATAAGCGCGAACAGTCTGTTCCACGGTAGAAGAAGAAGCAGAAGCCTATGGGGAAGAAAAACTATTGAATTTCAAATGGTGATCAAGTCCTTGAGTATACGAAGTTTTAGTCTACGAAATATTGTTTGCACATAATTATGTGTGTTATATGATGCCCTTTGCATCACACGACTAATACGCCTACTGACTTTTTTAAAAAGATTTTTTATCCAAAAGTCATTCCAAATAAAGTTTTGGGTACTTTTATGTCTAACATGAATGATTTGCGAGATACTTGAAAAAAGGTACTATCACTTTCGGCCTGAATTTTGTGAAATGTGTAACTTTTATTCGAATTCACTTCTCTGTACTTTTCTTTATATTCATTACAAATGTCAATAAAATTAATAATTGACCACAGACTCGACTCGCACCGACTAATATTGTTAGCTTAAATTTGTAATGTTTTGTTGATTGCTCTAACCATTTAGCCGCAGTTGTGTGCCCAGACAGATAGACAGGCAGAAGTAAGCAGGACACCTTCATCACTCGAAAAACCACTTTTTCGTAATCAACGGTCCCCAAAATGTGAAGATCTGCATAAGTCTCTCGAAAATATGTGAATATATAATCGCAATGCAAAAATTGTATTAAAAAATATATACCTGATACCTACATATATAATTTAAACATATAAATATACCATTAATATAGGAAGTTTGCTGACATCCATTTTCGGCTTACGACATTTTCTAAGAGAAATTTTAAATATATTTTTTAATAATTATGCATAGGAGATTTATATTCATTTTAAAAATTTCCGTTTTCTTGCAGATAAGTTATTTTCGCTTACTATTTGAAATAGTCGACTAAAATGTTATAAATTCAACATTATCTAAGAAAAAGAACTGATATGTTCTGTTTAAATTCATTTCAAATAATTAAATGAAGTGACGGAAATCTCTTGGTGAAACATGTCGAAATATAAGTTATTAATAACAAATAAAACACTTGGTATTGTTTCACAAATATATATAATTAAATACTCGATGTACTTTTCGCTTTGCGGCATCGTCAGGAGTTCTCGAGAAACTAAAGTAAAATTTAATATACTGTAACTACCTACTTCAAACAAAAATGTAAATAGAAAAAAATATACAAAAATAGAAAATTATGAAAAGGTCATGACTTATCTGGAAAGACCGTTTTTGCAATGCTAGGTTTTATTAGCGGTGAATTTATGAGTTCGGTTTGTTCATTAAGAACATTGCCTGGTTGTAAAAGTAAACTTTCTTTTATAAAATAACCTTCGAAAACATACATTTCTTTACTTTTATTTAAACTATACAGTACTTCTAAATTGTCTATTGAAAAATTATGTCCCGTGTCTAAAACATGGTTAGCTACACTTGAATTTTCATAATTTAATTTAACGGCTCGCATATGTTCTGAGAATCTTAATTTGAAATTTCGCCCCGTTTGACCTATATAAAATGTACTACAATCACTACAATTAATTCTATAAATTCCTAATTTGTTTAGTTTATGATTCGCTGTTTTATTATTCGTTAATTGATTTTTTAAAGTGTTATTATTATAGAAGGCTATTTTAAAATCCAGCTTCTTTAAAACATTACTAATTTTCATACTTATACTACCTAAATATGGAATTTTAACCCATTGTTTTAATGTCATGTCCTGGGACGGGGGAAATGCTGATTGTAATGTAATTGATTTATTCATTCTATTGACTAATTTGTCTATTAGAGATGAGTTATAACCATTATTTTGTGCAATTATTTTAATAGTTTTTAATTCTTTAGTAAAGTTAAATGTGTTCATCGGTACTTTCAATAGTCTATAAATCATTGAATTAAACGCAGCATGTTTGACGTTAGTGGGATGATTGGAAGTATTTGGTATCAACCTATCGCAAAAGGTAGGTTTTCTAAAAATACTGTAATCTAACTTGTTGTTACTAATCTGGATTTTTAAATCAATGAAATTTAAAGAACGATCAGGTTCTTCTTTCTCTATAGTGAATTGAATGTTATTATTAATTTTATTAAGTTGTACTAAGAAGTTATCTAGCTGTCTATCTGAACCTGACCACAAACAGAGAATATCATCCACATATCTAAACCATGCTGATACCGGTGACGTATTTGTCCTGTATTTATCAAACAAGTTTACTTCGAAATGGTCCATGAAAATGTCTGCTAGTAATGGTGACAAGGGGGAGCCCATCGGAAGGCCATTGTTCTGTTTATAAAAGTTGTCACCACACTGGAAATAATTTTGATCCAAACATAAATTCAGCATTTCCTCTATTTCTAAAGATTTATCAGGGCAATGCTTCTTAATTCTAGAATTTAAAATATCTTTTACTTCAGGTATGGGAATGGAAGCAAATAAACTTTTTACATCAAATGAAACAAGTTTAGTAACGTAAACGTCAAAATACTAGTGTAAGTCACGCTACTAAACTTGTTTCATTTGATGTAAAAAGTTTATTTACTTCATCATCCCACTAACGTCAAACATACTGTGTTTAATTCAATGATTTATAGACAATTGAAAGTACCTACCGATGAACACATTTAACTTTACTAAAGAATTAAAAACTATTAAAATAATTGCACAAAATAATGGTTATAACTCATCTCTAATAGATAAATTAGTCAATAGAATGAATAAATCAATTACATTAAAATCAGCATTTCCCCCGTCCCAGGACTTGACATTAAAACAATGGGTTAAAATTCCATATTTAGGTAGTATAAGTATGAAAATTAGCAATGTTTTAAAGAAGATGGATTTTAAAATAGCCTTCTATAATAATAACACTTTAAAAAATCAATTAACGAATAATAAAACAGCGAATCATAAACTAAACAAATCAGGAATTTATAGAATTAATTGTAGTGATTGTAGTAAATTTTATATAGGTCAAACGGGGCGAAATTTCAAATTAAGATTCTCAGAACATATGCGAGCCGTTAAATTAAATTATGAAAATTCAAGTGTAGCCAACCATGTTCTAGACACGGGACATCATTTTTCAATAGACAATTTAGAAGTACTGTATAGTTTAAATAAAAGTAAAAAAATGTATGTCCTAGAAGGTTATTTTATAAAAGAAAGTTTACTTTTACAACCAGGCAATGTTCTTAATCAACAAACCGAACTCATAAATTCACCGCTAATAAACCCTAGCATTGCAAAAACGGTCTTTCCAGATAAGTCATGACCTTTTCATAATTTTCTATTTTTGTATATTTTTTTCTATTTACATTTTTGTTTGAAGTAGGTAGTTACAGTATATTAAATTTTACTTTAGTTTCTCGAGAACTCATCGAGTATTTAATTATATATACTTGTGAAACAATACCAAGTGTTTTATTTGTTATTACTTGCTTATAAATTCATTTCCTTAATCAGCGCTCCCAAAAACCTTAGTGAACACTAATAACAAAGGCACCAATAATTTTTGTTGTTGGATTGTTATCATTTCGTCAAGTTATATCCCGCAGCTGTGCACGAATGGACTAACGGCACATTTTCGTGTTGAACGTTTCCGAAACACTAAATCATAAAAAAGAAATCTGTTTGCCGTTGTTTTACGCGTACCTGTATCATTTCTCTTAATTAAAAGTACTTTTCTCGGTGGGTTTCCTTCGACAATCGCCAAAACATCTGTATTACATATAAATAACGGGCGAGGTGAAATGTTGTATCCGAAATCTCGGGCTCGTAAATTTAAAGTTTGTTAAAGACGGGTGATTTATACATTGGGTAAAAAGGCGAGCGGCCTCTGTTACATAGATGGCGTTACTGTCTCTTTTCTACTAACGGCCCCGGAGTGGATTTACATCGCCTTTTTTCTCTTTGTGTACTGTTTTCCTCTCTCCTTCTGCGTACCAATGTTTTTTTTCTGCAAACGTTTTGTACACACAAACAAACCGGAGGGATACACGTAAGGTTTAATTTATGGTCCGTCCTCAAATACTGAGATTTTTAAGGGAGATGAAATAAGGAAATGTTTAAATGTGTCAACTGAATATATTTTAAAAACGCATGGGAGGTAATATATTTTAAAACCTAAATGAACAAAAAATAATTTTGATTAAAATACGCAAAACCAGAACAATTAATGACGCGTTTTTAATGTTTTCAGAAAACGTTACGTCATGAGGATTTGAATTGAATGAGATTAGTATAAGGTAACTGTACCAATAACTGACCATCTTAGCAGAAAAAATGTTGTGTTTTAGTATACAAATGTTATTTTGGACGAAAATACCATTAACTATATATCAATACACTACACAATTTATCTACTTACTTTTATTTATACAAAATCATACGTTAATTTATCATTGTTAATAATTTTTTATTGCCAGTAGATCCAATAACTGACCCCATAAAATTGTACATTACCCATTAGGTGACTGACATGTGAACCAATAGGTGAGCACTAAAACAATATATTATTAAAGTACTTATGCTTTTATTAAACTCATTATTTATATAATTTATCGTGGAACATCTGTATGATACTCATCATGGAATATAGTAAGCACTATATTTTTGTATTTCTGGAACTTTAAATATTCCTCTTTTGTTTAGAGGAGTTGGTTCAGCAATAATTTGAATAACTTCCTCTTCGTCGTACCATATCTCGTCTTTTGGTGCAGGCCACTTCCAATTATTAATATTGCTTAATACCATGATAGATACTAAAGTTTTATTTTCATTCTTATCTATTACTTGGGCGGGATAGTAATTATTTTCATATTTAATAATAACATGGTTGCCTATTTTGACATCCTTCATATTTATATTATTATTTCTAACAGTATCTTCTTTACCGCTGTCTTGTGCCCAATCATCTCCATCATCTTCACTTTCTAGATGCACTTCTACTAATGCCTCTGAGGAAGAGTCATCAAATAATGTTTTTGTAGCTTTTATTATTTTTTGGGTATGTACGAGTACATTTCTTATTTTCTTTTCTTCCCTTTTACGTTTCCTTTCTTCTTTAGCTTTTTCCTGTTCATCTTTAAGTTGTTGTTTCTTGGTATGATAAGCTTTCCAATCCGCCGACGATGCTACATATGGTATTTTTTCTTTGCATCGTTTTGGCTTAAGATTTTGTTGTGGTTCTGGTCAAAACAAACATTTTTTGAATGGAGACGGTACATTAAATGGAATGTGTGGTGTATTTGAACAGGTAGGTTCTTCACTATTACTTACATTTTCTGTGATTATTGGTAAATTATCTTCACTTGCTATTGCATCTTTTTCATTTTCATTAGAATTGTTGTTATTATTGGTTTCAGGAATCTCAAAGTAAAGGTTATTCTGGTTGTCGTCATTGGCACTAGCTTCATATGCAGCAGCAGTTATTTCTGCCCTATTATCATTTGTCATTTCTCTATTCTGGACTTCTTTAGATATTTGCCACCAAACTTGAAATAACGATCCATCCTGGAATCTTTCATCCCACGTACTAGATTCACATTTCCTGAAACAATCCAGGGTTTCTGGATTTATCTTGCTTTCCAAGTATTTTAAACAATTTTTTTTAAATTCTTTTTCCTTTTGATCTACTTTATCTTTTTCTGTATTAGTTTCTTGAATTTTAAAGTATTTATTGAAATTGATTGCATCAGGATTTAGTGGAAATAAACCTGTACTCCTAAATCCATTTGCAATTGTTTCACTAGTAATATGCGTTTCTATAGCGATTTTTAATATAGAGCCAAAATGTTCTCTTTTCAATTTAGCACTATCATGCTCAATTTTCCATTTTTTAACTTCTTCTTTCCATCCCAATTTCAAAGGTCTAAATACAGCTACATCTAGTGGTTGCAACAAATGTGTTGCATTCGGGTATAATGCAATTAATGTAATTTTCTTCTCAGAACAAAAATTACTAAGAGACATGGTAAGGTGGCTCTTATGCCCATCCACAAATAATATCACCGGCAAGCGTATGTCATTTTTCAGTAACCAAGGATAAAATATGTTTGTTATATATTCATAGAATGTTGGTCCTGTCATCCATCCTGATTCGCTTTTCGCAATTCCAAAATTTTGTGGCATTAAACTCGCTATATGAGGTGGTATTCTCTCATATTTAAACACCACCATTGGTGGAACAATCATCCCTGCTGCATTAATAATATTATTGTATACTGTTTTCTCCCCTATGCGAGTTAGAACTTTCTCACCTTTCGGAGATAAAAAAAAATGCTGTTTCGTCCGCATTGAAAACTCGTGTGGGATCTTCCAATAAAGTAGTTAATACTTCAGTCTCAATGTATTGCATTATTTCTGAAAACCAAGAACGGATTTTTGCTTCATTTACAGATGCTCTTGCTGCAGTTAAATTTTGTGCGACTCGTTCTGCTATTTTAGGATGTCGTTTCATAAAACAATTGCACCATTTACGGCCTGGTCTACCATTGTTAAATGAATTAGGTCTCGCTTTGTGGTTTTTATGATTAATTCGACTGAATCTAAAAGTTGAGTTTTCGTTGCAGGAAAGCCTCTATCACTAATGTAGAACAACCATTGTACCAATGCATTTTCTTCTTCTAAAGATAAATTGGTTGATGGTCCCTTGCGACACTCGACAGGAAGAACGCCTCTGGATTTATGCAGCAGAGTAGTCTTCGGTACTCCAAACATTCTAGCAGCTCTTCTAACAGGAACACCATTTTTAACCTGCCCCAATGCTTGCTCCATAGAATCTTTACTGTACAACATTGTTGTTTGAGGCATCTGAGAAATGATAATTAGTATTATTGGTGATGCCCCATTTCTGACCGTAAGTTCTACACCAATAACTGACCACGGTCATTTATTGGTAAACATCAAAATATTTAGCTCAAACTAATACACAATACCTATTTAATGTCTACAAGTAAAATACGAGAAAACCAAAAATAACGCAAGTTCAAGAAATCTGAAATGACCCAATAACTGACCCGCAGGTCACTTATTGGCAAAAGGTTGAAATGCGGGTACCAATAACTGACCGAGAGAAAACATAACCAACAATCTACTAAATTATGTTATACTATCAAAATATATTAATTTTAGTGATCAAATAATAATGTTGTTACAGATTCAAACTTACTTTGATAATAACTGGTAAATTACGCTGTCTCAGAAACTGATGTTCTTACCAAATATCTTAAGAATTCTCAATACTTCTGTGCAACTCACGGGTTGTAACTGCTCACAAAAATGCGCAATCGACAAATGCAGAGTTTTATTCTATCCAACTTCACAGTATTTTTCTTAAGGGTTGGTATGATGCTTTAATATTGCGAAGCTGCCGAAAACTTTATAAAATACTCTAAATTTATGAACAAATATGTCGAGAGGTCAACTATTGGGTACTGGTCACCTATAGGTACATTTACCTTATATTTTTTATGCAATTATTCCACAATAATTGTCGCAAATGTCAAACAGAGACTCATGGACTATCATAATATTTACTGTTGAACCAATCATTTTAGTTCGTTTTTAAAATAAACAGTCCAACTTAAATTTGCTATTAAGCAGACTAACTGCTACTCAAGAATTCAGTTTGACTTTGACAGTCAATATTGATTGTGAAGGTAGCTGTATCTATCTCATCAGTCTGTCAATATTATCCCACGTGGCGCGACAACAGACAAGTAATTTTGTATTATTTTGATTATATCCTGTCGTAGAAAATGTATAATAGTATGAAACCCGTGTTATAAATTCGTTAATCAGCAGTTTTACTGAACACTAGCTTCGCTATATATCGCTTGTGATTAATAAAAGTGTGAATAAGATCACGTGTATAAAACTTGGTACCATAATATTCTGTTAAAACTTTATTTTTAATAACAAATTTCACTAAAATATATTTCCATTTTTGTGTTTATTATTTCTGTTGGAAATAAATTCATGACCATTTCATTTACCTTTCCTTTAGCATGTTCAGTAGTAAGTGTCATTTGCGGTGAACTCATTTATGTTTAAGGTATCAATTGACTTCAATTTACATTTGTTCATAAATTAGAGTCCCTATTATTATGCAGTTTGAACGACATTAACAATCGTTGCGCACATTAACACAAATTCCAAAAGTCCCATGTAAGATATGCATGATGATTACTCTAAACACTTCAGCTAACATCTTCATTCGATAATTGACAATTACGCTAGGACCAATCAATGAAATTGCATCACACATTTGCTGCGTAATAATATTAACATTTACTGCTTCAATTGTTAGTTAATTAATGCGTGAATGTAAAGTATCTCATCAGTGTGCTAACTAAATTCGAGTCGCTTCGTGATATGTTCTCAATGCGCATGTTAAATATATTAAAATTTGTAGGAATTGAAATCGAAGAAACAGTGTTCAAGCTATTCTTGTTTGCAAAGCATGAATATTTGAACGACATTATTTCATCGAAGTTTTTTTTTACATTTCATCAATAATTTGGTTGTCTACTTTCACACTTGATAGTGAAAAGTAACGAATTAACAAAACGTTTGAAATAGCTTATTAAATATCCTTATTTTGCGTTCTATTTTGCCTGCAATATCTATAGAATTAAAAAAAAAACCGTTCTATTAGTATACAAAATTGCTTTAAATCCAGATAGTATTGACATTTAGAATATGGGACAGATATAATTATTGTTTATCTGAAAAGACAGACGTCATAAACCTTAAATAAATCAATCTCTATGTATCAATAAATATACATGCTACATTGACCTGCAAAATTCTTTGATAACCTGAAGAGAGTTGTAATATGGAAAATTCTGAAGAGAACTGAATTTTAACCAAAATATTATTAAAATTGTAAAAGCTTATATTGACTAGCAAAGTAAAGTGAAAAATAAAAATAATAAAAAAAAAGCACTGTTCCTCCTACAATTTACCAAATCTCTAACTTAAACTTTATTTTTGTCTTTCTTGTGATGTGATCACCGTTTTTGTCCTATCTATATTCTGTTTCATTTCTCATTTTTTTCGATTTCCCTATATAGCTGTTCTCATTACAAGCTATTACAACAGCTTCTGCACATTAATGTCAGCTTATTAATCTCTATTATTTGTAGTTTGCGGAATCCTACTGTACCAAATATTTGCTAAGGACGTTAGACTGATTGAAGAAATTGAAAGATACATTGAAACTATAATAAATCAGGAAAATTGAATTGAGGATGAAATAAATGCAAGAAGCGAGATAATAGGAAGATTTCTAAAGCATTCAGAACTTCTTTTATGAAAAATAAGGGATTCCACTTAAAGTAAAACAATATATTTGTTGGAAAGTTACAGGTCCTTCATTCTGATTTGTATTAGTAATCTTAATTGAATCTGGTATCTTATTAGAGTCAATATTTCTGTGTACTCTGAATCATCGTATTCGTTTGGGTGGACGCCCCAAAGACTAGCTCGTGAATGTACTGCATTACCGAAAAAATACATCATGATTGTTTTCGTCTTGAATGAGTTGGTTACTTATTACGTTTTGATCCAAATGACATACATGCTTATTTCACTAACGCAGCTAGTCAATTATATCTTGAATCTAAAAGTATATGGTACCTACCGTAATAATCATTGTCGTATGTTTTCAGTATGTCGTACTTCAATTCTATTACTTTTTTGAGATATTAGGTCTCTGAAATTCAGTAACAAAACGAATATTAGAGGCTTTATTGTAGATAGTATTAAAAGCATAAATGACTTGATAATTGCTCTCTTAAGAAAATTATTAAATTTGGATACTTGTGCATAGTAGATTTTTGTAATTGTTTTAATCTCGCTCTTATTTAATATTACAGAAAGGTAATTCTCATGATATTCCTAGTTATGAACCGAACCGCTACTACTTGTACTTTCTAATACTTAACTATGTTAACCCTAACATCTTTGTAGCGTTGCAATACGATTTTAGAAATAAGATTTGCACGAAAGGTTTTGGGAAGAGTGTTTGGAGAAATGCGAGTATCTTGGTAGAAACTTTCGTGAGCTAATAAAAGCGTTTGAGTTCCTAAAATATCTGAGAGACGTATTAAATTCAAACATTTAAACTGCAGAAAAAAACTGATGTAACTGTAATCTTTGTGCCCGAAAGACGTTTGTTTTACATGCCGATCCATATTATTTCGTTTCAGACTATAAAATTGCTTTCGTGATTCAGGCTTGCATAACATAATAGAAATAAATAAAAAGTACAGATTGTAGGAATTTTCCTAAATTTGTTCGTGTTTACAAGAAATGATTTGATTACATTTTTACTTGTTTACCACTCGAGCAGTTTACGAAAGTTTTATTGAAAAGTTTTATCTGCTTTAATAATAATTACAGGGCATTTATGTACAGTTTCTCAAAGCCAAACATTTTCTAAACAAATTGCCTTTACAAAATATACACATTAAGCAATAATTTAGGAACTGTACCGAAGATATTATGCTGACGTTGTGTTTAAGAAACTTTCATCGTTAAAATTTCCGAGAAAACGCACCATTAGCTACCGAAACTTTTTAATTTAGCATAGTTCGGCCATGAACTTACCATATTTCGATCTGAAATCAGTTACTCGCCGTCATATTCATCGTTTTAATTAACTTGATGGAAGCAATACAAGTAACAGAAACGTAGAGTTTTCCTCTATTTATTTGAGCAGTTTTATTATGTTAGGAAGGGAGAGTTTTTGAGTTTTCTATTCGACAGACTTGTTGCAAATATTGTACATGTTCTATAAAGAAGTTTCATGAATAAAGAAACGATAGCACTTTCTGTAACTATTATTTTAGCGATATTACAATGTTCCCACCGTTGTTTTTCACGTATCACATTATTCTAGATAGATAATTCGCATTTTTAAAGGCAACATGATAAATAGGCAATAAGCTTATAAGCAATTATCAACGACTTTCTTATTCACAAACAACTATTTATTTGACAGGTACTATGAAAACCTTTACATGATCGTTTATTCTGCAATAAATCATTGCATACTTGTATATTATTTTGATCAGAAAGTAGAAGTGCTTCTTGTTGTTTGTTTCTTTAAAATTTTTCAGTAGAAATAGATTGGTCATTTTTTATTCATAATATTTTTTTCATAATATGTGAAAATATAAAGGGTGTTACAAAATATATATTTTTATAAATATCTCGAAAATGAAACTTTCAATTATTTTTCTGTTTCAAGAGTTTTAGTTGTTGTGAACTCATAACTTTCAACACAGTGTACACATTATGTAAATCTTATTTGGTTATAAATGATATGGGATTTATTTAGACTCTCGATACACCAGTTATTGTGGATAGATTCTTTTACATTACAGATTCTTTACAATACAAGACTAAGGCATGTATATTACTGAATATTAATTCTGAATACTTATATTACCATTTAAAAAAATTATAAATAATATTTTACACGATAGAAAAATTAGGTTGAAATTACTACATGAATTAATACTGAAAATAAACTTGAAAAAGTGTAATGTAATTTGGAAATATTTATGTCTTAATTTTAAATTTTAAGTAATATATAACCCTAAACACAAGGTGCATTCTTGTATTTAGGGTTGTATCTGGTTGCATATCGTAATTTAAACATTGTAAATTATATACAAACATAATAATAAGTCACTTTTGGAAAATAAGAATTCAATATATGTTTTTGTAAGAGACGCTTCATCACTATTAAAACGTGGGTAGCAAATTTAGTCCGTTCTCATCTTAAGTGGAAAATTACCACAATAATATATGTATGTAATATATAAAAGTATAATGAAAAGGTGGGCTATTTTTGTCCATGCTGTTTCACATAATTTTGTATCCGTTCATCCCAACCCGTGAAAAAGGCAAAGGAAATCTGCAATCAAAATTGAATACAAGCATTAGTATGATATAAAATTATCGGCACGGAAATTACTTATGCCGAAAGCACCCAGAGAAGTCAAACAATCCCGAAGATTTTTTCCCAGAAGGTATTTCCATCTATTCATGACCCAATCGGAGCTGACAAAGCCATTTCGTTGGAAACATCGGAGAGCCTGAACGTCTATTTTATACTGCATTTCGAGCAAAGTTATATATATGAACATTTTGATGTCACCAATCAAACATTTTGTAACGTACGTCTTCTCTTCAATTGGCTATTTAGTTATTAACTGTTAACTATACTCACTATCCCGTAGTTACGGAAATTATTCTAAAAGCGGTCGCTGCGAATAATCGGCTGAGTGACACAAATAAAGAACGCATCCATCCTAGTAAACTGAGAATGCTATTCGACGATGGGCGCGCTGTGTGGCTCTGGTGAACTAAGTGGCTGTCAGACGTTTTACAAATTTAATGATCAGAATTTCGATTATCTAATTGAATTAGTGAAATTTGGTAGTGGAAGTGCTAAATCAAATGCAACATCGGCTAGCACAAATGGGGATACGTCGTTGGATCTCTTTTAAAGGTATTTATACCTTCTGTTCTGATTAATCTACGTTCTATACAAGAAAATAAGAAAACAAACACGTGCGGTTTTTTTTTTACATCTATGTTCATTTATTCACACACATTTAATTACAAGTTTGTTGTATACCATCAAGTTTATTGTTCCACAATTACAAACGTACAATGGTGATTTTTTATGATTCAATTAATAAATACAGCGGTATGGCAATTTCAAAAGATGTTCGGGGATATAACCCTTATTAAAGCCTTTGAACACGCCATACTTCTCGTGATTGCGGATGCGTATATGTTTTATAATACACTCTCTTAGAATTTTCAGGCTTGTAAAATACAATCATTTCATTAAATTAAAACATGTAATTTCCTGCTATAGCAAATTGTTTCTGAATAACTGATTTGCAACCCCATTCATGATTTGCAAATAGTTGAATCATGCGGTTTTTGGTCGATATTACAGATGACATTTCTGACGCTTGAAATCAAACAAATAATTAATTGAAATGAAAAGTGGTATAACGAATATAAATTTTAGTGCTCTTTTTCCGTTTCAATGACGATTGACCCTCTAAATTAACGAAACGGTAAACGGGTACTTTTGAATAAATTAGAGTTACAAACGTTAAAGAAAGGTGCTTTTAAATGGTACAACAGAAACTATCAATCGTTCCGAGTACAAAATTCGATCATTTTAATCTGATTACGAATTTAGAAATTTACTTTACTAATTGACACAAAATTAAACGGTTTTGACGAAGTTCGGATTGAATCTGTAATTAAGCCGGGTTTTGGACGGAATGCGGCTTGAATCTGAAATTAAGCCGGTGTTTGAACGAGACGCGGCTTGAATCTGTAATTAAGCCTGCTTTTGAACGGAACGCGGCTTGAAGCTGTAATTGATCGAGCTTTTGAACGGAATGCAGCTTGAATTTGTAATTAAGCCAGCTTTTGAACGGAATGCGGCTTGAATCTGTAATTAAGCCATCTTTTGTACGGAATGCGACATGAATCTGTAATTAAGCCAGCTTTTGAACGAAATGCGGCTTGAATCTGTAATTAAGCCGGCTTTTGGACGGAATGCTGGGTTTTTGAATCTAAAATTAAACAACTAGCTCTGGAGATCAGGAAGGAGTCCCTTTTAACGCGAAATACCGCCGCCTTTATAAGCCTAGAACGGATACGTCACAGCTAAAAAAGGCACATCTAACATGATCACGTACATTCTAACATGTCTTAAGGATATGCTGCATTTGTCACGTCCGCATTCGTGACGTCTTGACTAGAAACTTTCCATAAAATATACATATATGCATTCTTTAAACTAGCATGATTAAAGCAATTTACAAAATTAACGGTATGATTTACGACTGAACAAATGAATATGAACAAATGACTATGAATAATTAATAAATTAAACATGTAACGGAAGAGAAAATGTCTCACTAATTAATAAAATGTTTACATTTATTATATGAAAAACATAATTTATTTAAATATTTCTTGTTAATTTTATCAGTTACTCAACAAGGAATTTTAAAAATTGTATTTAAACAAGCATATTTTATTGATATTAATATTTATTCAAATCAAATTGCCAGTATTATTTTATTTAAAAGTTTACGACATTGAATTCTGTTCATTTCAGTTAAAAGATCAAGATTATAATAATAATTCCTACATTTATTATTTATTTATTCAAGCGTTCTTAGATTTTCGATTTTATATTTAAAAAAGATTTCGTATTAAACGAACCCGAAAAAATTATAAATAGGGGTACTTGATTTCTGTATTTACGAAATAAATGCGAATAAATGGGAAATATGGAAATACACGCTTGTCGTGCAAAGGTATTGCACTTGATGAACACTTGGAAGGGTCACAATATCCATTCGCATCTATTGTGGAGTAAATTAGACGATTTCAAATCCTCTCTAGAACGGCAAAGTCAAGGATTTTTCTTTGGAAAGATTGAACGCATTCTATCAAACGACAGTGGCGAGATTGGTGTGGAGGTGAAAATTATGCTAATAAGTGCGTAGAGAAGAGTTTTAATAAATTATTCCTTTACATGAAATCTGATGAAACGAAGGAGGCCTACCAACACATTGGTACACTATTTTGTCCCTTTATAGATAGCTATTTCCCACAGTCGCTCAGGAAAGATTTCTTAGTCGTGAGTCGATATGGATGGGCATAGTCACTTTCATCAACAGCTCTTAGCTGCAGCAGATAAAACAGACTCAACCGATGTTCTTTAGGTTTTATGGACAACTAAATACATTAAATTCATCTTAATTTTGCAAAAGCGAAAATTCAAAGTTTATGGATTCCAGTAAATAGTGTTGATGCGAAGCGATTTTTCCGCACCTACAACTTTGTCATCACGGACATGTAGAAACGACAAAGTGTTGCCTTTCTTTCAACTAACAGTAAGACTATCTAATACATATATTATACTTAAGTCAAATTTAAAAATGTTGCGCCAATATTTTTTTTAAAGTGAAAATTTCTTTTATTTTACAACTTTATTATTCTGCTGCTGACTCGAAGATTTGCTTTTGGTTTTAGGGAATAAATGCAGAATTTTGGGTTTTGGATTTTTGTTTTTGCGAAAATTACGAATCCCTAATTACAAGCAATATCACACAAGTAAGTAGATAGATGCGTAAGAGCTAGACGCGGGAATTTTAAAAACTGCATATGCAACATTTAACTTCTTTCAATTCATAAGCAATCATTTATTGATCATTTAATTATTATTATCATATAATTTACTTGTTTTTTAATGAAGTGAAGAAGATTATAGCAGTAACTATAGTCGTTACTTTACTACTAAAATAGCAACAAAAGCACTTTAGCCGTACGAACTTTATCAGACGGATCTGAAAAATGTATTAGGATCAAGGGAGAATACATCGGAAAGAAAATTTAAATTTGTGTTTGATTTCAGGCCACTTCATCGTCATTCCAGGAATATTTTGAAATTTTATGAAAGTAGTGTTTTAGTACAATGCGAAGCCGTCAATATTTTTCCTGCTACATTTATTTCATGAATGTATCGATTTAATCCAATACCAAGCCACCAATATCTATTATATTATGTCCATTTTCATAACGCATAACCAAAATGGGTAGAGAGTGATATCCCTTTTGTCTGAAAGTACTGGGAAACACGCGCTGAAAACACGACAGGAATAAACGACACCCACAAATAACTACACCGTACTATTGACATTATTATTGCGACAAAAAGCGCCATCCATTCGTGAAACAAGACATCTCTCACAGCGCGTTCCCACAGAGAATCTCTCACCAGCAGATATCGCTCCCCCTTGTCTAATGCCGTTTCTGCACATAAAGCAATTTTAACGTGACACCGTGTCTCCGTGCGGTATACAAGACGACTCGATCCTCTTTCACAAATCAATGCCTCTCCCGTCAAGATAAGCAGCGGCACACTGCAATGTCTGCCGGTTCTCTCTTGGCCAGAGCTGGCGGTGGTGCGACTTCATTTCGTTTCCAGGTTAGCTCGACGTGTGACTAAAGTTCAAACCGAAGTGATTGCACGATAAAGGAGAACCTCGTGTGGCGAAGAAGAATGTTTGTGTTCTGTTCGTAACGTTCACAACAGTCCTTAGGACGTGTACGTGGGCGGTATATTGTTAGTCACGCCATGCAGGAATTGCCGATAAAATCGATTTGTTCAGTTTTAGCGCTCACTTTTACACACGGAAACTGAAAAGTTCTTGTAATGGGATGTAATGCAAAATGAAGATTTTAAATCTGTGTTGCATATTTTTAACGCTTTATAATGTTTAAATTCGTGTGGCTTTCACATCTTAACGAAAAATGTTAAAGGTTGCATGCTTAATTAGATACTTAAAGCAATATCGAAATCTTCCTTGTGAATTAAGTAGAACTATGGAATAATGACTATGCAACAATTAATATCGCTTTCCTACCGTATATTTAATTCCTATTATATATATCATTAATTAAATAAATAATGTTCCTTACATTGCAAAAATCAAACCTCCATGATAGTTTAGGATCTATTGTCATCTGTTAAAAATAAAATGCTCTCGCGCCCCAAGCTCAACGATGTGTGAAACAGGTATGTTTACGTAAATCTTCTTAGCAGGCACGTTACACTATCCTGCTAAATCTAGTACTGGCAAAATATACATTTAACTCAAAGTATCTTTAATAATACCTCAGTTAAAACATTTAAAAGGTTATACTTAAAAGTTTACAAAAGAGATCTGAAATCAAACCAACGGCAACGCATACATACGTGATTTAATTTGTTTATGTGTGCATGGATCATCAGTATACAACACGTCGTACGCTAATGAGATCTGTGGAGGCCGAAACACGTGTGGGTGCTGCGTATGCCGTGTAGGAACCTCAAACAGCAAGCGTTTTTTACATTTTGTATACGCTTTTGCGTTAAACTGTCTACTAAAGCTGGGTGATATCTTGGTACAAAGCATTAAAACTGAGACAGAACAAATGGTTCAGAAAGATGTATGTTAACAGTTACGTTGACTTCATGTCTGTAGGGTTACAATTTCTTCAAATTAAGATAAGCAATGCGATTATGGCCGTAGATCTAATGTTGAACCTATGCGTGTTGACCAAAACAGGTCCTAAATTGTCACAGTACTTTCATGCGGTAACTTATCATGCTACCTGTAGTTGCGTTACCCAAATTTGAGGGAGTTTTACTTTGCTGCGGCAAGGGATCACGCTGCTGTTGTAAACTCTAAACGATATTTTTATGCAAATTAATTTTAAATTATAAAAACATAGATAGCGCACCATTGTCAGTTATAGCAAAACTTACATATAAACAGCGGAAGCCGAGAGAAAATATTTTCTTAATTATCGTAAATGGATCTACAGTTTTTCTTATTAAGGAACCCATCAACATTCTATCTGGTGTTAGTATTACTATACCGTATACAATTACTTTGATTTTCTATTTTATTATTTAAAGTATTTAGTTACATCTATATCTACGACAAGCGGAATTGCTACTGCAAAATTTAGTAGTTATTTTAACGGTACAAGTAAAACGCTTTTTACTATGTTTTTCTTCCCTTAATTTTTGCTACGTTCACATTTAGTGTCACTTCTTGTGAGTAATTTTCAAACGGTTACAACTGCATATGGACAAACACCGTATTTTGTAAAGTCTGTGTTATTTTAATAGTTCAAAATGAAGTTATTAAGTAAATTAGGAAAGTCCTGTTGTAAATATATTTCCAAGTGATTCTAAGATATTTAGTTTTTGATCTTTGTGGTGCAAGTGTGAAATTCAGTTATTATTTAAATCGAAAGCTTTTTATAGAATTATTGACAGGAATTCGCGAAATGTTTCACAGACGAAGTTTGTACAATATTTTTTAAAACAAGCAAAATTTTAATTAATTTATTAATATAATTTATATTGGTACTATTTTTTTTGTGGCGTAATGTTTATAATGTGGAAACAATTTAAACAATTAAAATTCAAATTTAACATCATTACAATTTACTGTTTTCTTAGTAAATAAGAAATAATTTTGAAATATTTTGTTATTATTTGAATAAAATAAAGTCAAGCAATGAAGATTTTCTGGCTAATACGCCTCCTGTAATACAGGTAATAAGTAATTTGCTACCAGCTAAATAGAAAGTAAGGTACAAAGTTACATAATATACAAGTATATACAGAAAACGTTTTTCAGCATATATTCAAGAAATACAAAAGTAGAAAGGCAGTTTAGTCAATTATTCAATAATGAAGTCATGTTTATTAATTTATGCTAACATTGATATATCAAAATACAATAAATTTACAGGATTTATAAAAGACAAACTGAACATTTACAACCAAATAATCAAATATTTTCCCAGATGAGCAAGTAAATTCATTTATCGAAGAAGCTCCTGATTCACTATTTCTTTTAATTAAATTTATATTCACTGATTTCTAATTTATTAAAATTTTATATAATACAAAAAGTTTCAGGCAGTATTAATAATAGAAATATCTGTAACACGTCGTAGAGAAGAATTTTTAATAAAAATAACATCATATTTGTAACTAAGCCTGAAACAGACATATATTACAAGAAAATGTGTGATAATTAAAAATGATTGGATATCGTTACCTCTTAAATACAAAAATTTACGATTGCAAGTTGCACAGAATCAGAAACGCTTTTTTAACCTATCGCAATGGCAAATGTATAAATATGCTTGTATGAATAAACTCAGTAGGGAAAATTCCACCAAAAATTGCCGAATTTTTACAATTAGGTACTCCATTAAGATATACAGGTCACTGCTTTCGTAGTTCAGCTACAATGTTAGCAAATCATTATGGAGATTTATTATCTGTTAAGCGGCTTGAGGGATGGAAATCTTCTGTGGCATAGGTATACAGATTGTCGTATTTAAAAGTTAATATGCATCCTCAAATACACACACATAAACATGTACCTATGTATGTATGTATACAACAGTTCAAGAATGTACCACCATAAGACCGGTGGTGTGGGGAGATAGTGGGGAGATCGAGAGCGCGGACATGGCATTCGTTCCGTAACTTTAGAGCGTGAACGTACATACATTGTATTTGAGCAAACTCGCAAATATTAAAATAAAATGCCCTTAACTGTCGAGGAAAAAATACAGATTGTGTTATGGTATGCGAAGGACATTTGAACATCTTCAACATTAAATTTTGTATAGTTCATTAAGTATAATTTTGTTTCGTTTTAAATGTGAGAATTTTATTTAATTTTTTATAAGAATTTTATTTTTGTTATAAATTTTATAGAGTTTTGTTTCAGTTCAATGTTAATACATTATACATCAGTTACCAAAATATTATACAAAAGCCGTACATAGCGTAGCAATTCCTTAAAGCAAACGTCTGCATACTAGCTTTCAACGTTTTGCACTAAAGCCTCGGTACCCCGGTGTCCCGATATGAACTCATCTGTACTCCCCTACTATCGTACCCCTCTATTTCATGTTTGCATGCACATGTGTGCGTGTCTGTGTTTCCCTATATCTGCTTTTATTTCAGTCAAACGGTATGTATAAGATTCTCTTCAAGCCAAAATACATTTATCTGAGAAAATTATTGCATCAACAAGTAAAGATTCTCAAGAAGTGTCCAGTTCTGCACATTCTGTTGGAGGAAGAAGTGAAATTCCTAATATTTCATTTATGCAGTGTAATCATTGTTCAATTAACATTAATGTTTACCCCAATGTTAGGCCTAAAACTGATTAAGATAGATATCAATTAATAAATTTGTTGTTGCATTTACCTTTCTTATTATCCTTAGTTACTTCATTTATTCATTTGTCCTGGTTATAACATTATACTATAAGGTGGAAAATTGACAGGATAGTGACGATAACATAATATTTTAATCATATATATACTGAAGATTATAGGCACGTACAGAACATACATTATCTTTTAATAGATTTTAATTCATTTTATGAAATTTACAAGTTGTGATACACCAAATGGACATTTTCAGAATTACCTATATTTGTTACTGTAATAATGATTTATTTCTTTAATGCAATATTATTTCCCGCACTGTGTGGGAAAGTCAATTTCCCACATGCAATTGCAACCGCGAAATGACATGTTCTGATAAGCGAACCCGAAAAAGTACTATGTGTTTTCTTATATTTGAAAAATTCTATGTATTCCTGAAATCTTGTTTCAAAATCTCTCCAATTTGTCGTATACTGGCTGTCCCAGAAATAAAAAGATGGAGTAGCGGGTATGTAAAGTCCGAACAGAAACAGGCCCAAATATACCACAATAACGAAGAAATTAAAAATTTAAATTTCTATGTTGTTTTTTAGATAAAAAAATTACATTACGGACCTGACACAGAATGTATGTTTATAAATAAACGTAAGAATGCTTATTTGTAAATAGAAACGAACACGCATTCATAGAAAAATACGCTTTTATTTGTATAAAACGGGGAAAAACGTTAAATCGTACTCAATCATATAAAACATTTTTTGCCCGATGCGTCTAGATAACGCAGCTATGTAGTCGGTTGTTGACCCAGATGGGCAATGCACTTTATTGCAGACAATAAAAGATTGTTTTTATTTTTAAAGTAGGAAGGTTGTTGCTCTTTAATGTGTTTGTAGTCGGAAACAGCTAATTATTATTATTTTATAATATTCAATAAATCGTAGTAAATATCAAGAATGTAATTATTTTTTTCTATCAGGTGTAAAATTAAAGTAATTAATGGTTTGATATTTATTATGAAGTATTTATTCCTCCTTTTTTCTTAACACCAGTAATATGGTGGTCCTGAAAAGGACCGATTGTGAAAGTGAAGCAGGTAGATATTTAGTCCAGGGTCGGCGTAAGGCCAATTGAATTCTTTATTATTTTTTTTCTGCCGTCTGCGCACGAATAACGTCTTGATATTTTGAGGGTACGTTTCTACACAATCTAGCTTCCGATTTCTGCTACTCCGTCTTTTTATTTCTTGGACAGCCTGTATATATATTGTCACACTCTAAAATGCTCAGAGTGTAATAATATAACTCTACCGATTTTCTAAAATTACATGTCCGGTCTATTACATTAAATAAGCTATATACTAATTTCGAACACGCATTCAAAAATACCATGAGGTATCACTTCCGCAATATATTAACAACTTCTTCAGAGGATTTAACAAAATAGCAAAACTTGCATATATTTGTGATTTTAAAAGTCTTTCACTTTTGGGTAAATATTGTGGTATTTTTACATTGTTTTATTTTATATTGGAGAAATTACTTATTGATCTGGATGTAATTAATTGCTGCTAATTGTTTTTTTTTTTCGGTTTTCATCAGAGAGAGGTGTTGAATTTTTGACTTATTGGTGTTAATTTCTTTCCTGGAAATTTTAAACAAAATTGATAATGTAACAAGTGTAAGATCTAGAAAGTTGTGGGGAATTTTCTTCTGTTTTAACTGCGAATTTGGAAACATCAAATTGTCATAATGAGTCTGTATAAGAAAGTGTTTTATTTAAGTATATCATTAATTAATATAGATTACCACAAAGTAACAGTCAATAGTATCAATAAATTGATTAATTATGCATTAAAAATACTAAACTTTTACACATTTTTATTTGGTATCTAAGTGGAAGAAGGAAATTTCCTAGAAATTTTAAACAGAGTCGATAGTGTAACAAGTGTAAGGGTGTAAGGTCTAGAAGGTTGTGGGGATTTTTCTTTTGGTTTAAGCTGCGAATTTTGAAACGTCAAATTGTCGTAATGAGTCTGTATAAGAAAATGTTTTATTTAAGTATATCATTAATTAATATGGATTACCACAAAGTAACAGTCAATAGTATCAATAAATTCATTAATTATGCATTAAAAATACTAAACTTTTACACATTTTTATTTGGTATCTAAGTGGAAGATGGGAAGTAAACACGCTACAAAGTTTTTCCACACACTACGTTATTTATTCGTTTTTTACCGTGGCGAAATCATAAAAATGCAGTTTCAGCACTTGTCCAACAAGCGAAAGTGGTGTGACAAAGCAGTAAAATGTCGTTCATAAAACAATTTCACATACTGACAGAATGCGACCGCCATGTACTAAAAACGATCTCTCGAAGTTCCCGTTGAACAGAATTATTTATACATTCGGCGTATCAGAACGGAAATAAAGCGAGTAAAAAAGTGCCCTCTTGTATTATTTATAAATCGAAGTTTCGTGGGAAGTGGCGTTCAACGAATCACCATGCCACGTTTAGGGTGTGAGTCGCGGGGTAATTCACGGGTGACCCGATCCCCCACACGGAAGTTGCTCGATCGCGATAACAAGCTCCGAAGTATTCTGAATCGAACTTATTGTATCTTATCTTAGATTGGTGGCAATTTAATCGTGCTGGTTCTTATACAGTTTGCTGGCGTTGTTTCTAAAAACGTACATCAATTTGTGTTAAGAATAATTATTAACTGGCACACGCATTGTACAAAGTCAGGAATTCAAATGACTTTTCGTCACCTTTTAAGTTATTTTAATCTTGAACTTTTCCAATTCTAGTTCAATTGTCTAACTTTCCGTAAACGTAGAGGTAATATTTTATGCATTAACATTATGCTAGCGAATACATATCAATATTTATTATACCTTGTCTCAGAATAAGGAGTGATTCAAATATCCCGCCAAAACATGGAAAACACAGATTAAATTGTAGTACACAATTTGATATGACATCATGACAATTGAAGTTAGAAGAACTGTAATACTAAGAATTTAGCTGTTTTATGTTTCATTTACTAAATGAAAATAGTAGACTTTGTTCTGAGCGATTCGAGGATTACCATTATAAATACATATACCGCATGTGTAAAATCATATTGGGTTTAGGATACATGTATACTAGGCACACCGGCAACAACGCCCAATCGTGGCCGTAGTCATGGTACAAGGAAACAATGTATGCTTTTGCACATCTCTGGATGACGCGCATTTATCGAAAAAAATGTCACTTGACAACTCTGACAGAAGTCACTGACAGAACTCACTGACAGAAGTAACTGACAGAAAGCATTTTCCAAGACACCCTTTAACAACTAAAATTGTATCTGGAGATCGTGTCGAACAGCGTTGTTCTGTGTTTGTGAGAGGAGGGGTGAATGGTAACAATGCCTCGTTACACACTAGAAGAAAAACTGCAAATTATTAAATGGTACTACAGTGGTCATTTTGCAAAGGATTGCATAAATTTATTTCCGCAAATATTTGAGGACAGACCCGTATCCTGTGAGCAAAGCATATTACATATTTTGAATAGCTTTGAAAAATGTTTTTGTTTAAATAATTGCACAAAGTGTAATCCTAGAGAGGTAAATCCACTAAAAGATGAGGAACGAGAAGAGCGGGATATAATGATTTGTAGCACTCTCGAAGTAGAGGATACGCTATCTACCAGAAGTGTTGCTGAGGAATTGGATGTGAGTAATAAACCCGTCGCGAACATATGGAAGCGAAATAAATTAAAATGTTTCAAATACTCGAAAACGCAATAAATATTTCTCTATGACAATTTTAGAAGAATGGAGTTTTCTGAAACAGTAATGGAAAAGACAAATGAAAATGAGAATTTCATCGCAAATATTGTATTCACAGATGAATCGTTATTTCCATTAAGTGAAAAGCACAATACTTCTGTTGTTCGATATTGGGCTCGGGAAAATCAGCACAGATATTTTGTTAAACACACCCAATATCCCCAGAAAGTGAATGTGTGGGCAGGTATTTTGAGTGACCATTTGCTTGTTCCATTTTTTATTGATGGTACGTTAAATGCGGACAAATACCTCGATATGCTACAGAATCAGACACTTCCCGCTATCCATAATACCGGAATAGATCGGGATATTATTTGGTTCCAACAGGACGGTTGTCCTGCACATAATGCGTTCAGAGCAAAACATTTTTAATGAATACTTTTCCTGATCGTCTCATTAGTGGAACAGGAAACATTCGTTGGCCTCCGCGATCTCCTGATCTATCGCCAAATGATTTCTTTCTGTGGGGATACATCAAAAATAAAATATACAGTGCATAAGTTGGCAGGCTATAAAACTTAGATATTTTGAGAAGGCTATTCATAGAGGCTTTTGAATCCGTAACAGTCGATGTGATTCGTAATGTGCGAGAAAATGTTTATGATAGGCTCGGACAATGCCTTGCTGCTGAAGGAGGCATTTTTGAACTTATGCAATAACATTTTATTTTTTAGTATTGTTTAGAGTATATTTTCTATTTTCATTAGAATTCCGTTCTTAATAAATTTAAATAATAATTTACTAAGAATTAATGTTTAATTAGAATGTGCTTTTATTTTCTTACTGTGTTGTATTGTATTTCTGTTAAAAAGGACTTTATTGAAATAGTGTCCTGTAAATTCACAACTTTATTAAATTGGTAGTACTAGAGGTCGAATGCGCGTCATTCAGAGATGCCCAAAAGCATACCTTGTTTCCTTGTACCATGACTACGGCCACGATTGGGCGTTGTTGCCTGTGTGCCTAGTATACATATATCCTATCCCCAATATGATTTTACACATGCGGTATAATAACTATGCATTTTAGTCAATGTGTTACACCAACATGAAAATTGTGAATCAAATCTATTTATTACCCATTAAATATTTGTACCTGAGAGCAAGATGAATCAAACCTTTTATCTTTTATCAAGACGTCTTTTAGAATTAGCAGAAGAAGTTTTGCTTATTAGTTTCTATTTTAAATATCAATAAAGAACTTATACAAATAAATCATTCGTATTACTGTTACAAACCTTGAGCAGGTTAATTCAAGCAACCACTCTTGGAAATGTGAATCTTACATACAACAGTAATAAATATAAAAATTTATATCGGCTGAAGTTGCTTACACAACCTGCAAAGATAATTACTTATACACATTACTAATTATTATTCGCTACTTATGTATTTTGAAAATATGGAGAAAAATTTTAGTTAAATAATTTACACTTTTTACAATTTTTATTTCTATTATATATTGGAAATTAACCATAATTTAGTGTTCACATCATGTTAAAAAGATTAAAAATACAACAATTGAGACTATAATGAGAAAAAAAATTCTGCGTAAATTAGTATGATTCTCTTGTGCTGGACATTAATAAGTCATACACCATCACACTGTTTCATACATAAATAATAAATGGTTTCACAATCATCCATCAACACTATTCGTTGAATACTCTTGCATATGGTTTACATCTTAGATATCTATACAACTATTTATGGTAGGTACCTAAACTTCCGCGCCCACTTTATCTTCGTGAATGCAAAAAAAGCAAGCTTTGAGACACATCATTTGTTAGTACGTATACTAATCAACCTACAGATGTCACAAAAGAAAAAATTATAGAGACTATAGTTTGCGAACGCATAAATAAAAATCAATAGATAAACGAAACGAAATAGAGAAATTAAAAAAAAATCTAAGAAAAGACAATAATATTGCGAGGCAATCTAAACAAATAGAAAGCATAATATGACAAGTAGTGAAAAAGATAGAAGACAAAGGCAACTTCAAATTTAAGCCAATATGTAAACAGATAGCGAAGGAAATAAGAAAACCTAGAGAGAAAATATTAAAATAAAGAAAGGATCTAATATTATATATAAGAAAACAGAAGCAGAGTGAAACGGAAACGCAAGAGAGAAGAGAAGGTTTCATTTTTGATAAATTAGATAGATCTACAGATTCTATATTAAGAGCAAACAATTTTCTGAATCCATTAATTAACGAATGGATTACAAGATTGAAATTCAAAGAAAGAAAGTGAAAACAGAAAAACAACGGTGTTACTCAAACCAAAGAATACCGAAATAACGATATTATTATATAAGTAGTCACATAGAATGTTTGTTCCGATCGCCCATGATAAAAATTGATATTTCAGCATTTTGACCTTTATCATTTTAACTGAGGGCCTTTTGTTCTATAATAATGAACACCGTTTCAAGAATTATATCTTTATAAACACTGAGAATACCCCCTCCCAACCATTTTAAAAAAAAAAACATTTCTCCAATTTATTGTATTGATGGAATGTATTATCACAATTATTTGTGTGATTATAATCGGAGTCGGGAATTTTTATGGTTTTATGATAGAATGTCTCGCCTGTTGTAAATAAAATGGGGCCTCCTTAAAAAGTACATTAGGCTTTGGCATTTTACTTTTGATTTCGAGTTGGAATTTTTGTGTGATTCTTTTAACGAATTTTATTTATTTAACGTAATATATATTAAAATTAGTATATAAGTGAACATTTTGTTTGTTCCATATATTAACTGTATATATTCCCGCACCGCACATTTGGACGAGTACTCGGTAACGGTAACGAATAAAAAGTAACGAATAGTTACAAGTACTGAAAAGTAACCTAATCCAACATCACTAATACTCAGCATTATTGCAGCACTTAAGCTAACTTGTATTCCGAGACTTCATATATTGCAGATATTTTGCTTATTACCACAACACTGTTAAAATATAGCTGATTCTGTGCTTGGATCAGGGGTAATTAAATTTTCATTTTCGGTAGGAAGCATAATAGCCTAAAATACATATTTCGCAATTTGCGAGTCTTTAAGTAAAATGCGAAAGTATTTTATTGTACTGACACTAGTGTTCGTTCACCTCAATTACTTTATTTGATTAAATAATTCTCGTGTAAACCCACATTTAAATTAATGTATCGACTTTAGGAAGCGATATATGTGGCTTAAATACAGTCGATATCTCATAACTAATTTGTATTTGTACTTAAATTCTATGGATTTGCGATTAGTCTAGTAAATAATATTTTAAATATCTAAATCATTTGAATTTCTTTGAGACAGGATTCCGAAATTAGTTCCTTTGCATTTAATCTATTCGTAATTGATTCTTAACTTACTTCACACAAAATCCAACCCTCAAATTAACAGGGATTACTTTAAAGAATTCCAACTCTCGTCTTATCACCAACTGAAGTACTGAAAGAAAGAGAAAAACTAATAAAATAGAAGTTAGAAGATGTTCCGTAGCCACATACCCTGTGAAAAACAGGGTTAACTCTCTATTTCCATGTAATCTTGATTGAGAATTGCAAGGCTTCAGGGTGGAACAATCTTTACGTTCAAATCCGAAGCCGTTATTGCTCTTTTGTTACCGATGCAGCGGTTGTTATGCAATATTCGTATGGCGGCGCTGTTACCACTACGGCGATTACGACGTGGCGAGAAAATTTACGAGACTAGCATGTTTGCCGTTCTTGTTTTTGTAGATCTAATTAGCAACTGCGATGATAACCGAATCAAAAAGGAAAATGAACGGTATTTACTGGAAAAGTTTTCAGTCGAAATTACTATAAATTAAATGGATTGGGTACTTATTTGGCTTTCAAGTGTTGTTTAATACTTTATCGATTACATTTGAAGTTCTATATATAGAGAAGACGCGTTATATTCAATTGTACGTCATTGATGATATATTGTCATGACTGCATTAGAGAAATTAAAAAAGTTACTTTGTTAAATTATATTTGAGGGCTTTTATTTCATTAGTTTAAATAGAAAATGTATAAATTGATCATGACAAATAAACACATAATTTCCGTTCGAATATTAAATTTCTCTCTTACATATTTTTAATAGACTAATAGTTCAATTCGGTGTTGGCAAATAAATTACATCTATCAAAAAGGCGTGTGTTGTGTATATTTTTTCTGTCAAATTTTCGTGTTTATTTTTGCTTTGATATAAATTGTATAAAAACAGTTCTTCTTAGAACTGTACATCCTGTTTATTATCTATTTGCGTCCTTTGAACATAATGCCGAAAGGTTTCTGTTAGTGACATCAAATGTCACCCACAGAAAGTAAAAACAGGTCCGGCAACATAAACAAGACGAGTCGTTATGGATGTAGTATGACGTACAATTGAATGGAACGCTTTTCCTCTATATAAATATATAAGTATATTCAAATGTGTATATTTACTAATTACCTGCCTTATAATTGGAATTTACACAATACTAAGTTACTGTATGGACATTTTGGATTCCTTGGTATTGACATTCACAAGATAATTCTGCACATATTATGTTAATCTACACAATTATTATTTTTAAAAAGTTTCAAAAAATACCCAACCCAACCCACAGAATACAGTGAAAATAGTAGTGAAAATTTCTGATGACGATGAAACTTGGTGTCATTATTTGGACCATCTAATGAATCATCATCGTTGCAATTGAAGAATTCAAATCCACTACTTCCAAAGAAGCACAATCTTCTGCAGGAAAAGTTTTGTAGACATTTTGTATCGCGCATGAATATGCTGAGAGATTTGAAAGACGCAGGATGGAATATGAAATCAAACCTTTAGAATGAAACTTTGAACAAGCTTCATCTATAAGACGCAAATATAAAAGCTTACGTGTAGTGTCAGCTTAGTTTGGCACGGCCTCATGTCGCCTACTGCAACAAAAGAGGTAAAAAAAAAACTCGAAATGTATCGCCTCGCGGTTTCTACGTTTTTGGCATATTGACAAAAGGCGTTAAAATGTAACAGTTTTCAGTCAAATGGCGAAATACAAAACTCTGTGGAAGAATTCTTTAGTCACCAGCCGCAAGAATTCTGTCGGTTGCTAGAGATATAGGATATGTGCCTTAAGTGTGGGGGGCAATATTTTTAAATATACTTCTTATTAAATCTGTTATGGACAAACTGAATATCCCTTGAATTAACTAAATTTACGAAAGTCATTAATTAACATAAACGTTATTAAAAAAATGCTTCTGAAATTGTCAAGTAATGTCAAAAATACAAGACTAATTTAACACGTGAAAATTGATTATTCCCTGCCTAGAAGGATAAGAAATCCGAATTCCCACGTCATTTTCAAATTTTGGATTTTTTCAAAAATTAAGAAACGTAATAGTTATTGTAATATTTTGTACATTCGAGTAACACATTAATTAAACATCCAGCAGTTATTTCACTATTTTCTCAACAAATTTCAGATATGTTCATTGCCACTACATTCTCGAAACATGACGAATTTTATTCAATTTATTGCTCAACCTGACAAACCACTGCAGTATTTTTGTATTAATTTTGCAATGACGACGCAATGTGCTTTTCTTTAACGCCTTTTTTTTTGTTTATAAAACAACTCTTATTGCAGTTTCTGGAAAAATTTTATACCTCTGTAAAGTTTTCTTGCAAGATTCGGAACTCAACGTACTCAGCTTGACGACTTCTTACTCTCAGTAATGCTCCATGTCTGCAACAGATTAACTCTCGAGACTTTAGTGGAAAATAACTATTACGTGAGAGCTAGCTAGTTTATACCGAGAAAACAGATCTTCAAATTTGTTCTTAGAAAATATAAGTCTTTAAATTATATGTTTATTTTACGAATTAGATCACTTCTCTGCTACAGAATGAAAAGTACATGATACATTTTTAGAGCGGCAGGATTTTTTTGTATTATATTTTCCCACAATTTTGACTTAGAAGGTATATCCACTACACTAGTTTCATTATTTGGAATTATAAAATATATTTGAAATTCTACAAACATGAATGTTAAATATCTAATGCATAGTATACAAAAGTGTATGACCAACGAAGCGAAAACTCAGTGTCTTCATTTTCTACGCCCTTATTGCCAATTTCTAATGCGAGACGATATTGAAAGCACTGCACCAACGTTGTTGATAGTTACATTGCCATTCCTTTGTGAATAAAAATGAGCGCAGTGGACTTTGTTCTTTCTACACCACCCATCAGGCGGCTACACTAGAGTATAAACCTAATTCCTTACACATCACTGCTCAGTTCTCTAGCTATTGTCCACAGCTTTGTTTCATTTAACCATTTTATATGAGACCATTACAATATAGGCAAGTTAGTAATCTATAGTAATGTCAGTACACCTTATACATTTTAAAGAGATATATATCATCGATAGTAAGTAAACATATGAGGTTGAATATGCCAATTTGTATGAAGTCAATTTTTGTGAGGTTCTCTAGACCATTTGACATCCTCTTCTATGCTGAAGAGATGAAGTAGTAAGTAAGTAAGTCATAGTTAACTATATGCTAATTATACTAAATTGCTCGATTGACTTAAAGCTACAGATTTCATTATTTATATTCAAGAAATTTATAAATTAACTAAAAGCTTGATACTTTGATTAAAAATATCAAATTAGAAAAATAGGTACACAATTTTGCGTTTTTATTTTTTTATGTTTTCTAATTAAAGACATGGGTCAGCATTGTCTGCCATATAGTGAAGTTGAATGTTGTCTTTGAAAAATCAGGGATCTTTCGACGGAGGCTACATAAATGGTAGCTGGCTTTCCTAGTTGTCATTTAGTTATTAGTTTTCTATTTTTAGTTAATGAAACTTCTACGTCATGATGACAGATTAGTTTAATTTTTTTATTTCTTGAATATATTGTCTGTATAATTTAATGTTTTTGAGTAACGTACATAAACAATATTAAATACTAATTGAAAGATTTTTTTGTACTCGCTTATCAAAACCTGTCATTTCACGATTCGATTTGCGTGCGTAAAAAGTCACTTTAAACACGAGTGCGTAAAAGTAAAGTTGGTACTTCCTAGAACTTGATTAATTTAGTGACATTTTAAAATCACAAATCCCTAACCTTAATAATATGCTACCCAGTTCGTTGTTTTTCTATGAAAATAAAAGGAAATGAAATAGAAATTGTTATATTTGGAAGGTATGTAATTCAATGTCAGAACAGCAACAAATATTATATAAATTACCATTATTCATCTTTTCAGAAATTGAAACGGAACAATTATTAAAAATTTTGATTGGGCAATTTTGACAACCAGAGATTGATACCCTAGGGATTAACTGGTTTGTTTGAATTGATCTTGATTGCGAAGGTAGAGTAACGTTGATTGTATTATTAGATATATCTTATATTTCAGATGTCGAACAAGTTGCAGGCGGAGTCGATATCTCTAACGGGGTCATTGTTTTAGCCAATTGAATTCTACTATGCAGAGAATTTTCGATATATCCTTCTGCAACCGTAGATGATTTCCATCCACCATGCCTTTTAATTGAAAGCAAGTCACCTCCTTGGTTTGCCAACAATGTCGCTGAACTCCTTCGGAAACAGTGACCTGTGAAGTTACTTGCGCTATCAAGCTGAAGGTACTCAGCTATTCGCATTGGAATTTTGCCAATTGTATTAAGACCAACAGGTGAACAAACACACTTGCCATTGCGATATGTTAAAAAGAATCGCTGCTGGCTGTCCGGTCTTAAATTTGCATATTGCCGAATTAATGCAATCCATTCGGGCTTAATGATTGCAAATGTACGGCTGTTACCTGTTTTAGTTTCTGGAATTGTTAGGATAATTAAATTCGATTTAAATTCTATGTCTCGCAATGACATTTTGCAATGTTCTTCACGTCGACACGCTCCAGAAATACCCGATATTAATACAGCCTATAAATACATATAGTGTTGTATGGAATTTAAATATACGGAAATGACTTTACCTTCATTAGTAGGAACAAAGAATTTGGTGCTTCAACAATAAATTTAGTAATTTGTTCTTCGGTTAATACTGCTGATTTTTTAGGCTGATGTTGCTTCGTTATCTGTTTTAAATACGCTATGAGTTTTGCATATTTAGATATATCTGTATTATCATATATTATTAAGCATGATTTTAACATAGAATAAGTGGACCATAATGATTTATTTGATTGTAAATTTTGAAAATAAACTAATAAACAATTTTCGGAGAATTTTTGTATATTTTTAGATCTAGCCCAAGTTACGAATTTAGTATAAGTGTTTTTGTATACGTTTTTTGATTTTATGGATAATAAATTATCCACTGCAATATTGGCAGCTTCGCGAATTTCAGGCGGTGTACATTGCATTTCATTATCAGAATTCATGTTGTTGGTGAGGTTTTTATTTTGTATGGAATTTTTTGAATTTGATAATTTTAAATTAAATGTCACTTCAAATAATCAATACTGCCAACTCAAATCTTTTTAATTAATATCAAGAGATTAGTAGTGTGTCATAAACGATGACGTATTTAACAATATGTATTATTATTATAGTTCTCGTACAAAAAATATTGTACAAACTTCGTGCGTCAAACATTTCGCGAATTCGTGTCCATAAAGCGACTGGTCACTCATTCGCGAAATATGATTTCACGCACTTGGTTCGTAAATAACTATTATCATCTGTCACATAAATAAACGATTCAATTGTTTCAAAACATCTAATAACACTGCTACGTGACTAACATCTTCAACCTACAGTATCTGAATAATACATTCATTTGAGACATATGTTTATATGGACTTTCTCGTTTATTTTTGTGCTGGCAAACACATACCTACAATAGTGGCGTGCAATTCCGAAACACCCTATATATTAATATAAATACAATACATTTTACTATCTTCGTGATTTTTTTATAGAAAGTGAAGGTACATATTTGTGTTCTCTATGGTTGTAATTTAAAATAGAATTCATTCAAAAATACATTAAAAAGATTATATGCAAAATATCGCCTTCGCCATCCACGATATCAGGGCATCGACCTATAATCTACCATAACAGCATAATATTCAATCTTTAAGCGTGCAGGATGATATGCATGAGGAGAAGGATAAGAAACATGTTTTCTCGTCTTTTAAATAGGAGAAAGCTCATTAATTTTGCACATCTAATGATCCGTGGACTTAATCGATTCTTCTTCATCATGAAAACGGGAAAAGCACTAACCACTTCCGCAGCGCGAGAATCCTTTTCTAGCACTAAAATAACTGCTTGCCATTCGTCCATTCATACGGGCCTATATCTTGGATGAAATCTCGAAAGTGCTTCCATTCAACGTGAAGCCAATAGGGCCATCTCGCTCTCTCGGCGAACGATCGTTCTCGCCGTTGCAGCACAGGTTTTATAGGTCGTGTGGCCCTTTATTGGAGAACTTTTTTGTCCATGATTGCAGGATTACGTTTTTTTTTTTATTGAAAGAAAAATCTCTTTTTGTCAAATGAAAGGATATGTCTGCTATCCTAGAGTAATTAGTTAATGTAGCCAGTGATATTGAAACCGTTTTTAACGACTTAACGATTGATTTTGTTTTTCTTATCTCGTTCCAGGAATTATCAGGACGTTGGCGGTCTTAGATATTGAAACGAAGCCTCACTATTGGATTACGGTATTCGCTCAAGATCATGGAGTCGTACCGCTGTTTTCTAGTGTAGAGGTAAGTCTTAACAATTTAATTTCTATATTAATTTCACTATTAATTGATTTGTTAATAAATCCTCTGAAAGAGTGACGTTAGTAATCTTTAATAAATATTTTTTACATTTATTTAATGGTATCTGGATTAGAACCGTTTAAAATTAGAATGAAAAGGACTTAATAATGCTTTAAAATATTTAAGATATTTCCTTCTATACGAGGTGTGATCAAAAAATATGGTGAATAATATTATTACGAACAAATTAAAATTACATCAAATTTGAATTAATCTTCTTCAAAGTACTCTTCTCGACTAGCCATACACTTATCTCAACGTTCGTTCCATAATGTGAAGCAAATTATTTCTAGAATGCTCTTTTCGGAAGGGCGTTCAGTAGCTCCATCATGACTATCTCGATATCGGTAACGATGTCAATACGTTTTCTTTTTAGCACGGTTTTTATTTTTGGGAAAAACAGTCAGAAAACGCAGATACTAAATCCGGAGAGTAAGGCTGATGTGGAGAAACAGTAACCTTTTTTCCGGCAAAAACTCGAGAATCAGAAGCGAAGTGTGGGGCATGGTGAGTTGTCGTGATGAAGAAGGATGCTACTGGCCCATTTTTCTGGTATCGTTTGGCAAAAGTTACAGTACGCCCTTGCAATATTCGGAGTTTAGAATTATTCCCCTTGGAACGACATCTATTCCCTCACTATAAAAAAAAATAATGAGCGTGACCTTCACTTTCAACGTTAATTGACGTGTCTCTTTAGGGCGAGAAGAGTCGCTCGTTTTGTATTGGGGACTTTTAAAGTTTGTCACAAGGTCATAGCCATACAACCAACTAGTTATAATTTTTCTCATGAAGTCCGGATCTGCATCAAGACGATCCTTCAATCTCTCCAGACTGAGACAGATATCTCTTCTGTTCCTCAATAATAATAATAATAATAATATTAATAATAATAATAGACTATATATTTGTAAGACCTCCGTTACATAAAATTGTCAATATTCTCAAACATGTAATGCATTACAATTGTCAGATCATGATAAGTATAAATAAATGGTGTAGTGTATACTAATACTAACAACACTCTTAACAAATAACAAAAAAGACAGAAAAAAAATAAACACAAAATAATTAAATCAAATAATAAATCAAATAAGATCATTTGTATATAGAAGAGGAATGACTAGTGTCTAAGGAATTCTTCTATTGTGTAGTATTCCCCATTAATCAAGTGGTTCTTCACTTTTCTCTTAAACAAGCTGATTGGGAGGCCCTTAAAGCTCGGCGGCAGGTTATTGTATAATTTCGACCCCCCCCCAGTAGAAGATGGATTGCTGCGCGGAACACACCCTATGATGTGGGATCCTCAGCCAGTCCCTCTCACTCGTTGAATACCCATGATTGTACCCATTCGTGGTAAAGGCCTCCTTATTGTTGTGTACATACACCACTGCTGAAAGTATGTAGATAGATGTTAATGTCAATATTCCTTCCTCCCTAAATCGTGTTCTACATGTTTCATTCACCTTCAAGCCACACAGCATTCTGATGGCTTTTTTTTGTATCACAAAGATCCTCCGAGCCTCCGCAGATGTTCCCCAGAATAGTATCCCGTAGCATAAATGCGAATGAAAGTTCGCGAAGTAAGCCAGCCTTGCTGCCACATGAGTTGCAATATATTTTAATCTTTTGATGGCATACAGGGCTGAGGACAAAGTGCGAGCCAAACCATCTATGTGCTGATGCCGTCTCAAACGCGAATCAATAGTGACACCCACAAACCTTGCAGAAGTATTTGGTTCGTATTTCTGGTACTGAAGACAACGTTTTGAGTTTTATTTATGTTTAACTTTAACTTGTTGGCGGTGAACCAATCACTCATCACTTGCACTGCGTTTTCCGATCTTAGTTTAGTTTCCTGATTGGTTTTCCCCTGCACCACAATAGAAGTGTCGACTGCGTAAAGACACAGCTCTGCTCCAACCACACTAGCTGGTAGATAATAATAATAATAATAATAATAATAAACTTTATTGTCCAGCAGACAAAATCCATTTACAGGACAAAAATTAAAATTTAGTACAATGCAAACAAAAATATCGGCATATTTCCATTAACAAAAAAAAACAAAGTATTATATTAGTATATATATCAAAATACATTACACAATAATTGAGTGCAATTACTGGCATTTTCATGGCAGCACGCAAGGATCATATAAGGAATGGATCAGAATATAAAATATTCGCGTTTCTTGTCATGTGAGTTAGCGGTGCTGTAACCATCACATTCGTTCGAGCTCTGGCAACTAAAAACGAATCAGTCGAACGCGTTGCATACGTTGGCACCAAAAAGTCCACGGCCGATAGAAGGCAGGGCGAGTCAATTTCATTATTGATTAATTTTCTTAAGTACCCGGCACTGGCTATCTGCCTCCTTGAAGTTAAGCTTATAAAATTATGGGTATTTAAGAGTGCATCATAATCAGTACCACGTGGGGGGTAAACGCCGCTCAGTCTAAAAGATACATATTTTAGAAATCTCTTCTGCACTCTCTCCAAATCAAGTTGCTGGTACACGTAACAAGGGTACCATATTATTGATGCGTACTCCAATTTTGGACGAACCAGTGTATAATATAGGGTGGTAAATGTTGACAGATTCGAAAAGCCTCTACAAGACCTTATTACGAAGCCAAGCGTACGTGAAGCAGATCATTGATATATATAATATCATCAAGATCATTGATATATATAATAAATAGTAGGGGGCCCAGTGTGGAACCCTGAGGTACTCCAAAGTGTATTCTCTTGAGCTGTGATTGTTTGTTGTTCCATTCCGTTAGTTGCATTCTATTTGGCATATAGGATTTCAGTAGGTCCAGAGGTACCCCCCCTTACTCCATAATACATAAGCTTCTCGCATAAAACATCAGGACTCACGGTATCAAACGCCTTGGTTAGATCCAGTAGATTGATTTCAGCGTAGTTGTTATTGTCAAATGCTTGATATATGTATTCGGTGATTTGCATTATTCCAGTAGTCGTCGAGCGACCCCTTCTATATCCATGTTGCTCGGGAGATAAATATCCCTTTGCTTCCAAATAGCCTACCAATCTCGATGCTATCGCTTTTTCAAAGATTTTGGAGATTGCTACAGTCACCCTTCTTGAACACAGGCAATACTTTTCCCACTTTTAGAGGTGTTGGAAATAGGCCATTTTCTATACATTTGTTGAAAAGTATGGTTAGTGGTATTCTCAGTTCGTTAACAATTTCCTTAAGAAAATATGTTGAGATACCATACACATCCACTGTATTTTTGGATTTAAGGTTCCTTATGATCATCTCTATTTCATCGGGTGCTATCGGGGCAAAGTAAAATGAGCCAGCTGTGTTTAAAGACAGAGCAGACAGTAACTCACTGTACGTTTGTTTTGGCTGTATGCCATTAGCCACTTCCTCACCCATGCCACAAAAATATTCATTCATGTCCTCCGCGGATAATGACGAAGTTACTGGCTTTTCTACATTTGTAGGCCTTCTCTCAGCATTGATCAACTTCCAGACCGCTTTTATTTTGTTGTCGCTTTTCTCTAAATAGTCAGTATTAGCTTTTTGTTTTAGTTCTGTCATTTTTTTACAATATTGGTTCTTGAGCTCTCGATATATTTTGTAGATAGTTTGGTTCTTAGTTATTTTTGCTACACTCGCCCACGCGTCCAGTGTGTTTTTCAACTTAATGACTTCATCGCTCACCTCACAACTCACTCGCGTATCTTTTTTTGCTTTTACCCTTTTTTCAGGAAAACAGTACTCAAAGGCATGAACGAATCTCCCGTGAAATTGTTCGAACATCTTGGCAGCGTCCAAGGTTTCGTCCATCAAGAGAACTTCACCACTAATAAGTGCTTTGAATGCTACAATATTTTTTTTGTTCATAATTCTTACTTCTTTAACTGTAGTTGTGGGTTCGTTTGGAGGGATCGAACCATTCTATTGAACAATCTGTGCCATATGATCAGATAGATGGAGATTAATTGTTTGTTTGATTAGATTTTGAGCTTCAACATTTGTGAAAACATTATCTATGAGAGTACAACTCGTATTCGTTGTTCTGGACGGCTCTTCAAAGATCTGCTCTAAACAATAAGTCAAAAGGCTGGGAATAAATTTCACACTCACTGATTCCATTTGCTAATTATCGATTAACATGCTTTGTACTGACTGTGCTAATCTTCAGTAAGCTCTCAAAAGTAGTGTTTCAATGAAACATGTTTGCCACTTGCACCTTTTCTTCTGTTTTTGAGGCCGAAGGACGTCCCGAACATTGCTCGTCTTCAATTGACTCATTTCTACCTTTAAATCGTTCATACCACTTGTGAAGAAATTTCAAAGTCACTATATCATCGCCATAAACTGATATAAACATTACATTGGCCTCTTTGTCTTTGTTTTTTGCAACTTGAAAACAAAACTTTGTGTTAATGCGTTGTTCGAAGTCTATGATGTGCTACAGACACGGTAAACACGACCTTACACTTCTGTCTCTGATAGGCGACTGACAACTTACATCTTGTTCGACTGTCTATCGGATTTATTATTTCGAATAAATACAGCGTCAGCAGTTGCTGCTATAAAAATTTATTTACCATATTTTCTGATTGCACCTCGTATATGCTATCCCACAAATAAATAAAACCAATTTCGAAAATTGTAGGTAACACCAAGAAATTAATCTAATCGCATCCGAAAATCTACCATTACAGCAATAGAGAAAAAAACTTGAATTTAGCTACTCAATATGTTTTTCATTTTCTGGTATGCATTTATTGCATTTTCATTTCATGGTTTCTGAAAGGAAATATATCTAATTAGGTTACATTCATTCACAAAGATGATTATTTTCAAAAGATCTTCACTTCAATGTACAAAGATTGCATATACCAACGGCTTCATATATCTCTAAAAGAGTAAATAGCGTGTATAATTTGCCTCTTTCTAGAATATGACGATGCATTGCAGCAAATATAGTAAGATGAAAATGCAGGCGATTAGGGCATCTTTCTATACAGGCCAGCAGGTTCTCTTCCACGACAATTCGTTTCGCAATTAATGAGAGACATTTCAAATTGTTCACAGTAATATCGAATATGAATGTAATAATAAACATTTTGAAGTAATTTAAGGTAACACTGCTAACCGGATTTTGTTCATAATAAAAGCTCACATACGTTGAAAATTTAGTTTCGGAATATTAATTTAATACACCGTGATGAACGATGTTTTGAACTGATACAAAATGCCACATAATTAGTAGTATGTTAATACACGTAGTAGTAATAATTAATCAACTGTGTTCCTCCTTGCCGAAGCAATTTCCACGAAAAATTACAATATTTGTATGGAAAAAAACTATTAAAGAACAAATAATATAAGCTATAGATCACTTCAAAATATAATTTTGCAGTTTGTCGTCTAAATGCCGGTGGTTGGGAGATAATGCTTCCCAATAAAATTTGCGCCTATATTTCGAACATATATGAGACAGATCTCTTATTCTATTTGCTCTCGGTATTGTAAGCACATAATATTGAAAACACCTGCTGTAGTTAAAACGTCACTCAGAACTAGTATTCTGTTCACTAAAATTATCATGTCTTGCATAAACACTGCAACGGACGTTAGAACTTTTCCCGGTATTGTAGTTCGAATCTCTAGCTTGGTAGGTTTGATAAAAAACTGTTTTTTCACGCAAATTAATCAACAATTCTTCACACTAATTTATTTAAGACGGAGGAATCAGAGGGCCATTGCCCAGATACTCCGATGTACGGTAGACAGTGATGTAAGTCGGTAAATTACCCCAGAATTAGTTACCGTCATTTACGGTAAATTACCACATAAAATTTCCGTAAATTACAAACAAAGTAAAACATCATCTATATACACGTATGACATTGCACACTCGGTGATTGGGGAAGTCTCTTTCTAGCAGATGTAAAAGCCCGTGAATCAGCCGTTTGTATGACATTCAGTGATGTAAAATTACCGTAATTTATATTTTCGGTATATTATCGCCGTAAATTACTGCTCTTTTTTTACCAATATTTATTCTTGCGTAATTTACCATTTTTTGAGTAAATAACATGGTAATTCTCAAAAGAGCAGTAATTTATCACCAAAAATATAAATTACGGTAATTTTACATCACTGACGGTAGATCCAAGATCCAAGACTATAATGGCGCAGATGTGAAGTAAAAAACGTATGGAAGTTTATACACGTTAGATGGTCATGAACTTCACAATTCAAATAGAGAATTTTCTTATTATTTCTCTCTAGCTCATGGAAGAAGCTTGAACTATAATCGAATTTACTATTAAACTTCGAATTCCTAAAGGTTACGATTAGGAATCCATTTTTGGATTATTAGTATTTATGGCACAGAATTTTATGATAAACTATAGTTTTTACAAATATTGCTACGGGCAACCTTAGCTTACCGCTAAACCCGCAACGAGGAGATCACTCACTATATTAGAATAAAATAGCAAGAGGTACACCTACCTTCTATACTTCTCGGCAGGACCTGAGAGAAGGACACGAGAATATGGAGTCGTCTCAATAAAATACTACCTGTTAATACATATATATTTATTAAACAATAATGACAAAGTGGAGGATAACCTTGAATTATCCTATCGGAAGATCACTTATCCTTATTGAAATTCTTTTTGTAATCTCCTTCCTTTATTACCTCGGTAACGCCGATTTCCCTCCTTGCCTCGCTGAATTTGCAAATTCAGCCCGTTCGATCAAATTCCGTTCAACTCATCGCCTGACAGACCGGATGCCATCGAGACGATATAGATTTGCGTTTACACGGTCGAACTTGGTGTTGTCTTCTAACAGCGAGGTAAGCCAGGATTCATGTTACCGCTGTAATAACTCTAACACTATACAGAGTGTTTATTCGCGACAGTTTATATGCCACCGGCATATACATAACCAATAAACCTTTATACAACACATTGAGGGTCGCAAATCTACACATTGTCGTACAACTAAACTTATCTTAATTCCTACAATCTTAATTGTTCCTAATTATCCACTGTCAGCTTTTTATCACTTACTCTATTTTGATCTACACTGGTTTCTTCATCAGAGCATCTTTGTTGTTCCTAACACGACTAGTTTCATTTAGCTGTTTGTTGTTAAGAATATCTTTAACTTCGATCTTCTCCTTGAAACGGTACTGAACTGTCGTGTTTTTGTTTCCTCGCTTCTTGTGAGATTTCTTATCTTTCGGCGCAGCGAGAGAATATGATTTTCAGGAGGTGAGACTTTTCGAACGAAATGAAATTTCCTCCACCTGTTTTGGACACCATTCAGGATCATCGGACAATAAATCTTCGCTTCGGCTTTTACTTATGTTGCAACTTGCTTCAAGGTGTATTGCTTCATTACCCCATATCTTCAGCCATAGGACCACATCATACTTTTATTTCGTATGCTATTGCACTTCTAGGACCTTTTCACGCTTTGATTGCGTGCGCATTGCATTTTTGGGACCTCTTCATACTTTTCTTACTTATACTAGTGCACTTTTAGTACCTTTTCACGCTTTTGTTACGTGTGCCATTATATTTCAAGGACCTCTTAATACTTTTATTAATATAGCAGTGCAATTTTAGGACCTTTTAGAATGAATTTAGCAGCCTGTGACATATATTACGGTTAAATGCTGCCCGGCACCTCCACCATAATGTCAGGGGCAGCCTATAATATTTATATATGTCACAGGCCGCTAAACTCGCAACGAAGGTTCTGCTTTGAGGGAGCACTCACTATATTAGAATATGAATTGATTAGCGACAATAGCATATTTTTTAAAAGCTAATTAGCGATAAATAGGTAAATGAAGACCATAAGAAAACTAATTTAGAAATGTTCTTATGAAAGATATTTCACTAATCCTTTGTGTCATGATTATAAATGTGCGCCTACTTCTTTTTACGCATATTTAAGGTATAGCAATTTCAGTGATAATATCAAACGAACTGAAATAAGAAAACAAAAATTGCTGTAATGTTTGAAAAAAGGGTTCCAATGGATTAATTCTAGTTGAAAGTAGTGAAGATTTACAGATATATTATAACTATAAACACACTTATTTTAATAACATTTGTAATTGCGATTCTGTGTTTTTTATGAACTGTAATAAGTCATTAGCTTTGGTTGCATTCAAAAGATATCCGCATCAGGAAAAGTTATTAACAAACTTAAGCCAAACCTGAAATAAGACGAAATTTATTTTCACGCTGCGCTGTTAACTTTTATGGATACTTAATTCTTTGATACATTAAAAAAGTATCATTAAATATTTCTTCATAATAGTGCACCATCAAAAACATAAATGTACTGTTTTATCTTTCTTGCGACATAATAACATTATAAATAAGTGACGAAATATAACGGCGCTGGTAATACATATACAACGAAATGTATTTTCTCTCTCTTTTATTTAGCCCGCGACCGTTCATTTCGAAAACACTCGCCAAAAACGAAAGCCATCAACGCTCCGTGGATATCAGACGAAAGATAAAAGAATATCGCCGTTATGACATAATCCTCCCGGGATACCAGATAAAGTTAAACCATCAGCGTCAGCCTTCCAACCGTTTAGTTCCGGCTTACTGCACGTCGTTTACGTTAAAACGTCGTCGTACCCATGACGGAATGAGTAGTTTTTAATCTTTGGCGATATTTATGCACGTACGATGGAAATACATGACAGGTAACGAGAAAAACATGTAATTTCCATTCGCGGTGCCAGCAGTTAAATGTTATTTATTTATGGCACTTACGTGTCCGGCAGAAATCCATCAACAAAGTTGAAATTTTTGCTTTACGGTATACCGCGTTATTCACGATATTTTCATGTACGTTAACTCATACAAAGAGAAATCATTACATTGCATCATATGCAAGCATGTGTTTTTAGTTTTCTCTTCAAATCAAAGTAAAGGTTCTAGAGCGAAAAGAAAAAAGTGTTAAAAAAACGTCGAATCTTTTTTGCTATATATCCATTTTCTCTCCGTATCCATTTTTATTAAGCTATCAGAATTTTAATCTATTCTCTATCTGAAATAATAAGTAAATCACCATGGTGAGATCTGAAAAAGAATCGATTTCCATATGCCTATTAAACGTAAGTGCCTGGACGTAGATTAAATAATAATCCTATCAATGTTTACGCTGAAATAAATTATTCACGGTGTAATATGAAAAGCATTCGTTCGCATGTAGTTAACGTCTATATGAATATGAACTTGCGTAATATCTACTTATACATCCAGTTGTTTTGAAATCTGTCTTACCTAACGCATTAATTAGGTAAAACAAAGTATATCATTCTCTTCAACATCATCCTTTACTCCTCTATGTGTATCAGAGATGTTAATATGCTTAGTATTGAAAATACAGGATTGGTTAATTTAGCAAAGTTGCTCAGAAATATGTATATGAAGTAATTGCTAACATTTTCATATTTGCTACATGCTGTCAGCTTTTTGAGTTATTTAAAAAAATATATATCCGAAATTGTAAATACTTTGATTCATTGAAGATAGAACAAAACTAAAAATAGCACCTGGTAGTAATGTTTGCGTATTATTTAATAATCTTAATTGAAAAATAATGGCGCATTTTATTATCAGCTAAAATGCCAACCACATATACAAGGTGTGTATAAATTGGCGGACCCACTACACGTGGCGACATTCTTGGTCATATTTTGAGTTAAAAGTCCTAATCCTAAAACGATGTATCAGGCTTCCTTTGTCTTCAGAATGAATTTGAAAGAAACATACATTTGGCAACATTGAACACGCATATGCTAGTTATAATCTTCGGAACATTTTTACACGTCGTCATGTGAACCTTACATTTTAAATTTAAAAAAGAAACAAACGAAATAAAATTGGTTTCTTAGATTACACATTTATTACGAAAATATTACAAAGTTTAAAAATTTTTTGATAATATTGACTAATTTTTGTACATCTTCTTGATAGAAATCAATGTAATTATTACCTACATAATTGTTCGAATTGAAATCCATCTGTTTGTAGACATAGCTGCAATCTTTGTGGTATCGTTTGTACTATTCGCTCAAGTCTTTCTGGTGTGATTTCTAATACTGCGGCTTCAATTCAGGCTCTAACTTCGTCAGCGTCCTGTGGAGGTGTAGCGTAAACTTTACCTTTAATGAAACCCCAAACAAAAAAATCTAATGGATTGAGATCGGGGGATCTCGCAGGCCATAAAAGGGGACCGCCACGACCAATCCATCTGTCTGGGAAGTGTTCAGTCAACCAGTCTCTTATATTACGAGCAAAGTGCGCAGGAGCTCCATCATGCATGTAAATCATATTACGGCGTACGTTCAGCGGTATCTCATCAATAACTTGTTCTAAAATATTTAAATATTCACCGGCATCTAGACGATTTGGTAAGTAAATTGGTCCAACTACCCTGTGGTTTATTATACCCAGCCAAACGTTAACAGAAAACCTTCTTTGGTGACCGTATTCGCGAAATTCATGTGGATTTTCATCTGCCCAATGATGAAAATTATTATGAGTATTAAACACACCATCTCTGGTAAACATGCACTCATCACTCCAAAGAATACGTCTTAAAAAGTCACCTTCTTCCTGAATTCTATTTGAGATTGTATTGCAATAATTGATTGGAAATAAGTTATCATTTCCGTAAAGAGGCTGAACTTTAGAAACATGGTATGGATGAAGCAAGTTTTCTCGTAGAACCAAATGAACAGTCTTATTACTGGGAATATTTAGTGTAGAAGCTAACTGACGGGTACTCGCAGAGGGATCTTCCTGTATTGTGGCTAGAACTTGCTCTTCTAGTTGCACGGTACGCCTTTGCCTTGGTCGACCTGCGTTCGCATTTCTTGGAATAAACGAACCTGTTTCACGAAGTCGTTGGTCCAGCCTTCGAAATACATTTTTACTTGGATGCCTCCGATTTGGAAAACGCACTCGATATTCCTGCCCTGCCATGCTAGCATTTCCACGACAGAAATCGTATATCATGTACATATCGGCATATTCGTTGAACGTAAAATTCATAATAAACAAACAGAACAACTAGTAAACACGAAAACCCGAAAACTGATTAAAACTATACAAATAAACACGAAAAATAAGCAAGTCGAATGAAATAGGTAGATTACAAAGTGTCAAAATTTGACAGTAGTAATGTATTTGACTAGAACAACATTAGGCTGCCTACTTATTGTTTTACAACGTTGTCAAATGTGTTTTTCGTCAAAATAAGTTAATAAACAAATATTAAAAACAAACTTTAAAATCAAAAAGAAAACTTTAACGAAAGGATAATAACAACAATTCTTCTTTTTTCTAAATTGTAGCTCTTTCTGTCAACAAATATCAAGTAATAATGCTTACTTCAAGACTGAAAGTCCGAACTTTAGGAACCTCGTGCAAAGATATGGAGCATGGTACAACATTTTCGTATTAGGATTTTGGACTCCGAATTTAACGAAGAACATCGCCGCGTGTAGTGGGTCCGCCAATTTATACACACCTTGTATTTAAAGAAAACAACTTATTCAACCTTAGTAGCTCAGTGATTGACAATTCACTTTAAATAATTAAGTTTTTTTTTTAATTTGGTGGTTAACTCATGAATAATTCCGATTTTGAGCACGTCACAATTGCCATGGTTATACAAACGTTTTGGAGGATATCAAAAGCGAATCCAGTATTCAAATATGCATATATACTATGCATTCGCTACTAGCGCCTATCAAACTTCAAACTACCATTATCCCAAAGTATTGGACAACTCAAAATTTTCGTCGTTTTTTTTTGCAAAGTTAATTAAAAAAAACTGGGATTTTGAGCAATTACAAAAAAAGTTTTTCTCCATATCGGTTATTCGTTCTTCCTAATTTTATATCTGTGGCTGCCATATTTTCAACACAATCTAATACCAAGTAAGAAACAGTAATAAATTAACAAATACTTATATCTATCTCTTAAGAGTTCATATATATAATCCCAGCCAGGTAGATATTATTTATATTTGCTTCTAACATCGTTAATATACTTTTTGCTAAACTAAATTCTTTTGGATATTCTTCTTTATTCTTAATGAAATCATATCAAAAAATACGCTACAATGAGATCGTTTCTTTGAAGTAAGTACGTCATCAGGTTTAGCAACTGATCTTACAATATTATATATATTTTGTTACTGGAGGGAGTATAGACAGAGCGATAGTTATGACAACATGAAAATGAGGTATACTTTCTCGGCTTTCATCAGCTGACCGACGAAAGTCTGTATGTCAAAACCATCAAAACATAAACGCGTTAAAAGCTTTCTGGTTTTTTGATTTTTTTTAGTATTATTTCAAATTTATTCTTAATATGAAAAAGCACTATTGTTTAATTTATGAACAAACTTCGATTGTTTGCTAATTATATAAGACCTTTTTAATTGTTTGGGAAAAGAAACAACAGTAAATCTTACATTGTGTGTCTGTTTTTGATTTCATATAATGTATTTTATTTTTAAAAAACTTTTTTGTAGAAAATGTTAATTTTTGTTAGATCTTTCAAAAATTTTTAAATTGAAAATACGAATGATTACGAATGATACACCATCATTTCCTTATTTTTTTCTAAGGATTTTATAAAAATATAATAAACTAGTTATGTCTCCAACAATTGACACCTTCGAATTTACTGTATGATCACTAGGGCGCGGAATCGAGCGAGCCATGACTCATCGCCCATGGGCGCACTATTGAAATGTTGTATTTTTAAAGAGGTTTTAATTTTATTTATATAATTGGATAACAAATGGCTGGTGATCTATAAAATACAAAATACCTTATTATTTGTTCATTTTCTCTTCTGTAAGACTTGTTCTCTTTGAATTAAGTACATCCTTGTAGATAGAAAACGTCCTTTCTACATCGCAACTGGTTATATGTGCGTACTGGATATATTCTTTTATGTCAGCGTATTTAGCATACACAATTGCCGCAATATTATTAAATCTTTATTTCTATTAAAAACCGCGTCTAACTTTTGCCGAAGGCAACATCCGAAGTCACGTGGAATACTTTTGAAATTATTAATAGCCACCATCTATTGTGGTTAATCCTTTTTTTAATTTGAGATTCGATTTTCAAAATATGTGATTAGTTTAGGCAAAGTGTTCCTGAAGGAATAACAACTGATTTTTTATTACTTTCTTATACGTAGTATACGGAAGTATTGTGATGACGAAAATTTTCGACCTCGAGGATTTTTGCAGATGTCCACGTTTTGAAGTCCCCTGATACCAAAAAAGTGGTTTTTAAAAAATTTCTGTGTGTCTGTGACCATGAAAGCGGTCAAACCGCTGTAGATATCTATTACAAATTTTGTATTTACGTGAGAGATCTGATTAGTTTTTCAGTAAAATCGATAGACCGGAAGTAGGGGAAGCTGGCTTAAAATGGCATACTTGGGTAAAACGGCATAGAGGTTGTTTCGAAACACGCGCGCGAACTAGAGACCGTATTCATATATGGGAATGTTGGCAACAGTGATGTCAAATTCCTTTGTAACAGAGAACAGCAAGGCTAGCATCAGTTGAGATTAATACACTTGGATGTGTTTTTGTGCTTATAGAAACTTTTTTCCTCGAACGGTTTAAGTGAATATAAATTGACTAGGACAATTATATTGGAAATCTGAGAGGTACGTACTTAATATTATATATCTGTGCATGAAATATCGTTATAATTTCAATTTAAATCACAGGCATGTTATTTAAAAATTAGGTTAGTTGCAGAATGTGTCCCAAGGGTAAAACGGCATATGTATACGTAGGGTAAAATGGCATACGACCCAAAAGGTGTATGCCGTTTTAGGCACATATAATGGTATTAAAAATATAAGATATCTTAACTAAAGTGTTTGCTGATTTGAAGTTTTTATACATATTTTTAATCTTTACAGAAATGGTTTGTAACTATATCAGAAAAAGTGACAGGCAAAAATGGGACGAGAATGCAATGGAAAATGCTATACGAGCCGTTCAAAGTCGGCAAATGGGTTGGTTGAAAGCGTCAAAAACTTTTGGTGTCCCTTTTACTGCTCTTAGAAGAAGAGCTACAGATGCCAATAAAGCAGTTAAACATAGTGCAAAAGGTCTTGGTAGATTCCATACAACATTTACGAAGGAGCAAGAACGAATGTTAGTTGAACATATGAAGCTATTGGAGCAACGACTGTTTGGGCTTACCTGTGACGACTTACGACGATTAGTTTATGATTGGGCAGAAGCTAATAAAATAGACCACAGATTTAACAGAACCACAAAACGAGCTGGATGGGATTGGGTTAGAGGTTTCAGGAAACGTAATTTAGATCTAACATTACGAAAACCTGAAAATACCTCTATAGCTCGGGCAATGGCCTTCAATAAGCCAGTAATAGCTAACTTTTTTAAAGTATATGAAGAAGTCATTAATAAATACAAAATTATGCCGGAGAGAATTTATAATGTCGATGAGACGCGAGTATCAACGGTACAAAATCCACCAAAAATATTTGCATGCAAAGGAAAAAAGCAAGTGGGTACAATTGCTGGTGCTGAAAGAGGAATACACGTAACAGTAGTTTGCTGCACAAATCCTATAGGCAATTACATCCCCCCAATTTTTATTTTTCCGCGGAAGAACTGGAAAGAAGGTCTACTTGAAGGAGCTCCTACAGGTTCCCTAGGCTTTCCTCAGGAATCGGGTTGGATGAGAGGCGATATTTTCGTCAAGTGGATGCAGCATTTTAAAAAATTCAGTCATGCGACTAAAGAGTCTCATGTCCTACTTGTCTTAGACGGACACGTCAGCCATAAAAACTGGACTGTTTTGCAATTCGCCAAAGAAAATGGCATAATATTGTTGTGTTTGCCTGCTCATTGTAGCCATCGTATCCAGCCCCTTGACCTATCCTTTTTTGCACCTCTAAAAGCATATTTAAACCAAGAAGTTACGAAAAAAATTAGATCAAACGACGGGAAACCAATTTCCCAACTTCAGGCGGCAAGAGTTTTTTGTACAGCATATGAAAGAGCAGCGACCATCGAGAATGCTGCAAGTGGCTTTAAAAACTCAGGACTTTGGCCAATAAATCCAGATGTATTTCCTGAGCACTTGTTTGCGCCTTCCATTACAACAGATCAGCCTGATGCACCGAGTGATACCCAGTCAACTACAGCAGAAACAGATACTGCGAATGAGCTATACAAGGAGGTAAAAACGCCTAATAATGAAAATGGTACTAGAAATGAGGAAGCCTTTGTTTCACTGGCGTTTTTAAGCCCCATGCCATCAACATCTAAAGCCTTGACCACAAAGCGGAAGAAAACTCCAACAGTGCTAATCAGCAGCCCCTTTATTGAAGAAATGAAACAAAAAGAGGTGGAAAAAACGGAGAAAGTAAGAAGGCAAACAGCGCGACAGGCGAAGAAACGCTTGCAAATAGATCTTGGCAATGCACTTGAAGAAGAATTAAAATTTTCTGGCGAAAGATTAGACAAGGATGACAAATCTGATGCGTTTTGTTTGTTTTGTGGAGAAGCATTTTCCGAATCGAAAGGAGGAGAGAAGTGGATAAGATGTTGCAAGTGTAACGAATGGGCCCACATTCTTTGTGCTGGAGTTAACCCTAAAACCAAAATTTACATTTGTGATGCTTGCCAATAATATATGCCATTTTGCCCTATGTTACTTTGAATTAATAGAAATTTTTTGTTCTTTAAGTTTTAAAGTTTATTTTTCTTTCTAGACTTAATGTATTGATACCTTCTTATATAAGTCTATAAAAAATATTGTTTTGTTAACTTTTTTTATAATTAATAAATTTTTTATCGTTGTATGCCATTTTACCCAGATTAGTGTGGGTAAAATGGATAACGCAACCGCTGCTTCAATAAAGCTTTCCCAAGAAGAATTAAACTTAATGTCTTGTTTGTTACTAACTTGTTAATACTAATTAAATAAGCTATCTACGGCATAAGTTACTTTTAAAATAGGACGTCTGAGAAAAAATATATAGTAGTAATAAAAAATGGTATGCCATTTTAGGCCAGTTTCCCCTAGTAGTTTACTTTAGTGAAAACATCGAATTTTGCAAATATTTCGTCAATTACTAAGTTTAAACAAATTTATAAATAACTCAAAAGTACTCAAAATTAGATTTGAGACAAATTGTCTTAAAATGTGTTTCGAAATTCCAACCGGAAGTAGGTCTTTTACGCTTATCGAAAATCAATTTTTTGCGAATATCTCGCAAGTCATGCTTACTAGGCAGGTACATTACGAGTATAAAAGTATTTAAATTATAATTTTAAATATCTTATGTATAAAAAAAATTTCAATATACGGACCGGAAGTACTACTATTACTCTTACCGAATAACGATTTTTTGCAAATATGTCGTAAATTATGCACTCTATATATATTTATAAAAAGTACAAAAGTATTTAGAGGTGGATTTACAATATTTTTTGTATACATACATGAAATTTCAAAATTCGGACCGGAAGTAGCACTTTTACTCTTAGCGAGTAGCACTTTTTTTCGAATATCTTGTAAAGTATGCATTCTACAGATTGTCGTAGTTAAAAGTTAATATGCATCTTCAAATACACACACATAAACATGTACCTATGTATAAGACCGGTGGTGTGGGGAGATAGTGGGGAGATCGAGAGCGGGGACAACACATTCGTTCCGTAACTTTAGAGCGTGAACGTACATACAACGCCATACAAATGATTACTCCTGAAATGCTATCGAATGTACGAAATGGGTTTTATAATCGTTTAGGGTACTGCTTGATGCAAGAGGGACAGACATTTGAACATCTTCAACATTAAATTTTGTATAGTTCATTTAATATTTTGTTTCGTTTTAAATGTGAGAATTTTATTTAATTTTTTATAAGAATTTTATTTTAGTTACAAATTTTATAGAGTTTTGTTTCAGTTCAATGTTAATACATTATACATCAGTTACCAAAATATTATACAAAAACCGTAAAGAGCGTAGCAATTCCTTAAAACAAACGTCTACATACTAACTTTAAACGTTTTGCACTAAAGCCTGGGTACCCCGGTGTCCCGATATGAACTCATCTGTACTCCCCTACTATCGTGGGGGGTTTCATGTTTGCATGCACATGTGTGCGTGTTTGTATTTCCCTATATCTACTTTTATTTCAGTCAAACGGTATATCGATTTATTAAGAAAATGAAAGTACTTCGAATAGGATTTTGAATAAGCTTTGTATAAAAAAATTCTTAAAATTGTATAGTTTGAAACGCTCATACGTATAAGAAGGTCGTGTGGTGGCCACACCTAATTTTTTAAATTTGAGATTTGTGTTAGTTCCTTGTACTCAGAAATACTTCGAGCATCGTCATTTAAACATGTAACGAAATTTTGTAAACTATCGAAATTCTCTGCATAAAAACTGTTTCTGTGTATGTTTTAGCAAAGCTAAATGACGAACGTGCGATATTATGGCATTCTGTAACGATATTTTACAGACTTTGTAATAAATTTCGGAATCACTGACAATTCATTTTCATATTAGAAAAAGGAACATAAACAACGTTCTAGATCTAAATAAATGATAACTAAAAATGTACGCGTATGTTATTGAAACTAAATAACAGTAAGTATATATTACATATTTACATTATTTCTCTTGCGAAATATAAGGTAAATATAATAAATTTTAAAAACCCCTCAGGCTATCTACGCCGATGTAGAAAGAATTTTACTCATAAATTCCTTATTTTATGGCAGTTTTTTCCTCTGATTCTCGGGCACTTCTCGGGCGTAAACAGATGTTGCAGTTCCCCATATGAATTAGTGCTATTCAGATATAATGTAAACAACACACAGTTGTTGACATTATTTCTTTGCTCGGTTGTAGCTCCGTGGTAGTTTAGCTCGCTCGATTCCGCGCCCTAGTTATTACTTAAGCTTAAGTCTCATGACCGGGCTGCACTACAGAAAAAATATAAAAATATTCATACTTATTTATGACTGTATGGACGAGTGTAGATGAAATACAGACAACATATTAATAATACGAGAACGTATATACAAAATGCGTTCTTTTCTGTAAATACTACCTTCAAGGAAATTTGTCAACTTGGATTTCATTACCAAACAAAAGTTTAAGTAAATAAGAGACGCTCTCTGAAACGGAAAAGAATCCGAACTGTATTTGATAGTATAAAGACACCGCTATATCGGCCTCCTTAGTATTCGATCGCGATGCAGGTCTTAAAAGATTTAAAACGCTCCAGACTCGGATATATTTGGATTTATCGTTTGACAGATTTACTACGAACGATAAAGCTAAATTTAGGATCTAATTCAATGAAAGGAATGAAAAAAGCCTATGCTAATTGCGGTGCTTTATATTGAAAGAAGAAATTTAAACATTAATGTCACAGAAAGTCGTTTGAACTTGTATATATAACTGTTTTATATCGTACATTCATTCATATGTGTCACATGTTCATGCAAACATATGTTTGCTTGCTTATACACATTCAGGACTAAAAACAATTGAGGAATGAACAACATGTCAGTTACATATAAACTACAGAGACCTTTTAAGTTCGATTTACATGAAAGAAAATTCTTTAGACTTATTTAAATAAAACAAAACCCTTTGAGATGCGGCAATTTTATTTTCAAGGGCAACAATGTAATTTTCTATTATTTCGTCCTTCATAATTTTGCTGATAATGTATAATTTCTGTCTGTGGACTTTACGCACTGAAAACATCGTAAGTAAGTATTACATTTTTCTTATACTGCGTGATCATTTTGAACTGTCCTGGGTTGGCCACGCTGATTTTAATATGGGAACACAGTGTAATTGGTGAACATGTTTGTTTATTTTGGTGATTAGGTTTACTATTTACATTTTTCTTGTGATAAATGTCAATGAAATAGGGTTAGTTTTAAGTTGAATTATATGAAAGAATTGTAACAATTAATTTTTTGGTTTTATCGTGTATTATTATAGTTGTACAGATTTATTTAAATTCCTCTGTGTATGCATTACTATTGTGTCGCTGGTTTATTCTAGCTATATTCGGTTAATGTTTATGGGGTTAGAATTTTATAATACCATTCATTGGAGTCATTTCTCCGCATATTTCTTTATTTGGGTAAAATTTCTTCTATTTGTATTGAGAAATCCATATAATCAATACCGGTCAAATGGCGTACGTTATGACATCTATACGCAGGTAGTTGAGTGCGACCTGCCGAACTTGCTAGTGCTTTGCTTTATTGCAGCGGTAGCTTGGCACTTCGCTGGCGTATAGGTGGCGATATGTTCCGATAGCTTATTTTATTCATATTTGTTTTATTTTGGTTATTCTGAGCTTTTGCTTGGGGTTCTGTAATTAAGTATAATTTGTAAATTATTATGATCCGCTTGAAATTGCCACCAACCAGTGCTTGAGTAATTAATTTGGAATGTTGAGTTGTATCGTAATGAATCACTAATTAAGGTGGATGTTTATATAATTTCTCGAGCTTATTTTTGGTTATGACGTTATAGAAGAAACTTTGCAAGAGGATGTTTTTTTCTTCTGGTTGGAGAAATCTTCGCTGTGTAAGTACTCATATCGTGTCTGATAGATCCTAATTGTATTTTTGTTCCCTGTTCGATTCTAGTTTTGCAATTACCGCAGGGTAGAACTTAGACAAAGCATTTCCGTTTGGAAATACTGAAGCACGTGTTTGACTGGTGAGATAGTTTGGAAGAATTCCGGAAGGTTTAAGACGAGGTATCCTTTGGTGACAACAGATGTATGGTGCAGTTTCGTAGATATTACTGCAGCCTTCTGCGTTAATTCTTGATGACTGTTGGTAGCCAAGGATGACTGGAGTAGACATTTTTCCTGTAACTAATGTGGTATCGTTGAAGAATTTGTAACCATAGCTGTGTGTGCAAAATTTAAGGTATTTCGACTTTGTTTATTGCTGTTTGCTACATATTGCCAGTGTATTGCACAGTCACTCAATGCAATCAGACACAATCAAATTTGTGGAAGTTTACATGCAGATTTTGAGCATAACGTACTGTCTAACTTTGTTTTCGGTCTAACTGAATCATTGGAGTCAACGTAATTACTAGATTTATCTTGTAGTGGCATATGAGTCACTAAGTTTTAAATTCCTGACATTTAACGTTTAGTTTAACTAGTAGTAGTGGCCTTATTTTGAGGTTACGTGTCGAATTGGCTCTGTTACATAGCCATTTCCTTTTCTTGTGTGAATTTAATTGATATTTTGGGTGCGTATTTGCATTGTAGCATCCCAACTTATATTGTATAAATTTATTGCATTGATTTTAGTATATTTAGTGAACAATTTCAATATATTAATGTGTAATTTGTACGATCTTTAATTTTTATTAACGTTTTCTTTTGTATGACAATAGTTATCTGGCACTGTTAGTATTAGATACCATTTAGAGTATATTATCTAGTGTCGATCAGCTTGTCGTTGGCCTCTAATATATACAGAGTGTTTCATATTTGCTTATGTGTTGCTGATTGCGACCAAACTGCTCGACATTGGGAAGACTCCCTGGCATATGTTACCTATGAAATCATTTTTCTTTTAGTTTTAGGTATTTTCTCATGTATTTAATTGTACTCAAGGTTTTGCCTCATATGACTTAATTCTCTTGATTACTTCAAATCAGTATAACAGTTTGTCAGTTGTAACTTGAATTTATGGCTCACATTTGGTGGCCGTCTTGATCAATTAATACATATTTTCAGAATTTTAACATTTGTAACTGGTATGCACTTAGGTGTTTCTTATTTTTAATGTTTTTTTTTAATTACTTTATTTGCACTTAAATTGTAAAGACATTACGTTAGTTGACTTGGATGATAGGTTGGCTAACCTCTATCTTATCTTGGACTTTGGCAAATAATTTTTATGTAGTAATAAACCTGTTGTTAAGTTGTATGAGTGTGTTTGGCTTTGCTGATCATTATTCCTGGGTTTAATAATAGACTTGTTCCGGGCCTACCTATTCAGTTGCTGGTCAGTATAATTAATCGGAACTGGTGCTCTTATTATATAACACCTTCACTTGTTGCGTGAACGAACCTACCTTGCCCGACTGGTTAGCGGCAGTACTGATCATCATCTTCGACATCAACCTTGGGAAGAGTGAAAGGTAAGGCTTAGTGAGGGATAAGCTGGCGATTAAATAATTTATTAGTAGACAAGCGTCACTGTTTTTAGTTATCAATAGAAGGTGAGTTATCGTGGTGGCATCATACCTTCTTTCCTCTTGCATATTTTTATATCCTTATAACGCAAGAGGGTAGCAGAATTTTTGTTAAAATATAGTAATTGCACTTTTTTTTATCATACACATTAATAAATGTGATACAACTTTATGTGAAACATAATCCATAATTATGTCACAAAATGAATACATTTTATAAAAGTTGTCCACCGTTATTCTCAATGCATAGATTGACACGTTTTCTCATATTATTAAACACATTGTGAAGTGTTTCCGGTGTGACATTTTGCAATTCTATTCTAATTGCCTCTTCAAGTTCACCGAGATTATGCAGGCTATTGTGAAATACTTTATTTTTTAGTTGGAGAAAGAGAAAAAAGTCCAGTGGGGTTAAATCAGGAGAATTGGCTGGCCATCGATTTCGACTAATCAATCGGTCACCATGCTATTCTTGCAAATAATTAATAGTTATGCGCAGTAAGTGCAGTTGCTCCATCTTGTTGGAAATACTCCAGGGTTAATTCATCTTCGCGAAGGCTGTTAATGAAGAGTTTCAATATTTGTTCTCTGCATCGTATTGCGTTAATTATGTTATAGAAAAAATCGGTCCAATAACCCATCTTTTCGACATTGCAACCCAAACAGCGACTTTGAAAGGATGGAGAGAATTTTTAGCACTCTGTTGACTAGTTACGATAATTTTGAGAGTTGATATACCCCGACAAATGGATCCAAGCTTCATCTGAAAAGAAAGTGCAATTCAAGTCTTCTTCATCAAATATTTCATTAAACCAGTTGCAATAATTTAATCTCTGCTCAAAGTAATTACTTTATATGGATACATATGTAAGTTCTTTCTCAGTGCCTTATGAGGACTTCCTTAGGAAATACCTAAATTTAAATACAGAATGCTGCATAACAAATTACATTTAAGTTAAGTAGATGTTTTTACCAGTTTTAATAGACAGCTTTCGTACAGACTTTGTGGGACTAACATTCGCTCGCTGTTTAATGTCTGCGACAACATCTTCGGTGAAAACGGTTAGTGCTTTTTCAGGTTTATATTTACAAACACTTCCCGTTTAGACAGATAAGCTGTTATAAAATAATGAAAATACGAAAGTACAAAACACTTCAATACATTATGGTTTTGACTTTTGACATGTAAATTTAGTATGGATAATTCACGAAAATAAATATTTCTTAGTTTTTAATAATACTGGGAAATTTTTGTTGGCGAACCCAGGGCAGTTCAAAATAGTCTCGTTGTATAAACGTAGCTTTAATATGTTAGACAGCAAGAAGATAGGATAATTTTATTTAAGAAAATGAGTATTTCTATTTAACGAACGAATTTCAATATACCAAAAGAATCTGCGGAATTTATGTTTTGTATTTTTTTTTATTAACATCACTTTTGAACTGTAACTTCTTCTTCTTCACTAAATTTCGTCGACCTTGGCCAGGACGAAGGAGTACGAGAAAAAGTACAGTTAATTTCATCAATAGGATACCACTCTGGGACCCTCTTAAATATTGAATTATCCGTGGCCGATCCCGCCTCGTAAAACTAAAGGAAAAAAGGTTGCCGAATTCCGGGTGAACCTTCCGAAACGTTCGCATCCCTTAAAAATTAATTTCTCCAATGAGACCTACTTAAAATTCTTCCGGGCGGTACTCCAAAGTTAATGGCATGTATAAAAATGTTGAAACGCTCGCAGGACTACATGTAACGAAATTCTCTATCTGTCGGAGTGCCTGAGCATTTACATAATTACTGTTAATTTAACTTGTTCTCAAGAAATCCGTAGTTTTCCCTTTTTTAAGGGAGAAGTTACTTTGGAGCAAAGGAGATAGTTCAATTTGATTCCTTCATCTTTGTTATAAATAAACATATTGCTGTGATTAAATAAAATGAGGTATATAACTAATATCTAACTATCCTTATTAAATCTTAAATAAAAGTATAAACTAAGCATCTAATGAAGACAGACTTCTTATGTAACCAATCTTTTTCAGAAAAAGTAGGAGTAGAGTAATTTAACAGATATCGACGACTTAATTAAAACAGAAAAATATTTAATATTATTGGGAAGTGATAGTTTTCATAAACTAATAAAACATAATTAATTGACGAAGAAGATACATGTTGACACTCATATACAGGGTATTCCACGAGAGCCGTTCGTTAGAAGTTTTCGTGGTTAGAAAAAGCTTAGAATTCTGAAATTTTGGGTTCCAGGGTTATTCAAGATTCTCTTTCATTTTAAAATATTTTCAAGATCATACTACTTCCGGTTATACCGGAAGTCGCCATTAACTTCATTATTTTAAATGGAACACCCGGTATATTATTTCATTTTTGGATTCCTGAGAAAATTTCATAGTGGGTTTTCATCAGGTTTCCCTATACCTATTTTCAATTTTTTCTTAGATATCTTGATTTTTTTGAAAATTTTGACAGATATAGCCCTGTTTTGAGCATTGCACCCTTTAACCAATTTCGATTGGTGGAAAGCGCTTCTGGGGTAGACGAAAGCACAGGAATGATACTTTCGAATGCCATATTGACAACTGATTTATCGCATACAGGGTATCCAAAATTTAATGACCAATTACATCATTTTAAAAGTTGAAAAAGCTCGTTTTTTCAAATGGGACACCCTGCATTTTATTGGATGGTCGGATGCAGAATTTGATTCTGCATCGATTTGCTGTAACATTCCCTATACCTATTTCCAGTGGTTTTCTTGTTAATCCATATTTTTACCAAAAGGTGATCAAACTCCAAAGGTTCTACCTAGTAAGCCTTGATTTTGACAGGAATTGAAACAATGTTGATTTAATGTCAAAGCAGTATCATCGTACAGATTCGTGAGGTATCTACTTACAGTTCTAGGGATTTTGTTAACTTGCTTAAGTACAGTTTATAATGGAGAATGTTGAAGAATATTCCAATAATGATTTATTAAATTTGTTTTACACGCACGGTGAATGTGGACGAATTGTTCGACGAACATGCAGACTATTTAATGAACGATATCCGGACCTACCAACAATGACTCCCGGAAAATTCGCAAGAATCGAAGCTCGCTTTATAGCAACTGCAAACGTAAGGGCAACTCAAAATAACCTAAGGCCCGTAACTGATAATGAAGATAACGTGGTGACTGTGTTGGCGTTTTTCAAGCTTATCCGCGGAGTTCAATTTCGACAGCAGCGCTGGATTTGTGTATTTCAAAAACATCAATCCATAGAATATTAAAAAACATGGAATGCATCCTTTTTGTGAGATAACTGTTCACGGATTACGTCTTGGTGATGAGGCAAGACGTGTCAACTTTTGCGAATTTATGATTTTGAAAATGACCGAAGATCCGTGATTTCTTCATCAGATTATGTGGACTGATGAATCGAAATTCAGCAGGCAAGGAATTACAAATCGCCGAAATACTCACTACTGGGCACAAGATAATCCACATGTTATTAGGGAACATAATCACCAAGACCGCTTTAGTTTCAATGTTTTTTGTTTAATTATGGACAACGGAGTGGCTTATCTAGTGTACGATGAAAATTTAAATGCGGCTAGATATCTGGAGATACTGAGAGGGTTTGTTAGTGATTTTCTAAATGCCCTACCTCCACGTGATAGAGCAAACAGTTGGTTTCAGCTTGATGGTGCTCCAGCACATTCAACTATAGCTGTACACCGGCAATTGTCAATGATGTTCGAGGATCAGTGGATTGGCCCGCGGGGACCTTGGAACTGGCCACCCAGATCACCCGATTTGACCCCCTTGGATTTTTACTTCAGGGGTCGTATAAAAGAACTAGTGTACTTTAGGCCGGTACAAACTAGAGAGGAATTATTGAACCGTGTTCACCATGCGTTTACTAATATAAGTCCAGACGAACTTCGGAGATCTGTTTCGCGAGGAGTATATGACAGAGTTATTCAGTGTTTGAACCAAAATGGAGGTCATATAGAACAATTATTGTAATTTTACATTCTCTTATTATTTTTTGTCATTATGTTCCAATTTTTTGTTTTTATTTTATATTTCGTTCTAAATGTTATGTACTAATGTCATGTTCTAATTAAAGTAATTTTTTTACCGTTTCATTGATGTTTATTTGGCTTCGAAAGGCAAGCGATGTTTCGGTTTCTGCCAAAAAATCACATTAAAATAAAAAATATGGATTAACAAGAAAACCACTGAAAATAGGTATAGGGAATGTTATAGCAAATCGATGCAGAATCAAATTCTGCATCCGACCATCCAATAAAATACAGGATGTCCCATTTGAAAAAACGAACTTTTTGAACTTTTAAAATGATGTAATTGGTCATTAAATTTTGGATACCCTGTATGCGATAAATCAGTTGTCAGTATGGCATTCGAAAGTATCATTCCTGTGCTTCCGTCTACCCCAGAAGCGCTTTCCACCAATCGAAATTGGTTAAAGGGCGCAATGCTCAAAACAGGGCTACATCTGTCAAAATTTTCAAAAAACTCAAGATATCTAAGAAAAAATTGAAAATAGGTATAGGGAAACCTGATGAAAACCCACTATGAAATTTTCTCATGAATCCAAAAATGAAATAATACACCGGGTGTTCCATTTAAATAAGGAAGTTAATGGCGACTACCGGTATAACCGGAAGTAGTATGATTTTGAAAATTTTAAAATGAAAGAGAATCTTGAATAACCCTGGAATCCAAAATTTCAGAACTCTAAGTTTTTTCTAACCACGTAAACTTCTAACGAACGGCTCTCGTGGAATACCCTGTATATTTAACGAACATTTTAAATAAATCTTTTACGGCTGTCTATTTAACATTTTACATCAATTTATGAATTTTATGCAATTGTAAAGGAAGCCGTTCTCATTTAGAAACCTACTGAATATGAACACTTTATACATTTTGGCTCAGTATTTATCTAATATTGTATTTAAAAAGAGAATTTTCTAGGCAGGAATGTACATACATACATTTGTGGAAAAAGAATAAAGGGATTTTCCGAAAGGCAACGAGAAATATCTGATTTTGAAGGCAAAAATTTTCCGAAAATTGCATATATTCCGAAAGCAGTTGAATTTAGAAAAGGGTATGGTAATTGTAAGTCTTATACACTTATAGAAATATGTGATAATTAGCTGCATAATTGAGTGAGATCATAAAATGTTTACCATTCTATTTAAAATAAACAAGTTAATATATGCTTCTGCTCAACAAGAAGTGATTTATCCTTGTAAATAATTCACAACAAATGTTCCACTTAAACTAATACTAACTCTAAATTTTGATCATTCTGCATATCCTGCATACCATAGGTAACTTTCACGCTTAAATAAAGTCTGTACTACCAAGTTACCTCAAAAATTAATCAACATTATGAATTAAGATTATAATCATTATTTTAAAATGCAGTGGCAATAGATTTATACGTTTAAGCGCAATCCTGTGCCCTCCAATGTTTCGAATTATTACTTTCTTTATCTTTATATACAGGGTATATCACGACGGGATTTTGTTAGAACAATATAGAAAACTAATAGGAGTTGAGTTTTGAAATTTCGCAAGTTTTAGTTTCGCGTTACGCTCTTTCGATCTAAAATTGTTTCAAATTTTTGCTTCTTCCGTTACACCGGAAATGGATACCGACTTCCTTATTTTAAACAGAATGCCCCATTTTTTATGATTGATTTGTATTTCCGACTTAATTTTAAGACTAATTTGTCTAATAAACTTTGCCTCTGAAGTTAGCCACTTTCGAAGTATTTTAATTTGCATTTACATTTTTTCAACTTCATTGGATTCCATCAAAATTAGGGGCAGTATGTATTTATTTCCCTATAACTAAGCGTCTTTGTTTTAAAGTTATTTTGGAAAATGTATCAATTCCTTGAAAGTTTTATCTCCTGATGTCCTTTTGGTCATGCGAAAAGTCTTTTGGAATCATTTTTGGGCAGATTTTTCTCATCACCAATTCATCGATCGAAATCGAATGAACGGTGGTATGAGTCATATTCAATTTATTTCCGGTCATTCCGATTGACAACCATCTGAACTCACAAGATTCCTGTTTCTGTCGACATGTTTAGCGATTCTTGAAGATAATCGCCTTTCGTAACGTGTTTCATCTTCAATCGACTCTTTTCTGAAAATATCTTATACCACCGAAAAAACCTAGGCCCTTGACACTGTCTCCTTAGGTTGGCTAATGTTTTGCAAAAGTTGCTTTACGTTGTGCCCAAGCAAAAACTGATAGCACACCGTTGCTAGAGATTGATATCAGTCATTTTTAGAACACACTAGAAAAACTGTTTCAAAAGAGCGCTATGAACAATCAAATAACTCAGCGAGTCCAAACTCACACTAAAAGCATATCACATATTTGCTTGCCGTCGTTCCAAGTTTAGCGTTTCGGGTGTAGCCAGATCACACGCTGCGTTGCTTGTTTCATTGCTTAGTTTACACACTCCCTGTGTCATTAAACTGCTAGTTAACTCAAAACACTAATCTGAGTTACTCAGGATACAATATTACTTAGTAAACGTTTTTTAAACATCAATTGCAACCTAGTCTTTAAAGTAAGGTGACAAGTCGTTCATGACCAATGCACAATTGTATTAAAAGCAGCACTCGAAGTAAGTGGTATGGTGACGAGCTATGTCGATGAAATCTTTTTTCCGAGCGTTAATACTGTGGTCATCAGTGTGATATCTAATTTTGTTTTGTAGTAAATACGTTAGCGTACGTGTCATCATAATTTTGAAGGCGAAACAAGCCAAATGAGGAAGCCTACGCTTTTCCATGTCATGCTCGAAAATATTCGGCAAACATGAATTTTACAACTCCCTCCTTGTCGACTTGTCTTATGTGTGTAGAAGTGCAGACCGGTAAATCAAAGTAATCGATAGGCCGGTAAATCAAAGTAAAAATTGGGAGATCGACAGCAAAATCGGTAGACCACTGATTACGAGTTAAATTTCCCAAGTTGTCCTTGCTTTGTTTACACAGATATATAATTCTATCATCTCGTTCACCATCTTGCCAGTGCTTTCTTTGGTCTACCTCTTTTTATCCACTACTGCTGCTTTCAATTTTGCTTCTCACCCGTTTATTTAAAGTCCAAATTTAATATCCTTAGGTCAGCATAGGTACGAGGTAGGCGCCATAAATTCTCGGCCTGATATACAAAAAAGAAACTTGGAATAATATAAGAATTTTTATTTTTCAATATAATCTCCCATAATTTCTATATATTTATTACAGCGATTAAAACATAAACGATAAAGGTTCCTCTTATAATCTTTACAATATTAATTTATAATGTACTCTAAGAACTAGTTTCGACATTTGTATGTCATCTTCAGCCTAGAATAGTCATTAATATTCACAGTATCTCTTGTCAAGAGAGGATGTATGCGGTTACATATAGAATTAGTACTGAATTATTGAAACCCATTTGACAGAAAATTATCATGTTAACATACACAATGAACAGAAGCAAAATCAAAAACAAAAAGTCACACGCAAATATCAATATTACATACAATGTAAAATGGAGGTAAACAGAGTGTTTACCTCCATTTTACATTGCATGTGAGACGGCGCTACCTTCGTCAAATAAAAGAATTTAGAGAACAAAATAGGAAAATTTATTACCTAGATGAGACATGGAGTGATTTGAAAAGGTATTGCCAACTTTAGAAGAAAAATGTGTTGTAGTGTTGGATAATGCTTTTTATCACAGTAGAAAAATTGAAAAAGTACCAACTACAGCCACACGCAAAGGTGATATTCAGTCTTGGTTGCAAAAGAAAAATATATCCTTTCAAAAAGATATGGTTTAAATTACATTTAGTTAAGGTGCACAAAGAAAATTTCAATAAATATGTGATTGATGAACTTGCAAAAACTTACAATAGAATAGTACTAAGACTACCACCATATCACTGCGAATTGAACCCAATTGAATTAATATGGGTCCAAGTTAAAGGAGAAATTGCAAGGAAAGCACTACATTTAAATTAAAGGAAGTCAAAGAGCTGTTAGATACATCGTTGAACAATGTTAAAGAAATAGAGAAGAATATGTGAGAGTTAGACGTGATTGTTGAAAATCTACAAGATAGTTTCATAGTTTGGATAGTTCTGAAAGTAGTGACAATGACATTCAGGAATAATTTTAGTTGTCAACACAGAAAAATTTAAAATATTTGTGTACATTCATAGTTTCTTTTGCTCTTTCCTTTATATATTTCTTAAAAATAACGTATATTGTGTATGCATTTTATTTACATATATGTTTACTATGTATGTACTATATTTATACATGTATAAAATTCCTTATAAATTCACAATAAAGTAACTACCTATTCCCTATTTTAACTTGTAATTTATATTATATACACATGTGAATAAAGTCTTTAATATATTTGCTTCATTTTAATTTATCTTAAATTGTTTACAAAATCCGCATTTTATGTATTTTTTGTTAAGTCAATTAATATTTATCCACTTATTAAGCGATCGATTTCAAGCAATTTACGAATGTTTTGTTGATATAGGTTATTTTTGAGATTTACGTATTTTAGTTATCTAAAAAGACAAAACATGCATTTTTTATAAATTTAAATTGGTTCGATATTTTATATAAACTAATAAATTGTTGGTTTCGAAAATTTAAACATGTAATCAAAAGATTTTATGAACTATATTGTTAATATAAGTTTTCTATTGTAGATTGAGCTGTGCACGTGTTACAGTCGTGTACAGCTCGTGATTACTCTATACGTTCAGTGAATAAAGTATAATAAATAAATTATAAGGTTTCAATTCGGTTTTCATTACTTAACAGGTATTTCTGGGTAATAGTTATTTACGAACCAAGTGCGGGAAGACTGTTTTCCCGCATGAGCGCACATTGCAAGCACGAGCGACCGCAGGAAGATGTCTTCACGCAAGTGGTTTGTACAATATTTTTTGTACGAACATTAAATTAAAGAAATATTATTGATTAATGTCATTAGTATCATACCTAACCTAAAATAGATTACCTAATTAATTTAAGCATTTCATGTACGTAACTATTACTCACCTTTCCCTAAAATTAAGTTATTATATTCTTACACATGGCAAACATGAGGTATTTATTCTTATATTTATAAATTTATAGTACATTTATTGCGTTTTTTGGTTTAAATACAAACCATTCCGAACTGCCAATCTGAGTGTCTATGTGGTTCAAATAGATGGCGCTTGAATCTTGCTTAAGATTTCGCTTAAAATGTCGACAAATAGATGGCGCCACAACTTTTTTGGAATAATTTTTAATTATTACTCCTATTTCCCCAACTTTTAGTGAAGAATAGTGGAGGGAAGTAGTATTTTATAGACTAAATTTTATTACTACCAAGTTAGATTTTTTTTTAAATGTCCCAAAGTGCCAGTGTTTTTTTTCAATTTTTACAGTCGCCTCAACCGGGAAAACGTATTTCTCAGTCGAGCTACACATACGCCAAATGTCACTTTACCGGCGGTGAGTAAAAAAAATAATTTTTTATGGTCTTGCATATTGCTATAAGAATAAGCCTCCATATCTGGGTTAAATAACTCTTCTAATTATCTTTATTAACTTTAATTTTGGACTAAATTTGCTTGGCCTTTACAGTAGTTATTTGATAATCACGCCTTATAATATTTTGTTAAGAATATAATAGGTCGAGAAATGAAGCCAAACCCAGAAAGTCTTCATCTTCTCCTTATTGTTAAATATGAACCACCTGTATTATGTTTTATAAGTACACAAATAATTCATTAAAGAATTTTATATTCGAACACGAAATACCTTTTAAATTGAGTGGTGCATTGAATATTTTAAAATCAAACAGCTGTCTATGTTTTTTACTAAATCTTCAAATCACGACGAATTATCGTGTCCGATTCTTAACGCTTGACATTTCAGACGATCTTTCGCAATCTCGGCCATCGCACCGCGACCTGCTCGGCCCTGGCAGTCAACAAATTATTATTGACGGTTACATAAATGAATGCGTGTAATTTTTTTCTTTTTGTTATTTATTATTCTGCCAGTCATTCAATCTCGAAATTATCGTCTTCATTGTGAAAATCACCCATTGTTTCAGCAATTTGACCCATCACTGCCGCCAGATTAGAGACATCGCGCACAACAGGTTCGTCAAAACCGTACAATTTGTCTTTCGCCGGGCCAATGCGGAAGCGAAATGATTGTGATGGTTTCGATTTGTTAGTGAGAATCCATTGAATGGAAACGATTAAGAAATCAATTCGAAAAAAGGGTACAGTAATCTTGGGTGTTCCCGTGCTCTATTGTCAGAGAAAAAATTACAAACATTTAATATTGTATGTAATTTATTTGTATGTGTTCAATAAAATTGTTCTTGTATTTAATACAGAAAAATAAGAGAAACGACATTTTCAGAATGTACGCATTTAAATTATTATTAATGTGTGAATCTACCACGTAAGGTGTAATATTAAGTGCTACTTAGTTTCTATAAATCTAACCAAGTATTATAGAATAATTAGAATTAGTGCGTAAGAAACTTACAAGAAAGATATGAAAATTTGATAAACGTAATAGTATATTATGCAATGAGCATTTAATGATAGCTATTAAGACAGAGTAAGAGAATTACAATACGAGGCGTAGCCGAGTATTGTAATGAATACGAGTGTCTTAATAGCCATTAAATGCGAGTTGCATACACTATTTCTTCTACGACCCCATAATAAAACATATTTTTTGAACAATCCATTTCATAAATTGAGGTTAAAATTTTCCGTACGTTTTTGTGAATTTGGCTGGTAATAAATTGTTCGTGGCTACTAAGGCTTGTTCCATAATTTCTGGTGGAGTCAATTATTACATTTCACTGTCATTATCCCTCATTTTTACCGTTTATATTTTCAAAAAAGCACAAATTTTAAGTACTTACTTGTAAATTGCAGAGAACTGTCACATTTATTTAATTTGTATATCTGTCAGATATGCAGTCGCCATATTGAATATTGTTTGAATATTGAAATGTCGCATTCCTATTGGATATAAACTTGTATCGTAATGAAAAATCTGTATTCCTATTGGATATAAACTTGTAACATAATGAAAATCTGTATCGTAATGAACACCATTATAGTACAGGTTCGGCATATCTAATAATACAATTATAGTATGGGAGTAGAAAAAGTATAATTAGCACTGCAATAATTAAATATTTATTTTCTTATATAATAAGATGAATTAAAGAAAATCAGTAGTAAAATAACAAGATGCAAAATTGCAAAAATTGAATCCACTATAAATATGCTAAGACCTTCAGTATTAAGACTAGTTTTACAATGTGTGAGAAAAAAGAAATTAGATTATAAATTCGTCAGTAGGAATACGGCGGACTTATTGAGGGAGCTCGATCATGGCAGCGACTTCAACTTATTCATATCCACATTTCTGATCCTAACCTTGTAAATGCGCACTTCGTTACTTCCGATAATTTTTTATTAGAGTTTTATAGCAATCGTCAATATAGACATGTGTAAGGTATGGAAGAATTTAATTTTAAGATAATAAGCTATCCTCCTGTGAGATTGGTTTGTATGGTATCAGCGCGCCTGTTACTATGCAACTCTTTTTTTTTGTTATAAGTTTTTTGCATTACTGTAGGTATCTTTTCCTATTGCTGTAATGCTGGAAAAAGGTTGTTGTTGTTCTTGTTCCTAAAATTTCTAAACTTTCGGAACTCTGTGATATTAGACAAATTAGTATTTCACCTGCCTTCTCTAATAACTTGAAGAAGATGGTTGATGGTCAGTTGAGGAATTATTACGAATTTTTGAAATTTTACCAGCCCACCAATCTAGTTTTAATTCGGGCTTTACCTCTTCCACCGCTTTACTTCACATAATTTATGACATTGGTCGCTTTGGCTGTACTGCATGACTTCTCCAAATCTTTTGATATGCTTGATCACAGTATTACGTTTTCAATATCCAGGCATGTTGGTCATTGGTCAAGTGCTGTTAAACTTTTTAAGACAGCACCTTTCAAATAGGAGGAAGTGTCAGAGACTAAATGCGAATCTATCCAATCTGCTTTCCCTTAATATTAGCGATCCTCAGGGAAGTATTTGTGTGGACTCAGTTTTGATTTCGTGCACGTCGATGTTTCGCTGCTATCTTTGATCACCTAAATATTCTCATTTATTCAAGGCATGCTGCAATGGCCTTACTTTCAATAGAATAGGGTGGTGTAATATGTACTATTATCAAAGGCTTGGGGGATACCTTACAGTCTTCCGCGAAACGTTAATGTTTCTCTAATGGTAATAGTAGGCATGCATTGCATATTCAATATATAACACAACATACTAAATAAAGCTTTCTTTACTTTCTTCTGATCATATTTTCGGTGAAATCACTAGGCTGGAAGTAGTAGTTACACCAGTCCTACAAAACTGCAATTTTAACATAAAATTTCGGAACGCATATAGTACGTATAAGATGGTCGTGTGGTGTGCACGCATCATTTTTTGAAGGGATCGAAAAACAAAATGTCATTGTCTGTTAGTATGAATAAAATATGTATGTAGTTAAAATTAATAACTTTCGAGATATTTTTTTTTATTTGCATATTTGGACGTCCCTCCTGTAAAAGGTACAAAGTAATTTTTTTTTGAACGAAACTGAAACCACGACTCAATAAACAAAGTATGCTGTAATTAAGAAGATACACCAAACTTTACACTTCACATATTTAAATTATTTATACGTTAAATAGAGAGATTACAAAATGCCATATTTTAAGGCTTGTTATGAAAATATGGCTACACAGAACAGCATATTATAATCCTTTTATTCTTCAGCCTTTGATAGTATTATACAGGGTGTCCAGAAACTCTCCTGACAAACGAAGACCGGAGATTCCTCAGATAATTTTAAGACAATTTAACCCAATTCACCCTAGTCCGAAAATGCTTCCTAAGGTCATAGACGTCCGTTTTGGGTAGGTAAACGGTTATTTTAACGCATAACTTTTTTGTCTTTAACTTTTAAGCATTTGTGACACTAGATTATTAAATTTTCAGGTATTCTAGTACTAAAAGGTACTCTTACTTTAAGTCGGTAGGACACCGTTTTCTAGATCGATTTGAAAATTTTTCGTTTTTTCGTCATTAAAATTCAATTTACTATTTTTTGCACTAGTTCGCTCTGAACTGCCAACAGAAATAAAACCTACGTTTTTAATTGTCAAATTGTTGTCAGTTCGCGAAGTTGAAATGACGAAAGATGAAATGACGAAAAAACGAAAAATTTTCAAATCGATTTTTCTAGAAAACGGTGTATCCTACCGACTTAAAGTAAGAGTACCTTTTAGTACTAGAATACCTGAAAATTTAATAATCTAGTGTCACAAATGCTTAAAAGTTAAAGACAAAAAAGTTATGCGTTAAAATAACCGTTTACCTAAAAACCCAAAACGGTCGCCTATGACCGGTACTAGAAATTCGCAATTGATGGAATCGATTCATCTCTGGAGGATAAATAAGCATACCAGTTTTTGTTTTTCTAAATAGAAGCGTTCGGGAGATATTAAAAAGAAACTAATTACAAGGCGCCATTTTCAAAGAGCTCTAGCTCCCTTAGGAAGCATTTTCGGACTAGGGTGAATTGGGTTAAATTGTCTTAAAATTATCTGAGGAATCTCCGGTCTTCGTTTGTCAGGAGAGTTTCTGGACACCCTGTATATTTAATTTTTATTGCTTCATTCATAAAAAAGTGTTAAACTTATTATTGGTTTTATAATAAATTATGTTCTTTTCAACCTGTTTTGTAATTTTTTTATTGTTGAAAAGATTTACGGAAATTGAGATTTATTGAAAATGTAGTTTTTTTCTGAAATCGTCTGTACTTCGCCACTTAGTGAACATTTTTGGATCAGGAAAGTAGTATTTTTCTGACCCATGATAGTAAAAACCAGATAGTATGATTTTACTGCAACGTCATTTTACGTCATTTTTGAAGGAAATGTCAAAATGTGCCTGTGTTGTTTGAGCTGATCGTAGCGACAAGTTCTTTCTTTGTAGAGCAATATTAAAGTCCCCTTCTCTATTAACAACAATTAAACATCGAGGTTGGTGTGTTTTTGAATCAGGAATTTTGACAACTATAAAAATGTCTATTTTGTCGCCAATGTCATCAATAGAAATTTTCATTAGTTCATCACAGCGACAAGCCTCTGCTAGCCCGAATACTGCCACAACCTTCAGTCAAAATCAGATAATTAAATTAAATTAATTCGTAGATATTTTATTTTCCTTCATCATCAGGATACCTTTATCGGGCGCTTCTCTAAGAAATTGCCCAAGTTCTGATCGCGAAAATATCTTTGATTTTTTTTGCTTGATATCCAACGGATTTTCTCTTTAAATATGCAGTTAGCTTGGGAAACTTTTAATATCAATATTTTCACTTTCAGTAAGTAACAAAGTGGATTTTAACATGGAGAAAATGATCCACAAACTAGAGGATTTATAATTATTCTTCTTCTCTGTGAAATAAACGAGAACTGTAACTACTGTCACTTTTTTTTTGAATTCCCCCAGTCTTCTTTCTAATATTGAGTACGCTTTCTGATATCTGTCTTTCGATTTTTTTTCAGCATTGGCAGCTGCACTTATGTTCGATAGAATGTAGTCCGCTTCATCACTATTTTTTTTATATTTATCCCAGCGTTACTAACTCGAAAAAGGAACCAGGGAAAATTGCAAAAAGTGATGAAGTTTTGTTGGTGTAAACGTTTGTTGACTAGTCGCTAAGGAAACAATAGAAACAGAACCGATATGATTTTTCCGGATAAATTTTCAGTTTTTATTAAAAGTTTGGTTGCTAAGTGACTGTACGAAACAAATTGCCGTCGTTTTATCGAGGAGGCAATTTGTTGAATTCAGTTACCATTTAGCAACTAAATTTGAGTTCCAAAATGGAAAATTTATTCGGAAATAAAAAGGAAGCTCGAATGTAATTCGGTAAGATAATTTACTCAATGTGTAAGCAATTACTGAAACATTTATTACATAGTAATTATATTATTCTTATACACTTTGTGAAGATAACTTACAAAGAGTTTGCAGATTTTATGTTATAACAACACTTGACAACGAACACTATGATGATAGAGTAAAGAAACTGATGTCGGGTGAACCAAAGACAGTACGCAAAGCTTACGGTTGTGTTGACTTTGACATTTCATTTTGACAGTGAGGTCGTTGATGTTATGACATAACAACAAAACTTAAATCTTTGTCGGGTCAACCAAAGGTAAACAACTTTTTTGCCGATTTAAAAGTTAAAGTAAACTTTTTTCGCTGTCAAAGTGACAAAACAATCCCGACTTATGGGTTTTTGACACATGCATTAAACTATCAATATTAATTTATTATCTAAAAAGTATATATACGTACCTGACTCTTGTTGTAAAAAAAAGCTCATTTAAAAATTACTTTCTTGGTTTTTAGGATGAATGATAATATATGTACGCTTAAAAATACCGATACTTCCATTTAAGAAATTAAAGATGTCCGTATTTAAGTGTTTAGTGGTTCTGTTGCTTCACCTTTGTGCGATTAGAGTCTTTTAATTGTTAATTTTGCCTTATTCAAACTAACAAAAAATTACATATTGTTCTCGACTTATGCATAAAAATATAACCCATCCATTCAAGAAAACTTAAGTTTTCCATATTTCAATTGTTTCGAAAAGAGTACTTCCTAAACTTTTTCTGCTACATATTGATTCACTAATCCAATTCCTATTATTACAGAAGATCCTTGTACCATTTCATAAAGTTTGATTTCAGTTTTTCACATTTGAAATATTGGCCTTTTACGGGAGTCCATCACCTGTCAAAATTTCGGAATAAGTGCAAATATTGTCAGAGTGATTTGATGTAGACAAATCCCGTCATATACAAACTTATATGATAATTATCCGGGGAATTCGAAAATGAAATAATATACAGAATGTTCTATTTGAAATTTTACAGTTGTTAGCCGTTGCGCACAAATAAAACAGCCTGTATAACTGAAAATAATTTTAAGTGGTGTAGTAACAAGTGTTTGTCTTAAAATATTTATTTAGCTTTTTTTTTTATTATTTAATTAACACGCTTTACAAAATTATATATTCCTAGTGTTATTCATGTTAAACGAATATAGTTTCATTAAAAGTTCCCTTTTAACTTCGAAGTTTTCTTATGCTTCTCTTATTACAGATTATTACAAGAAATCTAATTTAGATTCTCCTTGTTAAAAGTTTGCCATGGGAAGATTACACATATTCTACAAAATAAATGAAGGTAGAGATTATCGGGATCCGCCATTATTAAACAAAACTAAAGAAAAAAAGAAGACGAACGAGGGAACTCGAGCTTGTTCTCTTTTATAGACTTTATGTTAAAATACCGCTTCTGATGTTTATTTTCGGCATCTTGCGCGCAAGTTCTCTGGTCTTTCCTTATACTCTTAAACATTGAACTTGCTTCTTTACAGGTGTATGACGAAAATTGATTAAAACTTGTGTTTCGCCAGAGAGTAAAAAAGAACTTTTTTTTTGAAGAAGGCGAGGGCGTTGAAAGTAATATTGCTCTTGCACGTTAAAACTTTTCCTTTGATATTATGAAGTAAAATATTAAAACAGGTCTCCTTTCAGATATTGGTATAGTTCTAATAGCGAGTATTTTCGAAAACTATCACTATTAATGCTTGATATGACAAGTAATTGAGAGAAGTATGCTCTAATTTTTATTCATCTTTTTACTGACGTGCAACCCGCTCATGAGCTCTAAAAACACGCTTATCAAACCCACCGGAGCCATCTAATGTAAATTGAGTGTGCAAAGTGTTTCGTTGTTTGTTCACCTCTGCGCGATTAGAGAAGGACTATCGAATCGATCCTGATGAGATGAAGGGAACGGGAAAGGTACGAATTACTCGATAGAATCGAACATATATCCATATGAGCATATTCGAAAATTATTGCAGTATTCATGTATAATAAGAATCTGTTGAACTTAAACAATACAGGGTTCTGCAATAGTATGTCAGGCTTCCATAGCTCCTTTACGAATTAAGTTAGGAATTCCATTCATATGGCAACTTATTCTGTATTATAGGCAATTCCGCAGAGAGGGTATAGTTTTGTTTTGCTAAACATATATCAAACAAAAAAATACATTAAGGGCCATTGGCAGACAGAGTATAATGCCATTTAGGGAGCTTCTAGATAGGGAGAACTGGTTGGATGTTCCTGCTGCTTTTAATTGTTCAGATCAGTGTGATGCTTTCATTAACATAAGTACGTATAATTACGAATTGGTATATCTTACGATTAGCAAAACTATAAGTGTTGATCAAAACAATGACAGGGCTTGGGTTACACAATGGATTCGTATTTCATCACAAAAACTAAGATATTTATATTCATTATTATCTAGCAGTAATGAAGAAATGATTAACTATTATAAAACGTATAAAAATATATAGAAAACAACAACAACAATATTATGATACATTCAAAGAATAAATCCAAATCAGCATGGAATATTATTAACTTAAAACAGAAAACTAAAAACAAAGGCTATATAATGCTTAAAATTAAGGACCAAATAATATCTAATGAGAATGATGTGGTAGAACATTTTTAACAAGTATTTTTGTAAAGTCACGAATAGTATAATACACGATGTGCCACATGAAAGCAATTTTATGTATAGAATTCAACCCATTTACATTTTTCCTACATCCAGTTGATGAACACGAACTGAGTAAAGTAATCCTAAGTTTAAAAAGTAAATTATCCTCTGATTGCGATAATATAAATGCCGAGCTACTTATGCACTGCGTTATACTTAATGTCCATTAATCAATGAGTTGTTTTTGTAAGATTTTCTTCCTGCGTGGTTGAAAATAGCAAAGATTAAGCCATTGTTTAAAAAAGAGGATCAAAGGAACTGGTTGAGAATTACCATCCGATATCTTTGCTAGGTGTATTTGCGAAAATTATTGAAAAACTGGTAGCCAATACACTATTACAATTTATGCAAAAGTATAATCTGTTTAATGACCACCAATTTGGCTTCAGAAAAGCTGGCAGCACAGTTTCAGCAATTACAGCTTTTAGATGCATTGTACAAAAACATAGATGAGGGGAAGGCATGTGCTGGCATTTTTGTAGACTTAAGTAAGGCATTCGATATACTTGATCACAGACTGTTGTTACAGAAATTATTTAGCTATGGTGTTAGGGGTCTTGAAATGGTTTCAGAGTTATTTAAAGGACCGTCATCATGTACGCGGATGATATTTCACTTTTGGTTTCCACTGAGAAGACTAAATAAAGACTTGGGTCGACCTGCGTCTAATACTTTGAATGTCTTGAATGACTATTTCGCAGAAAACAATCTTGTGAGATATAATGAGAAGACTGTATTTATTGATTTTAAGGATTGTCACGCGATTGAGATCAATCTCGTATAGTTAGGGGGCCTATTACAACTAAAGCTCAGGTAGACAACACTTGGTTTTTGGGTTTAACTGTTGACTCTACATGCAATTGGAAAGAGTATATAAACATTTTGTGCTGTAAAATCGGTCCTGTATGTTTTGCGCTGGGTGATTCGCGTTTTTAGAATGCAAAAGAGAACATTGAGAATTATGTCGAGAGTATCTATGGGGACTAGTTGTAGAGATTTGTTCAAGGAGCACCATATTATGACGCTGCCGTGCGACTGCTGTTGTATGCTGCAGAAAATTTTAACAAATGGCCGAAACTAAATAAGAATGTATTCTGCACTCGAAATGCTTGCATGCTCGAGATTCCTAAACACAGATTGAGTTTTAGCGAAAAAAGTCCTAGATATCTGGCCATTAAATTATATAATAGATTGCCAAGAAAATTTAAAACAATATCTTATGATCAATTTTGAAAAGGATTTTTTTATCTAGCATGTGCAGGATGAGGTTTTGAAGCCCGGTTAATAAATAATAACGAAAAACTTGTGAAACGACCTCATCAGTAGAAAGACTAATAAGAAACACTTTGATATATAATAAGTAACGAAAAAGAAATCTGGACAGTCAGTTCTAAATTTTAATGCAAATAAGCTAACTGGCGACAATATAAGAATGAGAGTGGTCTTATATGAATCTGTAATTGCTAGAACTTATCTGAAAATAGATTAACTATTTCATGATCACCCTCCTGAAGAAGACGAAAGCGAAGACCGATAGGAGGATTATGACACAATAAAGTAAGAAAGTTATTGTAGAGCGGTTAACAGGCAGAGATTTAGTCGAAGAAAAATGCACCGTTTACCTTTATAATACTAAAATATATTATTATTAGTTGTTATTAAATTGTTAATATATTCAATAAAAGATAACTATAGGATCTAATATCAAATGGTTGACTACTGAATTTCTTCTCGAAAAATATACATATCTCTTGCTGTATTATCGTTGATTTCATAATATAATGTATTGATCACGATTTAACCCTTTTATTTTCCAATGTAGGGTATGTAATCATTTTATCATAGGTTGCAAGTAGATCGAAAAAAATATTTGAAGAGAACTAATAGATTACGATTTGCAAAGAGCGAGAAGCATATTATTTACTTCAAGGACTCGTACTCCATTGTAATCTAATATATTCACTGTAATTTATTTTATACATGGGAGCCGACAATTCAGCATCTATCAGGAAATGAATTTCTAGGGAGCCAGATTGGAACCGAGAAAATAGATGGATGAGAGGGGAATGAGAAACAATTCGATTTAGATTGTAAAAGGGATCATATATTGATGGTGACCTAATTCTTTAATTCTTTTCAATAAATTTTCGAAAACTCGAATATAGAAGTATCGTTTTTTTTATAAATAAATATATAGATACATATAAATTTTCAACATGATCATTTTACTATCAGATTTACTTCCTCAATAAGCTAGCCACTGAATGCAAATTCCAGCAGTACATATCCTGTCCGAATTCGATTTAAATTTTAAGGCAAGAATTCAATTTTATTACTAGACGTAAATTCAAAATTCAAAATTTATTCACTTGGTTAACTATGGTGATTTTAGATGAGAATAATTTTTGTATACATTTATATGAAGTTTACTGATTCTTGATTCTTGATACAACGAAAGTACGAACTACAAGGACGATTCAATATAACTAAAAATTGCAATTGACCAGAACTATTTCAAAATAAAGAAATTAGCTATTTAATTAATATTTAAGAATATATATAAGAAGTTGATTATTGTACATAACGTTGATTGAATATTTCAAAACAGAAAAGGAATTTATAGCTACAGCAATCAAAGTCAAGAAGTTCCAATAACGGAGTTTAAGAAATTTAAGGAATAGCACTAGTACAAGAATTACTAGCACGTGCCTTTTTAAGTTATATTAATCATCATATATCGTTTTACAAATTTACATGATGAACTTTACTGACCAAAGATTCTATAATATGTTAATTAAAATTACTAATAATCAAGATATAATTCTTTAGATATATTGCTTCAAAAATCTATCTAGATCTTATTGGCGTTTAACAGTAACTACAACACAAAAGGCTTTATGACAAGCGTTCATCCTAATTAAATGTTCCTTGTTAAAAAAAAAACAATACTTTAAATATGGTCGCCAATATAGCCCCTATGTGCTCATATGTCAGGCACGTGTTAACATATTCATGTCTGTGCGTATACATGGGACGCCAAGAGTAATTGTCACTGAATTAATACTCTTTAGAAGGTATTTAACCGTTACAACCTATGAGGTCCAGCATTTAGGAATCCTAGTTAAACCCTATATATCTGGTGTGTGTATTTTCTTTTATTGTGGTATAAGCCTTATCATGAGCTTCTAAGCTGTTACGTGTGTGAGAAGCAACTGGAACCATCTTGTGTAGATTATATGCGGTTTGGACAATAATAATTTTCGACTCTGGCTTGTCAGCCTATAGGTCGCTATATAAAACTTTATATGTACGAAAATATCTATACGTAGTTCACCTGGAACTATCTAGTCCAGACTATTTCAGAAGTCATCTAGCGTGGCTTGCTAGAGGTGTTTGAACGGATTGTGATCTTAGCCGGAAGATATTCAATATATTAGTACTGATGGTGCGGATGCTTACCTCTACGTCGTTAGAGACCAAAAAATGTAGCGCACAGATTTTTATTGTTGGCCGCAAAATTAAGACTGCTAACTTTGCTACACGCTTAAACGTCTACTACATTATTCAACTATTCACTGAACAACTCGCCTGTTATTACAAAATGAATACAATTTTGTAGCTATGATGTGTTCCATAGGGTAGTGTCCTTGCACCGTATTATTTTTATTATATATAAATGTTTCAACATTCTTCGACAAATGCGAATACCCATCCGTATTTGTCCAAGATGTTGAAAAGTACAGAAAAACGAACACTGGATGAACTACTGGAAATTAAACCTGTTGCCTCAGTATTCTGAAGGTAGCATCCAAGATACTAGAAGTCTGGTTAATTGCAGTAATTCGTTATAATTTCGTAAAATGCAGAAATCACCAGTTATTATTATTACAGCAACACCCGTATTACGACTCAAGAGTACTTACCCAGGTAAACTTAAGTCGCAATACGGGTGCTGCTATAATAATAATAACATTTATTCAAGTACGACTCAAGTTTACCTGGGTAGGTAAACCTGAGTCGTAATACAGGTGTTGCTGTAATAATAATAACTGGTCATTTCTGTATTTTATGTAAAGCTATTTCCGGATATTGAAAGGAGAATTGTTATGTTTATATTATTTACAATTAAGAGAAATACTAAAATTATGTACTATGAAACTTTACATTTAGTTACATTTATTTTTTTATTATTGTAATATTGGACTCAATCAAAGAGATACACAAAGAGTAAAGAGTTGCTCTTTGTCGTATCTACTCACATTTCAAACATTAAATATACAAAAAAAAAGGAACGGTAGAAACCCTTTTAATAATACGAATTTAGCCGGTTTTTTTTCTTTTGGAATCCACTAACAGTAAAGGGACGTTCAGCCCATTGTTCACCCTCTAGTATTCGCAGAAACGGGTTTCGTCGCTATTGAAAACCGAACTAGGGAAAGCTTTCGCGTCGCTAGAGATTTCATTTTAAGAACCAGTAGCTAATAAAATCAGGGACCGCGGAAATTTTCGGTTCGCGTATAATTTATTGGAGCGATTCCGGCGTGTGCGGAAATTTATGTGGATAGATTTAAGCAGCTTTTGTAAAATGAGATTTAGATAGGTGAAGCGCCCCAGTCGTCGTTTCGTAATCGAATTGTAGAAATCATACGTTCCTCGTTTAAGCATCGGAAAGGTACTTACTCCAGAATCTTTACAATCGTCTCTTTTTTTTTTATACCTTACTACACACATTCATACATCCATACGTGTGTCTGTATGTTCGTAAAATTAAATTCCTCTCCAGTTCAGGTTATAATGAATATCTTCTGTGAGATTAGAAAAAGTTTTTTTTCGTATTAAATTTCTATTTCGATTTTCTCATATATATATTCCTAACGTACAAGTAATAAGAGTAGGAAACTTTCATATAAAAAAATTTAAAGTCCCAAAATAATTGTCGAAAAAGAAATGCACAAAAATGGATTGCAGAATTCTAATAGACTTTAAGGTTTAAATAAATATACATATTTTTGATTCACAAGAAGTTTTTATATACCGATTACGTATCTACACGTAGAATTATTACAAAATCGTAAACAGTTTTTACAAATCAAATTACACCGAGCATTACAAATGTGCAATTAATATTCTTAGTTTCTCTATCAACATTTTTAAACACAATTCAAATATTTGACGTGAAAAGTAAGTATAATGCTAATATAAGAAAGACTAATAGGCGTTACGATGAAAGAACAGTTGACAGAATATTGTTTTACTCGAAATAGTGACGGTTTAGCAATCAGGTTTCAAACAAGTTCATTCATATGAGTCTAACTATGGTGTACCTCAAGGTACTGTTTTCGATGCTTTAATGTTTAGTATATATTAATGATATGGCATGTATCATAAAACAGTGTAATATTTGTATGTTTGTTCAAGAAATACTGAATATTATATGAAGAATTACGCTTGTTGTTTATTTCGCTCTGTAAAGGAAGGCATTATATTGATATTAAGAAAACTGAGTGTACTTGCATCGGCGGCAGTAGATATAGGATAGTTAATATAAATAATTTTAAAGTAAGTGTGAATAATATGTAATAAAGCATTTATGCCTTTAACAGTATTTAGACTTTAAAAATAGAATAGGTAACAATTTGCCAGACTCATGAAACCTAGATTTGTGTAAGTCCCTCGTTGCTCTCGTTGCTCCACACTTGCAACTACGAGGGATACTTTTTAAATTAAGGTGTCCGTTTGTGAATAAGAAGAAAAATACCGTAAGTAACATTAAAATATATTTACTTCCATATTCTAGATATTTTCATTTACTTTTGTGATACCGTTTAACAAGATTTTGAATTCCATTTTTTTATTTAATGTTTGGTGTTATTTTGAGTAGTCCTCAGTCAATTACAGTTCGCGATGGCATTTGCCGGGAAACGTCACACTTCACGAACAGAAGAGCATCTAAAGTCTACGCGAAATGCAGCATTTAATATGTAGGTCGTTCGGCGCAGCTGACAATGACACCTCGAAGTCCACGTTGATTGACACTAATGTTACAGTAATATCGGAATTCAAGGATGGAGGAGCTATCTGACGTTTGATTAAAGTTAGCAATCGCACGAAAATTCATTTGCAGATTATGAACTTTCAAAACAATCAGTCAGTTTCACTTAACGATGACTAAAGACCGGACTAAAAGGCACAAGTAAAAGGAATCGAATTTTGACAAAAAAGCATTTAAAGGACATATTTTTACTTTATTATACGTAGTATAAGGAAGTATTGTGATGATGAAAATGTTCGACCTCGAGATTTTTACAGATGTCCATGTTTTGAAGTCCCCTGATACCGAAAAAGTAGTTTTTAAATCTCTCTCTCTCTCTCTCTCTCTCACTCTTTCTCAGTGTGTGTGTGATCACCATAGCGGTCAAACGGCTGAAGTTATCAATTCCAAATTTTGTATTTGCAAGTATAATCTCCTTCTTGAGATCTGATTAGATTTTCAGTTAAATCGGTAACCAGAAGTAGTAGTTTACTTCAGTGAAAAAATCGAATTTTGCCAATATTTCGTTAACTACAAAGTTTGAAAAAAATTATGAAGAATTCAAATGTATTTAAAATTAAATTTGAGAAAAAATGTATGAAAAATGTTTTTTGAAATTCCTACCGGAACTAGGTCTTTTACTCTTTTCGAAAATCGGTTTTTTGCGAATATCTCGCAAGTCATGTTTACCATACATATAGTATTTAAAACATAATTTTCAATATTTTTGTGTGAATAAAATTCAAAATTCGTACCGGAAGTAACATTTTTGCTCTTATCGAATAGCGACTTTTTGCAAATATGTCGTAAATTATGTATTCTATATATGTATATTTATCAAGAGTATTAAAGTATGTAGAGCTGTAGTTGCAATATTTTTCGTATATATGAAATTTGAAAATTCTGACTGGAAGTAACACTTTAGCTTGCAAAGTATGCATTCTGTAGAGATTTATTAAGAGAATAGAAGTACTTAGAAGAGAAAAAAATTAAATAGTATAATTTGAAAGGCTCATACGTATAAGAAAACATCTTATTTTTATATTAAAGCATAAAATTTCAAAAAAGGCGTAAATATTAGATAAACAACACAAAAATTATTGTACCTAACTAACAACATTTTATTTTCCCTATATATAAATTTCTTAACAAATTAGTATAAAGAAAACTACTAATTCCAAATACCGTTTATCAAATAACATTTTATTTTCATCAAAAATACATTTTCAAACCAAACATTTATAAACAAATCTTTTTTTGTCAAAATTTAATGCCCTGGTTTTTTTTTGTTACCATTTAGTTCGGTCTTTAACGATGACACTTGTCGGGGAACGTTAGAATTTAGAGACGGAATAGCGTCAGTCGTGTAATACAACAAACATGTTTTGTCAACTGATAAAAGCTCTGAATTGACAGCTTTAAATAATGAATATGTCAGAGATAGACATATGGACGTTTCCCATATAATTATTATAAATTGTCAGTAAAATTGAAATGTATTATCTTATAAATACACCATGCACCGACATTTTTCGTTCGGTTCAGAGTAAAAAATGTTATTATAAAGATATCTTATCTTTGTATGCGTTCAGGAACCATTTGAAAAAAACGTACACTCTAGCCGCATACTATTGTAATTGTAGATACTGCTTAATATCCGTATTTCGATCTTCGAAAACATTTTACTCGTTATTAGTATTATCAGATGGTTAATCTGATGTTTTAAATTCTACACGTTACCCGAGGTATACTTTGCTCTTCAAATTATTTATTGTCAAAATAATACATATAGAAAAATGTCTAATTACAACAAAATTATGTTCTTTGTTTTGGGCATTTATCTGACAGTGAACCAGTGACACTATTACCTACCTAATTGAAAACCACACGTCTTAAAAGTAGTGATCTTCTTGAATCCTATTTAAAATTGTGTTGCAAAAATTTAATCGAAAAATGTTGTCGTTTTCATAGAGAGGCTGAACTTTACAAACATGATATGAACGAAGATTTTCTCGTAGAACTAAGTGAACGGTTTTATTACTAGGAATGTTTAATGTTGAAGATAACTCTCGGGTACTAACGGGGGGATCTTCTTGTACTGCTACAATTTGCTCTTCTATTTTTATTGTACGCCGCTCTTTGTCGACCAGCATTAGCATTTCTTTTAGTAACCGAACCAGTTTCATGTAGATCTTGATCAAATCTTCGGAATACATTTCCACTAGGAAGTCTCCGATTTGGGTAACGACGTGATATTCGCATTCTCACCATGTACAGTCATGTGCAGTAAAAAGTAAACGAGTAGGTACTGAAGCAGTCCTGCGATATTTTCTATAGATTGTTACCGATTTCATAAAAATATGAAGTGGCCTATTGTACTACTAACTATACAGAGATAGCATCCACACTCCGTATTTTTATGAAATCCGTTACAATTTATCGAAAATATCTCAAAACTGCTTCAGTACTTGTTTACTTTTTACTGCACATGGCTGTACATATTAGCATATTCATTAAGGGTCCTATACAGATTGGCGTATTTAAAAGTTAATATGCATCTTCAAATACACACACATAAACATGTACCTATGTATGTATGTATACAACAGTTCAAGAATGTGGGGAGACCGAAAGCATGCGCGCATGGCATTCGTTCCGTATCTTTAGAGCGTGAACTACATTCCGTCTGAGCAAACTCGCAAATATTAAAATAAAATGTCCTTAACTGTCGAGGAAAAAATACAGATTGTGTTATGGTATGCGAAGGATAATTCGTACAAAGACGTGCAAAATTTATTTGTTGCGGCGTATGAAAATCGTCCACCTCCCTCTGTCTGAAATGCTATCGAATGTACGAAATGGGTTTTATAATCGTTTAAGATACTGCTTGATGCAAGAGGGACAGACATTCGAACGTCTTCAACATTAAATTTTGTATAATCCATTAAGTATAATATTTTGTTTCGTCTTAAATGTGAGAATTTTATTTAATTTTTTATAAGAATTTTATTTTAGTTAAAAATTTTATAGAGTTTTGTTTCAGTGCAATGTTAATACATTATACATCAGTTACCGAAATATTATACAAAAGCCGTACATAGCGAAGCAATTCTTTAAAGCAAACGTCTGCATACTAGCTTTCAACGTTTTGCACTGAAGCCTCGGTACCCGGTCCCGATCTGTACTCCCCTACTATCGTACCCCTCCATTTCATGTTTACATGCACATGTGTGTGTGTCTGTGTTTCCCTATATCTACTTTTATTTCAGTCAAACGGTATAGTAGATCGGAAATGTAGTATTGGTTGCATAGCACATAATTTAATAAGCCAACGATGTCCGAGTACTTATTACACATAGGGAATATATAATAAATATTTGAAATAATAACTCAATATCTAAGCGAATAAAAATTCATTTATGACCAAATATTTACACATTTGTAACCGCGGGAAAGATTTTTACTAGAATAACAATTCATTGTAATGTTGGTTGCCTAATTTTAATTTCTTTATATTCATTTAAAAAACAAAGTAAAGAATAGTTGAACGAAAAATAAGTGCAGAGCGGCCTAGCTTTTTATTCAATTTATAACGTGAACCCAAGCAAACAAATCTCCTCCGAAGGATTTTTGAGAAAACTTGTTTTTAATATATTGACGTATTAATTAATTTTCTTTAATCCGATAATTTTTTTCTAAATTTTATTCTTCAGCGGTGTAGATCACTAAATTCTTCATAAATTGACGTTGAAAGGTTTTCTCCAAATTTAAAATCAACAAAAATATCTTGCATCTAAAATCTGCTATTTTTCCATCGTTGACAGATCCACTATATAGGACGCTTAAATATAAAATCCATTATGAAGGAATAAAATAATAGCAAAAAAAAATACAAATAACCACGAAGAAGCAGAGTTTACAGAAAATGAAACACGATAGTCGAAGTAAATACACAGGTAAATATCAAAATTGACAGTAATGATATTGATCGAAATCACATTGAAATACAAACTCATTGCTCTACAACGTTGTCAAATGTGCTTTTCGTGAAAGTCCGTTAATGAAGAAATGTTAAAAACAAACTTTTTAATCAAAACAAAAATGTTTACGAAATAATCCTAGTAAACATTATTTTTTAAACTAAATTGTAGCTATCTCTATGGACAGATATCGAAGAGGAAGGCTTAGTTACCGACTAAAAGTCTGAACTTCAAGAACCCCATGATGCATGATACGACATTTTAACATTAAGATTTTGTATTCAGAACTGAATGAAGAATGGCGCTGCGTGTAGCTTTTGCGACAATTTATACAAACGTTATACCGGGTGTTTCGGAATTGCACGGCACTATTGTAGATACTTGTTCTCTAGCATAAAATAAACAAAAAAGTCCGTATAAGCATATATCTGAAATTAATTTATTACTAAGATATTGGAGCATAAAGATATTTATTTAACAATACAACATCCAAAAGAACTGTTTAAAGTGGCCACCATTTTGTTGAATGCAACATTCAGCACGACAAATTCATTCTTTTTTGGCACTTCGTATAGCATCAGGACGATTATTGATAGTTGCTGCGGCTTCCACGATGCGATTACCAAACTCTGATGAATCCCGATCTCCCGATATAACGCCGTTAGATCGGTAGTTTAGTAATCGCATCGTGGAAGCCTCAGCAACTATCAAGGATCGTCCTGATGCTATACGAAGTGCCAAAGAAGAATGAATTTGTCGTGCTGAATGCTGCATTCAACAAAACGGTGGCCACTTTAAACAGTTCTTTTGGATGTTGTATTGTTAACTAAATATCTTTCAATATGTTAGTAATAAATTAATTTGAGACATACGCTTGTATGGACTTTTTTGTTTATTTCATGCTAGAGAACCAGTACCTACAATAGTACCGTGCAATTCCGAAACACCCGGTATATGTATAATAATGGCAAATTTTCTAAATTCGTTAGATGTGTTCGAAATGAAAAATAATATTAAATAGAATTCCCATAAATATACAGGGTGAGTTTTTTTATCTTGAGACAACGGAATATCTCTAAACCACTGCATCAAATCAAGAAAAGATCTTAATAAGATTTGTTATAATGTAGGGGGCTCACTGAATGGTGCCGAACTGGATCCTCCACCTCACCCCTCCAGAGTGCGAGGGGGGACAACTTTGAAATCTTAAATGGAAACCCCCATTTTGTATTGCAGATTCCGATTCTACACCATCAAGTATGTACGTTTTGTTTGAAACTTTTTTTCTATTCGTTACGGATTGCGGTGTAATCGCAAGAAACATGGTTGTGAATATCTAGAGAAAATACACAAAAAAGAGAAGCAAGCAAACACGATTTTGTGTTTTTTTTATTTTAACATAAACTAACATTTCAAAAAGCCATGTGCTCGAAACTGTGCCCCTCCACTTCGAAACATTTATGTATTCGCAATTGGAATGCTATTCAACGATACAAAACCGTACTTTATTCATACTTGATGTCGTAGAATCCGAATCTGCAATAAAAAATAGGGGTTCCCATTTAAGATTTCAAAGTTGTCCCCCCTCTCAATCTGGGGGGTGAGGTGGGGGATCGAGTTCAGCACCATTCAGTGAGCCCCCTATATTATAACAAATCTTATTAAGGCTATACGCCCGGCCTCGAAATCGTTTTTCCCATATCCTAATCGTATTTTTCATGAAAACCTTACCGAATTTACACGCTAATTTAAGAAAAAAATGCATTTCAATGGATAAATCGTAATTTTTTCGAAATTGCCCAAGGGGCCTAAATAAAAATAAAAATGTAAGAAATTTCAAAAAACAAGCCTTTATTAAAAATTATGTAATACTCAACAGCAATACATAAATTTTATTTTTTCTTAATTTTTAAAAATAAGGTCACGAAACGGAAAACAAAATTTTGAAATTTGGGCGAAATTCACTGAAATCAAATAGAGTATGTGATACGCTCGCACATGGTGTCGAGAGGTAGCTCCGCCTACCATGTCGGGCAGTTTCTACGCAGTTTGTAAAATACTTCTTGAGATCGGTGTATGTTAAGAAAGTAATCGTTACTCGGACATTATTTTATGGAAACCGTTGTTATTTTCTTTACAATATAATGTACATATACAGTGTCAGCGTTACAATACTTCCTTATACTACGTATCAGAAAGTAAAAGCAATATCTCTTCCCGTCCCTAACGATATACCTGCTAGAAGCGCATGCTAGGACTCACACGGCTTGCGCGCAGGGAGTATAATTATTATATTTGACTCGCAATAATTTGCTTCTGAAACAATCTAGAAATTTATTTCTTGCACAAAAAATAATTTTGGAATGTTGGCTTTATTTTGTTTCACATATATATGGGTAAATTCTGAAAAATAAGATTAGTTACTCGATAGCTGAAAAATACCTTACACAAATTGGTGGTCTATTAAAACTTTTTTTTTTATAAAATTTTCACACCATAAAGAAAAATCGAAAACACTAGTATCATCCAAATACTTTAGGGTATAACCTTAAAAAAAAACAGATCCCTAGCTCTCTGCATTGCTGAGATATCACGAGATAAGTATTAAAAATTGAAGAAAATAAAAATTTTAAAATTTACACAAAAAAACGATTTTTCGACCTTTTTGCGATTTCGATTTTATTTTCCAACTCAAAATTTGAATCCGGCAGGTGATTTTACATATACAGCTTCACTTTTTTTGTGTGTTTGAGAAAATATAGATTGTCTAGTTTAGGGGGGGTTGCTTCTCGACTGCCAAACATGTGGGCCAACCGGCGATTATCTGAGACCATAACGCAGCCATAAATTACAGGCAGATTAGATTAGGTGACAAGTTCTTTTCTCTATCTTTTTCCTCAGCATAAGACAGAGCACGCGGACCCTTAAACATTTGTCTTTTATTACATTTGCACGAAAAGCAGTGGTACGCCTATTTCAAATCGAACTCAGCTTAAAGCGGGCGTTCAGCCTTAAGATCTTTTTTTGATTTGATGCAGTGGTTTAGAGATATTCCGCTGTCTCAAGATAAAAAAAACTCACCCTGTATATGCCATTTCATTTAATAATTCTATTATGAAAACAAACATTTAAATGATGCGACTCCAATAAGAATCACATTTTCGTTTAAATGGTACGACATAGTGTTTAGCATCAATCACTTAGGAGCAGCAGGACTTTCGAATGCGTTTGAAAAATAAGTCCAAAAACAAACATAATAATAAATATGTCACGGGCAACGTCGTGCGGGTACTGCTTCTATTTAGATAATTCTTACACAATTTGATTTATCACTGCTTCAATAAGTCGCACTTATTGAAACAGTGATAAATCGAATTTTTGCAAAGATAAAATATTATGAAAGCGCTGGAAATTTGATTGTATTTAAAGAACAGTAGAATACTTAAGTGAAGTTTTATATTTTTATGAGTTTAAGGTAATCATAAATGTCTAACAACGTAAACAACAAGGAAGATATTGGCAGCAATTTTTAAATAATCAACATTTTAATGGTCCAAATAATTGACTAATGCGCTATTCAATACATGACATAAACACGTCCCGTCTTTTCTTTAATTGCCCTATCAAAACAATTTGAAATGCAGGCACTCCGAATTCTGTCAGGATAAACATAATTTAGTTATTATATCAAACATGTATACGGATCATAACAAGATGTAACAATGTAAAACTATTCAAACATGAACGCAACGTGCCATCATCGTGAAATTCCAGTAATAATGTCTGCACGAGTTCTACATCTGTACAGCTCAAAACGGAGGAAGATCTCGATAATTGATATTTCATTCCGAGAAGTTGAAGCTCAATTCGAGATCGGTGAAATGGATGGGTGGAAGCATCTTCCACTGAAAGTTCCGACTCAGCTCTTAAATATAACCGAATACCTATAGATATCTTGGTCGGGAAGTTAAATTCGCCCCATCCTCAGGAAGCACCGTTTCATCTTTTCAAATATCATCCTGTCATTATAATGATGTCTAACTGTGTTTCCTTCTGCTTTCTTTTTGATGTTTTATTTCTGTTTCCTTATTTCGATTGCTTCTATGTTCGTTCTGCGAGTGATGAAAAGATCCCAGTTCGTTAATTATCTATATTGAAAAAGGCAGATTTTTGTATAACAAAAATTCGAGTTCGTTTAAATGTGTTTCATGACGGATATTTCCTTTTAATTTGTTATAAAATAGCTATAATTCTTCTACTGCTTTCTTTTTCCATTTTCTGTAACGTTTTATAAGAATATCGACATGGCTTTCATACAGCATTTATTATTAGATATGAAATTAAATAATATACGTGACTATTCAACTCATGTGTCATTTGTAAAAATATGACCAATAAGAATCAAAGAATCACATTTTTGTGTCCTAGCAACAAAAATACTGCTGCGTATTTACACTAGTGGGTATTTCATTGAAATCACCACTAGTGGTATCGGTGGATATTTTTGACAGATATATGTCGCAATTTTTTTATTTTTTGAAACAATAACGTACAAATACCTTATATAATAAAAATTACATGATGGATTATAATTTTATAAATGAAAATTGCAATTAGAAAAATTAATATGACTACAGTTGTGTAAAAAGGCTTCTCTGAAAGTGCCTTTCATCTCACTTTCTTCGGACAGTGCAACGGAACTGGTGATATTAGAAGTAGAGGCTACAGCAGTGGATCCAGTATTTGTTATATTTTTTCTCAAATGACCAATAATACTCTCATGGTGTTCATCATCTAACTGCAGCTAAGTTTTAATAGAATTTATATTGCCGTGGCCAGTAATTTTCATCAATTGATGCTCCCCGACTCCAGCTTTTGCTAAAGTTGTCACTGTAGACGATCTTATTGAGTGATTGGATATTTTTCTTTTTTTAACATCCAATCCGGCTTTTTCAGCAGAATTTTTCACCCATTTATTCATCTCATTAATCCCAACCGGAGAGTTTTTGAACCAACTAGACGATTTCGAATTGTTCCAAAAAGGATTGGGAGTCAGAAACAAACGGCTCGTCTTAATGTTTTCTCCTCTTTTGGATATAAGCTTGTGATACAACCTAAATAAAAATAAACATAAACATACCTATAGGAATTTATCAAAAACTGACACCTACCTCACAGGACATAAATCAGAATTGTCTTTATTTTTAATTAGCCATTTGCTGGTGGAAAGTGGCTTTGATCCTCCCTGCGCAGTCTTTGAAAATATGCTATTATACTCTATCCTGCCAGTAGGGGAGCCATCATTGTTAATTTCTTCTTTAAAGAAGTGCGTGAGACAGTTATTTCCCTCTCCACCTCGCCAAGCAAGTTCCAAAGAAGCTATAAAAAAGAATTTTTTTTGGAGGCCTTTCGGGGTATCTTCATCAAAACTGCCGACAATATTTGCAAACTCTTCTTGGGTAATAGCTGCTGCACTTGTACTTCTTTTTTCGGAACACGACTGTAATTTTCGTCGCATGGCGTCTCTGGCATTCCTACTTGACTTAAAGACAATATCGTTGAACGGGTTTATTGCTATTTTCCACTTCTCAAAATATAATTCCTGCACCAACTTCGCGGTAACATTCCACATGTGCTTTACCACTCCTTCCTTATAGTCATCGCCATTTTGCTTCTTCATGTTACATGCCCAAGATTTTAATACGAAATTAATTTCAATAGGGGGTGTGGATTCGTCCAATTTGTACCTCTTCTCGGACAAGAAATCTGAGAATTGCCTCCATATATAATCTCTTGTTTTCTTTGTGTTTTCCGGAATAGTTTTATGAATTTCAGCATCAATTTCACTTTCACCTTTTTCACCAAACCTTTTTGAATTGCTTTCCATATCAGAAATCTATTTATTCTTGCAATAACTTATTAAATTCGAATCGTAGAAAATTTTCTACATTGACAGTAGTTTGTTGAAAACATACTACTATGGAAACCAACGCAATAGCTACTTAATTTTAGAAAATTAAAAAACTCAGTTCGTCATTTATGAATGAATCATTCGATGAATAGTCCTTCGAATACAATTCGTAATCAAAGTATGGTAGATCATTTTTGCGGTGTTATCACTCTTGTTTCCTTGCGCTTGTAAATAGGACTCGTGCTGACGCACTCGTCCTATTAATATTCAAGCGCAAGGAAACATTCGTGAACCACCACAAAAATAATCGAGCATACTTTGACTACTCGTTGTATTATATATGAATATTATTTTGAGTTGTATGCTTTAACGAAAGAAAAGAAAACTATCTTCAAGTATATTTAGAAAACCCGAAATTCAAAATTTCGTCATGATGCGTATAACTTTTTATTTCTCAAGAAAAATGAATGAAGAGACTGTTGTAAAGCTTTGTGGTAGTAAATATATTCCACATTTCGAGTATTTAATATGTAGTTTACAAGAAGTTATTTCGAATCGAATATAAACAAAATTAGCTTTTTGAATATTTTTAAGTCCGGAAAAAATATTTAAATAAAAGTGTATTATTTAGTAACACAGAATATACAGGAAATTATAAATACCTACTAATTTTTCAGCGATAGCACACTTCCGAAAGAATGCCAACTGACAAACATAACCACTCTCTCTTCAGGAGCGTATTGTAGACTGTCTCAATAAAAATTGAGCCATTGTTCTTTGATATATGTAGATTAACTTGATTTAGATTTATCATTAAACTATTTCTTTTGATCTTCAGTGTGTAACATCTGTAAAGCAGAATTCGAGAAGAATTCTAAATAAAATATTCGCTTAAAACCAAGAAATATGCTTATATACACGAGTACATCAAAAGTTTAGGAAATTCGCCATTATAAAAGGCATCATGGCGGGCGCAAAGAGACGATTCAAGCTCGAATAGATTGTTGGACTGCTAGATTAGATACAATAATATCGAAAGTATTACTGTGTGAATACTTAAATTTCTTGCTACACAAATTCATATGCTGTTAATTGGCAGGAATTCATCAACTACTTGACAGAGGAGATTTCTTCATACAGTATGCATAATAATAATAATAATAATAATAGTCTTCTCTTAGTCCAGCATATGCTGTTCAACCCAAATGTCTGCCGTGGGACAGATAAATAGTCCACTGGATGTCGTTCATAAATCAAATTTTGTTTAATTAATAAATAGGTAAAATATTTAGGGAACATTTCCCCAATTATAGTATTAATCAAGGTACACAGATGCGGTTGTACATGTTCGGCCAACCAAGTCTATTTAGGTACGGAGATTCATATTGCCTTCTATTTAAGTTGTAGATAAGTCTAATACATGAATTTTGGACTCTCTGAATCTTAATAATATATATTACATAATCTGAACACGGATTATAGATGACGTGACAAAAATTGAAGTCTGACAGAACCAGAGAATCATAACAAAGTTTGAAGTCAATGATCATAATGTCATAATATTTATGTTAGCATAAAAGTGCCTCAGAATAGTATAAGCCACTTGCAGTAATTTATTTACATGCCAATCTCAGATTGTTGTCAATGAACAACCCAAAATTTTTGACAACTTATTTCACAGTCCCATGCAGGGGTTGTGCATTTCATTTACTATATCTTAGTGAAGTCTGACAGAACCAGAGAATCATAACAAAGTTTGAAGTCAATGATCATAATGTCATAATATTTATGTTAGCATAAAAGTGCCTCAGAATAGTATAAGCCACTTGCAGTAATTTATTTACATGACAATCTCAGATTGTTGTCAATGAACAAGCCAAAATTTTTGACAACTTATTTCACAGTTCCATGCAGGGGTTGTGCATTTCATTTACTACATCTTATTAATGTTTTGGTTAAATAAGGGTATCTTAGAGGGCAGCACTTTATACAGGATCGAAAACATAACTCTCAATATAGTTGGCTGCGTTGGCAAATTTTGTTAGAGTTGTTGTCATGTAATTTTTCTCTGCCATTTGCAAGTATTGTGAGTAACTATAATTGTTAAATACCTTAGTTCTTCTCAACAAGTGCATTTCGAAACATGAAACCGATGATACTACTTTAAAGAATATGGATGTACAGGCGTTACCGTCCACCTCACAAGCAAGTCCCAGTGAAAGACCAGAAATTCAGTACGTGTCACGTATTTGTAAGTGTTATTTATAGTATTAAAAAATGCAACAGTTTCTTAATCATATTAAATATATTGCAGTTATAAGGCATAATGTATATATTATGCCTTATGCCTAATGTTATAGTTTTTGTATATGATTTACTAAATATATAATACTTATAGATTTACATTTGTTTTAATCTGTTTCATCAGCAGCACTTAGATACATAAAAGGTTTAACGATACTTCACTATCATTACGTATACTAATTTGTTTTTCATGTAAAATTAGCATGGAATATTTTAACGTTTAATGTTGCAGACACATGTTAATGTTCCAGCAAATATAACGCCAAAAAATATTGATGCTAATTTTCAAATGAATTTCATACTTTAATAATTTGCAATCAAGAAATTTCAAAGTTCCCGCTCATTAGAGAGTTATCATTCTTTACAGATTCCTACCATGAATTCTACCAAGTACCCGTGAAGGAATTATAGATGGTGCTGAAATTTGGTTCACTTTTTAGTGAGAGAGTAAGCCATCTATACTCCCTCTCTTTTATCTATGATCTCATATGCCCTTCCACAGGATAATATTATTGATGATTTCAGCGCGTTATCTTTTCGGAGCTTAATTAGTTATCTATGGGACTGTTGAATGAGCTGTCAAAAATTTTAGGTTGTTCATTGACAACAATCTCAAATTCAAGTTTCTTGTAAATAAATTAGTGCAAGGTTCTTACACTTTCTTGATGCACAGAAAAGAGTTTGTATCATATTCAAAGTGACTTACTTTGGCAATGAGTATGTCCTGATTTAGCGTGTCAAATACCTTGAAATAATTGAGTAAAGTTAAGATACTGATTTTATTATCCTTATAAGCGGTGATATCGTTTGTCATCCGTACTGTGATATTTTGAAATTGACACCATTGACCCCAGTACTCCACATGTCTATATACCGGGGTCGACATATTTTAATTTCTGATACGAAAGTAGAAAGAGGAAAAGAGCGCGACGAAATAAATTAAAGATAAACATAAGCGAAGCTGCCACACTCGACAAACGTTTGCTATGAAATGTAAGGCTTGGGGGTTCCCCGCCAATGCGTTGCTCTCCCACCACTGTTAGCAAGCAGGCATCGCTGCATATGATAGAAGTGCAAATCGAAATTTAAATTTGACGACTATGGTATACATACATATTTATAACTGACAGTCTACAAGTTTCATTCATCTTTAGATCACACAACGCCTTTATTGTTCTCTTCTGTAGAAGGAAGATTCGCGCACTATCACGGGACCTACCCCAAGCATATATACCGTAACAGGCCACACTACGAAAATTAGCAAAATATGTCATTCGCGCAGCTTAGTGATTAGCGATGGATTTTATTGTTCATATGCTATATATTGCGACAATCAGCTTTTCCGCAGTGACGGACACATGCACAGACCAGTTGAGCCTATTATCTTCGGTGAGACCCAAAAGCCTTACAGACTTCGTGACTCCGTCTTTGCTTGCTGTGAATGGATTTGCTGTGTTTTTGTTAAATAATAAATAAATTATTATTATTTAATAAGAAAATTAATCTGCTTTTTATACTGTTATAATGCAGGATAACCGAGCTATTCTATCACTAGAAAAAACACAGTTTAATAAATGACAACGATATACATAACTTCCATGAAACTTAAACGGTTGGTAAATATAGTATAAAACAAAACTAGAAAAACTATATAAGTAACCACTGAAAAAAATGTTATAAGTGCAAGGAATTATTACCAAATCAGTTTCAGTTTACTTAATTATATTATGCTGCTTAAAATATTTTTTATCCATTCGTTTTTTCTTGTATTTTGTGTCTCTTTTACTTGCTGAGGTTTACCATACAATTGATTATATTATGAAATTATGAAAACGAATTGGAATTGGAGATATTTTATTGCAGGCTTAGCTAATATTACGAAATTAAAATCAAATCATATAAATCACTTATATCCTGACCGGATCAGATATAATACATATATAGAAATGTATATCAAAGGAAGTCATTTAAAATATAGTGTGTAATAGTGCCATGGGCTATTATGGTCTGCGTAAGAACTATATATGTAATGAGATTTGGAATAATGTAACTGCATCTTCATTAAAATATTTACAAGAACAGTGCTCACAGTCACTTTATTTTTTGTATCGGTTATATACTAACTATGAAACTAACTTTTGGGTACAAACTACTTTCTTAGCAAGGGAAAAGGGGACATTGTTTGGTGGAATTTTACTAAATACTAACTGACCCGGCAAACGTTGCTCTACTCTTTTGGGTAGATGGTACGAACTCGAACACAGCGCCACCTATCGGGTTCAGATTTTGTTTTTTTTTTGCTCTAAACTAACGTACATTATGAATATAAGCCATTTTGGATCATAAATATAGAATTTGTTATTAACTTGACTACAGTGCCACCTATTACATCTTACCATGGCTAGGAGCCACCGTCCTGACAAAGCAAATATATTGTGTTAATATGACCTCGATTGGTCAAATCGTTCAGAAGTTAGAAGATCACTAATAGACGCACCAACGATTATGTAATAAAAGTTTACTACGTGTACAGTCTATCTCATTACAGTAAATGCCCGATTTTGGTCTTGTGCATTTAAACTTTTTGCAAATGGAATTTACATCGCTTTCTTATGATCGAATCAGTTATGACGCTTTCTTAGTTGGTTACCAAAATTGAAGTTACTAGGAATATATAGTTTTATGTTGATTATATAAAGCATACTTTGTTTTTACTCTGTTCTTTTTTCTACTTGTTTTGCGCATACTATTAGAAACCAATACGCTGGAATAGTTATTTACGAACCAAGTGCGGGAAAACATATTTCGCGAATGAGTGGAAAGGCGAGCGCTTTATGGACACGAATTCGCGAAATGTTTCACGCACGAAGTTTGTACAATATTTTTTGTAACGAGCAAAATGTCAATAATTTTATTAATATAAATTATATCGGTACCAAAGATTATAAACCTACAAAGGATTGCTCATTCCCTATGCTGTAACGTTAGCATATCCCCCCTCACGGCGCGCACTGCGGTGACGTCACAACTGGACCATGCTCTTCAAATCGTAACGTTTCCAGTGTTTTTAGTACATAGGCGTGTGTTGCACGTGCCAAATTAATGAGATTGTTTTGCTTTATTTTATGATTTAAATCTATATTTCGCGATTGACTTTGTGTTTTTATTGTGTTAGTAATAAAACCACTCTTTATTAAAATTTTCAATTAATTTAATTTTATTGATAGGTAGTGAAAACCACGTGAAAACATAAGCGCTATGCCGGGTCGTAGATGCGCCGTATTTGGTTGCAACAATAGCAGAGTTGTAACCAAAGCAAAAAATGAAAGTGTCATTTACCATGAATTTCCTCGCGCAAATAATTTGGTCTCCACAACTATAAAAAAAGAATGGATTCGACGATGCCAAAGAGCCGATAAATTCAATCCCAACACAAGCCAAATTTGTTCTGTGCACTTTACGTCTAATGATTACGAAAGGGATTTACAGAATGAACTATTAGGTAAATATAAAAAAAATACATATTAAGAATGGCATTACAGATTACTTAATTTAGGATTACCAGTAAGAAGAAAACTGAAGAAGACAGCAGTCCCAACAGTAAATTTACCTCTTGAAAAGAAAGAAAAAAATCAGACACAACAAATACAAAGAAGCGAAAGACTTTTAAAGAGACAGAAGCAAAAAGAAGTTGAGGATATTTTGAAAACTAGTATACCATCTGATATTAACCCCCAGGCTTCAACTTCACAGGTTTGTGATGAGCATCTCTCTCAAGAAATAATGTCAAGAACATCTGAAGAAAAGCGTTCACATGAAATAAAATATGACTATAATGAATTACTGACAAAATATAATGAACTTGAAAAGCAACATAAGCTATTGAAGAACAGCAGTGGGAAAAAAATAAAATTATTGAATGACCAATTACGCCATTACAAAAGTAAATGTCAACAACTGTGCCAAAATAAGAAAGAAGAAACAGACGCTGTAAAAAAAATGTTTACCAAAAATCAAATGAACATGTTATTAAATAGGAGGAAACGAGTCAACTGGACTTCCGAAGAAGCTGCATCAGCTTTTACTCTACGGTATTATAGTAAGAAGGCATATCTGTATGTTAAAGATAAACTTCACTTTCCCCTTCCTGGTTTATCTTCTCTCAGAAGATGGGCAAGTAAATTGAAGATTACTAATGGAATTTTAACAAGCGTTTTGGAATTTATGCAATTAGCAGGAGAATCCATGAATGATTTTGAAAAAACAGTAGTGTTATGTTTTGATGAAGTAAAAGTACAAAATATCGTAGAATATGACGTTGGAAATGATAGAATTTTGGGTCCACATAATTATATGCAGTGTATTATGGCACGGGGCTTGTTTTCAAATTGGAAACAGCCTATTTTTCTTGATTTTGATCAGAGAATGACTTCGAATATTTTATTCTCTATTATAGACAAATTGTCTGAAAAGGGTTTTAAAGTGGTAGCAATAGTTAGTGACTGCGGCAGTACAAATGTTGGTTTATGGAAAGACTTAGGAATAGACATTAACAACACATCTTTCAAACATCCCGCTACCAACAGAGATATATTTGTCTTTGCAGATATTCCACATCTCCTGAAATTAATTAGAAATTGGTTACTGGATACCGGCTTTCAATTAAAAGATGGAAGTTTGATAAATAAGAATCCATTGGAGGAACTATTGAAAGTGACAGACACAGAACTCAATGTCTGTTACAAAATTTCAAAAAAACACTTGGAATGCAATGGACCTCAAAGACAGAATGTTCGTTTGGCTGCGGAATTGTTATCAGAAACGACTGCAAAAGCTCTTGCTCGTTATAAACCAGGTAATGATCCTCTTCTTGCTGTAAATGTAGCTACTTTCATTAGCGATATAAACCAATGGTTTGACATATTTAATAGTTACGCACCTCGTAATAAATTAGCGTCCAAAAATGCTTTTGGAATCAATTTAGAAAGTCAGGTAGCACATTTGGACAAAATTATCGATTTAATAGAAAATATGAAACCCATTGGTAAAACAAGTATACAGACATTTCAAAAAGGAATAATTATATCTACAAAATCATTAAAAGGTCTTTTTAATTCAATGAAAGAAGAATTTAATGCTGCCTATATATGCACACACAGACTAAACCAGGACTGTTTAGAAAACTTTTTTTTCCAACTAAGAAGTAGAGGAGGAGCAGATGATCATCCATCGCCGTTAAATGCACTGTACAGAATTCGTATGATTATTTTAGGGAAGAACCCTGGCATTCTTAGTAGCCATGTGAATACTGAAGAGGCGGAGCCTCAGGAATATTTATCAGCAAAAGTCTTTGAACAAGCTGAGATAGCATTAAATCCTTCAGATAATAATTTAGTCGAAATTAACTTATCTATATCCTCTTCTTCTTCAACTTCTTCCAACGATTCAAGTAATTTAGAGACTGCCAACGATGCTCTAGAGTATATTGCTGGATATATCGCAAAGAAATTCAAAGATAAATATCCTGATCTGGGCGATTATACACACCAATTATTACTCACGGAACATCAGTATAATTTACCCTCATGGGTTGAACACTTATCGTATGGAGGCTTAATTAAACCTAAGAGGTCATGGCTCCAAAAAGTAAAAAAAATGAATAAATATTTTCTCAAGTACCATGGACCTCAACTTGAGAAAAAACACTCGGTTACCAAACAGCTGAGTAACTTTATTTATCAGAAGGAAAACATCCCTTTAGATTTAGTTCAAAATTTTATAAAACTTAGAACAATTATTAAAATAAATTATGAAAATATTAAGCAAGAAGAAAAAAAAATCAAAAACAGAAAAAGAAAAATTGTGGCTTCTGAAAGAAAGACCGCAAAGAAATTTAAAAAAATTGTCTCTTAAGTTTAGTTAAAATTTAAATAAAAATTTAGTTTTTATTTTATCCATTTTTTTACCAGTACCCAAGATTTACTGAAAATACTGATTAATTATTTTAATAATCTACTATTTATTTTAAATATTGCAATGCTATGAAATCTGTGAAAAGCGTAAGACATTATATTTCAACTATTTCGTAGGTCCGGTGACTACGTCACTGCCGAGTATGACCGATCACGTCCGAAGCTGATTGAGCAATCCTTTGTAGGTTTATAATCTTTGATCGGTACTACTTTTTTGTGGAGTAATGCAAAAAAGAAGGACTCCTAACTGTCATTCATTGCTGTCAGGTGTATTAAATAATTTGCATACATACCTATTTTAACATATTTCTGCAAAATATTTCCACATAATACTTTTGAAAAAACGAAACTTTGTAAATACTATAATAGATTTACGTAGGTACTATTTTCTTGGCGGAGTAATCAGCAATTAATAATATAAGTATGTAATAGATGGCGCCATTGATTTTTTAAAAGTTTTTAATTAATTTTATTAAATTTACAAGTTGTAATACACCAAGTTTATTTGAAATGGACATTTTTACAATTATACTTTATTACTGTAATAATGATTTATTTATTTAATGCAATTTTTACTTCCCGCACTAGTGCGGGAAAGCTTATTTCCCGCACTCAAATGCATGCGCGAAATGACATGTTTTGATAAGCGAGTACAAAATAGTTATTTACGAACCAAGTGCGGGAAAACATATTTCGCGAATGAGTGGCCATTTTTAAAGCGCGAGCCGAAAGGCGAGCGCTTTATGGACACGAATTCGCGAAATGTTTCACGCACGAAGTTTGTACAATATTTTTTGTAACGAGCAAAATGTCAATAATTTTATTAATATAAATTATATCGGTACTACTTTTTTGTGGAGTAATGCAAAAAAGAAGGACTCCTAACTGTCATTCATTGCTGTCAGGTGTATTAAATAATTTGCATACATACCTATTTTAACATATTTCTGCAAAATATTTCCACATAATACTTTTGAAAAAACGAAACTTTGTAAATACTATAATAGATTTACGTAGGTACTATTTTCTTGGCGGAGTAATCAGCAATTAATAATATAAGTATGTAATAGATGGCGCCATTGATTTTTTAAAAGTTTTTAATTAATTTTATTAAATTTACAAGTTGTAATACACCAAGTTTATTTGAAATGGACATTTTTACAATTATACTTTATTACTGTAATAATGATTTATTTATTTAATGCAATTTTTACTTCCCGCACTAGTGCGGGAAAGCTTATTTCCCGCACTACTCAAATGCATGCGCGAAATGACATGTTTTGATAAGCGAGTACAAAAATGTATTTATATTTCCGGCATAACAAATAGTCGAAGTAAAATGTACTTCCTGATTAATTACTGGCGTTAACGTCATTATTTTAACTCAACACACTCAAAAATTATAGTGAATTTACTTTAATCCTATCTTAAATAAAGAAATTTCTACATACATTTGCATATACAACATTGTAACATTATTAACGAAGTTTAATTCCATAAAGTCAACTTTAAACAGAGTTCTCATTACAATTTAAACAAATAGAGTTTGTAATTACAGTAATAGATATCATGTTAAAAGTATGCAGATTCACCGAATGATTATAACACTTTTAATTAAACTGCTCCGCAGTGCAATAGTTTGGGAAACGAAACCATTTAATTTACAATTTAATAGTTTAGAGATTACAAAACGCGATGTATGGTTGATATTGTATCATTCGTCAAAACGCTAATTCGGATAAACGCTACTAAAATCTAGATTAATAGTGTAACATAGAATTATTGCCATCTCGATAGTTTAATCCATTGTGACGCATACGTATTTTAAATATGGGTTTTTATCATTGTTAACTCTTTTTTAATGTTGTATTATTGTTGCAGTTGATTTATATTAACGGATTTGTTTGAGATATTGAAAATTTTAGATAATTTAATTACATTGATTTTATTTAATGTTATACTAAGAAAACTAACAAACATTTTACAATCACTCAGAATTGTGGTCGACACTTTATCTGTTCAAAAACACCCTTACTACACAAGCTAGATTAGATATGTATTTCGACAACTATGTTGTCATCATCAGCAGCATTGATTAATAAAAACCGGGTTATCTGTACACCATAGCGTACCTGAGCATTGTACCGTTAATTTATTATAATGAGAGTATATACATACACAAAAATAGAAACGGGCCGATACTCCATTCTTGTTTATATGTCTTTGTAGTGTGAACAACAATACCGCTTTGAGGTATCGTTAGTTTCGTAGAATATTAGAATATGAGGGTAGGATTTCAATATTAAGCATGAAGAAATTAACCGTACAATGATCAGGTACCGTTAATGATTTTAGTAATAGCTTATTTGTAGGTATAAATAAGCCATCCCTATAAAATTCAACTCACTGTTGTTCTGTATACGCTACGGTATATAGACAACGCGGTTTTTATTAATCATTGCTACTGATGATGACAACATAGTTGTCGAAATACGTATCTAGCTTTCAGTGCTTTAGTGAAGTAAATGTATTTTTTTAATTATCAAGCAACAGACTCCAATTAAGTTTCTTACTTTATCTATTATTTGAAATCAATTATTGCACCAACTTTTCCTCGTTTCAAATAAGGTAACAGTGCGAACATAAATGATTGAAATCCTCATTCTATGAACTCTTCTACTATTGTGAGACAAAATCTAAGTTGAATGACCTTTTCCAAAGATTTAATATTGATTATAGGATATTGGGTAACACTGAGTTGTAAATGCGACCATAATTAAGATATTTTTAGTGGAACCCGACTATCATAAAAATATTTTAAAAAATCTATTCAAAATATTACATTAAATGTACAAAGCATTAGAAATAAAGCATTTACTACATATCTGCTATTAGATGAACACGAATGACACGGTACATGCGCTTCACCGTTTAGCTGAACATTACCTAAACGAAAATGAATTTAAATATTTTACAATTAAATGTTACGATTTAGCAGAAAAAATGTATAGAATGGAAATGATTGGTGGTGGTACGGTAATTTTTGTTAAGAGAAGAATAAAATTACCAAATATTAATTTGGATATTTGTATAGAAGAGAATATAGAATTTTGCTCTGTACGGGCAACTTATCACAGTAAAATGTTAGGTATTGTATATTTGTACCATGTACCTAGCGGAAATATTGTCGGCTTCACTTATGAATTATCAGACTACCTTGAAAAGGTCACTGATAAATCTGGCATATTAGCTTTTGCGGAGATTTCACTATTAACTTCACTGCACATTCTAGAAACTCATCAGATATGTTGAGGATCTCTTATTCTTGTATGATAAACACTAGATACTCTAATACAGCTGAGACATGCATCGACAATATTTTTAGTAATTTTCGTGATAATAATGACATGATTTTTCAACCTAATGTTTTAGATCACTGTTGTATAGTTGAAGATTTTAACACTGCTTTTTGCGGATAGTACAGAATACTGTTATACAAGACTTTATAAGAATAATAACAATAAACAAATTGTATTTCATTGAATAATCGAAGTTAAAGACTAAACAGAAGAAATTAATAGTTCTAAATACAACTTAAACATACAATACTTCACTACAATATTACTAAAACTCACTAATACATAATGCGCATTAGTTACTATAACCTTTTATTTGAATATTATTGGAATGCTTACTTTAAAACTCTCAACTTTTTGATTGATGGTATACCAACAAAAATCATGGAATTAATGTTCAGTTAGTGAATATTTTGAACTCAGTGCGTAATACCGGGATATTTTCTGATAGTAGTCCGATATTGGTAGCAAAAGAATCCGTACTTGCTTAAAAAAGGCTGTGAAGATGTGATTTCGAACTTTGTGTGCGATATTTTAACATATTTAGATGATAATAAAAAAGTTTGTGGTTATACGTGAAAGTACTGAGTCTCTTATATATTAAGATGGATCTGTTCTTCTGGCGCCAAATTCGAAATTTTTGGGCATTACGCTTGACAGAGCATTAAATTATAAGGATCATGATGATATCATTACTAAGGAGTTGGTTTTATTATTGAATCTGTCACCTGCGAGAATATGTTACTCTGTCATAAAGACAAATTTTAAATCAACGATGCCTTATCATCGCAAAGGTGTCAACCAGAAAAGCCTATAAGCTGACTATTCCAAGCCATAAAACGATACTTTATGGACTTCTCTGCTGTTAAGGTATTTAATACTTTTACATCTGTTATTAAACAAATCTTAATTGAAAGTAAATTTAATATAACTTAAAAAAAATATTTGACTTACAAGCTTTTTACAGTTTTGATGAGTGCGTATGTTTTGGACAAACATTCTAGCTCGAATGTTGGAATTAATGTACCACCAAATAAAACAGAAAGTAGTATTACTATATTAATTTAGGATATGGAGAAAGTTCTTACCCATACTTGACTTGACTGTACTTGCACAAAAATTAAGGAGGATGGATTCCAATCCCTGTTAAGCATTCCAGATTGACTAATTTAAATTTTTAATTTGTAACCTTTATTATATTGATAATGTGTTAACTGTATTTTTATGGCAATACTTTTGCTCTATTGTGTTTTATAGAAAATAAATGAAATTGGTATAGAGTAAAGCTGTTGGAGAATGTTTAGGTTTTAATTATAAGAATAATTATTATTATTATTGCCACTATTGTGATGACATGCCTAAATTTCTCGGCAAGAAAATAATCTTGCGTATCACATTTCTTAAAACAGAATTATGTATAATATACAATAGCTTGTGATATACATTTTAGATATGTGTATTTCAATATACATTATCTTAAGGGATGCTAAATTAATTACAAGAAATTATATGTATTATGAACATAAAGTACAACCGAGAAATACAAACTTATTTATATAAGGTTGATATACATTTTAATCGACCACTGTAATTATTGTTGAATTTGCTAACCGATGTTAGATAATCCGCGATAAGACGAAACTAGGGTCGGTATAACACAAATACATCTAACCAAAGGTTTACTAATCAAGATTAACTAATTATAATCCAGGGGTCGATGTAACCGAATATATAGGTTTAAAACCCGTTTAGAATTGTAGTCTACAATTGAACGCTAGCCATCTCTCGTTAAATATTACAACTGAACTACTATTCTGTTCGATAGAACATACCGTGCCTTCATATACTTCCCACGTTAGAGACGGCCATGTTTTTTTAATGGTTGGTGACAGTACACCCAATCACACGAAAACTCATAATTTTGATAGTTTGGTCATTGCCAGTTTTTATTACAATAGTCAAAATTAAAAGAAAATAATACTAAAGCAGAAGTTAGAAATGTTGATCATTATTTTGAAGATATAGTTGAATTCTACGCTTCATGCTTTCAAATCCATTTATTAGGATTTCTTAGGTTATCTGAGCACAAGAATTTACAATAGCATTACGAAGCCCTTCGATTGTGTAATGTTTGGTCTTGAAAATAGTATTCTTTAAATATCGAAAAATAAAATAGTCTAAAATTGTCAGATCCAGTGATCTTGGAAGAAAATTAATAATTCTTGTATCGAAAAAATGTTGCAAAAAGCTATTCTTTCTCGAGATTTGTGCTCTGGTGCATTATCTTGCTGGAAATATCCTTTCGTAGGTTCAACATCATGGAGTTCATTAATAAAAGGCTAAAATAATTCATTTCGATATTTTTCAGCTGTTATGGTTTCATTAAAAAATATTGGGCCAATAATTTGTCTTCTTGAAGCTGCCAGACATATATTTTTGTGGATGTAGCGTAGTTCCCGCAAATTCATGAGGATTTTCTGCAGACCAAATTCTCATATTTTGCTTGTCTAAATATCCTGAAAGATGGAACCAAGTCTCATCCGAATAGAAGCATTTGTCGAATATTCATTATTATTTATGTTATTCAAAAACCAAAATCTACCTGCTTGTATTTCACATGCAAACAACTTTTAGTCCTTTTTTAAAATAGTATGACATGACCCACTGACAACTGAACTTCTTGAGAGAGCTTTGCAATTGATTTTTTGGGTGAGTTGTCCATTCGACGTTGAATATCCTCTATAGTATAGAGGATATTGTATAGAGTCTATACAATCTTCCGTTCGTTTTCTGGGTGCTCCACCGCCACACTAGCATGAGTATGTTTTTGCAGTTGTGCGTAAGTAATTGGCAGATTAGGAAACTGTTGCCGGAAATCCTGTAAGCACTGATTAATGGAATAAACCCAATCTCCATTTTCTAATTTTTGGCCAGTTCTATAGTAACTTTCAATAATAAATATTTTATGTTGTAACTCTAACATTATAATAAAATAATTTAGAAAATATAAGCGTCTTTAATTTGAATTTAAGTATGACAATTGTCAGAATTTGAGGTTTTCAAAAGTTTCGCATGTACACCAACATTGATTACTTAATTACTTAAAAAACAGCCTACTCTAATGAGGAAATTATTTGAAGGGACCGTACGTCTACTCATAATTATTACTCAGAATGTATTCATTTATCCCACGGCAAAACTTTCTAAAGGCTCCACGTGTACAACACTTTTTACTATCTTTTTTTTTTGAAGTAACTTCCAATTATTTTTCAATACGTTCGAAATATCTGTTTAGAATAAACACCTCAATAGACTTTTTCCAAATCAAAAAAGTGACTCGTTTGGAATGTATATTGAATCCGTATTTACAATTCAAATCGATAATAAAACCTCATCGAATGAAAAAAGCAGGTAAAATTGGTACACCAACTTGACCAAGTGAATAATAAACTCATTTAATGAACTAACCAACTGTTTTCATTCACTTTTAAATTGAAATTTATGGTTACGTCGAGTGTGGAAAATTAACTTTTAAAAATTTCTCCTTGCTATCGAGGCAAAACACGGAACGTTCGCCTTTTCGATCTTCGGGGGCGGACTACAAGCCGCCGTTCATTCGTTTAAGCTAAAGGTAATCGAAAACCAGCCCGGAAAAGTGTCGGTAATTAAATTCAGATTGGGAGCGGGGCTGGGCATGGGACGAGAGGTTATTCGAATGAAATTATCTCATTTCGCCCTAATTATTTAAATTTGTAACTTTTCGCCCTATTTTCATCTGTAAATGTTTAATTATCGGATACGACTTGTCGCAACGTTCTGGCGTCTTGCGCATTTAAAACAATGGACAGGCACGAAGCCCGAACAGTTTTCATCTGCATTTATAAATCGGGAGGCGCGCTAATTAGGGAACGTTATGAATTAAGAGGTATTTCGCTGGGTGATCTTCAGAATATATTTTCTTAAAAGTGCGAGGTGAAATTAATCGTTAATTGAAAACTTCAAAGCCAGATTTGCGAAAAGTAAAAATATTCATATCTCCTGTCCTACTTAGCTGTCATAAATTTCATCCTTCAGATAAGTAAAGAAGATTACCCCATAAATAACACTTTATTAAATTCAAAATATTACAAGATAGGTTTATAAAAAATATGTAATAACCTCGAATTGTGCTTTTTTACTTTCTTATACGTAATGTAAGTATTATGGTCATACTAAATTTCAACCTCTTGATATTTGCAGATGTCGACATTTTGAAAGCCCACGATAACGAATAAGTGACTTTTCCAATCATATTTCTGCGTATTCGTGTAGGGTATATGGCTGTGTGACGACAATAGCGACCAAACTAAGTTTAAATAAAATCTAGCGAAAACAAAATTATGCGAAAGAAAATTTGAAAAAAATTTTACGAAAAGATCTTTCATAATTCCTACTCGTATAGAAAAGCAGTTATTTGCGAATATCTCGCAAATTATACATTCTAGAGAGATATTAAAGAAATAATATAAAAGCATTTAAAGCTTGATTTGGAATGATTTTTGTATAAAGAAAGTCGAAAATTGTGGAAGAAGTAAAAATTTCAATCCTATCAAAAAGAATTTTTGCAAATATATTGCCAATGATATATACTGCGAATATTTATTAAGAAAATAAACGTATTTAAAACTTTGTTTGGGTCAATTTGGATCGTCTAACAACTTCTTTATACGTTTCTGGTGCTCACGGGATTTTCTTGAACGTCTTTACGCCACCACTATGCAGTGATGTTAGATTTAAGAATTGTTCTCTTGTTCTAGAGATTTTGTTTATAAAAAATGAAATAGATTTTTTTTTATTTAGTTAGGAACTTTTAAGTTTTTGTATCTTATTTAACTGATAATTCTTTTGTATCTATACAATCTTCTTCTGTCCATTTCCCCCCTACAAAATTGAATTCGCTAAGGCTGAGCTATACGCATATATAGCAAGAAACATGTATACCAAGTGCTTGCTGGCGAGCTGCGGATTCAATTTACTGTGTGATAAAACGACGACACCGAGAGTTTGTATGAGTTAGTACAAGAAAGCAATATACAAACTGTTCTATTGGTCGAGTGTAGTGAGTCCTTGACTGACTCGCGTTTAGGATAGCAGCTGTACTTGCGCATTTCATTTGAATTTTGTTCATTTGTAAATCGCGTTTCGTCCATCTAATTTAGAACAATTACGCGCCAAATTATTCTTTTTAACTTTTTAGAATTAATGATCATTTCTTTTATTTACTCATACAATTTGGGAAGCGTGATGAAATCCGTTACTAAAATTGTTTACTGCGATTATTTGTTGCTTCAACAAGTTTCTACTTATAAATGATCCAGGTAGTGATTTTTTATTGTTTAATATTATTTCCATCTTCTCTAAAGCAGTACAGTAAATGACTTTATTCTTGATTAAAGAATTTGTTATTAATAGTAACAGTAGCAATTTTCACGAACTAACGCAGTAACGATTCTGGGGTGTCGACTTTAACGTAGCTTTAATGTTAGTAACAGAGGCTACCCTCTTATTCTCCCACTTATAGTCGACCAGCTTGAGCTTGTCTAGTATATTCATCCGCAGGTAGACCGCGTGCACACTGTATACAGTGGTAAATATTTTTATAGATCCATCAAACTATGCGTGTTTAACTCTCCCCTTTGCGCCCACTTACATATTTTTAAAGTTCTCTATAAAGGTGCCTCATTAGCACTACTAGTCGCAAAGGTACTTGAATATTAACGTTAATAATGTTTCCTCTCATAGACTTTAAATGCTAATAATCATTGGTTTTGGCTTCCTTTACCTTATTTTTTCTAATTACGTTATAGTAATCCGTATCCAGTGGTGAATGGACAATGGAGAATCATTGCAGCTACAATTCACTTTGCTTTTGTTTATAAATATATTTCAATAGAACAACATATCTATAAAAATTAATGATACATTAGTGTGACATTTAAAGCTAGTGACAAATGAATTTATTAATTAAAATTTCTATGTAATTTACTGAACGCTGACTTACTTCGAACATTTCGTGGACATTCAGGTTTTGTATATTTCGTGTGAATCTAACCTAAGTTAAACGTCAACAGGTCGAAAAGGTAAAACTAAGATCGTTCGGTAATTAATCTTTATTCATTCATGATTCAATTTTTTCGTTGTATAAAATTGGCAGCACCCTGCTCTTTGTGTCAAGTTTTACTTGATCCGTGCGATAAAAATAGCTCATACTTCAAATTTTCATCGTGATGACAGTTCGATTACGTTTATTTGGTCACGTAAACTTCAAATTTAGTATCATTGGATGACTGTAAACGTGTCAAAATTATTTATTTTTTGCATTCAGGACACATTGTAATCAAATACAAAAGTCATTGTTATTATAATTATTATACTTATTTTAATTTTATTGACAATTTATAACAATATATATATAGAGAGAGATGAATGAGAGATATGTAATCATGTGCAGGCGGCATTGAATCTATACATACAGGGGAGACCGATACAATAGTAATAACTGATAATAACAATAATCCATAATTTAATAGGTATCACATTTCATTCAAAAATCACACTTGAACTCTGTCTTTCTTTGCCATTATATATTCACATTGTGTCTGTTTATTCGGACCCATGTACCCAATAACCCAATAACCTCTGTCAAACAGTTGGTTGACAGAGGTTATTGAGTATCGTAAATTTAAAGATTTTATTCACAAGCGAATAGAAAATACCAATGCCATTTGATCGCCAAGGTAGACATCTATTAAACGATAAAGTTCTCGCCAGCACATGACGGGACAACCCAATAAATCAGAAATTTAACTGATTCAAGTTTGAACTATAATTATAGACATTCGTTACCACTAGATAAATTAAAGTGATGAATAAAAAGAATTCTAGAGAAGGTTGCTAACGTAAAAATGATAAAACAGAAACAAAACAATAACTCTAGCAAAATAAATGAGGGAACAAATTCTGGAATATACAGCACTGTTCAAAAATTAACGTTACAATGTATTTAAATCTTAATTTTCAATGCCTTTTGTATAAAAAAAATTCAACATTCGGACTGGAAGTAACACTTTTACTCTTATCGTAGCGATTTTTTACATATATGTCGCAAAGTATGCATTCTATAGAGATTTATTAAGAGAAAGAAGTACTTAGAATAGGATTTTCAATAATTTTTGTATAAAAAAGTCTTAAAATTTGGGCACTTACTCACTGGTCTATTTTTTCTAAGAAGATAAAAGAATTTACAACAATTTAGAATAACTTGTATAATTTGAAAGGACCATACTTATAAGAAAGTCGTATGGTGGTCATACTTCATTATATTATATTACATCCAGCAATTTATAACTTTCGGTGTACATTTTTTTACATATTAAACCGTCCTATTTTCCATTATCACAATTAGCACCCGTAACTGAATTAGCCATTCTATTCGAAACGGGTGTCTAGGTAACGTTGGCGTTGTCCCGAAAGCGAGCGAATTATTTTATTGGAATGTCGATTGCGGAGCTCCCGACATCGCCCGGATTGTTCCAGAGTTAAACCCGGGGCGGCGGAAACGGCGCCGTTATTACGTGCGTAATACGAATTAATTTAATTATGGTAATTGAAGCAACGATGACAGTAATATTCAGATGCTATGTGTGTTCAAACATGTTAATGGACACACCCCGCATAGTAAGCCGGATAGGTGCCGTGTTTTGGTGCAGTGCGGGTAACGTGATTTGTTTTCCCCACGGTTTTCAGACTGGCCCGGGGGAAACACACAAAGTTTCCAGAACGCAGTCGAGATTTTGTACACGGATTTTTGTCGTTTTTATTTACGTAGAACAATACGCCGCGGGCTAAAACAAGATTTGAAATAGTCATGTTCTATTTGGCAAATATGTCTGTGTTTGTGCACAATGGGAGACAGACTTTGATAAATTGAGGTAGAATTTATTTAATAAAAAAGTAGACCACAGTAGAAAAAAATAAATGGCATTTTTTAATATATCAATTCTTTCGAATTTTATAAAACATAAGAATATTCCAAAACAAACATACATGTAAGAACTCAAATTACAAGTTATTCGACACTCCTAAGTCATAGTAAATTTCAAATAAAATTGATTTCTATCACAAATATACATATATACATTTATACGTAAACGTATATGCATATATGTACGTGTTGAGATACACAGCATACACTTAGGTGTCATTACCAACAGCGAACGCACAGACACCGGTGTTTCGGCCTTTGAGGCCTCTTCAGTGTACGTGGTGCTGTTGGCAATGATCCTTCTTCTTCTTCTTATCGGGATTCTCGAGTTAGGCTTGGGCCTGTTACTCATAATCTGTCTGTGGCTGATCTGACTAATTGGATTTTGGTGCTAAAATTTGCTGCCTGTGTTAGGTTTCTGTTGATATGGCCAACTTGGGGCGTTTGTGTTTGTAATATAATTCTGGGTCGTAGTTGAGGTGTTCGGTGATTGTCGGATTTGGTTGTATTTCCATCTAATCATAAAACCTTTTTGCCATTTCCTTAATATAGGTTTGGAAAGGAACTGTGTTTGTTTCTCTTTGGATCTGGTTGTTTCGGACATATCTCGGAGCTTGAACCACCATACGGAGGATAACGTTCTGAAGGGTTTGTAGGGCATTTAGGTGGGTTTTATATGTGGTAAACCAGACTGGAGCTGCATAGGACATAATAGGTCTGATGACTTGATTGAAGATACGGAGTTTCAACTCGGGTTTTAATGTGCTGTGCTTGCCGAGTAGGGGCCATACTCTGGCTCTGGCGGATTTGGTAGGCAATGATCCACAACTAAAATCGTGTCTTATGTCCGTTGAATCGCAGAAGTGCCTGTGAGAATATCTCAGCGACATCTGCCATCCAAGCGCGACACCGAACACGACAGTTTCAACTTGCACACTGTGCTAAAGACAAAACCTGTACGCTAAATGTGTATCTCTGCATATAAGGCCAATAGGTGGCACCCCCATATCACTATTATTTAAAATTGATTTATTATTAGTAGATATTTCCTCATTATTTATGGTATTTGCAAACCGTTACACTATTTTGAAAGTAACTCCGAATGTTCTGTTGCATCTACCTCGAAAAAAACTATGAGTTCAAGAAGTTCTGACCGTTCTCACGTCAGAGATCAATATTAGCGAGTAGAATTCTTGATAAGTCCAAAAATAATGGGTTCGGACTCCTTCTTTGTATGTAGGAGAGGAAAATCTAGCTGGAATTGTTGTGGGCTGTTTCAGATTCTTACTGACTAAAAAGCTCTCCCACTTCCGTTCACGCATGTCACTGGAAACCGCCTTCGCATTACTTCGGTGTCACGTGATCTTTGCTTTTTCTATGCAACCAGCTCCCTTTCTTAGATTTCCGTATTGTTGACAGCGTATGCCTGTAACCAGGCTTCCTTTGTTGTTATCCATCTTTCTGTCATATTGTCTTCGTTGATATCTTGTCCGATTGCATGACAATACATCCGCCTCTTCTACTGCACACGAAGAAAACGTATTCCCTCAATAGGAGCAGCAATTTGACTCTGCCTTCTATTGTCGGTAGAACACTCCTTAAAGCACTTATACCCTGAAAGTGCCTGCGTCAACATTACATTTTTTGTGCCTCTCATAGACGAGTAACTATAAAGGAGGTCTTCCAGCAATAACACCCAGTGACTCCCACCACGTTAAGCTTAACTCTAGACAACGCTCTCGCAGTTTTTTCCACTTTTTCCACCAGTTTTTTTTATAATTTTCCGGGAAGGTTAGTTTTTTATCCAAGCATACTGCCAGATATTTTTCTCGGAGCAACAGATATTTGCTGGACGTTGAAGAGAACATGAGCTATTTTCCTTTCCTTAGCAAGGAAGACTGTTTCGATCTTCTATGGTGCCAGGTGCAGGCCGCGCCGCCTCAATACACCCAAATGCCATTTCCGCGTCATGCATAAGACATTTCATTCTTGGCTATCATAACCATAGCGATATCATCTGCAAAACCTATCAGCGTTGTTTCTTCTGCCAGTTCCATTCTAAGAAGTATTCGTTTTCCCTCAGCCTCTAGTATATAGATCTCTGTGACAAATATGATGCAATTATATTCCACAGGCTTTATTCAATCTTCCTGTTCCTAAATTCTTGTAGGATTATACTTCAAGACACAGTATTGAAGGGATTTCTAATGTCGATTGTTATGACAGCACAGAGTCGTTGATACTTCCAGGTGTAATTCTCTGCTGGTCTGGTCAGTTCAACTACCCCGTTTACAGCATCCACTGATTGCCGACCTTTGCGAACCCACACTGTCTTTCGGCCAATCTTCCACTTCTTTCCAGTTTTTCTTTCAGCCATATCATGTTGGGTTTGGACCCTGGTCCCGCCACTAACACCATTGATGATTTATCTGTTTCCAGATCGTCCTGACTCTTGAAAATGAACAATTATGGGCCAAGCATATGTCAGATCTCTGCGTAATGCTAGAACCGTTACCATTATTTTGTACCGAATAGCTCGAAACATAAAGAATCTTCATTAATACGGTACATCAGCGCACTATTTTCGAACTATAATAACTTCGAATAAGTGCCACTAGAAGACGAGTCACTTTTTGAACATTGGTATTTTTGATTTTCTTTTTTGTTGGACCCACTCTGTGCACATTTCAAAACGAATAATAGTTGTGTTGGATTTTAGTTGTTGTCAAAGAAGCATTATTAATAAGTAGGCTTCCTCCACTTCAAGCCAAAACAAATACTATGCCCATTGAAATAGTCAACATCATACTGTGTCTGATTCGCTTTCGCATGATAAGTTTTTTTAAAATAGTTGGTTATTTAAGGTTGTGTTGTGTTCTTTATCTTTTTTATTTACCAACTCATTGCTAAAAAGTTTCAAAATCTAATAATTCGTTATACTCATTTATTCTTCCATATTTATTAAAAATTTACGCATTTAGAAAAGTGCGCTTCAAAGCTATCAAAACACATATGTGAATTCTAAGATTGTATAGAAAATTTCGAAGTAACGAAGAAGGAAACAGAATTTTCTAATAGAAGAAGAAACGGAAGTAAATGTGTTAGTTTATTTTGAAACCAATCCAGAAAAATCTATTCGAAGTTGTACCAGAGAATTCGATTTGAAAGAGAGTACAGTGCACGGATTTTAATAAAGCATAAGTTGCGTCCGTATTATACAAAGAGCACAAGTTCAGACTTTACTTCCTGGCGATGCTGACAGAATATTAGTTTTCTGTAAATGGTTGACAAATTTTTATAATGAACGTTCAGATAATTAAATTACATTCTATGGTCTGACGAATCTAACTTTTCTAGTTCAGGTATGTGCAATAAGAAACATCAGCATTATTAGAGTAGAGAAAATCGTCTGTCCCGTTTTGGTTTAAATGTGTGGCTGGATTAATGGAAAGCATAATTGTTGGTCCAGTTTTCTATCTAAGTGCCTTATCTGGAGACCTATACGTATGGTTATTAACAAAAATTCTGGGTGGTTTCTTGGATCATATGCCAGTGCTTGATAGGCTCCGTTTTATTTTCAGCAGGATGGGGCACCTCCTCATAATTACGTTAACACTTCCAATTTGTTAATGAAAAATGGATAGGAAACAACGCGCCCATTCATCGGCCTACATACTCTCCTGTCTTGATACTTCTAGATTTTCATGTTTGGGGTTTTGAAAAGGATGAGCTATCCAAGCAACGATATTAAAATGTGATGGAACTCGTAACTAGTATTAGACAAACGCTAAATATTATATCTGGTCGAAGTATTAGAAAAAGCTACAGAAAGCACTATCGTGAGAGCCGACAAATGCATTGAACAACAACGTAATGTCTCTGAACATTTATTATGTTAGGCGAAATATTGAACTGGTAATAAAAAATAAAACATTATTGTGTTTGTTTTTTTTTTGTACTGTTTGTATGTTGTTATTATTTTCCATGAACGGCATTGAATTAATGTTATAACAAACTTTAAAAGACGCTTCACATCTGTTTATTTTGTTAGTTAACGATATTTTTTGTTTAAAATATTATGCTCTTTCAAAGTGCGTAGAAATATGTAGGGTGTTCCTTTTAAAAAATTATAAATGTTCAAATTTCTGAGAAATACGTAATTCAGTTGTTTTCTCATGAACTGCAACTAATCAGCGTTAAAAACACTAATAACTTGATAATTTCCAAAACCATAGCTCCAAAAATAACTGAGATAGCAATAGGTGCACCAATAACTTTGGACACGGTGTATATGCCTTTATCACACAAATATTAATATTTAATCTTAAACGCCATATATGGACATACTTTCGTTTTATCATTCCCCATTCGTCTCAGTATATGTCTTGTGCAAATAATAAATAATATTCCAAAAAAGGTCACGTAAAATATCCCAGAATTGTACTTCTTGTAGATGGAAAAACAGAGAGAATAACATAATCATGAATTCGTTAAATATGTAAAAGCGGTGTACCGCTTCTTCCTCGATGAAGGACGAGGGCACACTCCATATGCGTCATAAACCACAATTTTGCGAAGCCGCAAAATCAAACACAAAGAAAATTGCAATACTAATAATTCACTTCAAATTGCTTCTCGGAAACCGAACAAAAAACATATATGCCGGAAGTATATCTAATCTTTTTCGTCTACTTCGTTCGTTTAATTCCGTCTACGAGAAATTTTATATAGGCGAAGATTCGCAGAATAAATGGCATGCTTTTGTTGCGGTATTATTTGGTAAACTTTTATGTGTGCCTTAAATGCATTCTGACGTCTCTGCAATCTCAAGTTAATTGCTAACCTTGTTTTGAGACAACTGTAACTGTCACATATTTCATTTTTAGTCGTCGTAGAGTATACAAGGTTTTAAAAGAATTAGTACACTAAACAAAGCACATCTGCTTCAGAAATAATATGTAATTACTTAATTAGACTTGCATATATAAATGTGCCCACCACAATATAGGTTAGATTCCACAAAATAACTAAAATTGAAGTTAAAATGAATGTGCGAAGAATTTAAAGAGAAAACTTGCAATGGTATTTAATAGTGGAATGGTCGATATAAATTAACCACAGGATCATTGGTCTCTGTTATTATTATGGAAAAACTATTTAATTAAACAACTATAGTCCGTCTCAACCTTATTATGCAGTACAGGTCTTATGGGAATTGATTTCATGGTTGCCAAATCGTCTCATTGTATAATGTCGTTACAGTTCCGGTTCAATATCTGACATTTTTTCTAATCAAAACATAACCTATACGACTGTTTGTCATTCAATTGATGCATACTGCATACAAAAATTAATATGGGAAGATGGATTAGTTAAAATATTTGTAATAATATAATCCTTTGGGATTGTTCTGTAAAAAATTATTTAAAATCTAACTGAATATAGTAAGCCAGAGTAAATGAATTAATATTTCAAAGAAACACTTAAGGTATACAATTTTCTTCAACACTGAATATTGACATCTTAATCAACTATCCACTATAAATTCAGACCAAAACAAAGTTAATCACAAGTTTGTTTTTCATAAAAAACTGTTCTATTTATAAAAACAACTTAAATAATACATATTTATGAAAAGAATAAGAATAACCACACACAACATGTACTTTTATTTTTTAATATGTTACATGACTTATATAGTCTTATTGAATATTAATATGTTAACCTACATTGCGTTATACACATTTAAAGACACAAATTCCTCACAAATTCATTTTGCAAAAACATATTTTCCCATTTATAAGAACAAGTTAATAATACATGATAACATTTATGAAAAAACTAACCATGACCATACAAAGGAGTAGGTACACATATTGTTTTATTTTTCTTCATCACTTAAAGGATCTTGATCTGATGATGAATGTGTGACGTTAATTATAAACTCTTCAACATCGTCTTGCAAGTTGGCAAGGTGGCCAATGTAATTCCGCCAGTTGTTCACTGTTACATTCTGATAACCCTTCACAATTAATTGTTCAATATCTCTTTGTTTGAATGTCGTATTGTGCATTTCAACGTAATGCTTAACTTGTGCCCACACCATTTCAATTGGGTTTAATTCACAATGATAAGGTGAAAGCCGAAGAGCATAATGCCCTTTATTCTTTGCAAATTCATCAATTTTGTTTCTCTCATACTGAGACCTAACCTCTGACACACAAGCCAGTAAATCTCTTTTTAACATGTCATTATCAAGTGGGATATTCTTCTTGAAAAAGATAATATGCTTGCTAAAAAGAACGATTTAACAGAAATTATATATAGATAAATTAAAGACAATATAAAAGTTTATACACTACGGCAAAAACTGACAATTGACAGCAACGATTACTCATATACCCATCATATATTGCATAATAGAACTTGCAACAAGGCAACCGGATATAAAGATGTCGTTATTAAGAGACTACTAAAGATAATAAGAGATGCAATATCCCTATTAAACCTGTACTGCATAATAGGGTTGAGACGGACTAGTCGTATTTTTAAATTACTCGTATATCGTACAATTTTGATAATAAAGGATACAAAACATATTCATTTATAAAATCCTTTACATCAATCATTCTTATCTAATACATTTTGTATTTATGTGCATTAAGTACACTTATGACACGAAAGAAGAACAAGCATTTTATATATTTATCTGACCTTACTGAATATAAGAGATTTCAACGACAATATACAAATGAATTAGAAGTCAACAGCAAATACAATGGTGACAATGTTTGAGTATATAAGGAGACTGTAGAAAAATAATATAAAACCTACTTAGAAGATCTATTTAAGTTCGTATACGCACGCGTGCAGATTACTAAAATTTGGCGAAGCGTGCTTCAAGAATCAATACTTGGTCCTACTTTCTTTCTAATCGCGAACTTGGGAAGTGCAAAACACTGATGATTCTGCGAAATTGATGAGAGGGAAATGTGTGGATAACATCGTCAACAAGGTAGAAAATAGTTTCTTAAAATATGTAACAACCTAACTCAATGCGAATTCTCTAAAATTTAACGAAAATGAAATACAGGAATCGCTGTCGGTTTTCTTCAAGTACGAGGGAATATCAAAATATAACGAGTTTGGACTATAACTTCTTTCACAACTAGAATTTTGTAACACAAAAAATAGAACATGAAACCCCCATCGCCAATATACTTACCGCAGCAAGTAGTCTTTGATTTAACTTTTGACGTTTATTACAAATTAATTACTGAATTGCCTGGGTTTGACTTACCCATGGAAAAAAATGAGAATGGAACAAAAATATGCAATAAAATTGTGTGTTCGCTTGATAAAACTCCAACTGAAACTGTTGAAATAATTAAAACAACATACCCAGATGATAGTTTATCACAATCTAGAGTGTTTCAATGGCATAAGAAATTTCAATGAACACATTGTGCCTATAGAACATACAGTAATTGGAGAGTACTATTGTAGTGTACTTTGAGGAACCCTAAAGGCAAAATTAAGGGCAAATCAGCCGCTTTATTAAGACATCAATTGAATCCTGCATCACGACAATGCTCTGGCACATATATCAGTGATTTGTCAACTAACACTTGAAGAATTAGGGGTGGAAATTATGGTTCACCCTCCCTAATAGCCTGACCTTGTTCCATGTGACTTCCATTTGTTTTCTGAAGTCAAAAGAAAATTGAGAGGTCGAAAATTTGAATCGAATTTAGAGTTCAACTTTCACGCGGTGATGGGTATACTAAACAGATTCTGAAAAAATGGTTTCTCAGATGTTTATGACAAATGAAAAAAAAACAATGGAATAAGTGTATTGCACACAATGAAAAGTACTTTGAAGGATAGTTGATGAAGTTTTCTGAACCAATGTTTCATTTTTATACTAGAGCATCAGTCTCGTTATTTTCAAAAGACTAATGAATTATATTCATCATTTTAAACTTTTTTCTGGAAATAAACACAGTTTTTTCAGGGAACGTCGACAAATCTGCTGTATTTAATTTTTTAAGCAGTGCTTACTCTTCGATTGACCACAATATTGCCCGTTTAAATATGCTAATAGACTTGGGTAAAGCATTTGATTCTCTTGACAAGTTAATATTACTACATTAACTTTGTGGATACCGTGTAAATAAAGTTTGTTTAAGATGTCTCGAAGCATATTTTACAGGAATTTTTCTAGGCAAACTGGTGTGCTTATAGGTGTCCCACATGACTCTGCTATGGGGCCAACGTTATTTTTAACTTTTATTGATGTCTTCCCTATCTGCCTAAGTGGTATTGCTAAGGTGATGCTACATGCGGATGATGTTATTTCAGCTTAACGTGAACAAGTGATTAAAACTTGATAGAATTGTGAATATCAAAAGACAAGTTAATATTACTACATTAATTTTGTGGATACCGTGTAAATAAAGTTTATTTAAGATGTCTCGAAGCATATTTTACAGAAATTTTTCTAGGCAAACTGGTGTGCTAGTAGGTGTTCCACATGACTCTGTTATGGGGTCAACGTTATTTTTATTTTTTATTGATGTCTTGCCTATATGCGTAAGTGGTATTGCTAAGGTCTTGCTACATGCGGATGATGTTATTTCATCTTAACGTCAACAAGTGATTAAAACTTGATAGAATTGTGAATATCAAAAAGCAAAATTAATGCTTTTTTATAATAAACAATTTGTAACAAATCAATCGGATTAATTTAGTCAAATTTCCTTTTGACTAAATTTACTCTTATCAAAAATCAGTTTTTTGCAAATATTTCGCAAGTCATGCTTTTTAGACAGGTATGCTACAAATATAAAAGTATTTAGAACTTAATTTTCAATAACTAGCAATTTTTTGCCAATATGTCGTAAATTATGCATTCTATAAATATTTATCAAGAGTACAAAAGTATTTAGAGTTGGTTTTAAAATATTTTTTGTATAAATGAAATTTCGAAATTCGGACCGGAAGTAACACTTTTACTCTTAGCGAGTAGCACATTCTTTCGAATATCTCGCAAAGTATGCATTCTATAAAGATTTATTAAGAGAATAGAAGTTGTACTTATAATAGGATTTTAAATAATGTTTAAATAAAAAAAAATTAAAACACTACAATTTGAAACGCTCATACGTATAAGAAAGTCGTGTGGTGGCCACACCTCGTAAAATGAATTCTTCAGTTTAGTCTTTCGAAGTGACTCATTTCCGGTTAATATAGATCAAAACTGTTTCGTCGTCTGAATTTCTAAGCTTCGCACTTATCAGAAAATACTACATCATCTTATGGCAGCCGTATGTAAGGTATTTAGCGTCACTACGATGCCTTTACTTCACTAAAGCTGTGAAATTGTTAAATTGCATCACCAACATCTGCGACGAGCAGGAAAGGCGCCGATATCCATGCGAGCAGATTCAGTTTTTTTCAGTCATGAATTTCATCTTTATAATGCAGTTGCAATGTTTTACCTTTTAAATAAATGTAGATACTAAATTAATTGCATATATTGTAGTATAAGAAAACTAATGTAACGCATGATTGAACAAAAAGCAGTACAATAAATGCCAACATGTATCCAAAAAAAAACATAGAAGAAATAGAAACTCATAAAATTCACAAGCTTATTTATGTTTAGATTGTGTTCCTAGTATAATATCATTCCAAATTTACTGCATATGTCTTGTGTGTGGTGATCATAAAAAAATTATGGACTTCTCCTCGAAACCCTAAACGATAACATAAATTTCCGCAGAGATACTTTAGTATGGGACTGCGCTTTTGTTTCGGACGAAGCTTTCAGAACGAAATCTAACGATGACCGGCTATCACTTCGAAAACACGTACATACATATCGTATATACCTATATATACGATCGACTCCATTTTGATTAGCTCTTGTTCCGTTGTAATAAACATTCGGAATAATTTATTGACGGCCATCAAATGAATCATTGACCATTCATCGGAAAGAATCGCTCACGGGACTATCTCGTTTATAATTGTTGTAATTTCGAGTGATTGCAATTTAGGTTTTTATGTTCCTTTTGTGACTAACTCTTGATTGTACCCTTATGAAATGTGATGATATAACCGCTGTTATAAATTTAGATTGTAGGATTAAAATCGTATTGATGGTCGGTTTATTAGGATTTCGTCAGAACGCGATGATAAAAATGTTTATAACGATAGAAGTTTAATGTATGTTTTTATTACTTATGTACACACCATCTTATTACTGGCTATAATAGAAACGTTTTGTTCTAGAATTTCTGGAATAATTACCTTACATCAACGAACAGTACATACATGGTGAAAAAAATAATAAGTATGTGAAAACACAATGCATTATTTAGTTCTGTGTTACTGTTTCATGCTGGTGAATATACTCGTGAGGCGTATCACGTAGTGTCTAATAATCCAAGTGTAATCACATTTGTTTCATCAGACGACAGGATATTTTATCACTTATTAATGTTTTCGGGACCATTCTAAAATACGTAAATGCCCTTCCGCACATGTTTTTCTGTTTTCCTTTTTAAATAGAGCTGTACTTGCCGCTTTTTCAACATGCTATTTAACTCTTTAGCATTTTCATAGCTTTTTTAACCAACAGACTTATTCGGTCTTGTACTTTTGTTGTATTGGGCTTCAGTGGCGGCTCGTGAGTTTAATAACAGATTAAGACACGTCGGCAATATCCATATCCCCTTCTCTTCTTAGAAAAATTAATGTGTATGTTGTGCGGCGCACAACCAATCGTACTGATTATACCATGATGTTTTAAATTTTTGCACACACGCTTTGTCTTTCCATTTTCATACTTTACTAACATCCAAATTTGGCACACGTTTTTTACTTTTTGAACAAGTCATTTTTATCTTCTTCAAGCCACAACGATAAAGGTTTTCCAATAAAACATGCACGGGATCGTACAGTGCAAAACACGCCTGGAAATAGAGATACATAACAGCCGCAGACCGAACGAGTGTCAGATTCAGACAGTACGAGTGAAGCAACGTACTGAGTTGCTTCACTTAGATGACGTAAGGCGATCCCCTCTCGCTTACGGCCTACGTGTCATTGTCATGGCAACCGCATAAGCAGGGAATCAAGTTGCGGCGAATTGTGTATTAATTCACTTTGTCGAGTTTGTCGTTTTGCTTACGGGAGGAGCGTTCGACTATCGTTTAAAATATGAAAATATGAACATAATAATAGTTTTTTTATTATAATATTATTAGTATAAATAATACTATTTTTCTTAAACGAAAGAAATTACTTTTAACTTATTTTCCGCGAGAAAAATTTACGAAACATGTAATAAAATATTCACTAATTGAACAGAAATTTAAGGTGAATCAGTGCTTCACACGATTGATCAATAATGTCGTCAATGTGAGGCTTTCTCATTGGTGTGCTTTTATCTACCTTATTTTTTTGAGGGACATAATCACCATGCGAAATGTTTCGATTTTTTTATTGTATTAAAATAAATGTTTAGATTCGCCGTTACATTCTATTTTATGAACACACAGTGTTGAAACACAAGGTCAACGTGTCAGAAAGTAGAATCTAAAAGTATAACAGGCTTATCTGTTTTTGTTCATTGCACTTTAATTTTGAATCCTAGGGTGTATCAGTATTTTAATGTATGATTTGTTTAGTATTTTATAATCTACAAAAGAAATAACTGAGTGTTAAATATGAAACTGTTATAAGCATACAATTAATTACCTGCTTGTGTGAAAACAATCATGTTGAATAAACTTAAACTTTCTTTATGGAATAAAACCACAATACAAGATTTAATTTGGTTTGGTATCATTTCACATGTAAGATTGTTAGTTGTTTAAATACCTATAAATCTAGAACACAGTCTTAATTAGTAATGTATTAATGAATATTAGCCCGAAAATACTCATCTTTACTTATGTTACAAACGTTACGATAATATTGTAAAGTAAAGAGCATGACAGCATCTGACTTTTTGGATATACGTATTGGAAGTCGGAGTTTAGTTTACAGTGAAAGAATGAAAGCAAAAACAAATACAAAATTAATTATAGTTATAATATTTTGACAGCAAATCATGTATAGGCATTGAATAGTATGGTATGACATCTAGCGAATAAAAGTGAACCAAAAGTTGTTATTTATATGTAAAAGACAGTTTCAAATACAATTTATACTTACTGTGACTTACATATATACCTTTATACGTAAAACGTATATGTATATATGCATGTGTTTGAGATACATATACGTTTTACGTATAAAGGTATATATGTAAGTCACAGTAATTATTTACTGCTTGATGTTAGTTTTAACATCCATGAATTCACACTTTTCATTTTCGTGTTAATTTATACTTGTTTTTAATCAGAAAAAGGTAGGTGTCATAAACAGATAATATGTAAAATATAAAAGAACTGCAATGTTTTGTAACTAAAAAATATAATTAGGATCAAATAAATTATCAAATTATTTTGTATATGAATCACACCTTATAGATAGTGACATAAGAGAAGTAATGGTAATTTTACTATACACCGTGTCCAAAGTTATCGGTGCGCTATTGCTATCTCCGCTATCTTTGGAGCTACGGTTTTCGTCAAATTATCAAATTATTAGTGTGAATTACGTATTTCTGAGAAATTTGAATTTTTTTTTTAATGGAACATGCTATATATTTGCATATATTTTGAAAGACTATAATATTTTGAACAAAACTCAAATACATAACTATTTTTAACTAAAAAATAAACAAATGGGATGCGTTTAAAGCTTAAGAAATCCGTTAACATCTAATGTCGGTCATGGAAAATAATAACAAAATATAATGTTCACAGTACAAAGAAAAAGCACAATAATCAAATAAGTTTCATTTTTTACTTATTCAACACTTTGTCTAGCTTAATAAATGTCCAAGGAGATTGCCTTGCTGTTCAATGCAATTTTTCGACTCTTACGATAACGCTTTCTGTAGCTTTTCTAATTGTTCGACCAGAAATATTATTTATAGTTGGTCTAATACTAGTTTCGAGGTCCATCATATTTCGATATTACTGCTTCTAAACCTCGTCCTTGACAAACCCCCTAAGATATAAATCTAGAGGTTCAAGTCAGGAGAGCGTGCAGGCCAACGATTGGGCGCATTGCTTCCTATCCATTCTTGATAAAATGTTTCGTTTAACAAAATGGAAGTGTTAACTTAAATAAATAAATGTTGAAAATAAATACAGAGCCTATCAAGCACTGGTATATCATCTAAGAGACCATCCAGAGTTTCTGTTAATGACGATACAGAGCGGTCTCCAATTAAGATACTTTGATAGAAAACAAGGACCAACAACTGTTGTCCATTAATCCGCACCACACATGCAAACTAAACCGATGGTGGATATTGCGCGCATCAACCTTTAGAGGATTTTATCTATTCCAATAATGCTGATTTTCTTATTGCACATACCTAAACTAGATGAGTTAGATTCGTCAGATCATAGATTGTAATTTACATTATCTGGACGTTCATTATAAAAATTTGTCAACCAATTACAACTAATCTTCTATCAGCATCGCCGGGAATTTTGAATTTGTGGTGTTTGTACGGACGCAACTTATGCTTTAGTAAAATACCGTGCATTGTACTCTTTTCCAAATTTAATTCATTTCAAAATAAGCTAACACATTTACTTCCATTGCTTCGTCTATTAGAAAATTCTTTTTCCTTCTTCGTATTGTAGCGTTTTCGGGGTCGAAATGAACAACTCGTGCAAATGTTTTAAAACTGCCTGTATATTTACACACTTAAAACTAATCACTATATAAAAATATAAAATAAATGTAACGCACTTTAAACTACTACGAATAAATTAACACACGCATTTATTTCTACACTACTATTTATGTTTGTAATATTTATGTAATAAAACTGCACCGCTTATATTTATGTTTATTTTAACTGTTCGGTAAATACCGCGCGCGACACTACTATTGAATGAATTCCTTATCCCATTGTGTAGAAAAAAGGTCTAGTAATTTCTGGCTCTCTTCTATCATATTCCAGAGTCGCTGACGTAGTATATGAGTGCAGTTAATTTACGACTTATTTACCGGTACGTTTTCTGTCGTCGCCCGGATGTCTGCTTCTTTTATTTTTTCGGGGCTTTTTTCATTACAGTATCTTAAATGTTTCTTTGTTACTTGGAAATTTTCTATACAATCTTAGAAAATAAAACTGATTTGATGATTGACGATTCACATATGTGTTTTGATAGTAACGAAGCGCACTTCTAGCATTTTTTCTACAAATCAGATATGCCTCTAGCACATCACACTTTTCTAAATGCGTAAACGGCATTATTTTTAATAAATACGGAAGAATAAATACCTTCTTGGTTTCTGGGTTGAAACCGCGTCGTCGTTGCCTCGTCTTCTACTGCCGACGTTTCGTCTACTATCTTAAGGGACATCTTCAGGGCTTCTACTGCTGCGATTACCTGAAACGCACTCCTTGTTTCAGGTAATCGCTATTGATCTTTGCAAGAAAGATTAACCTTAAAAACTAGGACATTAATAAATCAAGTGTAATAAGCATTAGGCTCAAACTTTGTTAATAGTCGTAGGCTAAAGCTTACTACTAAGTTATTTATTTTGGATTGATGAAATCCTTTGCGCCTATCTACATTTTGATCATTTATGGCTGGTAATCTGTCGTGGTTAGTTCTTTCATGTCACTAGTATCCTATGAAATCTTATGGTCTTTGTCCCCACAAATTTCTCGTAATTCCTCGATTTAGATCAAATATCTATTTATAACCAACAAAGCCGTCTGTACTAAATTATGTGATATTCGAAAATTGAAATTAATCAATAAATCATCGGCAGCCGTATATGAAACGTATAATTTTCCTCGCCGATTTAACAGATCGTCGTCACTGTAAAATGAAATTACGCTGGCGAAAACGTCATTACGTTTCAATTTTACGAAGTACCTTCGTGATTATGACGTTTTCAATTGAATTAATAATGTTTTATATTGCATTTGCCAGGCGAAATGATATTCCCGGTGCATAAACAGTCGAATCCATAGGGAGCGGTATATATCGGCAAATGGAAAATTATTGTCAAACATGCGATGCAATCAACTGCACTTGCTTTTGACGTTCCATTTTTGTGTTAGTTTCTAACAGGAACATATTTCAATCTCAAATGAATAAATTGCTCGAAGTTTTCAGAAAACGCTTTGTAATAAGTAGGGAAAGTCAACGTTCAATCAGTTTTTACGTATGAGATGTCGTAGAAAATTATACCCGACTTTACTTTTTTATATCTATAGTAAAATATTATGACGGAGATTAGGACTAGACTTTGAGTTTTAATAAATATCCATGTTAAGCGTTCGGTTTTTTCTTAAATTTATCAATGAAATCGAAAGATTTTGTTTATATTTAAATTGAGAAATTAAATGATTGAAAACCTAAACAACAAAATTTGTGATTTTGTGATGATATTAATCTAAGGACACAACACCACTACTAAACTTACATATGCTTGAAATCTTTACGAAAGAGCTGTTCAATTTTGGTGCTATCTCAGTCAACCGGAAGTAGGACTTTACTTGGGCGCGAAAATCCTTTCTGACTTTATTTTTTTAGAAAAAAATGTTGTACATCCATCATTGATTTATTAAGAGTCAAACGTAATTTCGAGCGGTATTTATATAACGAAAATTTCAAAATTTTGAATGAGAGTGTTTCTTTCACTATTAGAAAATGTTCTGGAAATAAATCTCAAATTATTTATTGTATGTATTTCGTATATAAAAGAGCATAGAAGTATCTTACCTAAACAGAGAAGTGGTACTGAAAGATGCAGAAGATATGAAAATACCAAAAGAACTCATCAGACTTGTGAAAACGACGTTGACTCATTCGGAAGCAGCGATCATGACACAAGAAGGAACATCAAACTGTTTTGACATAAACAAAGGAGTGAAGCAGGGGGATGCACTTTCAACATAGCCTAGCGGGAATTAACAAAGGAGTAGCGGAGGTAGCAGGCAATTTTAGAATTATATAGGTGCACATTATAGCATATGCGGGCTATTTGGTCATAATAGCCAGAGAATAAAGAAGCTTGAAAGAGACATTTACAAAAGTCGTAGAAACGGTGACAGATCGAGATCTACATGTTAACGAAAGGAAAGGAAAGGAAAGTATATGGTGAGAATGGGAAGAACTTACGCCATAAGAAAGAGTAAACAAATGGAAAACTATGATTTCGAGAGAGTATACACCTTCAAATATCTTGGAACAATAATCGACATAAACAATAACAGGTCTGCCAGAATGCTTATTATAAGTATCTACAAAACTGAACAGATTTTAACAAAAATGAAAATGTACAGGGCAACTATAAAACCAATGGTATGCACCAGGGACGAAGGTAGTCACAAAAAGAGACGAGGGAAAGTTAAGAATATTTGAAAAGAAAGTAGTAAGAACAATGTATGATACAAAACGAGATAGAGATAAAACGCGAAGACTAATCGAAATTAACCAACAATTGGCAGATGACCTAAGCAAATCAGGAATAACATACTGTAGAATGAAAACAAAGAACAGAAAAGAATGGTGACAAATAGTTGAAAAGGCAATATCACATAGAAACTTCTAGAGTGCACAGTTTGTATGTACATAGGTATACCGGCTGATTCAAATTAAGTGCGCACCATTGCTAACTCCGTTATTATTAATTCTATAAAGAAGGTTAAATTAGCAAAGAAGTAGTATTTTTAATGTTGATTAATATGCACTTCATGAATAAACAATTGAATAGCGCATTTCCGAGAAATATTGATTTTTTTATTTTTTAAATAGGAACTTTATATATTTTTAAATATATTGATTAATAATTTAATTTGTGATATAAAAGTTCCTATTCACTATTGTCTTAAAACGGATAATAAAGAAGTTATACAAATTAAATGCACACCATTGCTATCTCCGTTATTATTAATTCTGAGCTTGTTCTGCAATTCGTGAACGGTATTGTACCGCCTTTTGTACACCATATTTTATAAATATGTCCAAAGAAAAGAGTATAAAAGCGAAAGGTCTGGGGACTGTGCTGGCCATCGAATGTGACCATTGGTACCAATCCATTTATTGTCAGAGGTAGCGTTGAGATAATTTTGTACTAGGTGACAGTTGTGTGCAGGAACACCGTCCTGTTCAAAGTATAAAATTTGGCGCATCGTATAATTGGCGTTTTCAAGGAAATCCGCCAAAACGTTAAGAAAAAATTCCAGATATATTTCTCCTGTCAACGTACCGTTATAGAACACTGGACCGGCGACTATCGAACCTATCAATCCGCACCAAAGATTAAAACCAAACCGAACTTGTGCAGCATATGGGCGCACTATTAGTAAATTTTCTTTTTTTTTCTACTGTTCTTCCTATTAAATATGCCTCTATTTGAAAAATTCTTTTCATCACTCCATAAAATACATTGTGCTCCGTTTAAATTGTCATTGCAGAAATTTACGAACCATTGACAAAAGGTTAATCTCCTGGCTAAGTCTCAGGGTGGTAATGTTTGTGAGGTTCAGAACATATATGTGATATACTTGTGCTTTTTCAAAATTCTTTGGATTAATGAATAACTTAAACCCAATTCTATCGTAGCATCCCTAATAGAAAATTCACGATGAACTTCAAAATATGCTAACACCGTATTCTACTTCAAACATACTTACCTTGCCGTTATGCTAAATCCTTTCTCCCTTACTCCACATTCATCTCACACGAAAATATCCAATCTATAGTGAAAACCACAATTATGACACCCGTAACAAAATAAGTAAAAGAGTGGGCTATGCGCAGACGAGGTCCAATTACATGGGTATAAAGGTTTATAACCACTTCCCATCTTGTTTGAAGACGCTGCCTCCGAAACCATTCTAAAATTGAGGTGTGGCCCCCACAGGACATTTTTATACGTATGAGCGTTTCAAATTATACACAAGTTGTTCTGAATTGTTTTAAATACTTTTATCTTAGAAAAACAAATCGCTATTCGATACGAGTAAAAGTGTTACTTTCGGTTCGAAAGTTGACATTTTTTTTTATACAAAAGATATTGAAAATTAAGTTCTAAATACTCTTATACTCGTAACATACCTGTCTAAAAAGCATGACTTGCGTAATATTCGAAAAAAAAACTGATTTTTGATAAGAAGAAGAAGAGTAACAGACCTACTTCCGGTAGGAATTTCGAAAATCTCTTTTAATAAAATTCTTCTCAAATTTAATTTTGAGCACATATGAATTCTTTATGAATTTGTTTAAACTTAGTAGTTGGCAAAGTTTGATTTTTTCACTGAAGTAAACTACTACTTCACACATGCACAGGGAGAACTTTTTTAAAAACCAGTTTTTCGTTATCAGGGGACTTCAAAACGTGGACATCTGCAAAAATCTCGAGGTCGAAAATTTCATCACAATACTTCTTTATAGTACGTATAAGAAAGCAAATACTGGGGACTGAGATCCTTCTGTCCAGCAGTATCTACTCCATTGAGGAATACTTCTAGCGGGACTACTCCGACTTCTCCTAGTCTCTCTGCTTTTGATTACTTTCTCTTGGGGGGGGGGACATGTATATATTTTATTAATGTATTGAAAAAATGAAAATCTTCTTGGTAGTAGTGGCATAAAATGAATTAAAAGTAATAACAATATGACAACTGGTTGTCAATTAGAAAACAATGACAAATATAAAATGTAAATCAAAATGTATAAATGAAAATGTAATCAATAAGCATAGGACAGTCGAGATTATATCTATAATCACATTAAAAGGCTTGGGGTCTACCACAAACTGTTCAGTCAATCCAAATATACAAATAACAACGACGCAACTATGTAAAGAAAAATTAAGAGTAGAATTGTTGTTTTAACATACACTTTCTTTGTTATGCTGCACTGACGAAACCAAACTAGGTAGAAACATATATGTCTGTAGCTACAAATACATCTTAACACATACATAGTTGCATCGTTAATTGTTTGTGTATTTCAATCAAAATTGTACATGTTTAGGTGAACCTAGGCCGGTTTGATAGGATTACATGAGTAATTATCGATTGTCCTATGCTTATTTGCTTTCATTTACATTTATACTTGACTATTTTACATTCTATATTGTTATATTATCAACAATTCTACTCTTAATTTTTCTTTACATAGTTGCGTCGTTGTTATTTGTATATTTGGATTGACTGAACAGTTTGTGGTAGACCCCAAACCTTTTAATGTGATTATAGAAATAATCTCGACTGTCCTATGCTTATTGATTACATTTTCATTTATACATTTTGATTTACATTTTATATTTGTCATTGTTTTCTAATTGACAACCAGTTGTCATATTGTTATTACTTTTAATTCATTTTATGCCACTACTACCAAGAAGATTTTCATTTTTTCAATACATTTGTATAATTGGCAAAGAATTGTAATATATTTTATTTTATTAATTATATACTCATATTTTATATATACTTAAAATTTTAATCTGTGATGTTTGTAGTGTCTTTTTCATATACTTATTTGTCGATTTTATTTATTTATATGTAATCTTTTATTATTTTAAATAAAATAAAAATAAAATAAAACTCTTGAAAACTTTCCGCAATTTTTATTTAGTCTTTGCGACATATGTTTCGGTATTGTTCATACCATTATCGAGCGGACACTGACAGGTCAGTTTGTGTAGGGTTGTTATATATGTCGTTGTGTTTATTGTCTCTTTTTTTACATAAGTGTCTATTATGGGTATATGTGTGTTTGAAAAGTCTTTGTGTGTGTTCGTTACTTTCTCTTTTCCTTGAATTGATTTTTTAATTTCTAATATTTCTAACAGATTTAATTTCGGTCCCTTGTTTACATTATGTATAAGTTTACAACTATCTATATCGGGATAATGGAGATTATCTATACAATGTTCGGCAAGGCCTGTATTTCTAATATTATGCAATATTGATCTTTTATGTTCTTTTAATCTAGTTTCGATCTTTCTGCCACTTTGTCCGATATAGATAGCTTTACAGTCTGTGCAACTAATTTTGTATACACCTGATTTATCGGTAAGTTTAGTTCTTTCCTTGTTATTGACTAACATAGCACCTAAATTGTTTTTATTTATGTTGACTGTTTTGATACCTATTTTCTTAAATATTCCGTTAATTTTATAATTAATATGTGGAATGTATTATATAATGTGCCATTTGGTGTTGTCTTTTTCTATTATTTTATGATAAAAGTGTATTTTGAGTTTTTCTCTTTGTTTGTGTTTAATAATGTCATCTACTATTTTCTCTTTAAATCCATTATTTCTAGCTATGGTTTTAATTATGCGTAATTCTGTGTTGAAATCTTCTTCACTTAGCGGTAAATTAATTAGTCTGTAAGCGAAACTATGTAGAGTCTGCTGTTTTTGTGCGCCAAGATTGTTTGGAATTAGCTGGTATGATTGTATCGGTGTATGTAGGTTTCCTGTATATGTTGAATTTTAACTTTTTGTCGTCTTTTTTGATAGTTAAATCTAGAAAGTTTAATTTTGTTTCTTTTTCTATTTCTATAGTAAATTGGATCTTTTTATGAATAGTGTTGAGATAAGTTAGGAAGTCACGTGCCTGTCTTTCAGTACCTGACCATATACAGAAAATGTCATCTACATACCTGACCCAATGTTTTATTTGTTTAATGTATTTGGTATTACTCTTAAACAGCTTTTCTTCATAGTCTGTCATAAATATTTCAGCTAGAAGAGGGCTTAGTGGACTCCCCATCGGTAAGCCATTTATTTGTGTATAAATTAAGAATTTCCAGAGTGTGTGTTTTTTCTTTATCTAAGATAATTTATCTTAAAGATAATTTATCTTAGATAAAGAAAAAACACACACTCTGGAAATTCTTAATTTATACACAAATAAATGGCTTACCGATGGGGAGTCCACTAAGCCCTATTCTAGCTGAAATATTTATGATAATATTTATAATATATTAAAGATAATTTATCTTAAAGATAATTTATCTTAGATAAAGAAAAAACACACACTCTGGAAATTCTTAATTTATACACAAATAAATGGCTTACCGATGGGGAGTCCACTAAGCCCTCTTCTAGCTGAAATATTTATGACAGACTATGAAGAAAAGCTGTTTAAGAGTAATACGAAATACATTAAACAAATAAAACATTGGGTCAGGTATGTAGATGACATTTTCTGTATATGGTCAGGTACTGAAAGACAGGCACGTGACTTCCTAACTTATCTCAACACTATTCATAAAAAGATCCAATTTACTATAGAAATAGAAAAAGAAACAAAATTAAACTTTCTAAATTTAACTATCAAAAAAGACGACAAAAAGTTAAAATTCAACATATACAGGAAACCTACATACACCGATACAATCATACCAGCTAATTCCAAACAATCTTGGCGCACAAAAACAGCAGACTCTACATAGTTTCGCTTACAGACTAATTAACTTACCGCTAAGTGAAGAAGATTTCAACACAGAATTACGCATAATTAAAACCATAGCTAGAAATAATGGATTTAAAGAGAAAATAGTAGATGACATTATTAAACACAAACAAAGAGAAAAACTCAAAATACACTTTTATCCTAAAATAATAGAAAAAGACAACACCAAATGGCACATTATACAATACATTCCACATATTAATTATAAAATTAACGGAATATTTAAGAAAATAGGTATCAAAACAGTCAACATAAATAAAAACAATTTAGGTGCTATGTTAGTCAATAACAAGGAAAGAACTAAACTTACCGATAAATCAGGTGTATACAAAATTAGTTGCACAGACTGTAAAGCTATCTATATCGGACAAAGTGGCAGAAAGATCGAAACTAGATTAAAAGAACATAAAAGATCAATATTGCATAATATTAGAAATACAGGCCTTGCCGAACATTGTATAGATAATCTCCATTATCCCGATATAGATAGTTGTAAACTTATACATAATGTAAACAAGGGACCGAAATTAAATCTGTTAGAAATATTAGAAATTAAAAAATCAATTCAAGGAAAAGAGAAAGTAACGAACACACACAAAGACTTTTCAAACACACATATACCCATAATAGACACTTATGTAAAAAAAGAGACAATAAACACAACGACATATATAACAACCCTACACAAACTGACCTGTCAGTGTCCGCTCGATAATGGTATGAACAATACCGAAACATATGTCGCAAAGACTAAATAAAAATTGCGGAAAGTTTTCAAGAGTTTTATTTTATTTTTATTTTATTTAAAATAGTTATTGATAAAATGTTCCACCAAGAACCGTCTGCTAACTCAATTAATAGAATCTTTTATTATTTATTGATATATTTATACACTGACAATTTGTGATACTGTATCTGCCAATCTGTGTCTGTACATCATCCTGAAATAAATGATTGATTGATATATAATGCTGTAACTGTTGTGCAGTTGTGCAATTGACACGATTGGGGCGGATGTGATTCTAGAGATTCCCCGCGTTTTTTTTTTAAATTGTAAAACTTCAGAAATATTATTTTACTTACGTTTATGTTACGTCCAGCTTTCTTCTTATGTCCATTGTAAACCAAGGCTTATCGATCAAAATGTACAAGTTAAATAAGCTATTTATGTAGGGGCAACACTTTTACGTAGCCTTGCTTCCGTGTGGTTTTATCAAATATGTACACTATTTTCGAACTAACTCCGCTACTATAGTTCATAAAATAAAAGTACAAAGCTACCCCTACTCCTCTATGCAAACTTTACAAAGCATAACCTACTTCATTTTCGAGTTTGTAATAGGCGAAATTGTTTTATTTCTGTCGTGCAACCCTGCTTTTATTAAATTATAGATTTCTAAGAGTGGTTCCGCCTCCAACGCAACGAACTTGCAAGCAGCAAGCGGGCGGGAGTCAATTTATTTTTCACTTCAATCATCTCCCAAACCGGAACTATACGAAAAGAAGTTCTCCCGTCTAGACCTCAGTTTGATACACTGATTAGGTGCGGAAATTGCAGTCTTTGTTAAAGAGGAAGTGACATTTCGAACCCGTTATTACTTCACAGAAATTGCCCAAGGAAATCGAAAACTTAAGAACCAACTAGTACTTACATTGGGGTGGAGGAACAGACGTCTTATCCAATTTTGTGTCGTGCAGCTTTTGCTTTGTTTTTGATTGATTTAAAATTAGATATTAGCGGGAGCAATTTATTCATACAGTCAAAGAAGAAAATGATTCAGTAATGATGTGTGAATATTTATGAAAAGCATTATTATTAAATATTTTGACTTGGTACTGACATAAAACGACTTCGAATTAAAAAAAAAATGAGGTGTGGCCACCACATCACTTTCTTATACGTATGAAAGTGTTACTTCCGGTCCGAATTTTGAAATTTCATTTATACAAAAAATATTCCAAATCCAACTCTAAATACTTTTGTACTCTTCATAAATATACATAGAATGCATAATTTACGACATATTTGCAAAAAATCGCTATTCGATAAGAGTAAAAGTGGTACTTCCGGTCTGAATTTTGAATTTTTTTTATATAAAAGATATTGAAAATTATGTTCTAAATACTTTTATACTCGTAACGTACTTGTCTTAAAAGCATGACTTGCGAGATATTCGCAAAAAACTGATTTTCGATAAGAGTAAAAGATCTACTTCCGGATGGAATTTCAAAAAACTTTTTTAAGAAAATTTGTTTCAAACTTAATTCTAAGTACATATGAATTCTTTATAAATTTGTTTAAACTTAGTAATTGACGAAATATTTGCAAATTTCGATTTTTTCACTGAAGTAAACTACTACTTCCGGTCTGCCGATTTTGCTCAAAATCTAATCAGTTCTCAAGAGGCAGATTATACACGTAAATACAAAATTTGGAATTGATATCTGCAGCGGTTTGACCGCTATCGTGGTCACAGAGAGAGAGAGAGAGAGAGAGAGAGAGAGAGAGAGAGAGAGAGAGAGAGCCACACAGACATTTTTTAAAAACCACTTTTTTGGTATCAGGGGACCTCGAAACGTGGACATCTGCAAAAATCTCGAGGTCAAAAATTTTCATCATCACAATACTTCCTTATACTACGTATAAGAAAGTAAAATCGGAGGTAATATTTTACGACCAGGCTAACACTTAGTTCGGAAATTATAATATTTAAATTGTCAGGTTAGATATATTAAATGCTCTTATCTCAAACAAAGTCCTCTTGTTCTTCAGGCAAGGATAGGAATTATTGCATTTAAAATGAAATATAATAAAAGGTAATTAAATACCAAGTTTGTAAGCGGCATCTGGCACTTGACAAGGCAATGGTAATATTACCCACTTTGCATCGTTCTACACGGATAGATTTTATAGTTGTCATACACGCGTGGAGAATTTGATAGCATTTTCAGATTTGTCAAATTATTGAGATTTTAAAAACGTTAAAATTAGCCAATATATTCAAGAAATGTATAAAATTGTCGTTGACAATTCATTGATTAAATATAGCAAACACACCTGCATTACCAAATATAGAATATTTCCGAATAACATAAGTAGAAAATTAAATATTCCCTAAACTCATTCCTATTTTTATGCATATTGGATATACTTTTTTGCACACTATCAAAATTTGCAGATCCATTTTATAATAATTGTTTATATTGGTAGTTTTCTTACTTACAGCTACATACGTTTGTTGCTTTCTATACTAATTCTATGGGATTTAACTCGTCATATTAAGCAGTAAAAAAACAGTTGCGTCTAATTTTACTATTTTTGGATAACATTATTGTAATTGTACATATTGCAAGACATATTTGCTTCAATTCTGACCCACTTTCTTCTTCACAACAGTTTAGAAATAAATAATAATTATATATCATTATTTGTTCAACAGATATGTCTAATTACAGAAAAAAATAGACAATGCTGAAATATTTATAGTAAACCTACTTATTTTCTGGTATCTTATTCAATCAGTCCTCAAATACCTTAGATTTCACATCTTCAGATTTATCGTTAAGATTAATGACTAAATCTCGTCTACCAATACTTCTTCGCTACAGCCCCTCAATTTTTCTATTATAATTTAAGAAATGTTCTCTTCGTATATCTACCTATTTTTTTTTCTACAAATACTATTAAAAACTAACTTCAATTAAAAATGCGATATTATTGCGTCGCGTGCGATAAAGTAGTTACTTCGACACTGGAGCTCTTCCATCCTCCATGCTTCTTAATTGTGGATTAATTTGCTACAGAATCCGCTAACGAGGAGGCAGATGGTATAATTCAGCATTTGACAATTGCAAATATTCGGCTATAACTGCAGGCATTTTTCCAAAGGTATTTATTCCAATTACTTGACTAGTACATTTATTATTAAAATACTTAATGAACAGAATCTGGTGTTTTATATAGGACGGGCGTAATGCAATGTACTTTCATTATAATTCAATATAGTTTCAATAATACTAAAAGTTCTAGAAACTATGGTTTTGCTGTCGGGTATAGTTACTACGAGTGTATTTTCCAAATCTTTAACATCAGTCAATGACATATGGCAGAGCTCATCACGACAACAAGAGCCAAATATGCCCATAGCGGCAGCTACCTTGTGCATCAAATATTTTTCATGTGATGCTTGGACTATAAATCTGTCAATTTCTACTTGTGTAAAATATTTTGATTTTTCTGGTCGATGGATTGGGTTTCAGAAATACTATTAATTTATAATATTTTCTTATATCTTGTTGTATACAAAAATTTGACCAAAGGGCAGAAGACGTCCAAATTTTGACTTTTCTTCGAAATACGCTAACAATACAGTTTGATCATTCCTAATTTTACGCCATTTTATAAACCTATTATATGCTACTTCATATTGCTGTTTAGATTTCTATAGCAACAAGTTTAAGGAAGCTCTACTTGGGGCTTCTTCAATATCTAATGGGAAAATAGTTTGATCTAACTCTGCTCTTTCTAAATTTATATTCATTGAGAACGCGTTGACAAGCTTACCGATTATATATTTTGTTATATTATGTCAAACTGATCCAAATTATTTTCTATGTGCTGTAATGAACTGTCAGATTTTTATCAACCAATTTTCATTAGTTTTTATTAAAATTTTGGAATAACAAAAAATTGTGTTTGTACAAAAAATATTGTACAATACACGTATTAAAAATGAGGTGTGGCCACCACACGACTTTCTTATACGTATGAGCATTTCAAATTATAGAATTTAAAGAATTTTGTACACAAAAATTATTCAAAATCCTATTCTAAGTACTTCTATTCTCTTAATAAATGTCTATAGAATGCATATTTTGCAAGATATTATTAAAAAAGTGCTCCTCGCTAAGAGTAAAAGTGCTACTTCCGGTCCGAATTTTGAAATTTCAAATTTAATTTTGAGTACATTTGAATTCTTTATAAATTTGTTTAAACTTAGTAATTGATGAAATATTTGCAAAATTCGATTTTTTCACTGAAGTAAACTACTACTTCCGGTCTGCCGATTTTGCTCAAAATCTAATCAGATCTCAAGAGGGAGATTATACACGTAAATACAAAATTTGAAATTGATATCTACAGCGGTTTGAACGCTATCGTGGTCACACACACACAGACACACTCGCTCCTCGCTAAGAGTAAAAGTGCTACTTCCGGTCCAAATTTTGAAATTTCATATATACAAAAAATATTGCAAATCTAGTTCTAAATACTTTTGTACTCTTGATAAATATATATAGAATGCAATGCATAACTTACCACATATTTGCTAAAAATCGCTATTTGATAAGAGTAAAAGTGGCACTTCCGGTCTGAATTTTGAAATTTTTTTTTATACAAAAGATATTGAAAATTATGTTTTAAATACTTTTATTCCCATAACGTACTTGTCTAAAAGCATGACTTGCGAAATATTCGCAAAAAACTGATTTTCGATAAGAGTAAAAGACCTACTTCCGGTAGGAATTTCGAAAAACTTTTTAAATAAAATTATTCTCAATTTTAATTTTAAGTATATACGAATTCTTTATAAATTTGTTTAAACTTAGCAGTTGACGAAATATTGGCAAAATTCGATTTTATCGCTGAAGTAAACTGCTACTTCCGGTCTACCGATTTTACTGAAAAACTAATCAGATCTCAAGAGGGAGATTATACACGTAAATACAAAATTTGAAATTGATATCTACAGCGGATTGAACGCTATCGTGGTCACACACACACAGACACACAGACATTTTTTAAAAACCACTTTTTCGGTATCAGGGGACTTCAAAACGTGGACGTCTGCAAAAATCTCGAGGTCGAAAATTTTCATCATCACAATACTTCCTTATACTACGTATAAGAAAGTAAAAAATGAGGTGTGGCCACCACACGACTTTCTTATACGTATGAGCGTTTCAAACTATACAATTTTAAGAATTTTTTTATACAAAACTTATTCAAAATCCTATTCTAGGTACTTTCATTCGCTTAATAAATCGCTATAGAATGCATACTTTGCAAGATATTATCGAAAAAGTGCTCCTCGCTAAGAGTAAAAGTGCTACTTCCGGTCCGAATTTTGAAATTTCATATATCTATACAAAAAATATTGCAAATCCAGTTCTAAATACTTTTGTACTCTTGATAAATATATACCATAAGACCGCGTGCGTCTGCATTATCGCGATACCTGTAGAGTAAGCGAAACAGATAGAGATGCCTGTGTATTAGAACGGTAAACAAGTAGACGTAGTGTTATACTGGATTACAACAGAGCTAGTATTTCGCATATGCCTATGATGCACTCGTATTTGTCCAAAAAATCGACATTTATACGGTGTAGTCGGGCAGTCGCTTCCACATATGGGCGTCAGTTCGAGTTTTATTATTGCTTAAGAATAACATTTTTTTAGCTAATTACAGGTTAATTGCAATGTTGAATTACAATTCTGTTTTAAGAAGTAAATATTTTATGTATCAGTATTTTATTATAGTTGAGTTTTTAGATTATAATATTTGTTGAAAAATATTATTTTAGTTAAGAAGTTTTTTTTATTTTAAAGTCTAGGAGTTATTTATTATTTATTTTTGCTCTTTTATGTTGTTTATGAAGCTGTGATGAGTTACTTCACTGACATATTATCAGTGATTATCTGATGCTTCAAACAACTACAAATAATTACTTACAACGGGAACGCATTACCTATTATACTGCTCTTCACTTGATTTGCCTACGGAATACACTTATACGTATAACTTATACGCCCGCTGTCGGTGTGGCAATTCAAGTTGGCACGCCCATTTATAGTCGACCAGTAGTTACTAATACATGCATCGCGCTATGAACGGCGGCCACACGGTATAGAATGCATAACTTACGACATATTTGCAAAAAATCGCTATTCGATAAGAGTAAAAGTGGTACTTCCGGTCTGAATTTTGAAATTTTTTTTATACAAAAGATATTGAAAATTATGTTTTAAATACTTTTATACTCGTAACGTACTTGTCTAAAAAGCATGACTTGCGAAATATTTGCAAAAAACTGATTTTCGATAAGAGTAAAAGACCTATTTCCTATAGGAATTTCGAAAAACTTTTTAAATAAAATTATTCTCAATTTTAATTTTAAGTATATATGAATTCTTTATAAATTTGTTTAAACTTAGTAGTTGACGAAATATTCGCAAAATTCGATTTTTTCGCCGAAGTAAACTGCTACTTCCGGTCTACCGATTTTACTGAAAAACTAATCAGATCTCAAGAGGGAGACTATACACGTAAATACAAAATTTGGAATTGATATCTACAGCGGTTTAGCCGCTATCGTGGTCACACACACACACACACACAGACAGACACACAGACACACAGACACACAGACATTTTTTTAAAACCACTTTTTCGGTATCAGGGGACTTCAAAACGTGGACATCTGCAAAAATCTCGAGGTCGAAAATTTTCATCATCACAATACTTCCTTATACTACGTATAAGAAAGTAAAAGGTATTTTATTTGCTCGTAATTTACTCCACTCGCTTCGCTCATGTCGCAGACCTTACTTACATAATAAAATCACCTTTTTAACAATTGTATCGTTAATAACCATTTCCAATTTTAACCTAAAAATGCAAAAGAAATGTTCGATCATTAATTTTGACTTTCTAAAGTACCTTGAGAATTACTTGCTTTATTGTAGGAAGTAAATGACCAAAACGTCCACGATTTCTTGGAGGAAAAACTGAATATAATTTCTATAAATACTCGTCCTCACTTCCATATTATAGTAAATATGTAATAAGCACTAAATGAAATCGTTGAAAGTTCTAAAGAGTTCTGAACATACTCAAATACCATCCGCTGAATTCAAAAACAATATACTCCTTCTAAATATTAATTAAAATCAGTTTCTTGCTAGAAATGTCAACATTTTATTTTCACAAAAATATGTTTAATGACAGTTTCAGCCATCATCATTCAAAATCAAAGCATCTAGGAATTAGCTCAAAACCAGCGAATTTTGTTTGTAAGCAATGTTTTGGTTTTTTATTTTATGTATACTGACATTATTTATGCTTTAAATATTCCCAATTTGGACAAGCATAGTCTGTTTCAAGATATAGTGCAAATGCAAGCTCCCCACAGGTTGCTTGAACACCGCAGGTGGTATGCAATAAAAGTAATAGATGTGAGAAACACGCTACAAGCCCGTATTGTCAATATTTGATTAGAAATAATGAAAGTGTACGTGTATTATAGTATGAATGTATATTTACCTATACGAAATGTCAACTAGACAATTTGAAATACAAGAATACATTTTGCTCGCTGATTTATTTTATTGTTAATTGTAGGAGATATTATGGCTGAATTGAATGTTAAAATTATAAATTAATATTAATTTCTTTATTTCTTAATACCATTAAGCCGGCAGAGATAGTTTCCAGGTACTTAAAGTTTGTGTTTGCAATCGCCGAATTATGAAGGTATTAGCACAGTAGAACCTTAATGGTTTTATTTACGACGTCGTACTATGTCTTGAAGCAGACTATAACTGAAAATGGATGCCATTATAGAGTCATCACCAAGTAGTGGTAGATAAACAAACAAAAAAAACCTTACAGCAGTGTATTTTAATCAATTTCCGAATAAGTATTTCGAGAAGTGAGTTGCTATGTTATTGCTGTGTGTTATTTCTAACACACTCATGATATTATTTTGCTGTTTACGGCTGACAATGACAACTGAGTTTTCGAAATTGATCCACGCAAATTGAACACTTTTTACCAATTTTTCATTTCTTTTGTTATTTGTATTTTGCAGTATAAGAAATTGTTTACATTATTCTTTATTCAAACAGGACTTCACCACTTTGTATAAACATATACTACATAAAATGCCCGTAGACATTTTGATAATAATTTATCCCGAATTGTGATTTCAATAAAAAATTCATTTTAACGCTAGTTTACATTGCTAGCGATTTTCCATTGAAAAGTTTGCGTCTCCCTAAACGAATCGCTTGATTTCGAATTGGATTTAAAATGTTCACGTGCGCGTGTCACGAATACAAAATGAAGTCGAATTCTAAATATATATATATGTATACATCGGTCTCTTTCTGCATATATGTGCACACCATTTCATATATTGTTAAATTTTACGTCACTCATTTCAGTTGTAGTAGCTACGTTTGTACACGCTAGTAAAAATCAAATCTACCGAAATTGCGGAACATATTTTCCTAACATACGCCTTCCTGTTATTGCTTTTCAGATATACATAAAGGTGCTGAACGAGAACGATAACATACCGCTCAGCATTGAACCCGTGTACTATGCGAGCATCGTGGAGGAGAGCCCCGCTGGAAAACCAATAGTTCAAATACAAGCGACTGATAACGACGTTGATCACACCGTCATAGACTATCAAATTATTACTGGAAACCCCGGCGGATTGTTCGCTATTGATTCAAAAACAGGTAAGAAATTAAATAATACTCTTTTTGCTTTTATTAGATATATAATTTGTGACTTAGAAATTGAAAGTATTCCTAGAGATTATATTGTTATGAAGTCAATAATAATAATCTTTATTAATTCAATAATGTATAAAAACGTAGAATACGTCACATAAATTTAAAAATATACATACATAAAAATATATGGAAATCCATACAAAAACTTATACCTGATAGGGTACAGATAAAAGCTCCTGAATGGAGTAAAAGGCTTTTGCTTAATGTATAATTTGTTAGGTGTCGTTTCAGCTAGGTATGTATCATTCTCTTCAAAGTGGGACATGATTATATATTTTCATACACTGTGTCAAGGTTTGTCTCTGCACCCTAGCTACATGTGTTTGCGCCGCGTTCATTAGTCCTACTACGCTGCGCATGATTTACCTCATATTTTTTAAAAATATCATTATAGTTGGCCTTCACAAAAATTACTGACTCAATGATGTAAAGAGACGCTAAGGTGAGAATCTCATTTTCTATAAATACCTGTTTACAGGACTCACGAGGCTTCAAATTGAACACTGCTCGTACACATGCTTTTTGCAATTTAATTATTCTTCCACTGTCCGCAGCGCTTCCCCAGAAAACCAAGCCATACCTGAGACGAGACTGCACAGATGGATAATACACGCTTAAAGATGCCTCCACACTGATATTACAGAAGCTTCCCACAATTAGATTCCCTGCACCGACGCCAAAAGATATCACTTTAGTTTTCTTAATATTTAGTTTTAAGTTGTTACACTCAAACCACAATCCCAGATTCAAAAAGTTGTTTTCCATCATATGTGTCACCTTTTCTAGAGTATGCTCTCTTAATATGTATGAGGTGTCATCCGTGTAATAAATCGGCTTACGCGATTTATTAGTTAAAATTTTATATTTTTGTTTCATGCATTTGTTTAATTATTTTCTATTTTTTTTTATATTATTCCGGTCAATATTTCGTAAAACCCCTCTCCTTAAATTAAAAAGGGCGGCATAAGAAATTTTATAAACTAAAACCACACCTATCGTCTATATACATGGACCAATGAGAAATGTATACATATTGCTTAAAAGCAATAGGTATATTAGTTCTAAGTCTGTCAAGAGAAATGAATATACAAGTACCTTTAGAAGAATGCATAAATATTCGTTAAGGGAAAGTGTAAGTGTGTGAAATAAAGCTGTTACGTGTAAGTGATATACAGAGCACTTGTCGCCAGGCACTTTAAAGCAGACGGTCAGTAGATATCCTTTACATGAGTTTGAAGTAGTTTATTATGGGGTGGTTTGGAAACTCTATTGTGGAAGTTGCATAAATATGTCAATAGTAATTGGTAATGCGGAAAGTATGTAGAATTCTGTGTTCTAACAGAGCATAGACCACCCGTATAGAACAACATGTGTTAGGACCGGATCTATCTAGTCAAGGGCTTTTTAGACGTTCTTACGTTGCCGAAAAATATTAGATCACCCACCGTGGTGTCTAAATTATATTAATGACAAAAACAAAATAAGGAGCTACATGTGAAAGGCGTACCTTCAAGTAACATATGCAAAATAATTTCCACCAATAAGAAATACAGATGGATTCGTTAACTGTATACAGGGCGTGACATAATTAGACCAAGAACTAATAAAACTAGGTGGAGAAGAAAAATATGGAAGAGTTTCGGCGGAGTCCCGGTGGGGCTCCGACCGTTCCGAGAGTTCCGAAGTCCCGACAGTTCTGGCAGAAGTCCAACAGTTCGACAGGATCTCAACCTCGACTTGAGTCATTCTATAAAACAATCGCAGTGTTATATTGTGTATTAAGAATTCGGTCTAAGAGAGTATGAACTGCCTATAATTGTGTAACCAGTTTAATTCTTTTTTTGTAAAATTGTGTTTTATAATTTTTTGTATGTGTTTCTCTTTTCTGCGTTATATAAATTACGTTCAAGCTATTGTAATAAATGGTTAAATTCACCAGTGAGTGATATTTTATTTGTGAGTTTAGTTAATTTGTGGTGGTGTAGACGATAGGCTGGATGACAATAAGGTCGGTAAATCGTTAGTATATTTTGTTTTGTTTTGTTGTGGTTAATGTTAAATTTACGGAGAATCATCAGCGGGATTATTATAGCTTTGCGTAAATAAGATTTCAGAGGCCAAAATAGCGCCAAGTACATTCTTTTTGTTTTGTTATTTGTTTAATGTTTTATTGCATTCTGTAATGTTTTTTGTATTATAACAAAAGTACCTTAGCACTATTAAATATTTAGTTTTATTAAAAAATACATGTTTTCTTTATCTCAGTCCCGTAACACCCCACGCTCGAAGAGATCATAGTTACTTGACCAGCTCGCCGCGTTACTCAACGCACGTGACACCTGAGTGGAAACAAATTAATATAATTATTATATCTAATTAATGTAACTACAGTTTACATTTGGTGGCAGCGAAAACAATATTCTCCGATACCACAGGTGTAGATTGTTACATCCGCATATAGTACTGTAAGGCTATTCACAACACTTGGAAGATCATTCACATACAGCAAGAACAGAATCGGTCTGAGTATCGAACCCTGAGGAACTCCACACATAATGCCCCTCCAGGACGATCTTATCTCAACTCCCGACTCATCATTGGTTGACACGCACTGCTTTCTGCCGATAAGGTAGGATCGCATCCATTCCAACGCCACGCCACGGAATTCCATTCTCTCAAGCTTGTCCAGAAGTACTCGACTGTGTACACACTATAGAAAGGCTTTCACAGATCCATGAATGCGCAGACCACCACATCCTTGATATTTAAACCATGTAAAATCTCCTCCAACAGCTGGAAAGTTGCTCGCGAGGTTAATCGCCCCTTTATGTATCCATTCTGACCCCTGTACAGGACATCGTGCATTCGCAAGAAGCCTATCACTCTATTGCACACTAATCTCTCCAATATCTTTGAAATATTAGATAGAAATATGTCGGTAATTTTGGAGATCACTCATATCCCCCATTTTATGTATAGGACTTTTTATTGCATATTTCATTCCGTCCGGAAACAAGCCATCTCTGAAGGACATGTTTATGATGTGAGTTAAAGGTGTCACAATTTCCTTAGCACAAAACTCAGCACAGACACAGGTCTGCCATCATTGCCCGTAGCCTTTGAGTTCTTTGAGCTATCTATAGCCTCCATAACCTCTTCGGGGTATGTCAGATGCAATGAAAAGGTGAACATTGAAACTTTTTTCTATTTTACAATGATCATCTGATATATCCACAAGTCTTATTTATTTGCTCCATGTGCCCTCTGTCAGGTGTATACAGTCCAGCAAATTTTAGAAGCAAATAAAGATTTTCCCAATTAGAAAATATTCATGTTGATGTGTATGCATGATGTCTAGCATCATCAGTATGGCAAAATATTTTTGTTATTACATTTTCTAATTGATAAGTAACGTTCATTCATTTAACCCGATTTATTCGTCACGATGAATTTTTCCATTACAAGATTGAAGATAACAAGAAATATACTCAAAAAGTTTTGACTAGAACTCATTAATTTTGAAGTAGGTATGATACCGTTTGGAAAGAGGATATAAAAAAAACTTTGTATTCCAGTATCATATGAAAGGAATATTTTAAAGTTAAGATTAAGAAAGATAGATGTTCGGCTGTTATGAGGGAATACAGCTGACAATAAACTTCCAAACCTACTCTAATCTAACTGTTTATGTTTCGAAGCAGGCTGATTTGGCAAACAGTTGTTTCTGAGATCCATATCGTCTCTTATCATCCATATACGTTTAGAAAATACAACAGTTATTCGATCTAATACAGAGGAGCTTACTCCAACTCCTAACTACTGGAGACCAGGGATTACTTTACTTACTATACGCTAAGTGGAGCCAGTTGTCGTGAGAGGGTTAACAGCTTAAGACCCTTGTTGATCCGCACACCGCAAGAAAAACCACAGCAAATATTGATAGTTTTTTTCCGTTTTGTTTAATATTCCTTCAGCATGGATGAAATAAATAAAAACTTTGAGACAAATGGCCTGTATATAAACACTTTACAGGGTTCACTTTTTATAAACATGGATACTGTGCGCTGATGTCTAGTGTCTACCTCACAAAAAATAGAAGAATTACTTCTGCGAAGAACTACGCAAGAATTCTTTCCAAAGAGAACTTTTTCAGCCGGCGATATTAAACTGAAAAATAACATCGAAATATCAATGACACTTTGATCCGGCATGCTTTTCTTTCCATCTCTCATCGGCAAAAAAAAAAGGCGGACAACGACGCAGAGTGAAAAATCACAAAAAGCCTCACCGCCAACTTTAAAATGGAGTTTGCTTTAAATTGTGTGTATATGTATGTGTACTTGTGTGGGTTCGTCGATGTTTTCTGTTTGTGTATTCTCCGTAACACATAAGTCATCCACGACAGTTTGATTTAAGCACAACAATAAATAATTCATAACGGCGGTTTTCGGGGGTGGTATAGGAGGACAACCTGGTTGTCCTGAATTAATGTTCTGTCTTTATTTTTGGGCGTTGATTTTTTTTTTCGAAAAATTAATACATATTTTGCGAATAATAAATAATGAATGATAAATAGCAATGCAATTGGATGATGACGAATAATTAATAAGGAATAAATTTATTAGACGGGAAGAGAAATCCTCTGGTGCCATTTAATTTGGTAGTAATTTATAATGTCATTAATTTGTTATTAATTGCTAAATATATATCAAATTTTGTTTTAATACAATCAGAAAATATAACCGACACACCAAACATATTAAATGAATGAATAATTATTGGTCCAAGAACAGTGTGCTTGTAGTTTACTGAATTTACCGGACGTGTAAATTAAAATCTGTCCACCTATGAGATGATTTAAAATGTGCTTTGGGAATGGTGAAGAACGTCGAAAAAGACGTGGCGTTCAAAAGAAAGGCAACTGCCACTCAAGTTTGGCAATTAAGATTAATCAATTTCCAAAATAATTCAAAAATCTATGGGTGAGCAAATTTATATGTCATATGTCTTAAAGAAATGATTTAGCTAGACATGTTCCCTGTGGCGCCCATAGCTTGAGCCTTGTTGAAACACATGCAGCTTTTGATAACTTTGTTGGAATAGTGCAAAAATATTCACTTTTTTCAGTGGTTCTGCGGATAGAGCTGCTCCTAAAAAAAGGTTACTTACATTTTTACATTACTTCAGGAAATTACTAACACCACAAAATGGACCATTGACGCAGTTTCTGGATCCAAAGCTATCATAAAACAAATTAATCCCCAATTTCTATTTGCAGATGTGGAATAGGGTTCTTGTCGACTTGTCTTATATGTGCAGAACTGTAGACCGGTAGAGCAGTAAATCAAAGTAATCGGTAGACCGGTAAATCAAAGTAAAAATTGGTAGCTCGACCGAAAAATCGGTAGACCACTGGTTGCGAGTTAAATTGTCCAAGTTGTCCTTGGTTTGTTTACACAGATACATAATCTATCATCTCGTTCATGATTTCTTGCCAGTGCTTTCATTGGTCTACCGCGCTTCCTCTTTTTATCCACTACTCCTGCTTTCAATTTTGCTTCTCATCCGCTTATTTAAAATAAAAATTTCACATCCTTAGGTCAGCACAGATACGAGGTAGGCGCCATACATTCTCGGCCTGATATACAAAAAAGAAACTTGGAACAATATAAGAATTTTTATTTTTCAGTGTAATCTCCCCTAACTTCTATATATTTATTACAACGATTAATTAATAATTCGGTACCCTTGTAAAAATAATCTGAAGCTTTTCCGTCAAAATGTTCTATAACAGCTGCTTGCAACTCACTGTCGTCCTTAAAACTACGTCCACTAAGGTCTTTTTTTAAATTATAAAACAAAAAAAAATAACAAGGTGCCATATCCGGACTATACGGCGGATGTTCCAATTCTTGAAAGCCGCATTCGCGGATGGCAGCTTGTGAAATGGCAGCAGTATAGACGAGAGCATTGTCGTGCAATAATCGCACAACTTTTGTCAATTTTCCATGACGTTTTACACGAATACTGTCCCTTAATTTATGCAATAAAGACGCATAATATGTGCCATTCACACTTGTATTGCGCTCTTTAAAGTCAATCAGCAAAATGCCCTCACAATCCCAGAATATTGTTGCCATCACCTTCTTCGTTGACTGAACGACTTTCGCCTTTCTATGACGAGGTTCATCAGGTCGCTGCCATTCCATGGACTACCTTTTCGATAGAGGATCGTAAAACAGCACCATTGTTTCATCCCTGTGACAATGGACTCCAAAATCGGTTTTGGGTCGAGTGTGTGAAGTTAGCCCCCCTTTTTTCGAATATCGGAAATCTGACGGTTGTTCCAGGTTGTTCTGGGTTTGTTCTAAATTGTTCCAAAGTATTTCAAAAAAAAAGTCAAAATTGGCCGAGATAATTGAAAAAAACGACTTTTTCACCCAGCCCCCCTTTTTTCGAAAATTGAAATTCTGAAGGTTGTTCCAGGTTGTTCTAGTTGTTCTAAACATTGTTCCAAAGAATCTCGAAAAAAAAATCAAAATTGGCCGAGATAATCGGAAAAAACGAGTTTTTGCCAGCCCCCCTTTTCTTGAAAATTGTAATTCTGATGATTGTTCTAGGTTGCTCTAGGTTTGTTCTAAATTGTTCCAAAGTATTTCATAGAAAAAATCAAAATCAAACGAGAAAATGGGAAAAAACCAAAGCCAAAAGTATGAAATCGGACCCAGTTTTTGCAAAAATTAAAATTTTGACGGTTGTTCTAGGTTGTTCTAGGTTTTTCTAACATTGTTCGAATACGTCAAAACCGTATCTCTTATATATCAAAAGATATGGCAAAAAAACCAAATCCAAAAGTGTGAAGTTAGCCCCCCTTTTATCGAAAATCTAACTTCTGACGGTTGTTCCAGGTTGCTCTAAGTGTGTTCTCAATTGTTCCAAAGTATTTCAAAAAATAAATCATAATTGGCCGAAAAAACGGCAAAAAACTTTTTTTTTCTGGCGGCCCATTTTTCGAAAATCGAAATTCTGACGGTTGTTCTGGGTTGTTCTAAGTTTGTTTTAAATTGTTCCAAAGGATTTCAAAGAAAAAATCATAATTGGCCGAGATAATAGAAAAAAACCATTTTCCCACGGACCCCCTTTTTGCGAAAATTCAAATTCTGAGGGTTGTTCCAGGTTGTTCTAGATTTGTTCTAAACATTATTCTTATACATCAGAACCGTATCTCTTATATTTCAAAAGATATTGCAAAAAACGTTTCTAAAAAAGTGTGAAGTTAGCCCCCCTTTTTTCGAAAATCTAACTTCTGACGGTTGTTCCAGGTTGCTCTAAGTGTGTTCTCAATTGTTCCAAAGTATTTCAAAAAATAAATCATAATTGGCCGAAGAAACGGCAAAAAACTTTTTTTTTCTGGCGGCCCATTTTTCGAAAATCGAAATTCTGACGGTTGTTCTGGGTTGTTCTAAGTTTGTTTGAAATTGTTCCAAAGGATTTCAAAGAAAAAATCATAATTGGCCGAGATAATAGAAAAAAACGATTTTCCCACGGACCCCCTTTTTGCGAAAATTCAAATTCTGAGGGTTGCTCCAGGTTGTTCTAGATTTGTTCTAAACATTATTCTTATACATCAGAACCGTATCTCTTATATTTCAAAAGATATTGCAAAAAAACGTTTTTAAAAAAGTGTGAAGTTAGCCCCCCTTTTTTCGAAAATCTAACTTCTGACGGTTGTTCCAGGTTGCTCTAGGTGTGTTCTCAATTGTTCCAAAGTATTTCAAAAAATAAATCATAATTGACCGAAAAAACGGCAAAAAACTTTTTTTTTCTGGCGGCCCATTTTTCGAAAATCGAAATTCTGACGGTTGTTCTGGGTTGTTCTAAGTTTGTTTTAAATTGTTCCAAAGGATTTCAAAGAAAAAATCATAATTGGCCGAGATAATAGAAAAAAACGATTTTCTCACGGACCCCCTTTTTTGCGAAAATTCAAATTCTGAGGGTTGTTCCAGGTTGTTCTAGATTTGTTCTAAACATTATTCTTATACATCAGAACCGTATCTCTTATATTTCAAAAGATATTGCAAAAAAACGTTTTTAAAAATGTGTGAAGTTAGCCCCCCTTTTTTCGAAAATCTAACTTCTGATGGTTGTTCCAGGTTGCTCTAGGTGTGTTCTCAATTGTTCCAAAGTATTTCAAAAAATAAATCATAATTGGCCGAAAAAACGGCAAAAACCTTTTTTTTTTCTGGCGGCCCTTTTTTCGAAAATCGAAATTCTGACGGTTGTTCTAGGTTGTTCTAAGTTCGTTTAAAATTGTTCCAAAGGATTTCAAAAAATAAATCATAATTGGCCGAAAGAACGGCAAAAAACAATTTTTTTCTGGCGCCCCTTTTTTCGAAAATCGAAATTTTGACGGTTGTTCTAGGTTGTTCTAAATTGTTCCAAAGGATTACAAAGAAAAAATCGAAATTGCCCAAGATAATAGGTAAATCGATTTTACCTATTATCTATATTTTAAAATGAATAATAATACTCATTTGTGATTCAGAATAAAGCAGAAGCAGTAAATATACATATATTTTCCCAAGTAATATAATTCATTTGTTTGAAAACAATATTGTTACTAAATGCTGATGCTCCTAACATAAAATAATATTAGAACAGTGACGTTAGTTACATTATTAATGTAGATTAAAAACTACCTCATAAACATATTGAGAATGATTATACCTTGCTCATAAAAAGATTAGTGTTTTTCTCATGAGCTGCTAGGTTGATGTTTCTTTGTTTATTTTTATATAAAATATATATTTTTTCTGTAAAATTTATTTATTGATATTATTATATTATTTGATAACATTGACATAAATAATATATTTTTTTATCAATTTGGTATTGTAAAACAGTAGCCTTTCCCAAATCGGCTACTCTTTGACGGATATACTATCTTATATTATCTAAATAGGTACCTATATAATATTTTTTCCAAATAAAGTAATAGTAGCCTTTGAATCGTTTTAGTGAGAAAATTAGACAGCATATTTCAACATGTTTACGAAGAGGGGCTACAAAAAATAAGCATACTTGATAGGAATGTCTACACGTGCTTGCATTCCCGGAGCAAAAACCATGAAAAAAAGTGGCCAGACCACGGCTAGACAAAATAACGTTGTAGTGGTTTACTATAATTAAAATTTTCAAACTTCAAAATCAGTATTTTATTTTTATTATTACTAGACAAAATAAAATAACAAAGGGAGCCTGATAGACTTCCCCATTTTGTTTGATTTTAGTTGGGTACCCATATCCAGCGCTTTTTTTTTTTTTTGAAATACTTTGAAACTGTAAGAATTTCGATTTTTAAGAAATAGGGACTGGGGAAAAATATCGTTTTTTCATAACCGGTTTTGATTTTTTCTTTGAAATAGTTCATCAGCATTTGGTAACAATATCGTTTTGTAATACAACCGTCAGAAGTTAGATTTTCGAAAAAAGGGGGGCTAACTTCACACATTTTTAAAAACGTTTTTTTGCAATATCTTTTGAAATATAAGAGATACGGTTCTGATGTATAAGAATAATGTTTAGAACAAATCTAGAACAACCTGGAACAACCCTCAGAATTTGAATTTTCGCAAAAAGGGGGTCCGTGGGAAAATCGTTTTTTTCTATTATCTCGGCCAATTATGATTTTTTCTTTGAAATCCTTTGGAACAATTTAAAACAAACTCAGAACAACCCAGAACAACCGTCAGAATTTCGATTTTCGAAAAATGGGCCGCCAGAAAAAAAAAGTTTTTTGCCGTTTTTTCGGCCAATTATGATTTATTTTTTGAAATACTTTGGAACAATTGAGAACACACCTAGAGTAACCTGGAACAACCGTCAGAAGTTAGATTTTCGAAAAAAGGGGGGCTAACTTCACACTTTTTTAAAAACGTTTTTTTGCAATATCTTTTGAAATATAAGAGATACGGTTCTGATGTATAAGAATAATGTTTAGAACAAATCTAGAACAACCTGGAACAACCCTCAGAATTTGAATTTTCGCAAAAAGGGGGTCCGTGGGAAAATGGTTTTTTTCTATTATCTCGGCCAATTATGATTTTTTCTTTGAAATCCTTTGGAACAATTTAAAACAAACTTAGAACAACCCAGAACAACCGTCAGAATTTCGATTTTCGAAAAATGGGCCGCCAGAAAAAAAAAGTTTTTTGCCGTTTTTTCGGCCAATTATGATTTATTTTTTGAAATACTTTGGAACAATTGAGAACACACTTAGAGCAACCTGGAACAACCGTCAGAAGTTAGATTTTCGATAAAAGGGGGGCTAACTTCACACTTTTGGATTTGGTTTTTTTGCCATATCTTTTGATATATAAGAGATACGGTTTTGACGTATTCGAACAATGTTTAGAACAAACCTAGAACAACCTAGAACAACCGTCAAAATTTTAATTTTTGCAAAAACTGGGTCCGACTTCATACTTTTGGCTTTGGTTTTTTCCCATTTTCTCGTCTGATTTTGATTTTTTCTATGAAATACTTTGGAACAATTTAGAACAAACCTAGAGCAACCTAGAACAATCATCAGAATTACAATTTTCAAGAAAAGGGGGGCTGGCAAAAACTCGTTTTTTCCGATTATCTCGGCCAATTTTGATTTTTTTTTCGAGATTCTTTGGAACAATGTTTAGAACAACTAGAACAACCTGGAACAACCTTCAGAATTTCAATTTTCGAAAAAAGGGGGGCTGGGTGAAAAAGTCGTTTTTTTCAATTATCTCGGCCAATTTTGACTTTTTTTTTGAAATACTTTGGAACAATTTAGAACAAACCTAGAACAACCTGGAACAACCGTCAGATTTCCGATATTCGAAAAAAGGGGGGCTAACTTCACACACTCTTTTGGGTCGTCTCCACACATGTTTAAAAACGACTACGCACATTCGATTCGACGTTCACGTTGGAGAGCAGAAAGAAGTCGCGGTACCCATCTAGCACTAACTTTATTCATACCCAAATGGTCATGTAGAATTCGGTGAACACTTGTTTCGGAAATGTTTGTCATAACTACTAATTCCTTCACTTTCAAACGGCGATCTTCTAGCACTAAATGTTCAATAAATGAAATTTATTGAGGCGTTATCACTTCAATTGGTCGACCCGACCGATCAGCATCTTCCAGGGATTCTTGCCCCAAACGGAAATATTTTGCCCACTTTTCTACAGTTGAATACGAAGGAGATGAATCACCGTAAACGCCGTCTAAACATTATTTAATGTGATAAGGTGTATCTCCTTCTTTTGTTAAAAATTTAATGACCGCGCGGTAATCAATTTTCGTTACTTCAGACATTTTCGTGCGCTAGTCACGTTGATTGGCTGGTTACTAAAAACAACTAGGCTTCGAACTATCATATTGTAATGAACAAGTACACAGAGAAGCAGACATCCGGGAGACGACAAAAGAAAGGCAAATATTCGGCGCGACTAGTAAACAGTCGTAAAGTAATAAATCATCCATTTATATATGTACTGCGAAGAGACAGAATGTCTCTTGAATGTTCTACAAACATCGAGATGAACACTAGCATTTATCTGGTGTGTTCCAGATGTTTCGAACGAGTATATAAAGGCAGTTGCACCGATGGATGAGTAATTCTGGAATAAGAAAATCCTTAAGTACTCGTCGCGCGGAACACACTAAAGTAAAAATAAATATAAGAAATAAATAAATAGTTCCTTGCGTGGTACGGTGTTATATAAATAGAAGTGATATAAATACGGTAGTGTTACATAAATATTAGTAATAGAAATAAATACCTGTGTTAATTTAAATCGTAGTAGTTTAAGTGTGATACATTAGTTTTATATTTTTATATTGTAATTAATTTTACGTTTGTGAATATACAGACTGTTTTAAATAAATAAATTGCACGAGTTGTTTATTGCGAACCCGAAAACGTTACAATATTTACAGTGTACACCTCGCGTATATGCATGCATGACGTGACGGAGTTTAAACACGTTTGAACCTGTATAAGCCTGTCAGGCCGAGAATTTATGGCGCCTACCTCGTACATATACGATATTGAATATTCCATTATTTTCTAAAGTTACTTTCTTTATGATGAATAATCAGTTTAAAGAATAATAGAGCTTATTGATATTAGTAATTCCTATATTGATTTATGGTTCTATGTCTTCTAGCTAGTTAATTATTGATCCCAGATATAGTTGCTTTGATTATAATGATTAAAAACATTTTTATGTTGAATTATCTGTAAAATATCGAGTCACTTTTGAATAAACAGTAACGGCACTAAAATTATTGTAATAACAATAGCGACCTTTCAGGGAACACTAGTATTAAACATAAACAAAACAAACCCTTTTCGCTTTAAATATATACTATACAAACTCCGAAATGCAGATTAGTTATAATTAATTACCTTCGGAATGATAAATAAATTTCTGCAGCGAAATGAATCACGCCGCCACAACCCAAATCGAGAAAGATTAATAAGGTAAATTCAAAATACCCCAAACATATGAATTGAACAATACGACATGTGTATGTATGGGCATATATCCGACATATCAAGAAAACCATTACCGGAAATTACACATTTGCGATCTACATTGCTGCTGACATTACATGTCAGGCGATTCTTATTAATTGCACTTGTCTATCATGAACATGCAACCTTCCAATGAAATGCCAATATTGAAATTGTATTAAACAGTACGAATTATTACTTTATTGAAGAGATTAGATTAGATATCAAATATTTTATTATGTATTATTATTCTATCTATAGAATTTAGATATTTATTCGTTTCCCTCAATTCATTTAAGTTAGTTTTTGTGTGACCTTATAACAATTGTAAAATATATTTTGATTGTTTTTTATAATGTTAAAGAAAATAGGCGCAAAAGCGATCATATTGCTACCCAACCTGTTTTTCCAATATAGTATACAAAACTATTATTGCAAATAATAAATTTGATATTTTGATATTTTAATATTTAATAATTATAAATGAAGTTTGCTTGGAGAAATTTGCTGATATAACTCTCTATACCATGGATATTAGTTTAATGGTGACATATAAGATGATCTTCCTAACATATAATAAATTAATAAGCCCGCTGACAATAATAATAAGGCTCAATACAACTTGCTTCATAGATTAAAGAAGTACAATATTTTAAATAGCCACATGAATTGTCTTTAAGCAAACGTGTTTAGTACCTATATTAAGAGTTACTATTTACGAAAATATTAAAATGTTTATTCATGTAGAGTACCATTGACCAAACTTGCGACGTCATGCCATGCCGTATCTTCATATAAAGAAACTTCATGTTCTCAATAGACTCGGAATTTCTCTAGAATTCGTACTTTTATAATGCAAAAGAGAGCAATCGCAATTGTTGGATTGGGGGAAATAAATTCTGTTTAATAACATATTATTAAGAGTAATAACATGCTCTCGGCAGGAGGTAGGCAACAACCATTTATTTCTGTTCTCTTGTGCAAGATCTTTTGAATTATACTAGGCAGATGAATGACGTATTGAGGTCTTCTTTGATGCAATTGTTCACATTCTTAACATGCTGAAACCAATGCCAAATGCCATATCACCAACAACTGTTAATCCTTATTATAATTATCCACAGCTGATAATACGATAAATACGATAGAAAACCATGATCTTCTCGTTCGCCTAATTTGTCACATTGTATATAATCGCACGAAGAATCAGTGATTTATCCCCACGATGTTGATGTTTTCTAGTATGTTGTTTAGGAATTTGGGAAAGCATTCTAAGTCATTCAATCATTTCTAATATGCCTAATATAGTTAAAGGCATAAGAGGCGTTGAGGTAACATTAACTTACACTATATGCTCATTTAATATGGCAGCCAGTATATATAATCTTCTTTTTTACGGTATATCTTTATGCCTATAAGAACGTTAGTTTCTTGTTATATGTCTCTGCTATTCATATGTTCTAGTTTTCCAGTTCTTTGCTAAGGTTGTTCTTTCACTGCTTTACATATTTCTTTTATCCGTTCCTCTCAGGTCATTCTCCTTACTTCTTTTCTTGATTCTATAACTTGCCTTACTATTTTATTAAGGTTCTTTCAGGTTACATGCCGTTGTCTTTCTTCCATTTTTACCATTATGAGTTCCAGTATTGTCATTGTAGTAATATCTTTTGCTACCCTCTTGTAATTAAATTAAATTGGCCGAGGCCTTAAACAAAACGGTACCCAGAAAATTCCAAGAAGGTAGTGAATTAAGCACCACCACGGTAATTAACCTTCTATTTAAATTTTTTTTTAAAAGGACGCTTGTCTATTAATTAATCACCAACTTATAACACTCAGTCTTACCTCTTACTTCCCCAAGGGTCGATGTTAAATATGGGAGTCAGCACTGCCTCCAGCTACAGTCAGAGAAGGGCGAGTTCGAACACCGTACTAAGTCGAAGGTTATGATGTCAGGGCGCCTATCCGTAATAATGTGCTGAGCCCAACAGATATTCAGACCCCGGACCAGATCCAATATAAACTCCCCCAGGTGATAAGTAAATAAGACCAGTACACACTCATTCAACTTAACAAACAGTTTATTAAAATTTAATCTCAGATTTCAACAGCGTATTTCCAGTACTGTACAAAACCGGCTATATATAAAATCTCTGACTTCCAAGAGATATTTAAGCAAAGGCAAAAAAAAAACAATGGAAGTGAAACACAAGCGCAACTCGGTTGCAAATTTTCGGTGACGTGACGTTACTAAATTTAGAAGTTCAAAAGGTGAACACAAGAACAACTTAAAACTAACATTGATTCACCAACAATATTCTTATAAGTACACAGTAATAAGGCAATTTGCCAAAAGTCCCTCCAAAGTCGAACAGTTTGATCGTATAATGCAACACGTCAACCAAAATGAAACACTCTGTATACCAGAGGCATCCGACAATCTATTCGACGTTAGAAACAGACTCTAAGTTGTAAAATATCTAATTCTATAAAAGAAATAGCGCTAGTTAACTATGCTTTACAGGTAGAATATGCAATTAAATAAAATTCATTAGTTTCTTACGGAATTATACCAAAATTAAATTACAATCATTGATTAAATGCATCAAATAATATCTACGAATTTACACAAGACCGATGTGAGGCCACACTGCCCACACACATCCAAAATTTAATTCAATTTCTAAATCCAAGAATAAAAATGGCTACGTAACGTCTCCAAAAATGTCAAAGTAACCTCCAAAATGGGGTCACTATTGTTAATAACTACGTTAAATTAATTAATTCAAAAAACATAAAGGCTCACAGGCCATAAGAAGTTAAATTAGGAATTTACGATTACTTATTTGATAAATTAGGCCGGAAAATTGAAATTCACTGTTCAAATTGTACGATATTGACACAAATTTGGTCAAACTGTTTAGTCAATTAAATTCTACCCTCTGGATAATAACAGAGAAAATTTACACAGACACAATACCTTTAAACATCACATCCACAGCTTCCAAACACGACAAATCCTACGGATCCACACGTTACCAGGAATATGCCCTTCTATCTTCGGCTTACGACACCTCAAGTGATAGCGTTCGAAGGCTACAGTGTACCAATAAACTGCACCTTAAATGTGCCCTCACCGCAAGATCCAACAACAAGTCCTGGGCACCGTAAAATTACTAGCACGTGTTTCTCTCGTATTAACTTCAACCAACAATGCTCAATTGAGGTTTATATCAGGCCTAACACCAGCAGCTAAATTGAATATAGAAACGACACAAATTAGGATCGATTAGACACGTGGAGAATATACTTACAGCAGCTTAAACAATTCCCAAGCCAGAAGAAAAAATATCCTCGAAAGACTCAAATAAACGTCAAAAATTTACCAATAATCCCTGAGAATCACTATAAAATCCGCTTTTGTTAAGCGATTATAAACGATACAACTCAACTTTCCATATTCTCAAGGCAGCTAAGGGAAAAGGTTCTGCTCTCGTGTCTAACCTTTCGCAACGATCGTTAAAAATCAAAAGAGAAAGATCTTAACATCTCAAAACCGACCATACAAACCAAACACGTCAAACGCGCTAAGAGAACAAATGAACCAACTAATACTTAAAACGTACGACAGAAATACAGGTTCAAATAACCATAGAAAAATGGAAAATAATTATTACTAATTTGTTGCATAACTCTGGGCCCAAAGAAGTTCAAAAAAAAAGAAGTTAGTCAAAATTAAAAGTAACAAGTTAATTAAATTAACAACAGACGCCATCTACCCGGCAATACCAGATTTACGTTACACCCACCTATGCAGGGCAGAACGCGTGTAATAGGAATCTTAGGCATCCCTACGCCAGATGGCAGTAATAGTAGGAAGATGACACAAATTAAATCAAAAACTAATTACGTATTCCGTCAATTAAAATAAGCCATAAACGGATAAAATACAACCAAAAAAAAAAACGTAACACTTTATTTCTAAGCCTATAAAATTTAGTTTCTGCAGATATTCTTCTGTACTCCATCTCCAGTGTATTCAATTTTGATTCGTGTCTTTACAGAGATACCCATAATTCACCTGCCTATAATGTAATTTCCTTGATTTAATGCTCCGGTTTGTTTCTTTTTTGACCAACCATGATTTAATTTATAGTTTTAAGATATTTGTGGCATCCCGTTTTTTTTAGCTATTTCCTCACCTAGATCACTGTTATTCACTCTTCCTACGTATGTTGTCACTCCCACTAATATGTGTTGTTTGTAAAGTTAGAACCAGTTTCTCCATTTATAAGCATCATTGTGCTTTTCTTAATATTTATCTCCATCGCCATTACCTGTATTTTCAGGTTTCAAAAATTTGCGAGTGATCATTCACGTAGAGGAGTTTCGTTTTTCCTCATGTGTCTTTGACCAACCTGTCCGCGAGTATAATGAATGATTTGTCTCCATGTTTCACGCTATTAATCATGTCAGACTTCTAAGAGCGTTATTCCCTTATCTGTACTCTAGTTGTTATTTGTTGATAGACGCTTTTAATTACTTTCTTATAAGTAGTATAAGGAAGTATTGTGATGATGAAAATTTTTGGCCTCAAGATTTTTGCAGATGTCCACGTTTTGAAGCCCCCTGATACCGAAAATTGATTTTTAAAAAATGGCTCTCTCTCTGTGTGTGTTGTGTGTCTCTGTGTGTGTGACCACGATAGCGGTCAAACCGCTATAGGTATCAATTCCAAATTTTATATTTACGAATATAATCTCCCTCTTGAGGTCTGATAGATTTTCAGCAAAATCGGCAGACTGGAAGTAGTGGTTTAATTCAGTGAAAAAATCGAACTAAGTTTAAACAAATTTGTAAAGAATTCATATATACTCAAAATTAAATTTGAGAAGAATTTTATTAACAAAGTTTTTCGAAATTCCTACCGGAAGTAGGTCTTTTTCTCTTCTTCTTCTTATCAAAAATCAGTTTTTTGCGAATATTTCGCAAGTCATGCTTTTTAGGCAGGTATGTTACGAGTATAAAAGTATTTAGAACTTAATTTTAAATACCTTTTGTATAAAAAAAAATTCAAAATTCGGACCGGAAGTAACACTTTTACTCTTATCGAATAGCGATTTTTGCAAATATTTCGTAAATTATGCATTATATATATATATATTTGTCAAAAGTACAAAAGCGTTTAGAGTTGGATTTGAAATATTTTTTGTATAAATAAAATTTAAAAATTTGGACCGGAAGTAACACTTTTACTCTTATGGAATAGCGATTTTTGCAAATATTTCGAAAAATTATGCATTCTATATATATTTGTCAAGAGTACAAAAGTATTTAGAGTTGGATTTGGAATATTTTTTGTATAAATGAAAATTCAAAATTAAGACTGGAAGTAACACTTGTATTCTTAGCGAGTAGCATTTTTTTGCAAATATCTCATAAAGTATGTATCCTGTAGAGTATTATTAAGAGACTGGAAGTACTTAGAATAGGATTTTGAATAATTTTTGTATAAAATAATTTTTAAAATTGTATGATTTGAAACGCTCATACGTATAAGAAGGTCGTGTGGTGGCCACACCTCATTTATTACTTTTAATAGTTTGTTGCTTAGCTGTAGATCTGCTAATATTTACCATATGATTTCACTATGTCGAAAGGTGCTCTCAGATCTATGAATATTAGATATATTTTGTCCATCTTGAATGCATTTTGCTATTTAATTTTATACTACATTTATGTTTCAGTATTACATATCATTGTCACATGTTGATTTCGTTTGTTTACTACTTTTATTATCATTCTTTCCAAAATACATGTACCACTGTTATCCTATTGCAGATAGGCATATAGCTCCACATTATGTGTGGTCACTTTTTTTTATGCATTGGTAGGATTAAATTCTCTTTCCCTTGTTTTGGATTTACTTCAATTTCTCATTCTGCTTTACATATAATATATAGCCCACTCGTTTCCTCTTTCCCTTTATCTTGTATTTTTGTAATTCTTAATTCTATATAGAAATTTAAATTTAATCTTATAATTATTATTAATGTAATATATGTATATATTCGAGTGCAAATTTAGAACACACAGTATGCGCTTTAACTTTATTTAGTCTACAACAGTGTATTATATAACACATTATTTCTTATTCACTTATTTACTGTACTGTCAACAAATAGGACATCGTGTTATGTTGCTTATATACACAGGAAGTAATAGGAATTTTGTTTTAATTTGTTTTTTTAGTAATTTCTTACTAATCTAATTTAGACTTGCTGAAGTCATACCTTTCTGGGAAGCACCAGTATGTGGTCGCGTGTATCTCGAGAGGAGGTTGTGAACCGTGGTGTCCCACAAGGGTCTCTATTGGGGCCTTTGCTGTTCACAATATATATAAATGACCTGCATGCAAACATAACAGCCCAGGCGATCTGTCTCTATGCTGTTCACACGTCTCTCGTAATCAGGGAGGGCACCAAGAGTAAACTACTGGAGAGAACAGAAGTAGTGGTGAGAGAAGCGGAAAACTGGTTCACAGCAAACAAACTACAACTAAATATATATAAGACACAACATCTTGACTTCTCATTAAACAGAAATGATAATAACTCCAGTATCAAGCTATTGGGATTGTTTGTGGATAGCAGACTGACATGGTCTAACCACATAAATGAATTAGCAGGGAGACTCACTGCTTCAGCCCAAGCAACACGAAATAGTTGAATAAACGTTTAATTGTCGTTTATACCTGAAGTATAATTTTGGTTGACGTTCACCGTCTTATCAACGCTAAAATGTCCGCCTGATAAACGTTAAAGTATAGTGTACAATATACGTTTACGAAACATGTTGAATAATTGTTTATACGATACGTTTCTTTTCGTATCAATTAAACGCGTATTATACGTGAGTGCAGGTATGTAAAATAGACGTATATGTTTTATAAGTGTATACTATAATTTCGCTACATTGAAAACAGGGAAAAACCAAATATTTATAAAAAAATTATTATTACGTATGAGCACAGACAAAAATTAAATACAGTTAATTCAATTTGGTGTTGTGGAATCGTTGCTTAGACTGCTTCAACCAATCTTGACATGCGTGTTGAATCGATTTGTCAGTTAGTTCGCCGACAATCGCACTTGTCTCCTTCTTGCCTTTGAAACACATCCTCGCTGCTTCTGTAGGTATATACAGATAAATTAATTAGTACCTACTGTAAAAAGGAATAATATATACATTAATAGAAGGTATTTAACAGAAAAAGTTTTTAATATATACCTATATCAATTGTGTCATTGCCGCGTGATTCATTTTTAACGATCGAACTTATCTTTTATCTTGCAAAAAGTATTAAAATATTGATTACTTTGTTATGACTTACCATTGATGACATTGTAGCAGTTTGTGTCCTTAAATGCGTATTTTCGTCTCTGGGAAGGTGATTTGGGAGCGCGTCCGGCCCAATTAAATGCCAATCCCAATCTATTGGTTGTGGTGAATTTTAACAAATTCATGGCATTACATCTAACGTTGCTTCCTCCAGTTGAGCCTGTTCGAGCCCTTTGCAAGAAAGAATTTCATAGTTAAGAAAGACCAGTAATAACTTCCTCAATCATATGTTACCATGTAAACATAGTTATCTTCATTTTCCAACCACTTTTCTAAACTTCCAAAGTCTTTGGGTCGGTCTATTTGGTTCATCTGAAGGTCGTTGCAAAGTATGAATATTTTTCAATTGACTTGCTTGCCAGATCTGTGACAGTAACACGGATTGTTGGTCCTGCACCTCTTTCATTTTTTCCAAATCGTGTACAAGTTGTTGCCATTGAAACTGGCTTACGTCACTGTTTACAGAGATTGATGATGAAGGAGAAGAGTAATTTCTTGACCCTCGTGTTTCGGCTCGACTTGCAGAACAATGGCCACTGTAATAATAGCAACAAACAGTATATCAATATTTTCTATAAATTTGAGAAATTGTACTAACGTGTAACAATTTTGTTGAGGTATACACATACATAAATTAGAGGTTTATAAAGTTTGGGTTTAGGTATAGAGTTTAATTTCAAATACTATATACAGTGTGTGACAAAAATCTTCATCTGTTAGCTTTTGAACCAAAAGGAACAAAAATTTGAAAAAATATAACAAAACTACTATAAAATGCAATTGAAATAAATAATAAAAATTCTAGAGTTCCAAATACCTTTAAAACAAGCGGTTACTCGACCCCGTTGCCATTTAAAATTTACAAAACCGGTCTGTCAAAATTTAACAAAGACACGTAGTCAGTTCATCTACGAGTGCAAGATTGTGTGAACACATTTTCTTTCAGCGGATTATGAAATCCATTTAAACACACGCAAAATGTTCTTGCACCATATCACAAAACAAATATTTAAAAGAATCTTTCCTTTAGGAATTAGTAGGCTATTGTTTATTGTATTTTAATATTTGTTTCAATTTTATAAAAATTTATTTTTCTTTGTCGATTTAGGCGGCCAAAATAAATATTCTTTTTAGTTAACAGTATTAAAATATTCAACAACATATGTGGAATATTAGTGATCCTGGTTAGTAATTTATAATATTTTTATAATTTGAAATATAAATTTTTTGAATTTACATAATAAAATTTTATTTAAATTTGTAACATAAAATACATGTAATTGTTTTTTTTATATAAAAATTAAGGTATATTAATTAAAAATTTTAATTACTTTTGACTTATCTATATCATACTCTAATGTATTTTTATAAATGTAATAATCATTTTTAAATTCAGTCAAGTTTGTGTTTTTATTTGTTACAAGTCTAAAATTATTGAAATTGTTATTAATGTTCAAAGTTCTATACAATATTACCAGGAAAAATATATAAATATAAACAGGACAATGCCATTTTTATAGTATAGTTAGGTTATATTTCGTTTCAATTTTTTATTGATTTGGTTCAGGACGTAACAAGGAGAAAGGCTTATGATATATACATAAATACGATTTAACACAAAGTTGATCAAGCCGGAATGAAACTGCGACTAGTACAAAACAAAACCACCTCTAACCTCAAATAAATTTAGGCATCAATTATTTATTACCAGTTCGCTGTTAATTGGCTACAAAATACTTTTATATCGCATTAATTACACAAACAGTTTAATCAGAGCACACCTACAATAAATGTAACTGGCACCGGTCATCTGTGCAATAAGTAGGCGCAAATTTCACAAAAAAATCATAGATACACATAAGAAAATAACTGTCATGAATATGCAATACGTACTTACCTTAACAGCAAACACTTAAACATAAACAACAACAATAGCAACAACAATGGCGACGACGCGAGTACACACACATTCACTATCTCGTGCAGCGATTATTAGGTACATCGGCGTAAGTGATCACGTGATGAAACCGTCGAAATACTATTGGTTCAGACAAACGGAAAGAGCCGAGTAATAGCGATAATTTCGTGTACTATACACGTGTATTACTCGTTGAAGAGTTTCGCCTAAATTAAGTATATCGTATAATAAAATGAATTATATTGAATGTATTTAAGAATCATTTGCACCCATTTAATGGTCAACTAATGCCACATAATTTAAAAAAACTCTGATTTGACAACTGTACTTAAAAAAATACAAATGTTACACAGTGTTCGTTTAGAAATGGTATATCATACACATTTATTTCACCGGTAAAAATATATACGTTTTAAATATACGTTAAATAAATACACCATATCCAAAATAAAACCGAAATATGATTGAATACACGTATATTAAACAATAATGCATGTTTGCGTGTTGCTTGGGAGTATACAGTATTCGGCGAATAAGGGCCGTGTCTACTCATCAGGCCGCGAAGATGTCTTATTTTGCAAACTTCCACGGTGTCGCGACTTATGGGATTCAGTTCTGGGGGCTGTCATCCGAGGCTGGACGTATCCTTCTACTTCAAAAACGGGCGATGAGGGCCCTATGTAATCTGAGAGCCGGCCAAACATGCAGGTAATTTTTTAAGTATGAGAAGATACTAACTATGCCAAGTGTATATATACTTACCGTGGCAAAATATATACGTGTAAACCGGGAGTTCTTTAGTAGAAATGACGACAGCCATGCATATAATACGCGTCATGGAACGGACCTTCGAATACCATACCACAGAGTGCAAGCTACCCAAAGGTTAACAGACTATTGGGGTGGTAAAATATTCAACCACATTCCGAAAGCAATGAAATGTCTAACAACTAGGAAATTTGTGGGAAAATTGAAAGCTATCTAATGGATGTCGCCTTCTATAGCGTGAAGGAATTCATGGACTGCCCTATGGTATAATCTTTTGTGGAGACATATGTTAATTCCCTTCGTAATATACAATGTGTGTGTTGTATTATTGTTTGAATTTGAATGTTCTATGATATTATACATTTATTGACCTTTATATATTTATTGACCATTGTTGCAATTTTTATTATAATAAAGTATACATAATCTAATCTAATCTAGAATATACTAAGAATAATATTTGCATTTCCTTGCATATTATTTATTTGCATTTTGCCGTATAACGTGTACTAATAGCGTAATAATTAAGTGGAATGCAATTGCGTTTGTGTACTCACATATTAATTTGTATAACAGTCTTCAAGTAATAGTTTCGCTAGACACATTAAAGTGGTTTAATACAGTTGATGATTCGAACACGAACAATTTCTTTGTTCACGCAATTTAATAACTATTTACACATAATTGTTTTGGGCAGGCACTCGTTCAATAAATCGATTAATGATCTATAGAATTTTAGCACCTGTGCAGCCAATAATTGTGTTGTGTGTACTGCGGATATCATTGACATGCACATTTTTTACACTGTATAAAGAAGCTGTAATCTAGACAGCGATCAGAACATATATTATTAATTACAATATGATATAATTTTTACTTTTACCTAAAATTCGAGACCTAATATTCTCTATACAATCATCGCGAACTGTATAAGTCATTGTATACCTATACAATCAACACGAGACACGTAAATTAAGAAACGGATGTTGTCAGTACTTGAGGTTCAACAAGCGCCGCTTGAAAAAACTGTTTTAATTAAAAGAAGCATAGCCAGTGTTATTTTTCTCCTCACCACGCTACACCAGACATGTTTCCGGATCGCGAAATGCAATAAGATCAGAAACGAGAATAAAACGAATCGCAAAGGAAAATGAAGCGAACTGAAACAAGGTCGGAAAAATATATGAAAGGAACGATGTAGAAGGGCTTAATAGAATTTTTATATTGTCTTTGCGGTGTGTTGTAATTTTATAAAATCATGACCTCCGGTGATGCGGCATGCGAAGCACGAAAAGGCGCATCGCCATTAAGTCTTTGAAATGGACCATTTACGTATGGAGGTCGCGTGAATGTGCACGTTTCACATAATTCACGATCTGCAAGTGGAGAATGAGTAGGGGAAAAAAGGCGAATAATATGGGGGTCATGAGTGCCGGCGACCCGGGAAAAGCACTTTAAAAGAAGAATGCCGAGATGATCCTAAATAATATTTAAGGAGAGTATTCTCATAACACAGTTATAGTAAAATATGTTGTATATAAAAATGCTTATGTACACTTTTATTTATAAACTGAAATTCAAAAAAAAATCAAAATTTTTCACTATCTAGTTATGAAAGATTATAGTGATAAAAAAGATACTCATATTCATAGTTTGATAGCCAAGCATGGTAAAATATCCATTCAGGTGATGCGTTCTAAAAATTTATAGTAATATGAAGCACCAAGGAAAAGAATATATGAGATTAATAGGATAAACTTTTGGCATTGTTCTCTAGAAATTTATTTAAAATCTAACTCAAAACAGTAAGCCGTAATAAATAAATTAATATTTCATTAAAATACCATAAGGTGTACAATTTTCTTTATCACTGAATATTAAGATTTCCCGATATAGATAGTTGTAAACTTATACATAATGTAAACAAAAGACCGATATTAAATCTGTTACAAATATTAGAAATTAAAAAATCAATTCAAAGAAAAGAGAAAGTAACGAACACACACAGAGATTTTACAAACACACACACACCCATAATAGACACTTATGTACAAAGAGGCAATAAATACAACGACATATATAACAACCCTACACACAAACTGACCTGTTAATTTCGGCTCGATAATGGTATGAAAAATACCGAAACATATGTCACCAAGACTAAATAAAAATTGTGGAAAGTTTTCAAGAGTTTTATTTTTATTTTAATTTAAAATAGTTATTAATAAAATGTTCCACCAAGAACCGTCTGCTAACTCAATTAATAGAAACTTAAGATCTTAATCTACTATCTACTATAAATTTAAAGACAAAATTAAATACAAATTTATTTTTCACAAATATACTTTTTCATTTATAACAAGTTAATAACACATGATCACATTTATGAAAAAACTAACAAGGACCCTACAGACGAGTAGGTACACATATTAATTAATTTTTCTTCAGTCACAAAGAATCTTGATCTGATGCTAATGAATGTGTGGAATTAATTAAAAACTCTTCAACATCGTCTATCTACTATCCACATTTTGCTTTCAATGTCTTTTATGTAGTCAATGTAATTTGCCAGTTATTTATTGTTACATTCGGATAATAACTAATTGTTCAACATCTGTGTTTGAATGTCGAATTGTGCATTTTAATATAGTGCTAAACTCATTCATTTAAATTTATGCAATGGTAAGGTGGAAGCCGAAGAACATAATGCTCTTTATTCTTTCCAAGTTTATCAATTTTGGTTTTGTCGTATTAATGCCTAATCTGTGACACACACTCAAGCCAGTAAATCTCTTTTTAGCATGTCTTATGTTCTTCTCGGTAAGCCATTCATTAATTTGGTCTTTTCTCCATGCTACTGTTGAAACCATTTTTGATTTTCTGATATGACATTAAGCATTGTCGAGAACAACAACTGAGTTCTGTGTTATATTTGGAAGCAATTTATTCTTGAACCAATCTTCATATGTCTCTGCATCTATTACACTATGAACATAGGTCGTGTTTTTCTTACAAAGAAATGTATATTTGGTACCAACAACAAAACCTTCCTCGCCTCCAGCATGAAGTAATGCAAATCTCGGCCCAAGACCACTTGGCGATTTTAAAGCAGTACTGAGTCCTTGTGTGGATGATATACCACATTTTCTGAATTTCCTGATGTATTGCAAGTATTTATGTCTCCACCTAAAGATGTCATCTCTTTCAATAAGAATACTCTTGCGCCCCACTTTTAGAAATTCAAAACTAATATCATGTAGCAATCAGTGAAGTTGCCCGTGCGAAGTTAGGCAGATGATCATTATTAGTTAATAGCAACTAGAATAGTATTTAAAATAGAAGGTGTATTTTGTATATAAAAGCCGTGCACTTACGTCGAATAAATGCTTGTGTATTGTCAGCATATGAATGAAGACGATCATTTATTTGTACATGTTATCTTTTGCTTGGTTTCTTTGGACTTGATAGTTGACTCATTTGTTGTTTCCACTTTACATATATGGTACGCTCTGAACAACTTAAAGTTTTAATTGCTTCATAAAACAGCAGAACTCGCGTTCATGGATGTACTAGAATAATTATATACATTCATATCGTCTGCTTTTCCTTGCGATTAAAATTTTCTCTCTTTTGTCGTTTTCTGGCTGCGAGCTCTATAAAGACAGTGAAAACTGCAATAAAATTTGTATATGGGTTATCAGATTTATCAGAAGTAGAAATATATGTAGGCATACTTACTTTTAAATATTTGAGGAAGATAATGCGCGTTTTAAAAAGAAAAGTTAACAGATTATATATAATACGATATAATATAAAAACAATATAAAATATAAACACCACGACGATAACTGACAATTGACAATAGGGATTACCCATAATAGCCTATATACTTTGCATGATAGAATTTGCAACAAGGCAGTTGGATATAAAGATGGAGTTATTATGAGATTACTAAAGATAATAAGAGATGCAATATTACTATTAAACTTGTACTGCATAATTGGGATAAGACGAACTATAGAAATACATATACTGATTCCGAAACGTACAACACAATACTACTCTTACCGCACTTGTCGGTTCCGGATTATGCGAGTAGTGTGCTCACATGATTATGAATGCTGAAAGAACTGGCAATACCTTCTTAATATTGAATATTTAATTTAGAAGACAATTTTAGATTATAATAAAAGTCCAATGGAAAACACCCTAATATCTATCCAATTTGTCATTAGCATTCAGAGTTGAATTTTATACGGACGAATCAAATCAGTACTTCCTAATCAATTTACATACTGAATTACTGAGAACACGCACGAAATTTTAGCATTCATTTGAATTTATTTATAGGGCTGGGTTTACACCAATTATATATATATGAATTATACAAAACAATTGGTTTGTCAACAAAATGTTTTAAGTACGTCAGCTGCCATTTAAATATGTAGGAATGTTTGAACTATACGAAATGTCTGACTAACTATACCAAATGTGTGGCTAACATTTTAAACATTTTTTAGCAAATCTTCATTATCTAATAATGTGTTAATACATTTATTTGTGATTAATTATAAATGTCAGATTAATCTATAATTCAATTTTGTTAAAAAAAATTATAATTGTTGTGCACTCGACCTAATTTGTTAAAATTAATAGTTGGACATAAATAACCTCAATAAAATGTTGATTGCGATATGCTTATACTAAATACATTATTTAAATTACTTTTTATACATTTACAATGGCTTACTGTTATTTATAAATTTAGTTATACTAACATATTATCGACATCTCTTCAACTTTGTTATTTAATACTAGTTATACAATCAATAGAAAACGGCAGTGTTTGTGTGGCGCAAAATAAATGCATTTTCTGTTACTTGATACATTTTGGAATCATCTTACTTACTGCTAGTAACCACGCAAAATCTTTTTTAATGTGTAAATCGGTCATCTTAAAGGTAACTTTGGAGCCAACTAATATATATCTACAGCTCGCAGACTGAGACTTGGCCGGTGAGATGCCCTTCCTACAAGATGCGCAGTGGATTCTTATAATATTAGATAAACACG